>OY294030.1:32560056-33810056 GCA_958510845.1 Cantharis nigra | reverse complement strand
ATTTTTCAGAAACGTATAGTAACTGTAAATTGACTGAAAAACCTAAAACGTACATTGTAATAGAATTTAATAATAAATTGATTCAATTTATATTCATATTATACTAACACTTAGCATGGTGCTTAAGCTCAAAACTTTTAATTTTCCAACTGTTGGAGTTATTGGACGTTGAGATCTAACCATAATAAGTATTAGAGATTTTTGAATTCTCAGATCACAATGAGTAAAATCTATTTCATAACATATACTTGCTATTTTACTACTTTCAGTTGCTATTTTCTCTCCATAATTCGATATTATAATTAGTAGCATGTAGCATACTGTTAGTAGAAGAATATCTTTTGCAACTTCTGCCATTGCTATATTTAGCTATAATACAATTGAGTTTAATAAACTGCCTTTGAATAATTAAGTTTACCTTTGAATGATATATGAGTAAACACATACAAATGCTTATTCCTCCAAAAAATATTAGAATACTCAAGGAAAAAATAGTTTCTAATTGATCTGCTATGTCGATAATTCCAATATGATAAGGTATAATGTGTTGAAGATGTACTTTAAATGATTTCCACTCAATAATATTGGTTTCATTGGATTTTACATCATAATCCTGGAGAAATAAATATTGCAATTATGAAAATTACCATGACATGGTGGTGCCAGAATTAACGGATTATTTAATTAAGTACCTTTATATAAGTAAATTATTGATCTAATTTTAATAACCTTTTCTAAATAAATAATATCATAAAAAATACCTAAAACATCAAATCATCAGTAATTGATCAAATTTGTAGTAAAACTTTTGGTGTGGATGAAACAAAACAAACTTTGATATTCCAAGATACTACATCTTGATATCGGCTAAAAATACTCACGCTAAATAAGTTTATTCAAAAAATCAACGATAGTGTTTCGGAAGGATCACTCCTTAATCAAGTTCTCTTTCAAAATCACCTGCAAATAGTCTGAATCTCTTTTATTTTCTTCTGACCGTTATACCGCTAAATATGTTTCTTACCCTGTAGGTATGTATTAATTATATTAATTGAGGTATAAGGATTCAACAATATTAAGAAATATTTTTTCTCACAGTCTCTCATAATACGGAGTTGTATCATCTCAAAGCAGTAAATTTTTCTAAAACATTTTATTAATCAATTGTAAGCAGGTATAAATAAATAAAATGTTACTAAAAACTAAAACAACAATATCTCTCCGTAAAACGACAAAATAATTTACATGCACTAGAACAAACAAGTGTCAGTTTTTGCATTCCGGATTTCTGCATCTTCTGAATTATAAAATATTAGTAGGCAAGTTCACTGCACTAATTTGTGTTAGATTTATTTACTTGCACAATGAGCAGAAATCAATTTACAAGGGCTCAAGGGCAAAGGGAAGGTTGATTTGTACCCAAAAGCAGTCATATTTCTAATCTCTGAAAAGGGGGCATTTCTAAAGAATAACCAATATTATATTGAAAACTGTATACCTAGGTATTGTTATGAAACAATACAGGTTAATTGTATTTTATGACTCGTGTATGATTACTCATTCGTGGTGACTCGTCCATGATGAGGCTTATACAAATCTGCTGACTATACTGCTGACTTGAAGGTTTCATTGTTCTAGAAGTTTCTAAAGCACGAAATAAACGTTCAACTTGGTTGACAACCTAAGTTGTCAACTTGCCATGCTGACAACCAAGTCTTTTCAACCTTCAATAGCCTACATACGGTCAACTTGGTTGTCAACATGGCAAGTTGACAACTTAGGTTGTCAACAAGGTAGAACGTTTATTTCGTGCTTAAGAGACCGCAATTTTATAATATTTATATAGGTAAGGGATTAAGGCATTTCAAAAATTCAAGTAATCTTGGAAATCAACTTATTCAGGGTGATTATTTTTAGACAAAATCACGGCGAGTCTTGGAGTATCATATTCTTGCTTGTTTTGTTTTACTTCTTTATATAGAAGTACCTTACTAACCTGTATTATTATCATGGTTACCAACCAAATTATTTACCTTGAACGTTTTTCCTGCATGATTTGTTAACGATGTTTGTATGAATTTCTGTAATAGCTTGCAATGGCCACAAATTAGTGTTAAGATGTTTATATAAATAAAGAATAGCAAGTATAGAACAATACAGGCTGTTTCATATAGTAATACTTGAAGTATAAATTGCATATTATTATTTACATTAGCTGCTCCACATCCAAATGGTAAAATCCATTTCTCTTGATTTAATGATAGCACAACTGACAGTAATGTGTACGAACTCAATACAAAAACTGCAGCTGAAGATCCAAAATAACTCTAAATAAAACAATATTGTTACTAAACAAGATGAATCAATAGACCAATTTCTTCAACACATTTTTTAGACACTTTAAACCGAATCACTCCTAAATATACAACATGATGTTTGTTCAATCAATATACCATCATATGTTATAAGCATATTATTATGCTTTACTTTCATCACAAACATTAATAATTGCAGGTATTAAGTATGTAAAGCTCAAAAGATGAAATGGAAAAGCAATTTATTATTTATATAATTAGTAATAATTTATTATCGTTGACCTTTTTTTTTAATATTTAAATAATAAAAATTGGTGAGTTTTAGGTCATTTTATCAATTTAATTGACCGACGTTTTGAGTCCTTTTATTTATGACCCACTTTCAATGCTAAAAAATATAAATGCAAATAAAAAAACAAATGCATTATAGTTAGCAAAAATTAGCAATAAAAATTCCTTATTAAAAATTTTTTAAACATTTTTAAAAAATTAACAGTTAACAATATAAAAATTAAAAAAGTTAAAAAAGAATTTGACCAAAAAACATCACATGGTTTTCATTACATCCAGGATATATTTATATCCACCATGAAAAAATTGCACATCACGTTTATCGTTCATGGTATTTGAATTTATATGGATATTGATAGCCTCTTTTATTTTACTCTTTTTATCTATCTTCTCCCTGGCCAGTATTCTGATATTTTCACGTTTTATGGAATGAGATTTTTTGGTCAGTGCTTACATAAAGCAGTAAAAGTATTTTCATCTTCATCACGTAAGAAAACGCGGGCTTTTTTGACATCTCTAAGATGTTCTTTTATGCGAACACCTAATTTCCTAGAACTCTCACCTACGTACACAGAATCACAATCCTTGCAAGGGACAAGATAGATTAAACCGCTTTCATCCTCAATAGGGGTAGGATTTTTCGTTTTAGAAAACAATCTTAAAGATTTATTGGGGCACCTAAGACCAAATTTTATGCTAGGGATAGGTTTAAAAATAGAAATTAATTTATTACAAAGGCCTTTAATATATACTATATGCTATGGAAATTTTGAAAAATTGGAGAAGAAGATGGTTTTGTATAATTAGTTTTTTTATTCGTGTTAAATAATGAATTTATAACGGTATTAGCCGAAAGAATAAGATTTATAGTGTTATAGTTTTTTTAATGAAATTTTGGATGAGATAGGGAGAGAACTTTTTTAACAAAATTTTGTGCTACATTAAAAATCTGGTGTTTCGGATGGTTAGAGAGAACATTTAATAATCGTCCAGAATAAGTAGGTTTATCATACCAGGATGTGATCAATTTACCATCAAAATCATCTCTATAAATGCGGATATCTTGAAAGGGAATGCTTTTATCAATTTCTATTTCTATAGTAAATTGTAGATCTTTATGGAATTTATTAAAATGATCGAGGATGTAGGGAAGGCTGTCTTTACCAATAACGAACAAGAGGTCGTCAACATATTTTTTAATAAGTCTGATGGCGTTATTATGATCTGCATTAAAAGAAATTATTTATAATTTATTTTATAGTCTTTGATAAGGAAAAACTGTTATAAAAGTTCAAATTCAAAAAAAGAAACAAAATTATAAATAAAATCAAGGATGTAAAAAAAAGTACATGGATAATAATTAATGATGAGACTGGTCAATAAATGTGAAATTGATTAATAAAAATTTCAGAATATTGTAAACTATTTAATGATACAAAATAAAACATTGCAATATCTAACAAAATAAAAAAATTATCTTGTGTCGCTCTCAAATATAAAAAAATTCCCAAATTATTAAATTTCTAGAACAATTTATTCTCAGTTAACTATCTAAAATCCAACCTTGTTTAACATTTAACTTTTTAAAAATATTTCCAATATGCAATTCATTTTCAGTTTAACCTCTCTATTTAAGATTTAATTTTAGTCTCCAAAATAATTCTCGTAAAAGTATGCTATTTCAAATAAACTTTAATAAATGTAATCGTAAGTTCTATCCAAATTACATATTAATATCAATATTCCAAATATTTCTCCCAACTTTAAGTACTTATCTCTCTTTCAAATTCAAAATTAAATTATCCCATTTTGTGCAAACTACCTGTATTGAAGAACTTTAACATTTTCTTATTCTCTAAATACAATGGGGCATTTTCTTATGCTTCTAAAAAAAGCTTCTACCGTACCTATAGCTCGCAGCAAATACAAATTAGATAAATATTGCTTAATAAATAAATCCTACTTAATTTAGTTCAAGGCTCCCAACAAATATTTCTGCATTATATTTTTCCATTTCAACAAATCAAATAATAGTATAAATTTTCACAATTTTCTCGATGATTATGTAATCTATGCAGGTCAGGTCTTTCCAAATCCAGTTAAATTATAAACTAATATCAAATTTTAACAACCTCAGTAAATGCTATTTCACTGATGTCTAATTGGTGGATTCAGCCTGGTAGCAATTGCTTCTAATTTATTGACACCAACTTTATAACCCTGTCATAGTTAGTATGCAGCAGTCACTTCGAAAATAAAATACTTAGTGCTAAATACTTGTTGCATTTTATGATATTATGTTTATTACATAAATTTCATTATTCAGATAATGCCCCCCCCCCGCGCAAAGAGCCTAAACAATTTTTTTTTTTTATTGTCAGAAATAAATACAAAATAAAGATTGAGCAAACAAAAATGTGCATCAACAATGTGTTATTAGCACTACTTAATATTATTAACATAATTTTTTATTGAACACAATATTAATTATAGAATAATTATAAAAAAAAAAACAAACTAGATAACATTGAATTTTAAATTTTGTTGAATAAGCCGGACGATTTTGGAAATTTTAGTAATTTTTGTATGTTACATTTTGTGTTTAGTAGGATTTCTTCTAAGCTATCAGGCAAGTCGGCAAAATGTCTAGCTGCCTGATATTTTGGACAGTATCTTAATATGTGGCTAATGTTTAGGACGTTGCCACAGAGACAGTTTAGAGGTTGTTCTTTTTTAAATATATAACTGTGAGTAAGCATAGTATGACCAACCCGAAGTCGGTCAATAACAATTTCTTCTCTCCTACTTAATTGTTCTACATTTTTCCAAATAGTTGTGTTTTTTTTGAGTTTTTTAATTTATTGTGTTGAACTTCTTGCGATTGATCTTCCCATTTTGCCAGTATTTTGGTTTTTATTATAAATTTTTTATTTTCTTGATCTTGTATGTCTAAATTGTATTTGTTAAGGAGTTCATTTATTGTGATCGGTAAAGGTTTTTTTAATTTTGGAGTGGATCGATATAAATATGTAAATTTTGGAGTAACGATTGTCGAAAAGTTTTGATGGTCTGGGTTTGAAATAATTTTTGCGTAATAATTTAAAATGGTCTGTTCTCATCTAAATTTTGGAGGTAGTTCGCCCGATATATTGTAAAGACTTTCCAATGGTGTAGTTTTTAGTACTCCAGTAGCTGTTCGAAGTCCTTGGTTGTATACTGTGTCGAGAGATTTCAGAATGTTTTTATTTGCTCTATAATATACGATACTGGAGTAATCTAGTTTTGATCTGGTAATTGTTTTAAAAATATATAAAAGCGTTTTTTTGTTGCAGCCCCATTTATAGTGTGATAGAACTTTTAAAATATTTAATGTTTGATAGCACTTTGTTTTCAATTGTTTGATATGTGGAATCCACGTGAGTCTTTCATCAAACAGTACTCCTAAATATTGTACTTCTTGTGCATATTGTAGTTTTTGGTTGTTAAGTTTGAAAATGGGAAGGGGTAGTGGTATTTTTGATTTTTTAAATAGTATACATTTACTTTTTTTTGCAGAAAAATTGTATCCCGTATTTAAGCACCAATCTTCTAATTTTCTTAAAGCGTTTTTTAGGTTGTTTTCTAAATATGTAATATCCTTATGGCTGCAGTAAATAGTGAGGTCGTCAGCATAAAGTGCAACTTTTACTGGGTATTTGATATATTTAACTATTTGATTGATGGAGATTAGAAATTGTGTTACACTTAATACTGATCCTTGAGCTATTCCGTTTTCTTGGTGGTATTGGTCTGATAATTTAGTTCCTAAACGTATTCGAAATTTTCTATCTGTTAATATATTTTTGATGAATTTGGTGATATTTCCTTTGATATTAAAATCAACCAGAATTTTGAGGATAAGGTCTTTAAATGTTCTGTCATAAGCGCTTTCGATGTCTAAAAATATAGCTAATAGTTTTTCGCCTTTAGCAAAACTGTTTAATATGTCACTTTCTAAATTTATTATATTATCGATTGTCGAACGGTTTTTTCTGAAGCCACTTTGGTATGGTTCGAGAAGTTTTTCGGATTCTAAAGTCGTCATCAAGCGTTCGTTTACAATTTTTTCCATTAGTTTGCAGAGGCAACTTGTAAGGGATATCGGTCGATAACTCTCTGCATCGGTGCTGCATTTTCCAGGTTTCAGGATGGGGAGAATAATGGATTCACGCCATTGATTGGGAAAGACATGTTTTTCCCATATAAGGTTAAACAGTTTAATTATAGTTTCTTGAGCAGATATAGGAAGGTTCTTTATAAATAGATTATGAATATCATCTGGGCCTGGACTTGTGCTTTTACATTTAGATAGTATCGGTATTAGTTCGTTTAGGTTTATTGGTGCGTTATAAGATTCTATATTATCAGAATTTATTTGTAGGTTTTCTAAATTGGAATGTTGTATATTTTTCAAAAATATTGGATTGTATTTTTTTGTGCTAAATTTATCATGGTAATGTTTTCCCAAAATATTTGTTATGTCATTTTGTGTTGTTATTAATTCATTTGATGCATTTTTTAGGGCGGCAATATGAAAGTTATTTTCAATTCCTTTAATTGCTTTGATTTTGTTCCACATTTCTTTTGGAGATGTCGATGTATTTATGCTTTTGATGTAGTTTATCCATGATAGATGTTTAGCGGTTTTAATAGTTCTATTGGCAATAGCTCGAAGTCTCTTAAATTTTACGAGATTTTCTAACGATTGATATTTTTTATATCTATATAATGAAGATTTTTGTTCTTTGATAGCTATTTCTACATCTTTGTTCCACCATGGAACTTGGAACTTGTACTGTATTATACCTTTCTTGGGGATGTTTTTGGTTGCGGCTGATATTATCTTGTCAGTAAGTAATTTAACAATAGTGTCAATGTCTAAATTTTTAGTAAAAGTAAAGTTGTTATTTAAAATTTCTGCTTTGTATGAAGTCCAGTTTGCCTTGTCAATGTTCCATTTAGGTGGGAAACTGTTCGAGTCGTGTGGTTGGTTAGATAATTTTCTAATACAAATAGGAAAATGGTCGCTGTTGTACAGTTCAGGGAGTACAGTCCATTCTAAGTAAGGTTCGAGTTGAGGTTGAGTTATAGTTAGATCGATTGCTGACATGTTATTTGTAGAGAAATTAAAATGTGTATATTGGCCATCATTTAAAATATTAAGATTATAGTCGTTTAAAATATTTTCAATTAATCGTCCTCTGCTACATATTTGGTTTCCTCCCCAAAGGCTATTATGAGCATTAAAGTCTCCAAGTAAAATAAAAGGTGAAGGTAATTGGGAGATTAGCCTTGTAATATCGTTCATTTCGACAGCTTGACTGTTTGGTAAGTATACGTTGCAAATTGTAATTTTTTGGGGTGTGTATGTATAAGGTGATAGCTAGTGATTCTAAATTTGTAATTAATGGAATTTGTTCAGAATGTAATAATTCATTTATAAAAGTCGCGACGCCCCCACTAGCGTGGTTGGTTTGTCTGTCATTTCTATATAATTTAAAATTTCGTAGTTTAGGATTATGGGTAGGTTTAAAATTAGTTTCCTGGATGCATAGTGCTACAGGATTCGAATCGGTAAGCAAACGTTTAATGTCATCAAAACGTTTGTTAAAACTATTTAAGTTCCATTGAATTATGTTCATGAAATAAATGCTAAAAAATAAAATATTAAATTAAATGCGATTAGAGATAAGTGTTTAAAATTATGTTAATAAATTAGTGATTTGTTATGTTATCTGATTGCACTGTTATGTCGGGTGATATTATAACCTGGTCATCGATGCAATTCAGTGCTTGGTAAATGTTGTTTTGTGTTTTAGTTAAGCGTATTTTAAGAGCACGATGCTTAGTTTGTGTTGATATATCTTTTAGTGTGTCTATGATAGATTCCAAATCCAAAGATGTAATATTATTTAATGCTTCTATGGGTGTTTTCGATTGAGGAACTTCAAATAGGATCTGGTTTAATTGATCAATATTTAGTGTGTCGGGTTTATATTCCAATAACGGATAGATTTCGTCTAATTCAGTTTTCCATGTATTTTTCAGTATTAATTTGATTTTTTTGACTTGGCTTTTAGTTTTTGTGGGTTTATTTTTTTCTGGTAGGTTTTCAATTTTAAGAATCTCTTCGTTTTGTGTACCTTGATTTTCTGTATTTGTCACTGGAGGAATTACATATTCTGTCTTTTCTAAAATGGTTGATTCATTTATTTGTGATCCGGAAAGAGTTCTTTTTAGGTTTTGTTTGATATTTTCAATTCCCATTTCTGGAGGAAAGTTTTCTTGTAAGTTGGTATTAGATAAAGGTTGTGATGCGATTATTTCAATTGGGTCTTCTATAGTTTGATTATTAGAATCAAGTGGAATATCAGCAGCTGGATCTGTATTTTTGATAGGATTGAAGTTTTCTTGCTGATGTACATCTACAATTGTAATTTCGGGTTTATGTAATGAACATTTAGAAGATACATGGTTTGTTTGGCCACATTTGAAACATTTTAATTCGTCTATACTTAGATATACTTTATAATTATCTTCTTCAAAGTTAATGTTAATTGCTTCTAGAATATAAAAATCATTATCGGGAATAATATAGACAAATCTCCTAAAACAGATAATATGATTAAACTCAGGATCGTTTATTCCTGCATTCATAAAGTAGATAGGTGAGACTGTCTTCAATCTAAGGTTGTTTAAGGTAGATTCGAGGATATCATTTGTTGTTATGGGTGGAATACCAGATATAATTAGTTTCTTCGATGGGGTGATTAATCTGCGTATATTTATTTCATTGCCATTTAGGTGTATGGATTGATTTTCTTCTAATAGTTTATCTACATGTAATTTGTTGTTTAAATATATACAAATACGATTGTTTGAGATTCGCGATGCAGCTAATATATTTTTGGGTGGAGTTAGTTTTCCTATTTCAGTGATGTAATCTTTTATTTTTAATCCTTCAATTGCATTCAGTATAATTGCTTGGTCTTTTCTTGGATAAGTTATATTTGATTGGCGTTTAACCACATTAGCAAAAGATGTAACTCCATTATGTTTGTTTTGTGTTGTGTTGGTTTGCGAATATAAAGTGTTTTGTGATTTATAAGTTATGGGTGTTGTTTGGGTTAAATTGTTGATATTTGGAGTATTACTTGTAATGCATTCGTTAGGTTTGTTTATAGAATACGTGTCCATAATTCTATTAGTTGTTTAAGCAATTAACATTTTTTTTAAAGGAATGGCACACGTATATAACGTGTACCTATTATAAATTAAAAGTTAAATAAATCAAATTTTGCTAGGTAACTCAAACTAATCAGGCGATCAGAACGAAATCAAAATTAAAATAATTAATAGTTTATTCAAAATGAATAGAATTCCTATACAGTTGAGATAACACTCACCAGTAAAGTTAAGGTCCCCTGTCTTTTGAATTCAATAACGTTTTTATTTTAAATAGTGACCTAAGGTGAAATTATGGCTCAAAATAATTTGACACTCGTCAGTTTTGATAGTCAGCAATCGAATCCAAACAATTTTTAATTACAATAATAAATTAAAACTTTATTACTGCGTACAAGGTATATTAAGTATAGATAGAAAGTTTTAACTACTTCTGCATTTACCTGCTTTATAACCATATCTTTATATGGTTTTATGAAAACCTTTCCTTCTCCTGTATTTTGAAATTCTGCTAGTTCATCCAAACGTTGCAGTTTTTTAAATAATTTTGATAATTTAGATCGATTCCAGAATATGCAATGCATAAAACCTACAACTGAAAATTGAAATGTTTTAAATAATTATATAATTTTGTAAATGTATGACGTTAAATTCTAGGTTTCTCAAATTAAATTACATCCAAATATTAATTATTTTAGTTTATTATTCATTGTTATCTGTTATAATGGGAAGCAGAAATTCACCAAAATGCAATTTTTCATGGTACTTCCTATGATCGGGTTTAACATCGGACACCCGGTAAATTATTAAAAATAAAATATATTGGAATTGGAAAATTTACGTGAGAAGAAATTTAGGGAATAAAATTTACAAAAAAAGTGCTTATTCATTTTTTATTTTGTTGTACCGTTTTTGTCATATGTAAATGACACTATTTTTTATATTTTACAGTCTTTTATAAATCACTGTAACTAGAAACGGTGCGACGGAATAGAAAAAAGGCGGATACTCCAATGACCCCCCAATTCAAACCTCATTTACAATGATATTGCTTAAACGTGTGATATCAAGTCAAAAATTTGTCTTGTCGGTTCGCAGTAGCTAATATGCAGAGCTTTTTACATGAAAAACTTTTCGATTAATTTCGTTAGAGTTGCAGCTTAAACGATGGGAGTAGAAGTTTATTTAAACTGAAACGAAGCTCTGTCGATTAGCATTCATTACATCTATTATAATATTATAAAACTTTATGCTACGTTTGTTTATCGTTATTTAGATATTTGACTAGAAAAATTGAATTTTTCTTCACTTGTGCACTATTAAAATAAATAAATAAAATTTGCATTTCATTGATAAGCTAATTCATAATAAATTTAAACCTATTTTATTTGTTAAAATTAAATTTCATTGGGAAATAAAAAATGGGAATAAACAAATAAAAAACTAATGATTATAGAACATTTTATTTATTCTATTTCTCACAACTATTATTGTAGTAAACTTTGGAAAATTGTATATTCAAATAATCATCAAAAGACGTTCTTTAATTAATTAACAAATATTTATATCTTACCTCCAAAATTAGCCAACTCCAACAGGAAAGAAAAAATAAATTCGTTCAAGTTACTATAATATACTTTAAAAACTTCAGGAATGACTAAAAACGGATAAATTGTGTATACAGTTAACACGCTGTACGAGTACAATTGGTAAAAAATATTTTGATTTAGTCGAAATCCAAAAATAGTTAACAAAAACTTTTGATGTGCAAAACAATCAGATCTTATCGTCTCCATATTTTATATATTTTTAGACTTTAGGTAAACGCCTCGTTGAATTTGACTAATTCAACATTTAAAAACCGAAGTTGTATTATTTTTATTAATTTCTCACGTGTTACTACGAAATAATATAAAATTTATAAAAATAATTTACATTGATAGCATTTAATCAACTTTACCTATACTTTTATATTATTATCTATCTCGCTTTGTAGTTCTTAATACTTAAATATTTTATTTCATTTTTATTTATTTAATTTACAAATAACTTAAAAATTATAGAGAACGTATACTACAATATAGCATAAATACTGTAAAACGTTTCTACGTGTTAACATTAAGACTAGAATAGAATAAATTATCCACAATACCACATTGTTTTTTAAAATTTTATGAATTTCAAAAATAAATATTGATAAGTATACGGGTGGAATAAATTTACTACTCAAGTAATGTAGTCTAGAACATTTTTCTACCGAATACAATATATTTTAACAATTATAATATAATTATTTAAAAATACGATCAACATAATCAAGTACTATATTTAAAATAATGAAATTAAAAGTAAATATAAATTATTTTAATTTGATAAAACTTTTTTCAGATAAAATTTAACAAATTAATATAATTAGTAGCTATTAAAACTTCAATATTTCCTGAATATGCTTAACTTACTACGCATAAAGAACGTACCTATAAATTTTAAGTATTTATAGTTATGACTTTTTCTATTAGTAAATGTAATGATATTATTAAGGATGTATATATGAAACCCAAAAAATAAAAAAAAAAAAGCCTGACATCGATGAAAATTGGTGTAACAAAAATGGGAACAATTTCAATATTTTTGTTATTATTGATTTTCACCATTGCATTGTTTTAAAAAGAATTTAGTGTGTTGGTCAGCAAATTAAATTCTACTTTTAATTGTTAATATCAGTTAATTTGGTGAGCCCTAATTAAAAAAATAAAGAATAAATCCAAAAGAGTAAATTATTACTTTGATAACAATATTTTATAGAAATACTACCCTAGTTGATAGTTGTGCTGATTATTATAATTTTGGACGACGCGACGAGTCGAACAGGATGGACTAATCGGAATTGTATTATTCTATTTCATGATGATAAGAGCAAATCAATTAAAAATCGTGTCATATTCAGGTACAAAAGAACAAAATGACGTATTTCTTTTGCGCACGGCGTGAATTTGATGCTTGAGTGGCAATACCAGCGTTGTTTTCCATTCCATTCTTGGACTCTGATTTTTTTAAATCTTTTGCACACGAAAAGTTTGGTAGAAATTTCTTATTAACGGTGGTAAATTTTCTGAAGAGGGATAGTCAGATTTGGTCAGCCAGAATGGACAGTCAGATTGAAGAGGGATAGTTAGATTGACTCATGCGAATAGATTAATTCGGTCGGTCCAAGCGTGTCAAAAAGTTTTTGTGTTAGAAAAAGTTAATTTTGGGAACCAACTTTGGTTCCGTGATAAATTATAAATTTGCAGATTTGTTGTAATTGCAAATTATAATTTGATAATTTTGAAATTTTGTGAACTTGCGATTTTAATTTTATATTCCTTCCTTTATAACCAGGAAGGATTCTTTTTTTGGGGATTATTTTCGAAGATAATTGTTGTATTAACTTACGTTTATTTTTTTTCATTTATTGTATTAACCCTTAGAATTTGCGATTTTATACGAGAGTAACAATAATCCATATAATAATTATCACAAAGAAGGGCCATCCTAAAGTTAGGGGTAATTTTAGTTATTACCAATTTTGGTAATTTTAATTTGTTTTTTAATTTTTATTTTACCAATTTTTGGACAAAATTTGGAAAATTGGATTTTGTTAATTGGTTTATGGTTATAAAATATAATTAAAATTGAATTTAGATAAAAATTATTAAAAGGAGTTTCAAGTCATTTAAAAATGTATTTAATGTAATTAAGTTTTACCTCACATAAAACTAAATTAAATTAAAAATTAATAGGCCAATATTTTTTATGATAATCTATTTAATATGATAAATCATTATTAATTTATATTTATATATTAATTAATTAATTATAAAATAACTAAAGGGATACTATTTCGCAATAAAACAAATCTACTAATCTGCAACAATTATAACAGATTAGTAGATTTGTTTTATTGCGAAATAGTATCCCTTTGGTTATTTTGAATCATTTTTATTAATCTTCAGCAATACATAATTTTAAATATTATTTATTATTATTAAAAAATAACAATTTTAATTAAAAATATATGTATTTGGATAATAGATGGATACAGTGGGTGAATCCTTCCAGGAAGAATCGCCTGGGATGAATCGTTTGGATACCCTTACAATATTGTTACGCAATAGCATCGGCGACGTGGTACTTTGGTTCATAAGAGAGATTCTACAAATTAGGGTATGTAATCACAACGACTTAGCAAAGTCGTTAGATTTTGTATTTCTTTTAGAGCGTTACCGTGACGAATCTTACAACAATAATAAAAGCCACCTAGAAGTGAATCTCGGGAAGAAGTAAAATTGGACCAAACAATGCAGTTTGTATGTTAAGCAGCTCTATTTATATTTAAAAATTTTGAATGGGGCAAATCATCCATTGCAATAATTTCATATTATTCAATAATATGAAATTGTTGTTTAAACAAAATGCCACGGATGTTTATGAGGTTGTCTATGATTGTTTGCTTTAGTTACATTGAAATTTAAAATTTATAAAATTATTCGTAAATAAATTGCTTTTATTTTGTATCCTTTTAATTTTAATTCGTAAAAGCTTATTTATATTTTGTACAAACAACAATAATTATATTCTGGCAAAGAGGAGTAAGCCCGGAACATAATGTAACAAATAAACAAGCAAATGTACTACATAGAGGTATATTATCAAATAATTTTAACATTTAAACTAGGGCTTGCAATAAATAATAACAGAATAAAATATATTATGTAAAATAACTGAATAAAGTTTTTAGGTAAACAGCTCAAGGTGCTTCAATAATACCAAATAGTATATTAAACAACAAGTTTAGTAACGCAAAGTTTTACTAAACGAATTTAGCTTTTGAGTACGAGCGAGCGCAGCGAGCGAGTAACTTAAAAGCTAATGAGTTTAGTAAAAATGCTTTACTTACAAGGTTTGTTTATACTATTTTTTCGGATTTTGTGCAATTCTAACCCAAGAAATCTACGTTCACAAGTAGATTTTTTTGCGCGCTATTGATCTGAATTTTTTCATATGCTTTCCTACCGATAATTTACGGTGGTAGATACAAGGATAGGGGGGGGGGTTGATTTTTTGCTCAGTTTTTCGATATCTAGCGCCGTTTTTGAGTTATTGCTAATTCAAAATATTTCATAGTAGGATTTCGGTAATCTAGTAACTTGACACGAATTTGTCTATTTTACAGTTAACAATTTTTATTTTCTATTCGAATTTTACTTAAGTTACACACTATTAATTTATTATAAAAATGAGTGTTGCTACTGAAAACAATTTAGAAAATTGTTCTGAAGACATTTTAAAGGCCGCTCGAGAAGCGTCTTCAAGCTTACTTCCTTTTAAAACCAAGGAAAAATACCAGAAGGTATATGAAATATTTTGTAATTGGAGGATGATAAAAAACGCACTAAGAACTGATGAAAGTGTAATGCTAGCGTATTTTTTTGAGAAGGTAAGCTATTTTATATTTTTACATAATATTTTAGTGTTTTTCTTACAATATCTTTCATTATTTTAGGCAAAAGCGCTTGAGGCATCTAGTTTATGGTCTACATATTCCATGTTGAAAAGCACTATACAAATAAACAAAAATGTGGATATATCACAATACAAATTGTTACTTGCTTTTTTAAAACGCCAAAATAACACATATGAAGCAAAGAAATCTAAAGTTTTGAGTACGGAAAACGTTACTACGTTTTTTAAAGAGGCTCCAGACGATAAGTTCTTATTAATGAAAGTGGTACTAATATTTGGTTTAAATGGGGCATGTCGGCGTGCAGAATTGTGCAGCGTAACGGTAGAAAATATAGAAGACACGGGAAAATTTTTGGTTATAACAATGTTTCCAATATTTAAATAAAAAATTACTGTCAAACTGTGTTATATTGACAGTGACATTACTATATAGTAAAGTGACTTTTCTATGTGGAAAAGTGCCACTTTAATAAATGATTTGAATTTAATCAAATAGCACATTATCAGTCAAAATTCGAAAAAATGTTTTATTTCGTTTTTTCAAAATCTTAATTTGGTTAGATAAGTAGATTAAGTTAATGTTAACTATGTTATGTTTGTTAGCTGCAAATCGAAAAATTATTTTCAGCAATGCACATTGTAGTCGAATGGATTTTGACTTCAACCCAAAAGATGCATTTCAGGGTATGAAAGTTGCACCATTCGATAACGAAATGTCTCCTTATGAAGATAATAAAATGTATCTGCTTAATTTTTCGGGTCTGGTTTATAATTAATAAAAAAACATTCAAAGATTTACGACTAATCGAATTTCACCTTCCATTTCTTCAAAGTTACTCATTCAATTCAAAAAATAAAATTACCAATTTATAGCACGGAAAATTTACTATCAAATTCAATCGGAAAAGTTTGTGAGAAAAGCACCATTAATTTATTATAATTTTTTAAAGTCCTTTGTAAACATTTGTTGCCAAGACGTCAGCTGATCGAATCATGGCACCGATCGCTGTATTCGGCGGTTTCTTCTTTAAAGAAATGGAAGGTGAAAGTCCATCTTTGAATGTTTTTATTAATTATAAATCAGCCCTGAAAAATTTAGCAGATACATTTTGTTGTTCGAAACGACGGCAATGCTACTCGTTGTCCTAATGTATATTATGTTTAACATCATGATTAATGCGTTTTTGGATTTTAATAATTATAATATAGGTATAATGAATAAACATTTCTTTTTAAATTCAAAATGTCAGATAAATGTAAAAAGAAAATATTTCTTACTTTCCCCGTTTTTTTTTTTTCTACAAAATTATAGCATAATGTATTATAATATATTTAAGTCGCACACGCTATAAAAAATTTTGCAAGTTTAAAACTTTTCTTTTTCATATATCATTTTGAATTGTTGATATTCATGTTTTTCGCAGCGAGTTCCAGGTGAGGCATTAGGGATGCTAGCCACGGTAGGGATAATATATCAAGTATCATTCGCCGCTACCAGAAAGCCTTGCCGCCGACGTATTGAGAAATGCTTTTTAATAAAATCGCGCGCCTGCAGTTTCCGATTACTTTGCTGCTGCTACTTCTAACAGAATTGTTCAACTTTCCTGTCAAAGTCACAATAATATATTTCACTATTTCAAAATTGCTTACCACCTGTAAAAAATTGCTGTTGTTTAGACCGAACCTTTACGTTTACATTTCAAATTTCATTCAAAATTAACATTAAAAAATATTTGATGTTTCATTTTTTGTCGGTCGATTTATCACATTATCTTCCTATTAAAAGTACAATAATTTTTTGGCCGACACCTCGTTTGTAAAAAATTGACCAATTTAATTTTTGACGAAAGAAAATTTTTGTGAATAAAGCATGTAACAAACAACGGCTCAAATTTAAATAAGCTAACACGTTATGCCCATCAATTTTATTTGTAAAATTTAATTTCCCTGGTGGCCGCAGTGTTTGAAACACTCCCTAATCCTCACTATAAATACGTGTGCAATTAGGTTAGGTCAACTTTTAACACTCTTCATCATCCTTCCCAGTTCAAGTGTAATTGAACTCGAAAAGGATAGGCAAGTTCGAAGTAATAATTTTTAATTTTAACAAATTAGTAAAAAAAAGATTGAATAAACCGCCTGCCGATTTATTTTCTTTTTCAAAATATTTGGGCACGAAAATTGAATTTGTTAGTGACTTGAGACATATAATAAAGTTCTTTTTAGCAAACTTTTGCTCTTATAGTTCTTATACGATTGGATTAAAATTTTCAACTTTCTATTGTGTGCTATTCGCATTTCTGTGATCCATTTGTTTGATTTTCTCTTACTTATTTAATTTATTTATGTGGTTGCTTCAGTTTATTTTAAGAAACCGTAATGTTTGTTTTGAGATCAATCGCTTTTACGGTGGTTTGGAAAATATGAGATATATTGTTGGAACTGTTGGAAAGACAATTTTGCGAAATTATTATTTGGTTCATCAAATTACTCTAACAACTTGATATTGCAAGTTCGCCAGAAAGATTCTCCATCCAAATATAGCGTCGTAGAACAGGAAATTGATCTGAACAATATCGGTGATTCGAGAAAGTGGAAATAACATTATGCAGGGACCTTATCGGTAATTCTCAGGGCGTAAATTCTCTGACAAATGTGAAATCAGATTATGTAAAAGTCCGGTCCTCTATATCTTACTCTAGTTTGGATAACTTAAATCGTTCTCAAAAGTCTGAAATATATATAAGCTCACCCTTTTTTTTTAAATGTTTAGTCTTGAATAAACTTTGTCAAAGTTAATACGATAATTCTGTTTTAATGTAAACCTTGCGGAATAGTATGTGTGAAAGTTATTTAATCAAATTTGCAACATAAATGTATTAACTTATTAGAATTCAGAACACGTATCTTTCAGAAATGACTTATTGTTCTAAGTAGCAAAATTGTCAAGTTTTAATGTAACATTTGCATATAAATTAAGTTATTCTCTATTATATGGAACTTAACATGGTATCATAATACGTTAAATCTAAACACTGCTTGATAAAAATATTGAAATTTTCGCATGATTTATGGTGGCTTTTCTTTATTTATTTTACATTATATACATAACTTTAACTTAATGTTACGTGTTGTCGTAAAACTAAAAATTATGTAACTTGGAATTTTTATTACAAAGCAAAGGAGAATCGGTTTTGTTTGCTCCTACGTGTATGCACATGTATTAAGCATTATTTGAAAACGATTTACGTAAATGGCGATCAGACAAATTGTTGATACCCACCGATAGAATTCGACCCTAGAGGATTTATCTTAGAACTAAATCCCCACTTTAGTTTTGTCGAATATACTAATACAATTGCTATTCGAAACGTAATGGAGGTAAACTTTCTTAAATGAACCTTTATTATTCTGGTCGATAATAAATTAATAAATTACTAAATAGGTATCGTAACGAAAGAAAATAAAAAAATATCATCAATTTTCTAATATCACTAATTGGCGCTTAAAATAAAATTCCACTCGAATTATGATCACAGCTCACGATTTTGGCTTTATTCGAGCGGGAACTTAAAAGTTGCTTTATAAGCGTAACAATTATTGATTACTGGTAATTTCGTAATTAGATGAAAAGAAGACGCAGAAGATAATAAGATCTGCTACAAATTATTTATGCTGTTAATTACAGGTTAATTAAACCTAATGCACCTTCCGCGTTTACCATAATATAATTTTAATGTTCCTGCAGCGCTAATATTAATACAGCACAGAAAATTAAATTATTACTGCATGTTTTATCGACAAAATTATTGCGGCAGTAAAAATTTATCAATTTTTACTAATTGATATTTTTCAAATTTTTATATCAGGTAAAGTAATAAATTATTTGTAATGTCAGCGAAAACAGTTAAATTTTATCTTAAAAAATTTTTTATGTAAAATTTTTATCTGGACCATAAATTTTCACATTTTTGACACACGACTGACTGGATTATTAATTAAAGGTGATGATGAGAAGCATCATTTTTATTATAATATTATTAACGATAGATTTAACACCAAAACGTAAATTTAATTTAAAATTAACGTTCTTTATAATGTGTCAACAATAATAATAATGGTACGAAACACAATTTCGAAAATGGTTTCTTTAAAAAGGTCGCACGTTCGCGCTACAGACGAATCTTAGCAAAAGGGTCTAACAATAAATGATGTTAAGATGTCGACGTGTGATGGTTTAACAAACACTAAACCTATGTAATAGTTCGCTCTTGTTTTTACCCTTCTTTGTATTGGGTCTAAGTAGATTACATCAAATTCATCATTAATCAAACTCTGACGTAAGATATACGGTTTCAATATTAGTTTTTCAAGTATTGGTTGTTTTTCAGTGGCCTTCTTTGATTTATCCATACAAAGTGTAATTGCCAATATTGATCGATATCAAAAATTGTATAACTAAATAAATACATTGAAGATTCAAAAATAATCTTGATTTTACTTTTATCGGTTATAACCTTATAACCTACCAATCACAACGAAACGACATTATTGAATTTTAAATAAATTGTAAAATGTTCTATATATAGATATAAATATTTATCTTTGGTCCGTAAATTAATTTTAGCTTAAAAATGAAATTGTAAAAAGTGTAGAGTAGTACTATACAAGAAAATAATTATTGAAAATTGAATTTTATGTCGTAAAAAGAAAATAATAATTTGTTGCTGTTGCATTGTTTAACATTTTTGTTTTCCAGCTCTAGTTCTTTTTCACTGTTTGTTCTTCTTCTGTATTATTCTTCGTTCACTTTTACCAAACCCAATATCTTCTTCGTGAGTTTTTATCTCGAAAACTCGTAATTTGTTTTCTTCATTTTTCATCAGTCGCATTATCTCTGTTCCATATGTCGCTACGGGTCTTATCAGGGCTTTATATACTTTAATTTTCGTCTTTTTTTGCGTACATTTATTGATTATTAACTTCTTGTTTCCGTAAAATGTTCTATTTCTAGCCCCTGTTCTGTTATTTATCACTTCTGCTCTCTCATTATTATTGTTTCTTTGCTTTCCCAGATATTTGAAATAGATAATGTCTCTTATTCCATCCCTAGCTTCATTTCTTCCTAGCACCTTATGAATTTAGACTTTGATTCGTTTACCTCAAGTCCTGCTTTTTCTGCTTCTTTTACCATCTTTATAAACGTTTCAACTAATGTTCTATATGTTCTTGTTATTATTACAATATCATCGGCATCTGCTGCTTATTTACTATTGTTTCACTACATTTGGTTTTCCTTAAAATACTTTCACCCTGCATTACTCCTGCATTTATGACAAATTCATCGGTTATTCCTTTCTTCGATATAACTACCGCTGTTCTTTTTTTGATGGTCATCTTAGTTGCTCGTATAAGTTTTGCAAGTACTATTATGTCTGCCATTTCTTTTATTAAATGACTTTTACTAACTAGTTTGAAGTCTATATGAAGACTAGAGATAGCATATCTAGTCGAATGTCGTATTCGTAGCACTTTTTCATTATTTGGTTTACTATTAACAATACGTATACTGGAGATCTATTAGGTCGAAGTCCTTGCTGACAGTCACTTATCTTACTGTTCACATTCCCCTATAGTCCTGGGTGTATCACTTTTGTAAGAGCTTATGCAGTCTGTTCCAGGAGCTTTCTTATTTTTATTGATGTTAACGTTCTGTAGCATTCGCCGTAAGTTGGTACTTACATTCTTTCTTCTTCGTTTGGTACTATTGATGTTCTATTATATCCATGCTTTCAGCCTTTATTTCTTCACTAAGCACTAAGCAGTTCTTTGAAATCTTCTAGCCATATGTTTTTTTATTTATTTTTCTTCATATTTCGTATTTACAGTTTTATTTTTCATTCCTCTTGCTTTAGTTTTCTTGTTGTTTTTTTGTCCTTTAATTGTTTTATAAAATTCCCTTGAATTTGTATAAGTGTTATTTCTATGCCCGTCATCATTCTTTCTATCCACTGCTGTTTCTTATACTTGCACAGATTTGCAACTTGTCTTCTTTTTTCTTTGTATATTCCTACATAATGTAAATCTTTCATTTTATTCTGGCTTCTCTTTTTAATTTTTCCATTGTTTCTCATTGGTCATCAAATCACTCGCTTTTAATGTTTATTTTTGTTTGATCAATTGTTTTCTTAAATGCCCTCAGTATGATACTTTTAATATTGATACATTCTTCTACATTCTTCATTTTAACTTGCATTATGACCATATTGTGATCCGTATCTACTATGTTAAGCTGGTGCTACTTGATCTTATGATCTATATGTTCTTCTTTTGACTACCATTATGTGATCAATTTGGTTTCCTTTATCCACGTTTTGGTGTGTAAATTATTGTGCATGTTACTATTCTTAAATTTCACAACGTTGCACAGTTTTTCCCCATTTTTGTTTGTTCTCTCATGAATAACGTTTTTTCCAGCCACATAATCTTTTTTCCCAATTTGGGCATTAAAATCACCCAGTTCTATCAACGCATTTCTTTTTTGAATTTTTTTGCATAATTTCTCGATTTCTTTGTATATCATTACCTGTTCTCATCAGCTACATCTTCTGTTGGTGCGTATGCGTTTATTACAGATAAGTTATCACATGTTCCTTTTTAATTCTAATGCTATCATAATATGCCAGTTTTCTGTTAACTGGTTCAAATTTCATTCTGTTATTTGCATGTCTTCTCTCCAATATGAACGCTACCCAGTTTCTACCATGTTTATTCTCGCCTAAGTATAGTATTGTATATTAAGTTTTTTTCCTTATTTCCCTACTTTCCTTCTATCACACTTCTTTTATTGCTGTGATATCTACTTTGTATATTTTAATATTGTTAATTACCTCTTTCATTCTTCCAGGGATTAGTATTGCTTTGACGTTGCTTTTGTTTTACGTTGTATCTTCTTTTTTCTTCTTCTTAATTTTTATTCTATTCGGTTATAGTTTTCGTTATTAATCTCAAGTTCCATGGTATTTGCAGGGATCGATAAATTTTGACAATTCTGTTGTACGTTTGCTAGTTTTTTCAATCAAGCCGATTGCCGCCTTCTTGTAAAGATTTCAAGGACTCCTGCATGGCTTTCTATTCATATTTCCTTGTTGTTAATAGTTCATTTCTGATATTTAATTCCAATGCTGTTTCTTTAGTGTCTTCACTGTGATGTCGTTTTCTACATATATTTTTCTTTCTCTCAACTGCTCTTGCTTTCCATTATTTGCAATTTCTCCACTATGGTCTGCAACTTTTCTTCAGTTTTACCTATTTGAAAAGTTTCCAGCATTTTTATATCTATATTCAACTTTTTTTTTAGAAAGTTCTGGACTCTTTCTTTCAATTGAGTTAAGTTTGCCGCTTCTAATCCTTCCATTATTATATTGTTTCTCTTTTTTGTCCTTTGTTGTTTTTAAAATGCGGTCTCTAGTTTTTCAATTTAATATCTCTGTAAGTACTATTTGTTTTTTGTGTCTACAGATCTTTAACCCCATTATGCATTTTTTTCTTTGTCTTTGTTTTTCATATTATTTATTTCTGCAGTGCCTTCAGATACCTATTTTATTCTAGATACCCACCTATATAATTTGGTAGAATAATCTAATAATTAATAAATCATTATTATGGTAATAAAAATCTGTAAGAAACTTTGCGATTCGTTACTATACACCGTCGATCAGATAAATTATTAAAGATATTACGTATTCTGCAACGCAAACAATATATTAAATATTCATTTAGAATAATTTAATTCAATTAAATAATTTTGTATTGCAATTATTAATACTAGTAGACCTCAAACCGACAACAGCTTGGATATGCGTATGATGATTTGATGTGCAAAGTCAAGCAAATCATTAAAAGTTTTTATATAAACTAGGTTGTAAGATCATATCACAAATCCGCTAAACATTTTTTCTGAATAGAATAGGAAAATGGCAGCAGAAAATTTGTTGTAGTAGCAAAAAAACTCAATTGAGGTTGTAGCTACTAATAGGTCTGTTATAGCAACAAAATCTTTTTACACAAGAAATTGTACAATTCCTTTGCAGAAACGTGTTTATGGTGTTTGAGCTCTGCGCAATTTATTGTGCTCAAGACATGTAACATTTTTGGTCAGTAAATTGCACAGTATATGGCTATAACAGTTAAATTCCACTATTATTAGTTGAAGCTATGCAGCCTACATTCCTAATCAGTTTTTTGGAAATATCAATATTGTGATATGTTATAATATTATACCGTATAATTGATACATTGTAATTGGGCAATTGATGTTTTAGCAATATTGTAGCAATATTGCATCAATATTAATACTAGATTGTATCAACATTTGTAGGATTGGTAACCAAACATTATTGATACAATATTGTAGCAATACTAATCTTAATATAATGTAATTGGTAGATAATCTTAATATAATGTAATTGGTAGATTTCAAATTTAGCAAAATTATTTACCAAATATTAGTAACCGCAGTTGACCATTTTAATTTATTTTAAACTCTACATTATTTTCAAAATATATACTTAATGCAAGACAAATCCAAAAGGTAAAGCCGGTCAAACGGTTTATTAGAGTCCTCTTTAAAAAATTGCGAATGAGTAGGGGTTGATGTATGTGAAAAGGTATCATAAATTACTTGATAACAACTAATCTAATAAGAAAGCTACGCCCTCATATTTTTCTTTTCTACCTAATATATTGCAACTCTGAAGGCTATTAACAAAAAGGGGAACTTCCGCGATAAGCACAGGAAACAACTTAATACAAGAAACAAATGTCGACCTAAGACTGTTTCTTCCGCTTTCATTTTAATCTTTGTGAAGCTCAACTAAAATAACAATTTAACCTTTCAACAAATTTCGAATTATGGCATGAATAAATACTTTTATGATATTATAATAATGTACCGCCAGTAGAAATTACAAAAATACCATTATAAGGTAGATATTAACAATTTTTCCGGACAGTTAAAATGTAAATATTTGTATTAGCATAACTCAAGTAGTACCATTTACAATATAAAATGCACGTAAGTAAAAGTAAATTATTAATTGTTTAGTTTATAACAAGTGCACATTGTAAATTTTAATTGTTATTAAAAGCAATCTTAAATCTGATAAACCATCCGATTATTACATGAAGCTATTTAGAAAATAAAGCAATCTTTTTTGCTATGCTAATTTAAACAATTCAAATTTTTTTCATTATTTCACAGAGATTAAAAAAAAATTTGAAGGGAAAGCATCAGTAACTTTCTTATTTTATAGGTATGTATGCTTATTTTAAAATTTATTATATCGCCTTGCGATGTTAAAAGTTTTCAATAAATGTGAGATTAAGAATTATTAATTTATTAAAAATATATATAAAATTTTTTAAATATTTTGCGATTTACTTGAAATTAAAATCACCTTTGCGACGCAGAATATTTTATGTGGTTGGTGGAATTTTAATTTTTAATCCATATACGAGTATATCTAACTTGTCATAATACAAAACTATGTGATATGTATCTTGAAACTGTTCAAATGACAATTATTATGTAGCAGAGCTCATAAGTTAAATTGCTAAATTTACATTATATCTTCAGATGATAATACAAAGTTTAGCTTTCTGATGTAGATTCATTAGGTAGCTCATATATTTGTGTCATATACATATACTTACTACTACGAAATGACGTTTCAAATCTGAGTGAGATAAACCTCCAGCTTTTGTTATATCTCCCCTTATAGATTACAATAGGTAGATACTAGATAATACAGGTAAGTGTCAACTTGAAACTATAAATAATTAATTGTTATTTATGCCATTCTTTGGCAACTTTGCTATCGAGGTTAAAACTTTAAATTAATAAAGAAGCAAAAGAAATACTTTATAGTGCATTGCTAACTGTAATATTGTAACTATAATAAGTTAAGTTGGGGTTTTAGCAGAGACAATTTTATAACTGTTAATTTCCGATACTGTTATATAAACTATTATGGTTTTATTTCTTGGAAAATGCAATGTTAAAATTAAGTTACTTAGTACTTACTCTACCCCATTTTAAAACATACAGATGGTAACTTCTGCGATAATCACTTTCAACATCAGTGAATTTGCACTGACATCTGAGCCTAACCCTTCCGTGTGGATGATACTTTATACTTCAACTAGTCAACAATTTAGATGGGTATAAATTAATTTTAATATTAATTTTATGGTTATAATGTCTGCAGTTATAAAATAATCTAAATGCATAAAGTAATTTTTTACTCCGCAAAAAATCAAACGTCGAAAATAAAACATTTATTTCTCGAAGTTTGTTAGGATTCAAATAAGATTAGTGCGACTAAAATTTATTTTCCTTAGTATTTCGGAAAAGCTTAGAGAAAAGAGCAAATCGTTTGACGAACATCAATCACTTTCCATCGTTCACTTTCTGATACATCCAACTGTATCAGTGTGTGGCTAATACCGTAGATACCCAATTCATCCCTTTATCGTTGTTTCATAAGTTTCAAATTGGCAGGTTTGAAAACTAAATAAAATATAACGTTTAATGAGCATAAATTATAAACAAAACAACAAAATTTATCTTGATATTGCTAAGCGATTTTATCTCAATGATAATTGACGGGCTTTTGTGGAAAAAATATTCAAAAAGCTTTTTCATTTAAACTGTCATCCACTTAATGTCTACAAACTTTATATCAACTAAATGTAAATTTACGTCGAAGTTAAACGTCATATAAATATCGCAAAATAATTAATTTTCGTAAAAACACTGTTTTTTCATTCGACAAAATTTCAATGAAAGTTTTTATGGCAAATAAAAAAACTAATACAATTTTATACGACTAACATTTAGTTTTAAGATTTTTTTAATGTTTGTCTGGGGAATAATGTTTCTGTTAGATATATCAAACAAGGTCAAGATGTTGACTGATAGGGTTGTCAACAATTTTAACCCTCTTTTGATGTAGAAATAAACTTGCCTTTCCGAATTACTTTTTCTTCCTTTTCTAATAAAATAATAGAATTTTATTTATTGGGTGTTCACAACCTTTTGTAATTGCTATTAAATTTCATTGCTTGTCAATGATGAAGATTAATTTAAGGACCCTTGAAAATTGTATTGATCAAAGAGTTTTATTAAATATTTAACTATTGAACATCTATCTGCTATATAAGACAGCAGATAAACGGTTGTAGCGGTCTGATGTTCGTTTAATTTGCTGCACTGCTTTCCGTGACGAACAAGTTAACTTAATGCAAAACAGTGAAGTTGAAGAAAAATTTTATGCCGATCGCTGTTGTTTTTATATGAATTTTACACGAAATATTTAACTACTGTTACTAATCGCTTTGAATCGATGAAAAACAGTTTGAAGGGAACACTCGACAATACTTTCGTGCGATAATTTCTTATCAAAGGAAATTTGGATATTCCATTATAATAAGAACATATTATTTCTGTATTTTATTATATAAGCAAAACACATTCATGGTGAAATGTATTTTGCCCCACCTACTGCAAGCATTTATTATTATTGTTGTAGACAAAACAGTCTTTGTAGCAAACTAATTAAAATTACCTAATCATTTTACTCAAAGCCTAATAAAAGCAAAACTAATCCCCTTTGTTAGGAAAGCTAATTCATACAATATAAATTTCAAATTGCTGCTATAATATTTACATAGAAAAATGTTTAGTAAATTTTAGTGACATGTTCTTGGTACAAGCAGTTAAGTTTTTGATGGATTATGTAAATTATAAACACTAAATGGTAGATATTTAAATAACAAATATGATAAAATATTGCTATTAAGTTTTGTTTTGTTTTCTCAGCTTGTTATGACACTTGTATAATGTTATGTGACTTTTATATCCAGCTATATAATTTATTGTTTGGTTTACACCGGTAATGATTTATCTTACAAGTATAGACGAACAAATTTCTAAAAATGTTTGTACGATTATTAAATTCTTGATTATGTAATTATCTTGCAATTGTAATGGAACAATACTAATGTAACTTGAACAGCTTAATTTGTAATACATCAGTCAAAATTGTCCAGCTAACAGATTTCCATTCATACATAATATGAAGCTTCCATTATTCTTGGAACTTTTTAACACAAGTTGATTCCGAAGAATTCAAACTCTATTTTTAAAGATCAAATTGTGCGTTTTTTTTCTGATTTTTAAAGCAAATTTACGAAGGCATCCGGGTCGCAATCAACACTAAATGATGTTATTTATTACATTTTTAGAAAATTAAAGTTATATTATATGGATCATAATAAAATACATAAAAATCTAAAAATGAATAGATTAATAAAGCTCACTAAAATTCGAATTACAGTTGTAAACGCTCTACTATCCGACCTAAAGAGGACCCACTTCCGGACATAGTTAGAAGGGTCGGATACGTACAAGGTTGAAATGAATATCAAAACAAAACAAAACTGAACTCTGTAAACGAAGCATAATGTGTTATTCTTGATTGCCATAAGAATTTATTTGCATTATGTACTTATACCCAGCCAACTTAATGGTTGTTTCCAGTACAGTAAAATTTTCTTAGGAAAACTACTTGGGGTCGTTGGCCTAAAATATAATTTTATTAACCCTCCGTGTGAACTGTTATTTTCGCTAACCTCCTCTGAACTGTGGGTCTTTTACGGACAGCACTCGATTTCTAGCCGAATAATGATTTACTCACGATATAAAAATTATGTACTTATTATTTCACTTCTATACGTTATATTCAAAGTAGTTTTACATCTGTAATGCCTATGACTTTTTTGCTTTGTGGAAATTAAAAATAAATTGTAACTGATTTCAATTTTTTTTTTTTAAATTCATATTATAGCAATGTATAGAAAAAGAATAAAACCCGTTCATATTTAGATTATTATAGGATTACTCTACATAAAAAAAAATAATTTAACAATGCTGGCTGAAAAAACTATACTTATTTTGAAAACTGAAAGTTGCATTATTTCTAGCATTAAGTAACTTTACATGCAAAGTCTAGATCCAAAATATTTGGAGGACTTTTGTACAATTCATTGAAAAAATGATTTATAATTGTCTAATAGACTATTTAGAACTAAATTTTACACATAAGTATCAAAAAAATGGCCCATAAAAAATTTAACAACAATAACTTTTACTAACGCGATGTGAACTGTGGGTCTTTTAAGGAACACGAACAACTTCGCAGGTTTGTAGCTACCAAAATATTGAACTAAACTTTTGTTGCTTGCAGGTATGAACCCTGTATACTAACTACTTTTTTTAGAAGGGGTGATTAAATTTTTCTATTGGTCCATTTAAAACCTACATGCATCTAAAATTTCAACTGTTCCTTAAAAGACCCAGAGATCAGACGCAGGGTTAATTATAGTTTTGTAATTAATTTTAAGAATTAAAATTAAAAGATGTAATTCGGAAATAAACAATTTTATTACTTTTTAGCCAAAATCTTCGATTGAAAGAATCGTGGAGCGAAAATTTACAATTGTACAATGTTTTACATTTTATCTTGCATTTGAGCGGTGAATACCAAACTCAAATAAAACAATTTTTAGATCATTAGAAACAGGGAAAAATTTTCAATTTATCCAATAAATTTCAACTTATTCAGAGAAAATTTGAAAGGACAAGAGAAGTTTCCATCAGGATTTTTGTGAATCGAGTTGGAGATGAATCCAAAAAAGTCCTTGACGAAGATAATATGTTGAAAAGATACGCCTTTTCTAGGAAAAGACGATGGTCAAAAGGCCTGTAGTGCTATCATATAGTAATGGTAACTTATTTGGGAAAAACTGATGTCTTGATGGATCCGATAAAAAAAACCCAAAACTTTCCTACCATCGCTGTGGACTGGAATAACAGAGCTATTGATCTTACAAACATATACTATAACACATGGAATATAACATATAAAAAATAAAAATACACAAAAAATAGAAAATTTAAAGATGTTGGTTAAAGAAAGCTTCTCCATCTTCAAGTCTTTCTTCTGTCAATTCCAATTTAGAACTCTCGATAACAAAAAATTGAATGAATGAATGAATGAATGAATGCATGAATAAATTAAATATAACAAACGATTTTATTAGTAGTTAGGTAGTAGGTACATATTTCTTACTTAGTTTGAGAACATGAAAATATAATTTTCACAATTCCGGGAGTAAAGTGCTCACTTTACTCCCGCTTTTGCGGGACTAAAGTAATACTTTTTTTCCCGCGCCATTATTGCGCGCTATTGATCTGAAATTTTGCATATGGCGTCTTACGACAAATCACTGGGGGCTACTGTAACGGGGGTTTTCCGATATTTAGCGCCGTTTTCAAGCAATTTCAAAATCTCAAATTTAGTTATTAACCAATGTAATTCAGCATTTTCAGCGAAATTGTGAAAAATAGTATATACACCTTGGGACTAAGGGTCTTTTCATCCCGTGTGCAATTTTTGCACTCGGCTAACACCTCGTGCAAAAACCTTTGCACGCGGGATGAAAAGTAGCACCTTAGTCCCTTGATGTATAATATACTATTAATTTATCCGAGCCTTCGAAACCTTTAATTTTTTCTTATACGCAGTATGATCACTCTAACAAAACCAATGTTAAAATAATTAGTTCTGGGGATGCAGCCATTTAACTATGATCTTACAGTGGGAGTAATACTAAATTAATAATTTATTTATAATAAATATTAAAAATCAGAATTTTAAAATTGAAAACTGCAATTGTTGCTCTCAGTTAGGACCTTCTGAGAAATTTGTTTACAAATAGATATTTTCGATACAAGGCGCAAGGTAGGAAAACTAACATTTTTTCATTCGGCCGAGATCGTAAACCGAAGCCGGAAATGGAAAAAGATAGTTTTCCACCAGTGTGAAACAATATTTTTTCTAATTATGTTTCAAAAAGAACCAATAATATATTTTTTATACCTAAATTAAAATGAATTTACTAAATATTTACTCAATTTACAAAAATATACTTTGTGAAAATAGATATTTAAAATTTAAATTTGACTGTTGCCAACCAATGGTTGGTTATTTTTACTTTGTGATATTCAAAAGTGTGTGGAAAAGTACTACTCTTCCGCATACTTTTAAAAGTGTGCGGAAAAGTAGTACGTTTCCACACACTTTTGAATACCACAAAGTACGACTTTTTGAAACATGATTAGAAAAAATAATTTTATATAACAGCTTTCCAATGAAAAATTCTGGATGATTTCAAATGAATCAAACCACAAATAAAAAAAATTAAGTAGGTATTACATTAAAATATTTAAAAATATGAATTTAAACTAAGTAATTTATTACAACTAACAGGCAATGGAGAACATTTTCAAACCAATTAATTTTATAATGAATTGAAACATTTAAAATTTGATTGTTTTTCGCTAACAATAATTCAGTATTTATATCTTAAAGACATTAATTGCAGCTCTATTGCACTGGGAATTATTAATAACAATATTGCTTCAAAATTAAATTATTCAATAAATTACTTAACTACTTTGATACACATTATTTATTAATATAATAATTTGATGCATTTATTGCATTCGTCAGGTGAACTACTTCAGTTTCAATAAAAACTTTAAGAAAGGTTTTTATTAGCTAAAAAACAATAGGTACATAAAAATATATACATGTGTGTGTGATTGGTAGCAAGGATAATAAATTTATTTATACATAATATATATTATAACATATAAATTTATCATTTAATGTAAAATAAAGGAGCATTCTGGTTCTAAATATATGTATTGTATAGAATGGGACGGGACAATGGGTAAGTATTAATTTTAATAATTAATAGTTTTATTAATTTTATTTTAAAGCTAAATAGTAATTAAATCTTCTAAAGATTGTCAGTTGTTAATATTGCATTTTGCATAAGCTGGTATCCAATATCAAACTAAAATTAATTTAATTTTAATTTAGAGCATTTTTAAATCTATTTTATTTATTATGGTTGATTATTGTAATCAAAACTCACTTTTGTTTTACATTACTTTTTAACATAATTACATTTTGATATACAATTTGTAGTTCTATTAATATATTTTTAAATTTATGAATTTTCTATCAGAGCATGAAATAGACACTTTCAATCAGTTTTGCTAATATAAATTATATTATTAATTAAACTGCTACAAAATTGGTAAAACCTAATAGGATTATTTTAACATTTTACGTTATATTAATAAGTCGACTTCTAATAAGTCTTTAAAAATCAATATTGTCGATGTTAATAAAACTATATTATTATAATACAACCTTCTCATAAATCAAATATATCAATATAAGTGTATAGCTAATAATAATATGTTGTTATAATTATTTGAATAATTTTTATTCATACTTTTCTTTCCATTTTAATATTAATTTTTTATTCTTTATAGTTATACGATAAAAAATACTAATAATAAGTAAAAAAAAGGTCTATACAAAAATTTCGAAAAACTTCTGAAGGGAGTAGACAACTATTTTCCGGGTGACACCCAAAATCTAGCAAACGACGACTCTGCATGAATTTTTGACCATGACTTCTCGTCAGTTACTCAGACAGACGTACTGAAATTTAATCATAGAGCATTTGCGGTCATTACATTTCGAGAAGTCATTGATTTCAATCCAAAACTTGTTCATAATGAATAAAATAACAATTACCTACATTTAAGCTATCTATTATTATATTATATGCTTATAATATATTCAAGTCAATCGAAGAGGACGAATTATTATAATTAATTGAAAGTAAAGTTAAATATCACAAACTTTTATGTAATTAGTCTCTAAAAAAAACATGTAACACTTTGTAGGGCAATTGATCGTAGAAAGTAATTTTAATTATTTTAATTTTACAATTTCTTGGTTAAGTTATAATGAATACAATATACAACAATTAGTAACGCCTTAGGTGGTTTACGTAAATTATTTATTTTAGTTTTATAAAACTATAATTATTAACATTAATTTTAATTTAATATAAAAGTTACATTCATATCGAAATATTTATTCATCGTGTTGATCATAGTACAAATTTAGTATTAATTAGTAAATATTTATAATTGTTTTTTGAATAACTCAAATTTCTGGGTTATTTGACATCTCAACAAATAGTTTTTGGAAGTCTCTTTGTACAATAATAGTATGTATTTTCATAATCACTATTACATTTATTATTATTTTATTATTATATAATCCTAAGAGAGTTGAGGATATATCCTATAAACTCTAGAAATAGTAAATTGCAACTAGATCACAGCAGTGTATTCGGAGCCACTAGGGCTAGAACCACGGTTTTACGCTCCCTAGTCTGCACCTGTGTGTACTTATAATCACTATTCTTGACATTATAATGTTAAAATTACTTTTTTAACTAAAAAATCTTATACTTGATAACATAATTAAGAAATCCAAAAGAAAGCCATATAATTTTTTTAACAGCTTAAGATGTTTAAGTATTGATGAAACCTTAATAGTGACAAACACGTGTTTTCATACCTTTAAATATTTTAATCTTCTATTATTCAATATTTAGTATAAATATTTGTGGCAAATTAAAATCTGTTGCGGGACATTTACATACATAATAATATTATTGATGACATAATTATGTCTAAATTTTGCAGCTAATATTATTTTATTATTATATTATTTTAAACATGGGAAGTTAAAGTACCTATTAATTTTAAAACAACCTTCTATAAATAATAAATAGTTATTGCAGTTTAATTTTAAAATTACTGATGACGTGCTAGGGATTTTAATTTGTCACAATTATTTAAATTTATACATTTGCATGTAAGCATTATACCGCATACAATCTATGGCATTTTTTATTCTATTACTTTGCTATACGTGGTGTTGATTCTGTATTAAACTTGGGATTATACATTATTTATGAATCAGTAAAAATTATATCTTTTTAGTGCAACCGACAAGTTACTGTTGCAATACTAATACCAACTTACCGGTGTAGATTTAGGTTGAGATATTCTTACGTATAAATGATGTATGAGTACATTAATTTGAGAACTATATTTAAGTAAATTACATTTTCTATATATATTATAACTCAAGCCTAACTCTTGGCTCTGCCTTGGTGTGATTGCTTGTTGAGTTGGAAATTTTGAGATCCATTTGCAGATTCGGCATTTCTTATAGCTTAGCCGGAATATAAATATTAATTTTATATTTGTCTAGAAATGTAATCAGAACTTTCTTAAACTTTACTGATCTGGTCTACCTTTAATTATCGATGATAGCACTGCATTGTAGGTTGAAATTTTATAGGTGAGTAATACTTCTTTGGGCGCCATGAAGTATGTTATAAATCGTTCAGAAATAGAACACAATAAAGCAAATTTAATAATGTAGTTTGAAACCTCCAAATAAAAAAGTGAAAGATGACTTTATTCGCCAAAATATGAAGTCAAACTAACATTTGTTAGAAAATTAACACAATTAACAAGGCGTGTTAACGATGATATCCGCCAATTTGTAATAGTATTGCAACGAAACATTAAGTTTCCCCTTTGTATTTCCGAATTAACTATAAGCGTAAAATTAGATTCCCATCGAAATCTCCGTTTGGTCAGTCATCGTCCAGTTAGGTTACACGTTCTGATTCTAATCTAACATATAGCGATAATACGACTAAAGTTTTTAGCGGTTTTTTCAACTAAACAAAAACGAAAATTAATGCAGGTGCTGAGCCAGAGATAAAGAAATTAAATAATAATATATTCAGACATTAATTTAATGATTGTTAAAATTTTTTTTAGTAAATTAAATAAATTTCTCACTGCTTCTCCAGCTTTGCCTGTTTACTGCTACACACCCGGCGTCTTTCTCTTGTAGAAAAATATTGGCATAGAAACCGCACAACTGCTTAACCTAATTTCTACGATCTACATAAGAGAATTGATAACATTATCTGTCATCTTTTACCTCGTCAGCAGTTCATCGCACTAACTACTAGATCAGTAACCGTCCCTTATATAGATTTGTAACATTTATTGAACATGAAGTAACATCATAGTGTTTCAGGGAGTATTTTACCAAGTAATCTTTCAATAGGTACTTAAATTTGTGAACAAATTTTCCATAACTAAAATTTTTCAATTACATTTTGTTGCACAATAATTTTAAAGATTCGTCACGTAAAACAGGATGAGGTAAAGAAATTTTTAATAATCAAGTTTGCCTGCATCTGTCGCATTTAATTGGGAAAAATTTTATACAATTATAATTACAATTATTGATATTACAAACTAAATAAGTAGGTATATAATTATAATATTAAGCATGTCGTTACATAATTTGTTCATAGCTACATACCTAAAGTGTCATTAGATAACCCGGATTCGATCATCCCGAACGATGATTTTTTATATCATATTTTCCAGTTAGGAATGAAGTTATTTATTGTCCTAAACACAATTAAGCAAATATAAACAATAATGTACTATGGTACTATTATGTATTAATAATGCAACTATCGCATTAATTCATTATTTAATTAATTGGATCTTACACAAGAGGCTACTTATCTCAATTATCAATTGACCGATAATTTGTAGGTATCTATTATATAAAATAGCATGTATTAACTCAAGAAGCAACATTACAATCTGCGTTTTATAAAATATTACGAGGTACATAATTTACCATTAAACGGGTAAGTACTCCGCAGAGGAAAGAAAAAATAGATGTAGGGAAGCGATTAACATTTAAGTAAATTATATGAAAAGCTATCATATGATCCCGAATTAAACTTTGGAATATTAAAGTCGCCCACCAGTAAGCACCTCACCTAAATCACCATGATACTATTTTAACGCCTCAGTAGAATAAGAATGAGGTCGTGCACCCCTACCAAATTTTAACCTCTCCACCTTTTTCTCTTTCTCAAGGTAACTTTTTTGAGGGGTGCGGTTTCATTCTTATTCTATTCACCTCCAAAAATAACTCTAATGAATTGCTGGAGGTGCCAAAAGAGAAATATACAAAACAAAAGCGTTAACTGCAGTAGTAGATTACAATAAAATTTTTATACCCAAAGTCTGTTACAATATTACTAATATTCAGTATGCCAACATTAAAATTACAGTCGACAGCAATAAATAATTCACCCCCCCCCCCTGCGCGATACACTGGTAGCAATAATATCTCTGTCAGTCGTCATCATGACTCTGTAAGTCATAATTAGTCACAAAAATCAACCGGGAAATATATACCTTAGGTGCCTATTTTTTGAACACCCTTGATTTGTATTATCGGCAATATTTAGCAAAATTATATTATTGCAATATTTATTTACTAGAAATAAAGTAACTGAACAGGTTAAACAATAAAGATATTTAAACGTGTCTAGATTTGTATTATTAAAAAGCTATTAGCATATTATTATAAAGGGCAAAGATTAAATTATGAGAAACAAAATACTCATTTGTGTGCGTTCAAACAACAGAAAAACCAATTTGTTGGAAAAATGGTAATATCTGCATTTAAATCTCTAACCGGTATTCTTCTAATCTTAAATCAATTTGATAACTACATTAATGCTACACCCTGTATTTAACTTTCGAAAATTGGTTTTTAAGGTAATTGTATTAGAATGCTAAACTTTCTAACACATTTTAAGTAAAATGTTTTTTTAATTTAATTGAAAACGATAATTAAAATTAAATAACAATACCTGTGTTTATTATAATAAATGTAGATTTATTAATAGACACTGAAAGTGAAATCTAATTAGGTAAGCAAATTTATCGTGTATGACCATTACTATACGCCAAGATTGAGACATCTTGTTTTATCAAATTTAACTTCAACTGGTTTCCACAACAAATTAAACTACAGCAATGGATTGGTGTGATCACTGGTTGAGTTGCAGTTCGAAAATTTTGCGTTTAAAGCTCGGCCTTCCTGCGTGCATCAACGTGTCATGGATTTAACAAAAAAACACGTTAAGTAAATTATTTCAATTTACGTATTAAAATTACATAATACAGTACATTATACCTATGGTCATTTGCTTCTAATACATTAATAACATAAACAAATTGATTAGTGATATTGTCGTAATTTTATGACACTTAATAGAAAACTTTGAATTTGATAGTATAATTTTGTACAATTTTTAATATTATATTAAAATAAACAATATTATGGGAGTGACCGTGAAACTATAACCTTATGCCAACAATGTCGTATACAAGGTAAAATGAATAATTTCAAGTTAAACTTCAATAAATAAAATAATATTTACAAAAATAATTTTTTTGGTATCTGCCGAATTATTTTTGGGTTTTGATATTTGGGGCCAAGAATATTAATTTTTTAAGAGTGTGATCATGTTTACAAAATAATATTTTTTGCTTTTATTTATCAAAAAGCGCAATAAAAATTAATATTACTTAAAGGTTGTAAAATTTTATAGTAAGTGTTATGTGCATGTTGTGCATTGTGCACTGTTGGAGTCATTTAAGTTGTAATTTACTTCGAGTTCTATCCGAATGAAAATAAAATGGGTAAGTTTCTTATATTATGTTTACTTTTATTTAGAAAAAAAATAAAATTGTAGTGGTAATGTAGAGGTGCTAAATAATCAATCATTGAATCTCTAGAAAGTCGTATACGCTATTTTAACACATAGAATTAAAGAAGCCAAATAAATAACAATAAGTGTAGCATAACATTTATAGGTTTATTGCAGTGTTTTCGTAACGTGCTTTGTATTACAACGCTGACGTTTAGACGGTACACAAGGTAGCAATAATTTTGTTGTTACATCCGTAAAAATATATTATACCGAATATGTGAAAGAAGCTAGTATGTTGGTTATGTGTAAAATTGTGTGATACTAATCAATTAATATATTTCGGATGTTCCTACTACTTATCGGTAAGGATAATAATTATCAATTACGTACCTAGTTTTAGTTATTATCAGTAAACCTTGACTTTTACAATTGTTATACTATGTAAGTAAATAAATTTTAAATTAGCTCCTGATGTTAGTGGAATATTTCAGTATTTCTTGAACCTCATTAAAATAGCTCTAACAAGACTAACTACCATCAATAGTATGTATATTATTAATTTACAAAAGGATGTTTGCTAGCATAAAGGAACCTTTTCAATAAATTTGTTGTTCTTGAACTTTAGTATTATATAAATTACTAATTCATAATAATTTATTAGACTTCCATCGGAATCGCTAGCTAAGCTTGATTTTTAAGTATAATGTACCTTTTAGGGTGCAAAACGTTTAAGTGGTCCTCATTGATGTCGCCCCCTATCAATTCTGAAATTAGAAAAAAAATACTGGCTCCTTGTTTATTAGAAAAACTGTTGCTTCTTAATTTGCGATTTTTTATTTTATTAAGACGAAATGTTCTTATATACTGTTGACTTTTTCCACTTTGCCTGTCCGATCATCAGTTCGATTATCATCATCAGATTAATCGATTATTTGATTTTATAAAGTTTTGCATTGAAATAATATATAAAAGACGTAGATTGCAGATTAAAACGATAATTTTTGAATAATTAATTTTTAAAAAGGTTCTCTCTGACGCGACGACACCGGTAAAACTTAAATCTGGTTTACAGTCACTGACTAAAAATAGATGAACAATTAAATCATATTATATCTTCATTTTCAAAAACTAGTTGTTTTTTGCAAATTAAATGTACTAATTTAGGTTTTTCCTGCATAATCGGTCGTATACTTCCAGCTTTCCTGGGAACTCCCATATGGAGAACTGATGATAACCTTCGGGTATTAATCGGTGATAATAAATTTTATCAACTAAAATCAAGTAAATGTGCGATAAAATGATATTTGGAATCTTACGTATTAAAATTTTAACTCATTAGATTAAAATACTCGGTTCAACCCTCTATGTTAAATATTACATCGACTTGTAAAGTTTTACGAGATAAGCTCAATCCATTCCTGCACATTTCGGAATCGCATTTCAAGAAAGTGTTTTGTTCTTATTATTACGATTTTCATTTTACCATTTCGAATGTTGAAGTAATATAGGAATTAAGTACCTATTAAAAATGATAAACATTTTTAATCATACTCACACGTTTAGCGTGAGAATTTATTTTGTAAAGGTTCATAAATTATAAGTGCTGCTATTATATACATATGTAACCTCTGGTAATTTATATATTTTTAAATTGAATTAAGTTTTAAATAACAGTGTTTTATACAGTGGCGTAGCTAAAACTAATAAGTAGACTATGAAGTGAGCCCCTCATTCAAAAGAGGTAATTGCCGACAGTTGTTAGGATGTAAAAACCAAGTAATGCACTCGCACTTTTTAGATTCAAAATTCTGAAACTTTGCACAAATAACATACACTGTATGTATAATTTTTAGTCATCTTGCTATTTGCGTTAAAATTAAAACAATTTTTTGATGCGGTGTTGTAATCAGATTTAGAAAATATGTTACCAGCTAACGCTCAAACTATAATAATAGTTTTGGTTAGGTATTTAAAATTGATCTAATAAATTATCATGAAATTAAAATTTATCCTTTCATTAGCCTGTACCATTTAACATTAAAGCGAACACCAAACTCGTTAAATTATTCAAATATTGTATCATTTGTTTTACAATAGGTAGTAATAGCATTGTGTATTTTCAGCAATACTAATTAACCATAACAATTTACAAGACCAATATTATTAAATTTTATAATTAACAAATAAACTTTATTGGTTTAACTATTTAACACATTGTAAAAATGTGCATAGCGCAAATTAAAAAATTTATGTTGTAATTAGCTCATGATTAATATAAAATTTCCATATTATAAGTAGACCAAAATTTTTAAATTACTTATTGCCTTACCATAACAATAACTTCCGGTGATAATTTTCAAATTTACATGTAATTAACACAAATTTTATTTTTATTCTAGCTACTCGTATTTTTAACATTAGTTTTTATTACCGGAGCCACGCCCGGTTACTAAATCAAATAGACCTTTTTTAAGATTGAAGTTAAAATCTTTGCAGAACGTTCTGCAACAGTTTTATAATATAACCGAGTGTCCCATAGACAAATATAAAAATACACAAAAGGACAAACTTGAAGAATTTTAATCTAGTTTACAAAATCTAAGCAGGTTTACTTAACATATTATTTACTCTACATATAAATTATCTTCAAAATTATTAATTTTCGGAGAAACAACCTTACGATCATAATGTTGTGCCTAATATTACTTTTTTTAAATTCAATTTGGTCAGAGCATTAGTTCATTAGTTCTTTTAAAACAAATTTGAAATTGAGTCTTTCAAGCCATAAACTTCGCATTTTCCTTTAGTTTTATTAGATTTTGCTATGCTTATAGTATGTAATAACGTCTAACATACAAACATACGTATATTCACAAGTTAAATAAATAATACTAGTCGATTTTTATTCTACTTTTATATTCTGCATTTTGAATAGAGTAAGTATAGTTAATTTTATTTTAAATATATTATGTTCCTATAATATCTACAATAACAAATAAAATTGTATCCATAATGTACACAAAGTGAAACAAAATGTTATAGCAGAGTAGGCAAAAATTTCCAATATATTTTATGAAATCATATTGAGCTATTTATTGCCAGATAGGCGCAGTCGGAATAGCCGGGACTCGAACCCATGACTGCGACATAGCAATCTAACATTTTAACCCTAGCCTACGACCGCGCTCGATAGCAATAATTTTATTTTTAATATATAATATTTTTATAAATTTAATAGTGGCACTTAAGCTTTCGTCTATAAGTTATATTGTACCTATATTATGTATTGAGATGGTATTTTAATAATTTAAATTGATAAAATTTTTAAGAATTTTAAAGTTATTGGATTGTCTTTGAATCTTACCTTAGCTAATATCAGAGAGGAAACTCTTACCTGCCCAAGCCTTGCATGTTCTTCCTTCGTATTTTTTATATTTTTATAAATAAAAGTGACTTTGATTGCTAGCAAAAATTATTTAATTTCACCACTCTAATTATTTAGTGTCAAAATTTTGACTAATTGAGAAAATTTTATTTAAATTTTACTTTTGTCTTTCTACCGAACACCAAAATTTCGACAGAAGTACAGAAATATATTATCAGAATTTTTTTAAAGCAGTTTCTTATCCAATTCTCTTTTATTTTACCTGAACAGATTTTGTTTACCTAATGGAAAAATATTACGATAGAGATCATTATTTTCGTAAAATTTTGAATGACACCGGAATCTTAGCAATTCAAAGTTTAGCAACATTTTCATTTGATGTTTTAAAGTAGGAATACTTTCCTGTGTTACCTCTCACCCTATATACATAATTATTTAACTATAACGTAAGAAGCAATTGATAGCTAATTAATTACATCATTGCCAGCGGGAATTTTTAATAATTTATTAAAATGTAATATAATGTTGAATATTGATACGATATAGATATTGAACAGCAATTCATATCCTAGTAGATAATGAATATCTAAGTACCTATCTATTATATTTTTATATTTAACGTAATTATAGCAGGGATATGGATTTGGGTTATATGGAAATGCACATTTTATAATATCGATACCCATGCTAGCTAAAAGTGCTATTAATCGAATCGCATCGTATTTTTGCAAATCATTTTCCATTTTGTCAACATGGCATGCTATCTAGAAAATGCATAATTTATAGATAATCTATGTTCTGATTATAACGGACAAACTGACATTTAACTAATGTAAAATTATTTTAAATGTTATAATGAGGTCAGTAGCGTGGATTGGCGTGACGTTACGTTATGAATCTATAATAATTTCAAATTTGAATTTATGGACATGAAAATAAGCATGGAAATTACTTTCTCTTGTACTTATTACTCTATGAGAAATCTTTAGATATGCATGAAAATTATTACAATGCACCTCGACAATACAATTTACATAAATTCATAATATTTAATCGTTGTAATCAACATCTTATCTTACTTTTCTATTATCTTTCATTAAAGTAAAACGTACCAAACAGGTGATTGCTAGTGTAGAACGTGTCAAACTTCAAGTGCAATTTGTGTTATTATTTTTTGTGTACTATTGTATTTCATGAGACAATTTAAATTAGTAACAGTGTTGGAACAGCTAAAAAATGTTTAGTTTTCGTGCAATAAGAAATCAGAAAAAGTCGGGTAAGCCCTATTTTATTGGTTCATCCGGTATAAACGACATACGAAGTAGACCGTTATTTATTTTAATTTGCTGTTATTTATTTGAAAAAAAGGTTCTAATAGTCAAGTACAAGAGATTTACCAAATTTATAGCCATTTACAAGTTAAGCTCTTGATGTTGTGTAATTAATTAACTTAGCAAGAAATTTACTTTCTTTCATTTTTTCAATTTGGGCATGGAAAATAAATATAAATGTAACTTCTTAAATGCTTCAATGTAAATTAAGGCGAATAGTACGTTAGCTTGTAAAACTCGACTTCTTTAATATTTATTAGTGCACAATATTTTAATTGTATAAAATACGGTGCGACAAAGTGTTTTCCACTACGGAAAAGTTTTAAATCCGGATTACCATTACTCAATTTTAATGACTATTTAATTGAAAACAAGTTCAAGATGCTACGAGTAGCTTTTCCTAGATATTTACTTTACGTTTTGGAGCTTTACTCCACTTATTTAATTAAATTAAAAGTTTTGTTTTTCAAGTCTAATTAAATTATAATTTTTAAGTTTAATTGCTAACAATTAGTCTAATTACCTTTTCATACCAAACGAAGCTTTTAAATTTTTTAAGTTAATCTAAAAATTTCGAAATTATATAGTATATCAGACAACACCTCTGAAATCATCTAAACATAATTAAATGCGATAAGATAAGATATTGTATTTCGATCGATATTGCCGATTGGGTGTAATCGATGTAACTTACTGATATCGGCAAAAAAACGGAAGCCTTTAAAATAATCAGATCGGTGCTATAATCGAAGAACAAAATGCCAACCTTTCAAAACCTTGCTTCAGTGGCCACTAAACGACAGGTATCGTTTCTTGTGTAAATCTTAACAAAGCAATGACTTAAAGCCTAGACACAACATTACAATCGATAATCGTAAATTATGCAATAAATGAAATTGAAAACACAAGAAACAAGTGCAGTCAGTACCTATGTCATGAAACGGGGTTTAAATAAAAATAACTTGAAAATACAATAATTTTAAAAACTAGCAGTTTTGATCGTAGACTTTTCTTCTAATTTATTTGCTCCAAAAATGCTTATATTACTTCCGCTATTTAAGATTGCTTTTTGCATTGAGACCACCAAAGGAAGATGCTTTCAAAGAACTTAAATACTAATATATAAATACAAAATAAAATTTCTGATAAAAGTAATCTTGAGATCTACCAATAAAATCATTAATAAAATATATAAAATAATTTGAACTTATTTGTTTACAAAATGTTATTGGTTTACTTAATCGACATTCAACAAATGAATCAAAATCTATGACTTAAGTACGTGTTGTACGTTTGATCCATTAATAGAGATGGACTTCTGTTTTCTGTACTGTACTGGCAACTCTAAATATTCCAGTTTGCTTATCTGATTCAAATTAATAGTATTACTATGTAGATTAAATATAAAATAGATGAATTATGGTTGTGCTAACACAAAATATATTTTTTACTAATTAAGTACCGACCGACAGTACCATGCAAATTACCAAAATGGACAAAATGTAACGGTACAAAACCATAGAGCCTCCGAACAAATAACAACTGGATTACCTACAACTAGATCAATAAAGATGGAGTTATCTAATGTATCAAGATACCGTGAAAATCCAAGGGTCAAGATGGAGGTAAAAGTGATGAAATCTAAGATAAGACGATAGACAACAAAGGTAGATAACGGTAAAATCAGATAGAGCGAATAAAGAGCTCGTCTCGTTCATAGACGAGAGAACCAACATCGAAAGTAGTCAAAATTGTTACTTGAGTAAATAACGTAAATTTTAAATAAAAATATTTTCTCCATACATACACAAATTAATTGCAAATTTTTTGAATAATAGCTCAAACCAGGTTTATTTAAAAAATTCGTGGCACACAGAGAATCTTAATCTTTATTAGTAAATTGTGCATAAACAATTTTTATTGTAACCCTATGCGGTCATTAACTCAACTAAATTTTTTCAAATTTAAAGCAGTGAACGATGGTCCTTGATTTTTATATTATTTGATACATAAACGGTATAATAAAAAAGTTTAAATAGATTTAATTTTAATGTAATTTAATTTTAAAATCTTAAACTCTAAATTTTTTGAACATAATGCCATCGCATATTAGTAAGTACCATTTATTGGTTAAAATGTTAGATTTTTATCTGGTGCGCCATCAAACGATATTATTTAGCGTCGAAAAGTATAATTTTGTTAAAATTCCAAACTTTGAGAATTTTTTGAAACAAAAAGAAACTGAAACTCAAGGTCGATATTTGGTGTATAAATTCAACTAGTTACCATCTCTGGCTATATTTTAAAACCAGATAAGAATTGAAGCTGCAATTTTCAATTAATTTAAATAACAATATGTAATGAACAATACTGTAGCCCGTTTCTTTTTAAATAATTTTATGTTTTCTCTAACTTGATAGCACAAATATAGAAGCTGTAGTATTTTAGGTGCCGTTAACCCTTACAATTATTGCAGAATATAAACATTATAAATATTATCTGTAGATCTTTGAATAAATTTGATAGTTAAATAGGTTAGATTAATAGAAAATTAAATAAAAAATCTATTCCAAACTTATAAAGTTAAATAATATAAAACTAACTAATTATATTTTCTTTACACTAATTTACTGAAAATACGATTTATTTATAAATATTTACCAGAGAATAAATAATTACAAAGGTCAATATTTCCGTGAATTTAAAAAACAATGCTGTTGAAGCATTAAATAGCATTATCTCTATTAAAGAGATATTCAATCTATTTTCGAGTTATTGATAGATCATCTTAGTTGGACCACCTTGTATATATAAAATTCACAAAATAGCCATTTATTAATTACTTTCAGTTTATTCTCTTTTCATTTTCTTCTGTGCCATTATGCTTATCCCACTTAATCGTTATATGAGTTTGTACTATAACTAAAAGTTTGCTTAAGAAATATCTAAACCAAATATCGAGGAGTTTGAATAATTTCATATCACTTTATATTATTATTAACTATTTTCATTTATTTTTATGACTATATCATACAGAGCGTGGATTATAATGTAGCTAAATGTAGATAGTGAAAGGATCAAATGCATTAAAGAGGCATTTTTACGTTTGACCTGTTTGGTTTTTAGGTTTAAAATTTTTTGTAACAAAAATTACGATAGTAGAAACTTCTTGCAGAAGTTTCTTGAACGTGTTTGAAGCCATACTAAAAGTTTAAGTAGTTGTCTTGCAATGCTTGTTTATCAAAGAGTTACTGCTCCAGATCCTGGATACCAGGATTCGAAATACATTATGCGGGTTTTATGAGACAAAGAAATTGTTGTGTATTTAATTGTTGTTGTGTAAATTTCAAGTGCTATTAGGAGTTTAAAATTTGTTTAAACCCATGGTGCGTCTGTAAAATAGGATTGTAATTCTGTGTAATAATGAAATTATTTTAATTACAGATAGTGTCCTTTCGAATGAAGCTGACATAAAAGATAAAGAAGATGACAACGATGGCGTGAAAAATTGGACCATTGCTGCACAGTTGTTAATACCTCTAGCCGCACTAGCAATATTCTGGGGAAGAAAAGGATTTCTCACAAAGCTATTTTTACAGTTCGATAAAAATTGTATTTCTGGTGAGAATATATTTTACATTATACTTTTACAAAATACAAAACACTAATAGGTACCTATAACGTTCAATTTAAATTCTATTGTTGTGTTATACCAGTTTTTGTTTTAAATTTTGAAACATTTACATTACAATTTTTACTTTACTGCCGGCGACGATCTTAACAATACGTTTTAATTGTTGTAATTTACTGTAGTTCATTTTTAAAAAACTTTTATGAAACCCCCTATTATATAGATAGGTTAAAAATAGCATATCATTGTTTATAAATTTACTGAAAAACATAAATCGAATTAATGGATAACTCGAAATTGAAATGGGAAAATTCCTAGGCGACAGTTTTATTTGTAATTTTGACTCAAATTTCGTCAACAAAATTATTTTGAAGGTTTCTGAAAGCGTAAATTTTATAGTGTTTTAGAATTCTGACTGAAAAAAATTGTAACAATTTAATTATTTGACATATTAACAAATACTACATACGGCTTTGAAAATCGGGAAAGTATATACTAGAAGAAAACGAAAATATACGTTAAAAATAATATTAAAATCTTTTATAATACTATCTTTCTTTATCTAAGTAAAGTATTTATTTTTCTAAAATGTAATGCGGATTTTTGTTGTTTATATACTGTACTTAAAATGTGTATTTTATATTTATGATTATGTGAATTTATTGTACAATTTAAGTATCCTATAAATAATGTTTACTTACTTTCTAAAAAATCTGTAGCTGTAGCAGACATGATACTAAAACTAAATAATGTGCATTGTAGTCAATGTAGAGATTTCGAATATACCTATACTTCAAATCGTTTGCTAAGACCTTATTGGTTCACAAAATCCACTTTAAAGTAATTCTTATTATTACACTCTTGATATTACTACTATGTTACTATCTGATCAATCTTCAAACAGCAACTTTGCTTTTGACGTTTCAGGTTAATTTAAATGTTCTTTGTATAACTATGTGAAGCTCTAGAGTAAGTGGTTCAAGATGTGTATCTACAATGAAAATAAATTTGTTTCACTAAAATTGATTATTGTACAACTTTATACCAAATATAACAAATATACCAATAAATATAAATTTTCAAATATTACTTAATTGAATAATTATTAGATCTAGCTATTGAAATGCAGATTAATTTTAATTGAAATCCAAATATAGACACATTTTAAAAATACAAAAGTGGAAGTGAAGTTCAAAGAAATTTAAATTACAAAATGATCAAAATAGGATTAGAATCTCATAACGCAAGCATAATCTAGAAAGTTAATAAAAAATATAGATGGGCAAATTTGAAAATTAAAAATAATTTTTTTTTTTTGGAAATAAATGTTCAAAATATTAATTAAACTGATAAAACACATTATGACGAATAACAAAACTTAAGTGTCATTATGTCATTAAATCTAACTTTAGTTTTTTATGAGATATTACCAAACTTGATTAATGCACAGCTAATTAACTAATATAGTAAATACTTATATTCATAATAAAAATTGAATAGTCTTATGATTTACGATTTCAACTTGGAGCTTTAAACATATTTAATTTATTTAATTTTATTTTTAATTATATTACTAGGTATTTATTTTCAACAAGATGTATTGTATGTTCATAATAACAAATAACGCAAAAGTAAAGTTTCTGATTTTGAGGAAATTCGGAAAATAGAATACCTATTTAAAAATTGCAAAATTCAATTTAAAAAAAAATCAATTAAAATTAATAACATCATTGAGTAGCAAAAAGTTTAAGAAAAACGCAACAGTAGCTTTTACCCAAATCTCCCTTCCAAGGAGATCCGTTACAATTAAAATTGTAGTCGGCTAAATACTGGAAGTTTCGATGCTGTATTCTGATGGTATTTACATATCCTTTAGTACTATAAGGTATCTGGAAATTCCCATTTCTTTAATAATTCCCAAAATAATTTAAGAGAAGAATTAAAAATTAATGTCCACCATTTGATGGATAGTCATGCAAATAAAAATTTAATTAATTTTTGCTTACTTTGTGATGTAGAGATCCAAATCTACTTAGATTGGAGAGAAAGTAAAAATAATTTTTGTTTAAATTAAGTATATTTTTTTAATAATAAATTAATTGCGGAAGGGAAAATACTGGGTTCACGATAATCGAGAAAAGTAAACACGCATAGGGTTATCGGGAAAATGTGTGATTTGTTTAGAATAGAAAAGTTAGATTTTAATACATGTTAAGAAGGATGATGTTTAAATATAAAATTAACTCCAATTAAAATATAATTAATTTAACAGTGTTGAATTAAATAAACTAGGAACCTTGAAATTTAGAGAGTAGAATGCCCAACAATAATATGTTATACATACATATGTATATTATACATAATATATAAAATAAGTAGGTACTAATTTATAATAATAATAATACTTAAATCTGGCATTTAAATTTAAATAAGATATAATATTAATGTTAACTACAAAAGTTTTTTTACAATATTACGTCTTGCAAGAATCAAGAAATTTTTAGTAATTCATCGATTAACGGCATTATTACGTTAAATGCAAAATTTAGATACAGGATAAATTTTGTATATTTTTTATCGTAATCGTGAAGCAACAAGAAATTGAACTACTATAAATGACAATCTATTCGTTCCAGATCGATTAAAAACTTAGCAAATATTATGAATAAATTACAATCTGAAAATTAATTATCACCTTTAATATTTTCCTAATAAATTAAATAAACTGGAGTTTTCATAATGAAAAACGAATATTTAGTTGTTTTGCTAATTAATTTTGAAAATTATTTGCTACTCTGTCTGGCAACGCCCATTAATTTCTAACTAAATTGAAATGTAGAGGTAAATAGCAACCTCTCATTTCCTTGCTCTGCTGAAAACTGTACCAATTAAACAAACTAATAACTAGGTAGGTTTCAGCTAAAAACTGAAAAAGTTAAATGTTAAATTTTGGTGGTGTAAGTTTATTTATCGTGTTTGATTTAATATAAAAAAAATTAACTTTGTTCTGTTCATTTATTACACCTTAATGCGTTCGCTTTTTCTCGCTTTCTAATTAATTTCGTATAATTTTGTAATAATAATTATAATTTTTTTCTTCTACAATATACATACCGTGCTAGTTTTTAGTAAAATAATAAGTAATAAACAAGCTATCCAAATAATTATAATTTAGTTTTAATTGCATTAAAATTAAAGAAACATTGTTTTATACCTACAGACACTTTTACTCGAAACACTTAATGTGGTTCTTTCGAGTTTTGATGTACCCACTAGAATTTAATTTTAGCAAATCACACAAAACTAATTAAAATACGTACATCATGTACTGTATGACCTGGGGCTTAAAAATTAACGAAGCCAAAACATGTAATAGTCGAATCAGTCGGGTTTCAAACTAGAAACTTACGTAGGTGATACAAAATTTAGGAAACTTTATTAGTGGGAAGAAGCAATAAAAAATTTGATTGAATATAAAAGTTACGAAACAAGCTGAAAACATTTTCAGAAAAAAAATTCAAAAGTTACTACATAGAAAGTTTGAGTAAGAAGTTTTAATAAGATTAAGTATGATGATAATATGTAAATAATTTTTAATAATTTAATCGTATACTCTGCGGAGTTAAATTTTAATCAGTCTAAAATTTAATAATGTAAAAGCTGCTAATAAAGTCATAATTTTAAAGTTAAATAATAACTACGATGCTAATTTTGACAGGTTTTAATAAAATTTAACAAATTTTTTAAAGAGTAAGCTAATTTTTTGTTATTATACACCGAGTTGGAACTATTCCAAAGCTTTTTATATTTGATATTAAAACTCTACGTGAATATATTCCGATTCTTGACACCTTTAGTTGTGATATATTTTCAGTAATAATAAAATGAAACTAAAAAATTTAACTTTTAAAGTATTTACAATTTATGTGGTAAAGGTAGCATAATTTCTGAAAGTAGTAAATTTAGGGTTTTAGCAAAATTACAAAAGTACTTGCAATTGCATTAAAATAAATTTTATCAAACGCGCTGTTAGACTCGGAAATAATGACCCGTATCGCCATAATGTTAAGTACAATTCCTAGTTAGAATGCCCAAGTTACTATTCCTTTCCTTTTAATACAATTTAAACTTTTATTATAAATTACGCCTCCGAATTAGTATGTAAGATTTAATTTCCAAGTTTTGAAACTGCCACGAAAAGTGATTAAGGAGTTGCGGTTTGTTACATATCGGAAAACCGAACGAAATTTTAAAGTCAAGTGCCAGATACTATTTGCATAAAACTCGAGGTATGATGAACATTCGGCAACCTAATAAAGCTATCTAATTGGATGCGTATTAGGTCGAAAATCGATACAGTCTCACCTAAATTACTTCGCGACCGTCCCTCGTATAATTCCGAAATATATTTCACCATATTTCAATTTAATATTTGTTTTGATTTTAAAAGTGGATGGTTATATCAAATTTATTGTACTAAAACATCATCGTTTCAAAAAAATCTACTTTATTATATAAACTTTACTACTATAATATCAATATTTCACTTTTTCAAGCAAGGATAACACAGTACACAACTTATATAGTGTACATAAATTTGGACGAACACAGTATTGAATTATATTTGGTTGATTGCGTACCGTCTGTACATTTTTCGCGGCTCGATAGTTCAGGATATATCTTTTTGATCTCTTTCCGGACATTAGTTACAATAAAAGCGGATCTTTTGTTTTGTGCGGTCGGCCAGTTGATCGGATAAGCTCTTTATAGTAGGATAAAAAGACTCCAATATATTACTTGTTAGAATCGCCATCTTTGATAAAAGTTTAAGGCGCTCAATATTTTTATACCAAAATTTAATACTATTATTGCTTATACTGCTTACAGTGATATGTCCGTCGATAAGTAAACAACAACGGCTCTTAAAATGGGCAAGTAGCCGCCTAACAACTACGTGGTCACCTAACAGCCCCATAAGTGCGCCAATCGATTTTTGGAAAAATGGATCGCTATTGTGCACATTAATCAATTCTGCAATTCCAGGAGCCTGCAGTAATCCGCATCGTCATTGGAAGAAACCATCATCTCACGGTCAATTATTAGCCTACAAATATTTAGGAGTTGCACCTGTAAGTTTTGAGTACCTACTCTTTATTACGAAATTTAATTATTTAATTTGCAGGTATTTACAGAAACCGAATTAGGGGAACCCCTATTATCGTTGAAAAACGAAAAACTGCTTATCCAGTATTTAACAGACATACAACAAGCAATTTCGAAAATGTCGACACAAGATTTTAAATATTCTTCGTATTACGTTGCAAGAGGAATGGGTTTGGTGGTAGGTGAACAACACAGAAAAGCCGTATTTTACATATATCCGTATTCTCGCAAATCCTCAAATAAACACGACGTTTTTGTAACCATTAAAGGACCTTTTAACACTACAAGTTCGGCTACAATACCGGGCAAATTCACATCAAGAAATACCTTCACGACTAACCTAATCGATAAGAAGCGACTGACGTATCAAACCAAAGCCCAAAAATTGTTTTTCAGGTCATTTTCCGTCGATTTCGGATCTTTTATTTATCCTAAACAACCGGAAAACGACGAAAATTATATTCCAATGCGGATAACAAGTGAGAAGGATCGAGTTAAATTGGTGTACATACCCAAGAATAATGGAATTTATGAAATTTCTATCATTGTAAATGGGTTTCATTTGTTGGGTTCTCCATATTCTGTTAGTATTGCCGATAATACAAGCCAAATTTATGACACTCTTAGTGAATCGAACAGTAATTCTAAAAAGGACCGTGGTAAAAGCATAAAGCGAAGAGTTATATCTAAAATTATCGATTTTATCGATGAAAAAATTAGTTACAGTAGCGAAACGAAAAACGCCCAAGTTAACATATCGAAAACTTCAACAAATACTTGCGTTTTAACCAATGTAAGAGAGTTGAACCATAACGAATACGAAATTGCTAATCAATCAAGTGGTCACGATGACATTGCAATGGGTAGCTCTTCTTCCACTAGCAGCGATTTTAACAATAATAAATTATCTACTTACAAGAAACTACATTGTTTAGATGACGAGGATAAAAATATCTACGACGATGTTCCATATGAGAATAATTATAGTGAGGAAATTAATTCAGGTAGACCTACTTCTCGTAACGCTATAGTAGACGTTCTAACTGATATCCACAATAGCTTTGATACTTCACCAATATGTGAAAATAATATTGACAACGAAGTAAGTGATAAAATTTTTGAACCCCGAGCTCATAAAAGAAGCAAAAAGTGTTCACTTCAAAGGCAAAAAAATGTACCCGATGTGGTTTCAAATGACAATAAGCTTATCGCAAAGGAAGAGAGTTTACAAGACGAATTAGTTCGGTCTTTGTTAGAAGATTGCAAAGAAACCAAAAACTATTTGGATAATAATGAAAAATTTAATAACCAACGTAAAAATACTCCGAAACCTAAAAAAAGAAACATATTTTCCAAATCAAACTCGATGGAAATTTTAAACGTGCTTTCAAAATTAAAAGAAAAAAATTCGAATGGCAGTTTAAATAAAAACTACTTGAAAAATTTAACTACGTCTAATATCAGTTTAAATGAATACCAGAAAAAGTGCTTTGAAAATGAAGGTGATAAATCATACTTGGAGGCTTTTCCTAATTTAAGAGAGAGAGTTTTATATTGGGAAAGTTTAATTAATTTAAATGTATTGGAAACTACGAAAAGTTGTAAACATCGTAACAGCCTTCCCAATTTATTTTCGTCCTCTCAATCTGAAAATCCCGACATTACGTATAACAAATCTGTCGATTTCAAAACTCAGTTTAAAAAGCGACACGAATATTGGAAAGTTTTAAGTTCTCAAGCTGAAAGTTGCTCCAGTTTAAGAAGTTCAACTGATTACTTATGTAATGGAAGTGACAATACCATTACAAACCGTCGCAGCCTTCCCGATATATATTATAATTATTTCAGAGATGATATCGAAAAACTTGACTTTAAATCATCGATAGATTTTTACGAAAGTGAAGACGTGGACAGCTTCAGAATAAAATTTAGAGAATGCAAGAATTATTGGGAAAGGTTATGTTCGAATCAAAAAAGTTACGATGAACTTTATTATATTGATAGAAATTCAATAATTCGGGAAGTCAACTTAGATGGTGGATTTTCTGCTAGCGTACCCGATTTACTAATAAAAAATTCTAACTTTGGGAAAGCATCGTTTTTGAACGCTTACAACCTTAAAGATCTCTATAAAATAAGAAAAGATTATTGGGAAGCTTTGTGTTTATACGCAGCCAGCGATGATTCGAAAATAAATACTTCCTACGTTACCAACTTGGAAAGAGACCAATTTTTGAATTTTGATTTTGACATGTTGACAAACAAAAGAAAATCGAAAGCAAATCTACTAAATGTATATAACACTAATTAGTTGTTGTTGAGAGAATGTAAATACTTGCACAGTTGACGTTTATTTTATTAAGCATTTAAAATTTTTCATTTCAGACAATTTATTTATTAATTTTCTATACATCTAACAGAAAATTTAGTTAAACAAATGACATCTACCTGTATTTACTGTAATCGCAAAATATTATTGTGTAATCAAACAACTACTTGATTTTTTTCAGTTTTGAACTGAATACCGAAAGCATCTGACAATAAATTTTTTAATATAGTTGTGTATTTTTAATTAATATTACCAATATCATAATTCCGTCGTCTAGCGCTGAAAAAAGTTTTAAAATAATTTTCGTACAATAGGTCGGGGCGGCTGATAGGCCGTCTACCCTGCCAGTTTCATATAAATAGCAGTAAGTTTCAATAATAAAATCAAGGGTATAACTTCAACCACCCACGTTAGACTGCACAATATGTTATATTAATGTTGAATGTTTTTGTGACCATATGGCTTACTTCCAAAGTTACATCTTTCCGGATTTTAGAAAATAATTTTGATAAAAGGCCAAAATATGATAAACTAGTTTTAAATTTGAATGGTTCTACGCCGGTTGCCACTATTACTATTGCCATAAATAAAAATTTTGTGAAATCTCATATCAACTTGTTATTAATTCAAAGTTAAATCAATATAATCAAGAACACAACAATGATAGACATGTTTCGACCTTATTAGGTCTCATCAGTATCACATAGTTGAATTTTTGAAAATATTGATTTTGATTATTTACCTTATATAGCATTTTTCGCGCAATGCTATATGTTGGTATCGACCTCCGATTATAAAATCAAATTAAAACACAGGGTGTTCCTATGTGATTCCTTTCCTGATGAGACCTAATAAGGTCGAAACATGTCTATCATTGTTGTGTTCTTGATTATATTGATTTAACTTTGAATTATTACAATTCTCAGTAGCTAGAATAAGCTACGGCCATAATAACCTTTAGGTTATAAGTGAGGCTCAATCCTCAACACCCCCCTATACTGTCCTTATGACATGTCAGTTCGACTCCTTCGGAAAGTGCACCGTAGAACACCCTGTGTTTTAATTTGATTCAACTTGTTATTTTTTTTTCAACTTAATCTAGTATCTTCACAAAGCAACAGCAAACAGTGTAGTAGCTTGTGTTTAAAAAGTCACTGCCGTGGGAGTTTTTAAGGCTTTTTTGTTGTTGTATTTAGAAATAATATATTACAAACAACATATTATACCCGAATAAAAATTTCTTGAAATTGTGGCAGAGATTTTTACCATTGGCTTAGTATCTCGGAGGTCAGGAAGAGTTTGCTCTCATTTAAACTTTTACATTACCTATATCATTATAATATATTCATTAAAATATGCCAACAAATCAGTTTTAATAACGGCAATTTAATTAGCCCGCATTTAGAATTTGTTTTGTCTCCGCCACAGTTTTTATTAAGCCTGTTATAATAATTGTTAAGCTTTGATGTTTTTGGTTTTGTAAAAAAAATTTGAATTTGAATTTAATTTTAAAACGTTTAATAATAGGTCGGTCTCAAACAATTGTTGTTTTCGTTTCGTTGTTGCTATTTCGCCGTCTAAATACTAAATTAAATTGTAAAAGATGGAAAGCAAACCCTACATTTTTATTAATATACAGAACAATATTAAAACTAAAAAATTAACAAGTTACTTAAGTAATAAAATTTTAATAATTTTTGTTGTTGCACCTAAAAGAAGTTCATTATATTTTATATTAAAATATTGAGTTTGCCTTCCACATGTAAACAATTCTCTTGATGCTCATTTTGACATTAACAAAAAATTAAATACCTACCTACTATATTTCAGACAGCAAAGTGGTCGGCAGTGAAGCGGTGCCGGTAACATAACAGCGACGGTAAAATGTCCCACTCCCGAGTAGGCAACTTTCTTTAAAAATTGTTTTCTCAAGAATTTCAATCTCAATATTGTTATAAAACACAACATATTGCCTTCTGTTCAATTTTGAGCTGTATTGTACCCTTAAGCCCAGTTTATCAATAGTGAGTTAAACCAAATTCAATGACTAACTTTGAATTCTAACCAATCAGGGTAGTTATAAACGTAGGTAAATCTTTGTACTTGCAACGTAAATTTTAGTGGTTTTGAGTTGTGTTTATTGCATTGGGGGTAGGTACGAAATATTGTTAACCGCAAAATGCATCTGCAGTATTAACAATTATTATCGAAAATGCTATTCAAAAGTATAACGTAAATTATTAATTGCACAAATTGGTTTCGCTATTTTAACTCTATGTTGGAAACGTCAGAGTCAATATTTTGCCTATATTGGCGTTAAAAGCATGGAATTAGCGGCGTAAATTAAAATATAAGTAAGTGTTGAAAAAATCAGATCTTATTAACCTAAAATATAAATCTTATTAACATTAACACAAGGCGAGAGGTACCGGGATCAATGCCCGGCACCTCCACCATGTCGTAAATAAGATTAGATCTTTTCGCCGGGGTTGTGTATTCAGATGGTTAGGAGCTAAATTGATTATTTATATTTGGGACAAGTAGGGTTTTCGGGTGTTAAATCAATGATAAGCACAGGTGTAACAATGATGACTATTTACTAAATTAAATAATAATTATTTACATACTTAACTCTATGACTTATTGACATTATACCTTTGGAAGGGTGGAACCATCAAGCGGTCCGGTCACACCTTGAAGTGGCGGATTTATATGGATGCTTACGATGCTGGAGCATCGGGCCTCCGATCATTGAAGGGCCCCTAAGACCTTGTTTTTTTTATAAAATTTAATTTTATTTATTTTCTATACTTTTCAAAGAACATAAAAGCAGATGCAAATTATAAATTTTTGCTAATTTAATTAAATACAATGCAAAAACAGCTATAACTTTCAGGGGTGAATTAGCCCCCTGATCATTGAGAGCTCCAAAAAGGCCTCCAAGACCTTACTCATTATTTTATAGAATTTAGTTTGTTTTCTCTTTTTATGAGCTTCAGCTACCTTTGTTTTGTTTTTTAGATAATCTATAAAATAACCGATTGATATGTAGTTTAGGTGGTGCAACTCTATATTACCAATAGGGTAGGAGCGCCTAAGAGTACGCACTTAAGACTTAACGTATGATTTGCTATAAAAATATCAATTATGAACGAAATAAAATTTTTTTTGCAGCAAATGAAAGAGTTATGTCTCTAGTATAATTGGTATAAAAGAATAGTTGTTCTTATAATTACAAACAAAAATATGCAGCTTCAAGTAAGAAATCGAAAATGTGTACTCTTGGAGCCATATGAGTCTAAGAGTACGCAGTGGTGGTCTTTAGAGTACGCATTGATTATGAAGCTGCTAACCCCTTATTGTATGAATTAAAATATGTTCCGTTACACCAAAATTATGATTAGAAGTTGGTTTTATAAAATAAAATTTATATCACACAAAAATATGGCCATATATGGCTTCGTATGCGGTAAGGGGTTAAACGTTTAAATATAACGAAAAACAATGCTAAACATTACGAAAATCAAAAAATAAGCAAAACAACTATGTTTTATTATTCATAGAGCAGAAAGAAATAATAAAATTGATAAAAATACAAAAATGTATCCTAAGAGTACTACGCAGGTAGCAATGGGGTATGCTGCGTACTCTTTGGTTCAACGTTCAATTTATCTATTATCAATTATCAATTAATTATAAAATTACAAATTATCAATATCAGAAACCTTTCAGCGTCAGATTTATATATGTTTGTATAGCTTAATGACACCGTTAAATAACAGAAACTTAGTAATTTAAAATTGAAACACGTAGTAAACACAATGGCTTAGTTCGTACGCTCAAAATGTTACAAAAATACTTCGAAAATCTGTTTATTTGCTACAATTTCGGCGTAATAATCGACAAGATGAAAACGATATAATCTAATTCATCCACTTACTAACAGCTCTCAACTAGCATTAAAGAATTTTTTCTAAACCAATTGTACCAACGGTAATTTCCTAAGCGTACTCTTAGGGAACGCGTACTCTTAGCGTTCCTACCCTAATAGGTATATATTTTAGAAAACCAAAAAAATGCACACACACTTTTAGAACTGAAATGTTTTAAAGTTATCAGAAATAAAATACACTGTAAATATAAAATATCGCAAACGTTTTCATTATATTAGGGCATCATCAGGCGATGAACTAGAAAAACATTAAAGAGAATCCGTTTAAATGCTGTTCGGGGTGGTGGCAACAGGTAGTTTTGAAAAAAGAAGGGAGTTTTTCGGAAAGTGATTTATTAAGGGTAGGGAGTTAATTATTTTTCGAAAATTCTTCATTTTTATAACTTTTTGTCTCTACATGTAAAATTTCGTATCCCCCTTGGTTGTAATTAATTACAATTGTAATTAATGTCTAAATAGAACTAATTGATTTTCCGTCTGACATTTTTCGTAACAATATATTTTTTATACTTTTAAAATGATATTAAATTTCTTTCTTTGATATGTCAGAATATTTTTTTTATCTATTACATACCATTATCTTGATATTAGACAAAAAGAAACCCCCCCTCTCCATAATATTCCTACCAGGGGCCTCTAAAATCTAATTAGCATCGGGCCCCAAAAATTCACCATCCGCCACTGACACCTTGACCTTATCTGACACATTTCAAGACTGTAGTTACTTAATTAATTATTCTCTTGCATCTCTTGATGCTTCCCCTTCCAGATTATTTATTAATTAATCTTAAAATACTCCATAAACCTCCAATATGAGGGAGCTTTAAGTAGAAATCCATTTAATTACATTAATTATACTTTCAATTATAGATTATACATTTCCACTTGGGACAATAATAGGTCTGTTCCAACGAGCAGTTATCTCCAGTTCTAGGGTTATACGCATGCTCTTTAACTAAATTTTAACCAAACAGCATGCGTATAGTCAGAGAACTGGAGATAACTGCTTGTTGGAACAGACCTGTAATCTACTACTATTATTCATTATTATTCAAAGAAACAAAAAAAGGGTAAACAAATAATAATTAATTTGTCAAATGATAAATAAATGTAAATGTGATTAATTGAATTTGGATAAAATGGTAAATTATTTAATATTAGGAAATAAATCATTGGAATATATTATTATATGAGTAGGTATATTACTTCGTAAGAGAGGAAATTCAAAATTGTAACAATTAGATTAATTATGGCTTATTTGTCCTAGACGTTGACAGAACGTTAATTTTATATTGACACCCGATATTCTAACTCACTTTTGCTTAATTTTCATGAGAGCCTTTTGAAGATTATTTAACTCTATCTACAATACAGTTACAATGATAATATTTTGTTAATAATACAGTGGAGTCCGCTTAATGTGATCACTTCGGGACTTGGGGTTTTTGATAACAATAACCGATTATAACAAAAAGAGAAAAAACATTTTATTGGTTATTTATTAGTAATTAATAAGAAAAATAACAAATTAAAAAAACTCATCTCGAGTTGTTTGTCTCTGCTGTGCGAGGAGTAAATTGTTTGTAAAAAGTTCGTATTGGTAATGCAATTGAAAATCTGAAGATCTCATATGCATCTTGCAGCGTCTTCTATTTCAACTTTTTTTTTTAATTTTACACAAAGGTGGTTGTGAAATGTTTAATTGCAATGCTGCATTCCGCTGGCTTATTTTTGGTAACTTATCATATTGTTCTAAAACTTTTATTTTTTCAATTAAACTCAAATCACGTCTCTTTTATTTAAGTCACTCATTGCAAAGTTTTCAAATAGGACTGAATTACATCGTATATTAACAGCAAACTAGACAAATCTTCTTGCTAACACCTGATTTAAAAATCGCGTAATGAATATGTGGTACATATTTATACGAGTATGTGGGTGGCTTATGCACAATATAAAAATATGCTTGCAACTAAAATCTAATTCCTTTGGTCGTGGGAGAAAATAGTCTTAAGAATAATAAATTTCATAATATTAACCGAATTTTGATTACTATAAGCGATGTTTTTTGTGTGTAATCATATACGTCCGGCCCGTTCCTCACAAAAGTGATAACAATACCCGAATGATAACATTAACCGCGATTCTAATAAGCGGACTCCAATGTAATAGAAATATCTGAGATAGAAAAAAAATTGCCAAACAAAAATTAAAGATTTTTTATTGGCGAAGCCATTTATAGTATAGTTAGATAACATTGTAACTGAAGTTTGTAGCTCGAGTAACTCATGTTACAATGTTATTCATATCGGGTGTTGATATTACGTATAAAGGACCAGGACCGGATAAAAATAGTAAGAATCCGTAACGATAATATAAAAAATATATTTAGTAATATAATTTCGTAAAATTCAGAACGAAAATGTGATTCATTTAACCAAAAATTTAACAAGTGAAACAAAAATTACTTTAGAGCGAGTATTATAATAATAATTATAATTAATATATCTCTTCGCTTGCAGTTTAACTTGTAGTTTTTACCTACTATGTATGTTTCCAGTTAAAACTTCATTTACCTCCTAAATCTATACTTTTTTCTACAATCTATTGGTGCACAATATGAAACCTTCAGTGGAATCTTTTATTTTAGTAATATTGATCCAGCAATCCTTAATTTTTAATATTTCTCAATAATGTGTAATAAGAATAACATGATTGGAAAACCTACAAGTATTTAAATAAAATTGATTTATTATTTTATACTCTATCTACCACCGAAACGGATGTAACCTGGCTTCTGATTATTTATGTGCATATCACCATCCCGGTCGGTGGCAAAAAGAGTAATAGTTCTACTTACTGCTACTATTGTAGTCAATCTCAAAATTTTCATTTTTCCAAGCGTTATGAAAATAGGTTTTTGGCTTTGTCTTATAATCATTATCAAGTATCTTTGCAATCTTACATCTGAACCAATGAAATTTATTTCTGTGCATGCTTTAGCTATGTTTTTACTCTCAGTTAAAACTTGCTCTCCACGATAAGCCATAATACACATTAGAAAGTAAGCTATCGTAGTTATTGTAACATTCTTTGTAAAGTTTATATCTTGTACGGAATTCTGTTGAACAATTAAAAATTGAGATTCATGTTTTCTATTAAAAATTAATAAAAGAAATTAATATAATATAAGCCACGATATAATATGTTTCACTTTTGTTATTGAGTGTATCTTGGTTTGGTCGTCGTATATCTAAGTTTCGAATGACAATTTTCTTACCACTCGTACTCGAGGATTTCTGTGATATTTTCAATACTTCAATACTTTAGAAGTTATACCATCCCTTTTACTACGTTACTACTTACATATAATTTTACAGTTATTATCTATCATTTTATGTTTAACAAATTTTCATAATTTTGAATGTTTTTAAAATCAGTTTAGTGAAGTAAATCTATAAACTTACCGACACTACTTGCAACATTGCTATACATAAGATTGATGAGAGCCCAATAAAAAGAATCAATGTTATGAAGTAAAATGCTTTCTCTATTTCATTAGCTAACTCAATAATGCAAACGTGATAATTAATCAATTTTTTTAATTCCATTTCTATAAATTTCCATGGAATAATTATTTCTGATGATTTATTTTTATTTTTTACGCGGGAATTCTAAAATTTATACCAATTGGTAAAACAAACTAGTACTTAATATTATGTATACCTTACCTCGACAAGGTTCTCCAAACTATTTTGTAAAGTATTTTTTATAAAATTCTGTAATATTTTACAATGGCAACAATGTATTGTTAACATGTTTACAATAATGAAAATTATTTGCATGAAGAAATTTGCAATAAAAAAATAAATAATGATCTGACTCAAAAATTGAAAATTATTGTTATTAATACTGGGTCCACTTCCAAATGGCAAAATCCAATTTTTTCTTCCTCTAGAAAAAATTACGGACAGCAGTACAATACCAAGTACTGATAATACTCCTAATGCGGTACCAAAAATGCTCTAAAAAAGTTTAATGTATAGGTACAGGTAATAACTAAGTGGAATAAAATTATACCTGTTTTCTAATAAAATGTTCATACAATATTAGGCTGGCGTTATATTGATGTGGATTAGTGCAATTAGCTAATACTCCAAGATTATGTATTTGTTCAAATATTTTTACCATTCCTGCTTTGTTAAACATCATGCAGTATATACTTACAAGTGCTGCAATTTATAATAAGTACGTAACATACATATAGTTGTGATATCAATTAAATTTAATTAATAATTATTGCTGTAAATGCCGTAATATCTTCTTTTTCTAATTCCAAAATTTAACAAACTCAATGAATTTATTTAATTTCATTCAAATCAAAAAATCTTTAATACCCCGAAAATCACGTCCGACCTTTTACAAATTCCGAGGTGGACCCCTATCAAGATTTTTACTTGTGAGGTCTGCCCACGCAACCAAAACTTTCCAAAATATAATAACTACTGAAGGCCGGATTCTACTTTAAAACAGAGTAATATTTGTGAATTTTTTATGATATTATTAAAGAGATTAATTTAAGGTTCATAAGGCTTAATAAATAATATACTTTTAAAATACTTAAGAAACTGAGCCATCTAAAACAAAACAAATAAGAAGTTTCAGGTTCCATAATATAACACTAGCAACCGCCTGCGCCTGATCTAAAATTATTTAAAAATTTTAATTTTAATTATATTTTTTTGCAAAACAAAAACAAAACAAAACTTTTGATTTTTTTTGTTTTAGATGACCGAATTTCAAGATTTTAACACCAGCGCCGCCCCACTTACTTATCGAGGTATGATATTTAAAATAATGTTTCTATATATAAAAAATGCATAAAATATATAAAAAAAAAATTTGTTAAGTACATATTTCAAGAGTGTATTTTTAAAGCCTGACAAACCTCATAATCAATATCAATTATTAATAATCTCATAAGAAATTCACAAAAATTGCTTCTTTTGTGAGCTTCCAAAGTAGAATCCTGCCTTTAAGTGAAGGTCCCTCTACAGAACATAGCGATATACAGAGTGTACATTTGAAAACCAGCCACATTAATTTTCTGGTGAACTACATAAAATATTATTTATTTTATAACAACTAAATTAATTATAATTGGAGTGATAGAGGATAGAGTGAGTGCTACACTGAGAGAAAGAAATTGCTTAATCAAACGATAAACGATTCAACCAACAAATTTTTTGCATTTCGGATGGCGAATGCAAAACGTGCATTAAACTAATGCAAATAAAATGTAAACTTTTTGCGTTATTTTAACATGAGAAGTATTTTCTTGAACGTTCTCGTTGTGTTAATTGAATCAAAATTTACTACACTAAAGCTATCAGTTTCTTTAATAGGACGTAGTAAAAGGTTGATTCAACATTCCGCACTTTTCAAACTAACCAAGTAGGTATATTGTATAAACCATTTCTGTGCAGTAAATTAAACAATTTATTCTATTGTTTGAATCATTTTAGGTTTTTGATGTTACTTATTGTAGTATATGGAGAATTATGGGTTGGTGGAGCGTTGGTATAAATATATCGTTGTAAAAAATATTATGTGTAATTGTTAGAAAAAAATAATTACGTTAATATAAAGCGTAGCATTATATCTCGAGTAAGCCTTACACTAACTTATGATGGTATTAAATCAAGCACTCTAAATTGAATGCGTATATCCAATGTTGAACCATCAGAATAGGTGTATTACTGTATTAACAGTAGTGCATTTTATGAATAAATAAATTTAAACAAATAATCCTCAAAGGTATTAAATTTTAAACAATTATTCATAACTGTAGTATCCATTTTTCTTGCACATTTCAAACGAACATTTCAAGAACACATCATGCATCATGCATCAAAGATCAAACTGAAATATATGACAATAAGCTTGCGTAGTGGCTCGTATATTTTTCAAGCTTCTATTCAACACTTTTATTGTGTTCAGTTTAGCTGATTAACATTACGGTTGATTAAATTTTGCATTGAAATGACATATTAAAATGCTAGACAAAATAATAGTTTCGTTCAAGAATTTCATTGGTTTTCTTCCAATCTAACTATTTTATTAATTCAACGATAATATCGTATAGGAGCTTATTTAAACCCATTATAAACATTAAATCAACTAATATTTATTTAACAAAACTAATGCATTGAAACAACATTTTTGAATTTATTGTAACAACTAAAAATTGTTTCATTCAACGAAATTTCGTTTAATTCAATAAGAAAAGATTCAACATTTCAGATTCGTTCAATTTACCATCTCTTTTCTCTCAGTGTAGCATAACGCAAAGTTGAAGAGAAACTTAGTCTCCGATTTCCTATATAGAAAAGCTTCTTTTATAATTTTTCGATATTTTGTGTAGTTTACGAGAAATTTAAGGTAGATCATTTTCAAATGCACACTCTTTATAGTATTGTGCCGATAATAAGCGCTGTGGTATTATTACATAACTTTAAACAAATTAATCTAACAATAGTTTATAGACTATTACTACAAATTCCCGAATAAAAATACATTTACATAGTCATGATGAGTAGTTTATACGACAGAAACAAAAAATTTAACTTTTCAATTCAATTCAATTTTGTCGCTTAATTGTATTAATATATAATAAATAAACCACAATTAAAAATATTATTCGTCATTCAAATTTTTAAATCGCACAAATTGGCTGGTGACTCATTTTACAAAAATCGCAAGATTTTAATATTATATTCAGAACTAATTTTATAATTAACAATTGTAGTTTTAATTAGTTTAATCAAATTATTAATTAGCGTGAACTTACTTGACTTTATGTTACACTTTACGGCGATAATTTCAAAATTTTTATCAAAGGTTAGATACATTTTAATTGTCAAATAATTATTTTCGTCCATATTTTAATAAATTCTTATTTCTTTTTTCGGGATTTTGGACTTTTATAATTAAACTCTGTGTAACGGTCTACGTTTCGTATCCCGAAAAAAGAAATAAGAATACATTTTAATGTTATTGAATTAAATAGACAAACCTGTGATATACGCAATTTCAAACATCAAACTGTAGATAATCTCATTAACATCATAAAACAGTTTAATTATTTCAGGTAATACAGAAATTGGATAAATTGTTAAAATTATAAACAAAATAATGCAATAAATTTTGTAAAATAAATTTTGAGATATCGACAAACCGAATATTTGTAATACAAATTTTTGATGTGCAAAACAGTCGATTGGTTTATTTTTTAACATATTTATTTACAATTTTTATGTTTAATGAATATTGTAAAACGTTGGCAACACAAATTTCTAAATTACACTAATGTTGAACTTAATTATTATCTTATTCTGCGTGTATTACAGTAATTAGTATTTAAGAAGCTTTCAACTTCTATAATTCTGAAAATTATTTGTCAATACAACTACTATATATTTAACGATAATATTAAATGTTGTTAATAAAAAAACTTCTCTAATTTGCACTTAAACATTTGTAATCAAAATGATAATTAATCAAAAATAAGTATATTTTTTGTTAGGTACTTTTTCAATAGTAAGTAATAGTAGGAACCTATATCAATTAATTTATAAAAATATAACATTGCATGTTGTATACGATGTGCGATGTATAAGATCATATTATAGCCTGACCTCTTTTGGAAAACCGCTAATATAAAACAAGGGAAAATAGAAAACTGTTTAGTTTTATTAGTTATCGATTTAAAACTAATAAAACGCTTTTATCAGTTCAACTTTAAACCAATAGGTAATATTTACTATTATCTACTGGTATAAAGTTTAAAATTAGTCTTATTAATTGTAGTATAGAAAATATCCTGTTAATTTTTCTAGTTTTTTGAGGAGAGGATTTTCAATTTTTAACAACTCGACTGTTGTTTACCTTTTTATTTAGATGCTGACATAATTTTTTTCGAATTTATGAATTGCTCAAATAGTAATTAAGATAATTATCGTAATTTATTCCCCTTACAAATTTCTGTTCTATAAAATTTTAAGTTCTATAAACTGGTTTGCTTTGCAATATTTTTTGTTTTTAATTGTTCATTCAAATAATGTACAACAGCTTTTTCCATGAGATTGATTTTATTTTCAGATTGAGAAAAAAATGGTTACAATTAAAAGTCACTATAACTCGTTTTCTATAATTTATTTTTATTAAGCTTTACTATCTACATGCATATACAACATCTACTATAGACTACTACCATATTACCATGGTTTCGATATACCTTATATTATTTTGTAGCATTTTATTTTTGTATAACAAAGGACGATTAGGGTCTGATGCTTAAGTACGCTGACTATACTAAGCAAATAATCCTGGATCGAACACTTGTGGAGCAAGAACTCGTATTCTAACCGTCATCCCTCGGCGGGCAATGGCAAACCACCGAGGTAGTCTGCCTTGAAAACCCGTATAAAATGAAGTGGTTAGCCAAAACCAACTTTCGGTTGGCGCTACTATGTGTATTTATGTATAACGTTGAGCAAATTAACTATGTCTTTAATTTTTTGCTTTGTGAGCTCAAAGCGTAAAGTTGTTGCAAGATTCTATTTTCTATTCCTACCCGTGGATACTGTGGACTTTATGTAATGTGCAAACAGTTTTCCGTTTCACTTACTGTACACTATGGTGCTGCTGTTTTTTGAAATTCGTGTATATTTTGAAATTTTTTTTTTGAAGCGAAACAGTGCAAAAAATGCAGGTTTCCTCATTTTATAAAAACAAAATATTTTAGCAAAAACAAATTCTAAATCATAAGTTCCACTTAGCCTGCATGAGTAGAAATAAATTTAGTCTCTACTGGGTGCCGAATTAGTTAACCGAACATAGGAAGTTAACATGTAAAAACTTATTATTAAGTATAACCAAAGGTATAACTGATTTACATTCAACATGTAAAAAGCTGCACAATAATGCCGAAATAAACAATAAAACTTTAAATAACAAGTTAAATTCAATAATATAATGAAATTATATTTTTAAGCTTTCAGCGAAATAAAAACTATTTAAAAATAATAATAAACTATTTCATCTAGCTTTTACTTAAAAAGTTAAAAAATGCTTTTGAAATTGTTAAAAGTATCATTTATCATTCTGGCTGGCCATGTAAGTTTCTAAAGTAATTATTTTTAAAAAGGAAAATTTTAACAATTTCAAAAGCATTTTCTGACTTTTTAAGTAAAAGCCAGATGAAATCTAAATGCTCTTATGATTCGTAGTTTTTCCCTAAAATAAAAATATAAACAGGCATTTGCATAAATAAGTTTTTACATGTTAATTTCCTATGTTTGGCTAACTCATCCAGCACCAGGTAAACTAAGTAAATCCATGTGTAATTACAACTATTACCTACTATTTTCTTAACAACTATTTTCAATTTCAGTGAAATCCTAAATTTTTGTATGCATATTGTGAGCACTTTATTATTTTGGTTTTATATTATCCAGGCAATACTTAATTTTTAATATTTCTTAATAATGTGTAATAAGAATAACATGTTTGAAACACCTGAAACAACACAAAAAAACAAGTTAACGCATTTCGTATTATTCTGTCCAGCACCGAGACGAATATAAGATGGTATGGCTTTTAAATTCAGTCTCGGTGGCGTACAGAGTTCTACTTACTGCAACTATTATATTCAAATTCAAAATTTTCATTTTACCAACAGTCATGAAAATTGGTTTTTGAGCTTGTCTTATAATCATTAACAAGTATCGTTGCAATCTTATATCTGATCCAATAAAATTTACTTCGGAGCATGCTTCAGCTATTTTTATACTTTCAGTTAAAACTTGCTCTCCGCGATAAGCCACAACCCACATGAGAAAATAAGATACCAAGACTATGGTAACATTTTTGAGAAAGTTAATATCTTGTATGGAATTCTGTATAGTGATAAAAAAATTTATAAATTAAAACTCAAAATTTAAACTAAATAAATATTAGTAAAGAAGCTGTCACACCAAGAGCAACAGGCAACAAGAAACCAGCAACATGAAAGTGAGTAAGAGCCCTTCTACATATATCTACACTACTCGCTCTCATGCATGTTTCTAGTTGCCTGCTGCTTTGGGTGTGAAAACCTACCGAGTCAAAAAACTTACGGATATTATTTGCAACATCCCCATACATAACATTGATGTAAATCCAACAAAAGAAATTAGTATAATAAAGTAAAACGCTTTCTCTATTTCATTAGCTAACTCAATAATACAAACATGGTAATTAATCAATTTCTTTAATTCCATTTCGATAAATTTCCATGGAATAATTATATCTGATAATTTACTTTGGTTTCTGATGCGAGAATTCTAAAATTTATACCAATTAGTGAAACAAAACTGTAATTATTATATCTTACCTCAACAAGGTTATCCAAACTACTTTGCAACGTATTCTTAATCATATTTTGTAAGTTTTTACAATGGCAACAAAGTATGGTTAACATATTTATGAAAATGAAAATGATTAGCATGAATAAATTCCCAAGAAATTGATAAACAACGATCTGAGTCCAGAATTGAAAATTATTGTTGTTAATACTTGGTCCGCTTCCAAATGGCAAAATCCAATCCCTTCTTTTTCTCGAGAAAAATATAGACAGTAGTACCATTCCCAATAATGCTAATAATCCTAGTGCAGTACCAAAAATGCTCTAAAATTTTAATAGTATGCAGGTAGAAGTTGAGGCCCTAGAAATAGAACAGTTGTGCCTACCTGCTTTCTGATAATATTTTCGTATAGTGTTAGATTTGCATTATTATGATCGCGATTATTACAATTCGCCAATATTCCAAGATATTTAATTTGGTCAAATATCTTTACTAATCTTCTTTTATTGCATACCATTCGATGCATACATAGAAGTCCTGTAATATTCAATAAAAACGGAATTAATAACTATCGAAGTATAATATTATGTAATTTTAAATTTTTAAACACAAAAATCAAGATTTCTGCTGAAACATAAAGAGAAATTTTAACTTTTTATTGAAATATTTATAATATATTAAGAAAACAAACCTGTGATGTAAGCAATTTCAAAAAGTAAACTGTAGATAATCTCATTAACATCATAAAACAGCTTAATTATTTCAGGTATTACAGAAATTGGAAATATGGTTACAATTATAAACGAAATATAGCAATAAATTTTGTGAAATATATTTTCAGGTATTGACAAACCCAATAAGCGGATCATAAATTTTTGATGGGCAAAGCAGTCCATTGCTTTAGTTTTTTGCATCGCTGATTTTCAATTTTTATGTTGAATATCGTAAAATAATGTTGATAGCACAAAATTTTAAGCCTCAATAACATTTCACTAAATTACTGTACATTCTATTAATTATAATTACTTAAAAACTTTCATACGTATATTAATTTATTGTAAACTTTATAATTCTAAAAATGATTTGTAAATACTACTATTTGACGAAAATAAACATTATTATGAATGCAAAACCTTTCTAAATTATATTATCTCTTAAGAATTATTAGACAAACAGAGTTTTATACATAAAAAGATAGAAATGTATTGGTTATTTTTTAATAGCTAATATTTTATGCTTCACGGTATTAAAAAAAAACAATAAGATAATTTTATCTTATTGCTTTAAAAATTTAGAGCTATACTTTGATTATAATTTTTAAATATGTTTGAATTAATTTTTTAATAATTTAATTAGTATAATTTGGGATACTTCATTATAAAAATCGATAAATTTTTAAATTTTTATGTTTTTTTAATTGCTACTGTACAACTTGTGCGTTTATTCCTACAGTCACTGACAGCCAATTTCGTCTATGTTAACAATGTTAATTATACCTACTTATTGAAAACTTTTTTTAACTCATAAAAATTGCTTTTACAGCAAAAAAAGACAACTTTTTTTGAAAATGTCATCCCTTTAACTTCTGTTTATATATAGTTTTCCGTTTTATTGCACGGTTTCCGTTTTACAGTAACTTAAAAAATACAAAAATTACTTTCATCTGTACGAGTATCATGGAAACAGTGCTACAAAATGGAAAAACTTAGGTATATGAGCAAAATTATTAAAAATGAAATTTACAATAAAAATTTCTTATTGATTTTTCTAATTCGTTGTACCTATTTTGAGAAAGATACAGAAACAAATATTTTTTAAATTTTACAGTCTTTTTTAAGTCACTGTAAAACGGAAACGGTGCGACGAAACGGAAAAATGCATATAAACAAATATAAAGGGGAAAAATGAAAATCCAAAGGAGCCAAATCATATTTAGATATGTTGTATAAACAACATACTCGATTTTAGACTAAAACAAAATTAGAATATTTTTGGTCCTTTTAGATCCTTTTTAGATTTTTATATTTTTGAAAATCAAGTGAAAAAATCAATTAAAAACCTACAAAATTTAGCAAATTTAGCAACATAAGCAGAGATTTTTCTTATACTATACACCAAATTTTTGAGAATAACATTATTTATTTTGAAATCTTAAAATGCTGGTTGAAATTTGAAACATTTTTTGAATTTTTTGAATTTTGAAACATGGAATCTACCCCAGCTCACATGATTTGAAATGGATTCGGTCAGTACAAATTAATGTCACAATAATTTAATGTTCATTAAATTCTATAATCTATTAAAGTAGTTAACAACTTGAAAAACTTTTATACATAATTCGGAAATTTATTTGTAAATATTAGGTACTATTTATTCATAATAATCATAATTAATACAAAAGTTTTATAATTTGGACTTTTAAGAATTAGTAAACAAAATGGTAATTAACAAGAATTAATTGTAGAAAATACTTGTCATGTTTTAATAGCGTAATAGCATGTTGTACGATCCATCTATAGCTTGACCCCTTTATCTAGTTATTATATTATATCTCTTAGTTATATTATTGATCAAAAAAGAGAACACTTCAGTAAGTTCAAATCTAAACCAACTCGTTAATATTACAAATGATCTAGTACCAAATCTTAATATTTGTAAAACAACAATAATTGCATATAGTTCCGGTGAACTATATGGTCGAAGCTGAGATACCGAGTATCGAAGTAAAAGCAAGAAAACAACTCATAGATGTGACTAAGTAACTGACAAGTCAATTGTGACCATACTTACGAAATGAATTTCCAACAACTCTCAGTAGTGTAGAAGAAGGCAAGCAAAATTAACCGATAGCAAAATTAATAATGACGTTTATTGGTGCTAGATATGCAAAATTTTCATAATAAGCGCACATCACGGTCAACTCCTTACCAGAGGCAAAATCCCTCGGCATTTCACGGAATTAAATTGTAGGTCCTCTTTATTTATATAATATGAAGAACTATCATAAAAAGAATTTTTCACACAGATACATTATAGATATTATATTATTATTTTGTGGTTTAAAGTGGGTGCTAACAAAATAAGATCTTAGTTAAGCATAGAAAATATTACACGGTTGGTCAGCTATTGAGATTTAACCCACAGTTCCTATACTGGGTAGGTGTTTTTGCCAATAGCAGGTTATATCTATTGGTTGTGCTTACAAATCATTATCACGGATAATAAAAAAAAACAAATTTTTCAAATTAAACATAATACCAAAATTCAAAAATCGAATGGCGATTTTGGAATCCGACAACGTAGTATAATAAATTGACTATATATAGCATATAAGCTATCAATTATTATTAATCAACAAAATAATAGCTTATTTGAACTTAATGATTTCAGAAATTGCAGTAAATAAATAAATAATTAGTTAGAATTATTAATAACCTTATTACGTATAAGATTTCTTATAAAACTCGTTTTTGTTGAAGAACCAAAGGAAATGTAATAAATAATTTTGATATCCTAAAGAATCATTATACAGTAGCGAGCATTGCAATTGCACCACTAACATTTTTACCTATTGGCGGTATTTCTTTGGAGGGGTGACAAATTTTACAACTTTTTCAGGTAGTTTTCAGGTCAAGGGGTTATTGTGAAAGAAAATATTTTAGTTTTTGGTTAGTTATTGTGCGGTACGTTAGTGAAATTAATAAAATGGCAAAACATAAGCAATTGAGTGAGGTGAAAAAAATTGAAATTATAACATTATTGTCGACAGGAATGTCTATACGGGCAGTAAGTCGAAAAGTGAAGTGTAGCCATTCTACAGTATCACGCTTATTAAAGAAAAAAAGAGAAACAGGTGATATTTCGCGAAAAAAAGGTACCGGACCTAAGAAAAAAACGACAGCAAGCGATAATCGGCTATTGAAGCGATTATGTTTAAGAAATCGATTCAAAACAGCGGTGGATATTCGTACGGAATTTCGGGAAATGACCGGAATCGAAATTGGTGTACACACTGTTCGGCGTCGCCTCCGAGAATGTAATTTAATGGCTCGCAGGCCCGCAAAAAAGCCATTACTAACGGATGCTATGAAAAAAAAGAGGTTGGAATGGGCAAAAAATAAGAGAAATTGGTCTCTAGAAGACTGGAAGAAGGTCGTTTTCTCAGACGAAAGCAAGTTTAACATTATGGGGTCTGATGGTTTACAGTATGTTCGGCGTAGACCTGGTGAACGACTGCTACCAGAATGCACCCGGAAAACAGTCAAGTTTCCAGCCAGTAAAATGGTATGGGGGTGTTTCTGCTACTATGGGGTTGGAGCCCTAGTTGTTATTGAAGGTACCTTGAACGCGGCAGGGTACCAAAAAATTATTCAGGAAAGTTTGGTACCTTCGATAAAAAAGTATTTTAAAAAAAATAATAAAGTCATCTTTCAAGATGATTCTGCACCATGCCACCGAGCAAAAAGTGTGAGTATATTTAATTTCTTGTTCAATATGTTACTATTTACAAAAATATATTGAAATTTTAATTATTTTTTAATTATTTCTGTACAGGTAAAATCTTTACTTCAAAATTTAAAGATTTCGACCCTCGACTGGCCAGGTAATAGTCCCGACTTAAACCCCATTGAGAATCTTTGGAAAATTATGGGCAATAAATTACATTCTCATAAACCAAAGAATGTCACCGAGTTGGAAAATACCATTAAACAAGTATGGTATGACGAAATAAAACAAGATGTGTTGCAGCGGCTAATTGAGTCGATGCCGCAAAGAATAGAAGCGGTCATAAAAGCTAAAGGAGGTCCTACCAAATATTAACAACATTGTTTTTTGTAAGCCCTAATAACACAAAATATGATAAAAATTTTTGTATCGAGTTCTTATAAACATTTTAGTTTAAATTATTTTTTATAAATAAATTACATTATTTCAATAAAACGTTATATTTCTTTTTTCCTTGAAAATAAATAAAATATTTGAAATATTTTTGTCTATAATAAAATTGTTATTTTTTAACCATTTTTAGTTAGTTACCATCATAAAAGTTATTTTTATAACTTAGTTTTATAAATAAATGAGAAAAATCAAATTTTTTTCAGTGGTGCGATTTCAATGCTCGCTACTGTATATTCGTAGATCTTCGTTAGACATTAGTAGGTTAAAAAATAACCTTCATTTAGTATATATATGCACGATGTTATAATTAATTATTAAGATCAATTATGTGTGTATTATATTTATTATATAATATGTATGTAATATATCATAGTAGATAATATATTTATAATACAATTGCACTTTTTTTAAGGATTTTGCTAGTAGTGGGTTTTTCTATAAAATGATGAAAGTTCCTACTTCTTATAAGCATAATAATAATATGATCGAATTTGTAATTCAATTGTCAATTGGAGAAACAATTTCTCAAGCGACAAAACATCACAATTTGTTATATTATTGTAAAATTGCATTTGAAATGCTTAGATAATGATTTGGAAAATTAATTTAAAATTTTACTGAAACTTCAATATTTGCAACTATTACAATTTTGGTACCTATGTATTAAAAATTATGAAAACTTTCCACCGTTAGTATTATTGACTTAACATTAAAAAATGATTTTTTAACTAAACAATGTGATTAATGTCTCTTTAATTATAGCTATTATTAATTATACAAGATCGTTATTATACCTGCAGTTTTTTCTTTAATAGATAATTTTTAATATTGTTCACGAATTACTAGAAAGTCGTTAAAATCTGATTTATTGTGGAATATTACAGAGAATTATTGTGATTATACATATTTATATATTACTGATAAGGTATATTATTCATCTAAACTAAAGTATACACAAAAAAATTGTGCAGAAATAATATTATTTAATTAAGATTAAAATTGCATATTAATCAAGAGGTAGTTTGAGATGCATATGCTGTTTAAGCTCATGTTATATTATACTATTTTATTCACGTTATCAAAAAATTGTTTAAATTATTTTATTTCGATTAAAATTAAAATATCTCTTTAATTAAAGGTAATCAATCATGTGGTTATCAGAAAAACTTGATACAACTTACACTACTGCAGATGTCCAAACTGAGTTCAGTGATTTCATACTGGCGTAGGTGTATTACTTCGTAAGCGAGGCAACTGAATATAGTAATAACTAGGACAACAATTTTGACTTAGCACATAATCTGGATATTATAATGCTAGAAACATATAAAATAAAAAAACTTACCATTTTCAATAAAATTTGTAAAATATTGTTAATTGTAATTTGTTGCAAATAGGTTTTCTCAGAAGAATTCTACGGAAAAAATTCAATATGAAAGTTAGAAAACATTTGTGAACCATATAGTCTGTTAAACAGTGACAATTTAAAAAGCTGTAATCTCAAGTTTGACGATTTGATTACCAAGGGCGCAAGTTATAGTAGCAACCAGCAAACATAAACTGCTGCACAGAAAGGTAAAAAAGGTCTTCATAGAGTTTATTGTGAAAATTAATAAATAGGATATCACTACATCACTAAAGTAATATCAGTACAATATAATTTTTCTCAAAAATTTACATATTATTTACATATTAGTATATAAATGCCAAGAGATGATGCAATGGTAAATTTGCCATTGGGATTTTCTTCCTTATTATAATCAACAATCTATTTTTCATCCACATAAACAGCAAATAAATTTGACTCCACCTAGTCGATATATCGTATTAGCAAAATAGTAAATATCGTTACAATATAATGTTACCCCAAATATCAAAATACAGTCATTCAATTGTAAAACTTTTAATTTACTGTTTTACTTTACTGCCGATAGCGCCTTCCGTCATCTCTTTGTTTTTAGTACCAACCGTGGACAGCAGAAAGTATTGTTAGTTAAACATAATATTTATATCTAATTAATATTACTTTTACGAAAGCAAGCACTAATATAATTCGGTGCCGCCCGTCACCGGCGGTAAAGTAAGACAATTGCTTTTGGTAATTGTAATTTTAAGACAAATCTCAGAGATGATACAAAACTACCTCGTTTAGCAGATATGTGACATGGAGTCAGCTCATTAGTTTCTCATTGGTAATCTAGAAGTTTGTTTATTGAACGACATAAAGTCCATAATTATATTCTTTGAAATTTGAGAAAAAATATATAATAGTAATACAATATGTTGTGCATACCAAGTGTCTACAGAATTTAATATCAGCGAACATAGTAAACGTAAGTGTTTTAAATGACATACTCTTTTAATATTTAAAAAAATATTGAAAACTACTGGAACTACTGATAATATAGTCGAAAATCTTGAAAGCATACTCAGTGATACATAAACTTTTCCACTAACTTCTAATATTTTGAATAACATGAGGTAAAAATTACAAAAACGGCATAGGTTGAAAAACATATGTCAAATTTTTTCTAATTTTCTAATCATCACTTTATAACTTCCGTGATGGTAAAATAATCCACTACTTATGATAGACTTGAGCACTTTTTCGGAAATAAAACAAATTTTATGTGTCATTGAATGTTACAAGGTAGTAACATCTACGAATGTTCATGTTTAGATCAGTTTTTAATCTCCAACTGTTAATTGGAAAGAAATATTTCCATTTAAAATAAAAGATATATCAACTTTTTATAACATAAAAGTTTTCTTTGGGATACATTCACCTATCCTACGGCTCAACACTTAAACTGACAAAACGCAAAAATGATTCCCCATACTACAAGTTTATGTATTTTTTACATTTCTCAAGAATGTGTAAAACGAGTAAGTAGTTTGAAAAACCTAAAATTAGATAATAAGAGCTTCATAATACAGATAAATAAATATAGCATGGTTCTTATATCTTACCCCAACCATGGTACTCAAACATAAAATTTTAGTTTTTCCAATTGTTTGTATGATTGGTTTTTGACTGTTTCTGATAATCATCATTAATGCCTTTTGAAATCGTATATCCGTACCAGTAAAATCGATCTGACAGCAGGCTTCCATGATTTTTTCACTTTCTGTGACCACTTGTTGCCCTCGGAAGGACGGTATGGTCATTGAGAAATAAGTAATAAAAATTAATACAATATCCTTTAAAACGTTTTCATTCTTTAGAGGAAGCTAAAAATAAACTTAATCAGTACTTTGCTTTTAATTTTATACATATAATAAATATATTTAACCATCTTACTGAAAGCATATGGTAAATTGCGATACACAAATCAGCAGACATGCCTGTAAATAGTGCCAATGTAACAACATGAAAACCTTTTTCTATTTCAGCAGCAATTTCGATAATACCGACATGATAATTTACTATGCGGCCTAATTCTGGTTTTACAAAGCTCCATGGAACACTATTTTTTGAAGTTAAAGTAAATTTTCCACTCTAAAACACATTGTACAGTACATTTTTCGTCACTTTGACTCTATTTTACCCGAAGAAAGTTTTTGTAACTATTTTCCAATATTTTCTTAATACAAACTTGCAGAACTTGACAGTGACACGAAATAAGCACTAGTAAATTTAAATGAATAACAACTATCGACAAAAACATAAAACCAATTGTAAAATAAAATATTGATTGAAACAATAACTCTAAATTACTATTATTAAAATTTGGAGGACTTCCAAAAGGATAAATCCATGTTTTCCTATTTCTTGACATAATCATCGATAATGATATTAAGTTTGCAAGCGAAACTAGGGTTAATACAGTTCCATAATAACTCTGCAATATTTTCTTTTGGTTAGTTCCAATAAACAATTTTTTGCATGTTGAACAGAGAAAGACAAACTAAGTTTTAAAGTTTAGGAAGAAAAAACCGTAAGTTATTATTTTTGTAATACAAAATTTTACAATGTACTTCAAGGTAAACATAAATTTTCTCCGATAAAGAAACCATAAAATCCCAAATTTTTTTGCGAATTAAATAATTTTGCAAATGTTGCTAGGCAGCATTATTAACTGCTTTGTTGGGTGAGAGGAAAATTTGTTTCACTTGATCGGAATCAAAATATTGCAAGATTTTATGCTTTTTCTTCTATAAGCCTATAATTTTATTTTTTCAAATTTTTTAAAAGTGAAATAATTAATTTGATTTCATCAATATAATTTTCCTTTCTATAAAAGATTTCATAGCTGTTGTGTGTCAGGTTAAAATTGGAAAAAATTTCAGATGTCTATGTTATGTCTACTCTCAAGTATGTAAAATGTTGGCCAAATTAAAATAGTCAGGTCAATAACTACTGTTAGAGTTGTTTTCAAATTTCCCGAATATAAAGCTAAAATCCCAGCGTTAGTTAAGACCATCCCGAAAGCTAAGAGTTTTCAGAAATACCAGGGAACATTCCAATATACCGGAAACATCAAAATACCAGTTTTCAGATTAAAAATAATTAGTAGAATACAAATAATTGTCTTGTAATTTAATTAATAACTTATTCAAATTATAGTAATTTATTAATTATAATTAATTCTTGTCGTCCTTTATTTCTTTCTAATATACATAATTACATAATAACCTTTTCCACTACTAACTCCGGATGTGCATTTTTCACATTAAGATGGTCATGCATGATATTATTTACGTGTATAAAATCATTTCAACCCTTAATCACCGTCGGCGTAGCACCATCTAATGGTGCTTTCGCATATAACAAAAACTGTCTTTTATATAAAAAATTGTCCAGTGTTAGTTTTGTCTTGACTTAGATAGCAGTTATTGACAGTAATAAATAACTTATATTACTAATTCCAATTTCAGTTTATTTCCATAAAAATCCAGTAACTCCAAAATAATTACGTGAATTCCAAATTAATGGCAGTAATTACATATTAATTCCAGTAATTCCACATTAATTCTAGTAATTCCAATAATTCCTACCTCCATATTTGATGTTACAGCTCATACTGAAGATAATTTTTCCTACCAATCTTATTCGGAGAGTTTTTCTGTTGCATCTCTTTTCAAATTTCATTTGCTTCCTCAATTCCAATTTTAATAATTTTATTTCAATTCTACTAATTATTCTGTAATTTCAGTATCTACACAGTTATTATTGTTGATATTAACCTTAATTTTACAATTTCGTGAAATGATTGCCCAAGGTTAATATCGAAATCTGTCAACTATCACTCTAGCTTTCACTTCTAAACTTAATCCAAATAACAAGGAAATCCAATCGCATTGGTCTATTAATAGACAAGTGATAGGTAGTACTAACAATTTTGAATATGACAATATGAAATTCTTTGGATATAATTTGACGTCAAACTAATTGCGCGTATTTTCCCAGATCTCCCTACCACAGCTTTGGAATTACTCAGGAAATCAGTGCGGATATTAAATATTTGAAGTGATGAACATATCCAAAACCAGTTTGTTGGTGTATAAGTTTGAATTTATAAACAACGTTTATGAACTTTTTTCTCATGTTAAAACACATAATGCATTTAAATTCATAGTTAATATAATAATCGGTATAATATTATTGTGAGTTACGTCTTTCCCGACCTTGCCAAATACACGTGGTTTCGATGAGTTGAACTTGTTGAAAAAAGTGCTCGTTGATATTAATCAAATACTTTTGATTATTAATTATTTTAACAGTTAGTGAACGTTTGAGTGTTGGATACGGTACCAGTACTTCGTAGTGTCACTTTAAAAAGTAAATAAAAAGTCATGATGTTTACTTATATTATTACTATATGTATGATTTTATTGTCGATGATTAATATCATAAGTTGTGGCAAATACGGTTGCCCTTCTTTTAATTATTCTCCAAATGAAGGTTTTTTTCAAGCAGTAATGGAAGTTCCTACGCCTAATAATTACAATAATGTGATTAAATTTTACGTTCAGTTGTCAGTTGGGAACATGGCTACAACAGAGGTAAAACTTATGTATCTTCCACTTTTATAAATTAAGAACCTACAGGGTGTTTTTAAAACATGGAGTTAAATTTTATCAGGACGAAAATAATAGCCATAATCTTTTAGAACTATCAATGAACTGCTTGATTAGGAATTTTAGTGGTACAACCACAAACAAAAACAAAGAGTTATTTATGAAAAAATTCGGTCCGTTGTCTGTCTACTTAGTACCTGCATCACATAGCAAGGTTGGCCACTTAATAACGCACAGATATTAGGTATGTACACACACTAAGCTCGTAAAGATAGTAGTAAATTTGATAAAAAATATTTAGACAATTTTTTTCAGAAAATCCTTGGATTTTCACGCACTAGTGAGTGAAAGTGACACATTGTGTAACCCAAATCAGTGTAGGGGTTAACTATTATGCATGTAATTATCATGCATTATTATCAATATTAGCAGATAATCCGTGAAATTTTCTGAAGAAAGTTGTTAATTATAATAACTGAATTATTAACAACCATGATAATAATATCCCAATATGCATAATTCGGTTAAATTAACGTGCTCTTGACGTTATAATAATGTCGCTTCTTTAGTTTTTGTTTATTAAATAACGTGTTACGTATATTTATGATATAACACGTTATATCAACCGCAAACGCAATAATTCCAGAGGCATTTTTACGTTAAATTCACGTAGTTTTACATTTTGATCAAAATTTGAAATTTTCCGTTTTCAAATCAATATTTTCTTTCAAACAAAAATTTGAGGGTACCCTTAAATTTGATTGAAAAAAATACTTAGAAAAAGGAATTATTTTGTAGGAAATTCTTTGAAAGTGATAATAATAAACGGCTTTTTGATCACATTATCCGGTGGTTTTTGTATGTAAACTAATTAATGAGGCCGGTTCCCAGTCAAAATGATCACAATAAACACCCGTCTGACTGTAACCGCAAATTTTTTGTTTATTGAACCTCGACACGCTGTTAGAATTTAACTCAGGTTCTCAGAACACCCTGTATATCAATAAAATGATAAACTAGTATACTTAACAAAGCAAGTTATGTATTAATATATTATTGCTTTTAAATAATAAATAAAAATTAATTTGACAAGTAAACAATTATTATTCATAATAATAATATACAAATTATCATGTGAAGCGTATTAATTATGCAGTATAATTTATTATAATTAATTTATTTGATATTTTGTGTAATAGGTCCATTTAAATATTGGTTTCAAATTATTTAGAAGTCAATAACATATTGATCTATTAATTATGTGTCATTAAAGGAAAATAATGACAATTACTCTATCAATAAATTAAATTTAAAGATCATTAGCATTTAGAATAGATAAAACATTTAGGTTATAACATTTTTTTTCAACATCTTTTTCACTTAGTAAGGTATGATTATTATGTTTATTTTCGATATTTCTCTTTTATTATAATCTTTTGCTCTTCTTCTAGTTTTGAGGATGACGACATAAAGTCTTTGAAACGTCGACATTGTGAGAATTGTTGTTTGATTTTGGATCCACCTAGCCCCAATATTTCTTTTTTCCTATACTTCAGTTTGGGCAAGACTTTCGTTGTTACATGAATCATTTTTATATGTTCAACTTCATTGTATAAATAGTAAAGCCAACACCGGCCGTCTGTGAATAAAATAACCACAGTTCAAATCCTGGCTGCGTCAGAAATAAAAAAGTGCAGAAGAGAGAGCGAGACCCCACTGCAATCATACCCTCAGGGCCGTGCGGTAGATTATCTCAGTATAATGCAAGTTTCCGAAATGCCCTCTTTATGATTTTTCTTTAGAATATTCTTCAACTTTATGATTTTACGATCCTCATGATATGAGAATATTTAAGTTAAAGATCTGAACTCGGAAGCAACCTATATTGTAAAAAAATAAATTTCAAAATTATTCATTGTACGTAAGGGGCCATTCATAAAATGCGTTTTATGAATTTATTTAAAATTCATAGTGGAGTTATTTACTAATCTAATTGGAAGCTTCATTTTCTCCGGAATGTCAAAATCAGTTTCCAAATCATTTATGCACTAGAAGATCAAGGCGGTGAATAGGCCGCCTAACATCTTAATCATTCAATAATATCCTGATTGCATACCATCAATTACAACCAAAATAATTACATGTATATTCGGTGTAATTTTCTAAAAAAGTTGTTAATTATAACAACCGAATTTAGTTGTTATGGCAGAAAATAACATAATTTTCTTCCAAATTCCGTTGTTATAATTTATTAAGCAAAGTGGTTAATTATTTACAAATTTGCTTAGAAAATTGCCCCGATTATTATCTAATTACAATATGGAGTGCTATTTTTTATTTCTGTCTAATAAAAATACCAATAAATTCTTGTTCTTCTTTGTCGCTATTCCAATCCTCAACATAAATTTTAGTAAAAAATATAATAACACCTATTTTCAAATTCCCCAGAATAATTAACATTTTCGCAAAAACTAATTTTACAAGATATTCTTGTTGACTTTGTATTTTTTGTTTATTTTTCCGTTTCAGGGATGTTTTTAATGACAGGAGCGGCTTAAAGATTCACTGTCTAAGTAGGAATCCCTGCAAAAACAGGCCTATTCTGTAGGTTACAGAAAGTTTAAATTATAATATTTTTAGGAAAACCATCGCTACAATGAAGTACGCGAAGACATACATACGTATAATCTGAACAACGAAATCTATCCGAACGATATGTAATAGTTATTAATTATATAAGAAGATTTAAAAACCTCTAATCCGCGAGAAAAAATGGGAACTCGAAGCGCAGCCAAGAGTCACATTTTTTCGAGAGCTAAAACCACAACTAAAAATCATTATTTTGTTGTGGGGATCATTTGTGATGGGGATCATTTGTCGTGGAAATGAATATAATTCTTAATTTCATTACTTAATGGTTTAATTCAGCAGTTAACCGCTTTAAATTGAACAATGGACAATGCATTGTAATGATTATATATTTTTCCAAAGATATTCAGATTCTAAAACTGAAATTTAATATTTTCACTAATAACTATAATTATTCAAATTAAAATAATTATTTAATTTTTATAGGAACTAAAAAATAAATTATCATTTTTGGGAACTTCAGATGAAATTATAAACAAGAAAAAATTAGTCTATAAATTGGAGTTGCCGTCTAGTTGGAATAATTATGAAAAAAAAATTACCAAAATTGAAATAAATGATGAAAATTTCTGTTGGTCCGATCATTTCGATGCCAAAAGTAAGTCCATCCCATAACCTTAAATCGTCATAATAAAATTAATATTCTCTGTTTACGCGTTTCAGATTTTCGAACAACCGTAACCACAATAAACCTATCTTTGTCGTTGACGATCACTACCTATACAATACAAGTACCAAGCCATTCCACCCAGAAGCCTTCATCTATTACTATACCTCCAGAATCCACCCAATGGTCTAAAGTCTTTAAGACACCAGCACAGCCACCGGCACCAACACCAGAACTTATAACCACCCCTACTTTTGACAAAGCATTTCAAAATAAAATTTGTTATCGGTCTCCCAAATCTAATCTTTTAATAGCCAATGGAGAACAAGTTAAAAATAATATGTATCCATGGATAGGTGCTATGGTTATTAAAAGAAATCTTAGTGTTGAATTTCAATGTGGAGCTTCATTAATAACAGAAAAACTTGCGTTAACTGGTAAGTACAAAAATAATTGGACCATACATTCTAAATAAAGTTAAATAATGTTTAAACTTATTCAAATTGTAGCCGGACATTGCGTTGTTTCAAATTCAAATGATGAAGTATTATTAATATTTGGAACAAATGATTACGGCGATCTATACAACGAAAACATGCAAATTGCGCACATTATAAGAAGAGAAGTCCATCCGCATTACAATCAAAATAGTGCGGATGCTGATATAGCAATTGTAGAATTATCTAAAAGATTAGATTTTACAAATGCTGTACACCCTATTTGTTTATGTAATTTTAAAAACTGTTTTGAAAAAATTGTTCACCAAAATGGAGTAGTTGCTGGTTGGGGAAGAACTGAAACCAACCAAAATTCAAAACAACTAAAACAAATTTATGCCGGCATTGTTACAGAAGAAGATTGCCTTAGATCTTCCGAGTTATTCAATACTATTACATCAAGTCGTACATTTTGTGCGGGTAAATTCAACTTTTGAATATAAATTACAATATATTTTGATGAATAATTTCAGGCGCTAGAAATGGCCAAGGACCTTGTAACGGAGATAGTGGTAGTGGATTTTATTTATTGATTGAAGGGACATGGGTTATTAGAGGAATTGTTTCTCGTTCTTTAAGCGGGACTGATGGAAGATGTGATCTGAATCAATATATAGTTTATGTGGATGTGGCTGCCCATCTTGATTGGATACAAAGGGTATTGAGAGAAATAATGTAAAATGTTAGTAAATTTATAACAAAAGATATACACGGATTTTCGTGATCCATTATTATGGATTGCTTATGTTTACTTTTAATATCGAGAGATATCCTGTTTAAAAAAACATTTCCACGAAAACTGAAGGTCCGAGCCTACAAATCAAAAAACCATTCATCAATGGAACAATTTTTATTTTAAACTAGTCCGGCTTGCTCTATGTTCAACATACTGTGGCTTTCTAGCAGTTACTAATTAATAATATGATTATAGCTTTTCTTACCTGTTTTTTAATAAAATCTTCATTTTGTTGTAAAACCGGATTTTTGTGTTCCATTAGCTTATTGGACATAAATTTAAGATTTTCACATTTTGTAAATATTCTACTTAATCTCACACGATTAAATGATATACTATATATAATTGAAAGACCTAAAAATTTGATTTTATTAAGAAATATTACTGTAAGCTTAGCAATACTAACATGTGGTGTATCCAATTTTAAATAGCATACTGTAAATAAGTTCGTTTAAATCGTCGAGTTTATTCGGGATCTCAATAATTTCTAGAAACGGATAAATAGTGATCAATGTAAGCAAAGTCATGGAATATACATTGTAAACTATTCCCTTGTTTGTTGAAAGCCCAAATAATTTAAGTAGAACTTTTTGAAACCGAAAACAATCATCGTCAATGTTTGAAATATGTTTAACCATATTTGCTGTTGATGACTAAATTCACGTTGGGTTGTGAAATGTGGAGGTATGCATAAACCAATAAACAATTAACAACTGAAGTATATTTAGAAAAATAGATACCTTATTGGCTTAAATTAAATTTAATTACATTTAGTCACGACCATCACAAAATTGTAAGACATTAAATTAATAACTTAAGCACTAAGCACATAATTTATATTTGAAATAAAAATGAATAGTATAATATAAACGTACAAACTGCAATCCGTATAATATGCAATGGTCACCTCGAAACATTTAAATTAGTTATTTAAAGTAATAAAATTATATTTGCAGTGTAGCTTCGCTCTATACTTTTAGTAAGCTCAACTTTAAAAAATAATAAATCCATTTATTATGTAAGGTATGTACCCTTATTAGTAAGGTATAACGTCGGCAACAAATAATTCCCAAAAAATTACGTTTTCAGTCACTTGTCATAGTTTTCAGCAACTTGAGGAGATTTTAAAGGAGTACAAGGCAGATTAGATACAAAATGTATATCAATTATTTTTTTATTATTTCAGACAATGTTCATAAATTAATAAAATTTTTTGTTAGGGGTTGCGATTTATTTATTATGGTTATTTTGTTTTTTCTAGATAGATATATACTTGATGAACGGATTTAAGCCATACAATGGTTATTCCTGTAGAAGTATATGTTAAATTTCATTGTTGATTTTCGGTGAAAATTCGATAAATCGATAATTTATTAATTAGCATATTACGTGCACTTACTTATTATTGCGCAAAGAAATATTGATATTAAAATTTTTGTCTTTAATGGTGCGATAATTATTGAATAATTTAACTAAGTTTCGACAATAACCTTTATTTGCTGATTGCTGATTAATTAATACTTCCACAGGAGCGAATTTATTTAAGTTTAGTTGAAAGCAGTCACCTAAAACTATTCACTTCAATTGCCAAATTGATTCTTCATTAATTTTGTTTAATTTAACTTATATTATCATTAATTCTTAATTAGAATTCATAATGTTTACTTATTTTCTTACAGTTCAATCAATACAGGTTTTTTCCCGACAATAATTGCAAACCAAGTGAATTTTTGAATTTAAGTAAGAAAATATTTGTTCAATCAAATAAAAGCAAGTTTGTGCGAATACCCTCTTGGAAGTTCCAGAAAAAGGGGAGAGTAATACCCAAAGAAAATATTGTGCTGCAAATATATCCATAAAAAACAAAATTCAAAAATTACGCAGAGAACCAAATTATAGAACGAAAAATTCTACAAAAATATGCTTTGAACAATTTCTTTCAGTTCTATTTCACTGTTTATTTTTCTTCTTTACATTATCTCCGGAATAGTCGTCGCGGTACGCAAAAAAAACTGCATTTTGTGATACAAGCAAGAGCTTTGGCACACTTGTTCCTCACACAATTTGAAGCGATTAGACCCGAGAAATTCTAAATTTCTATTTTGAATCGTATATAAGGAGTTCTATATATCGTTTCCGACTAAATTTGGCATAAGGAATACGAATAGAATAGTAAAAAACAGTTGATCTTTTTTATTAATTAAATCAGGAATAGTTGAGGTGTAGGTCTTTTTATACAAATTTATTGTCCGACGTTTCGGGTAATTTATGATTGACCCATTTTCAACGCTATAAATATAAAATTAAATAAGTTACAATATTAAAATTCTTAAAAAATTACCTGACTTTGACAATTGATTATTGTTTTATAAAAGTGTTATTTATGCAGAACAATATCTATCTTATCCCTAGCCAGTATCATGATATCTTCACGTTTTACGGAATGAGAGTTATTTTTCATGTGTTTACATAAAGCTGTATAGTGTGTGTTTATATAAAGCTGTATAGTATATTGTAGTGGAATGCTACCGAGATTTTGCCCCCCTAAAATTTTACTAACAAAAATTTTTTTTTATTAATCTCGATAGCCTCCTTTTCTTCAAATTTGCCGACTAGCTTACTCAATCTTAGAACAGAGACGTCCCAGGGCATGGATTGCTTCTGTCTCAAACCAATAATTGTGTGGGGTAAAAAATTGAAATTGACCAACGATAGCTAGGTTTATTTAAAAACAAAATTAATTTAGCGGTTAATATCGCTTTTTGACTCGTTAGTGTTTTGGTGTGTAGTCCGTGGTCCCTGAACTACATTTACGGTTTTAATAAGGAATCTAAATTCAGTGACCATAGACTACTTTTGTGTCGAATATGTGAGGAATTTGTACAAAAAAATGATTAACTAAAAATAATATTGTCTTAGTATCAAATGAAATTTTAAAGTTGAATAAAAAAAATAGTTCCACTGTGTTTAAATTTTATAATTGTTTTAAGTACCTGATACCGATGATAGGTGACGCTCAGTTCATGCAGATAGTTCTTAACTTCCGTGTAGTTATCTCGATCCTCGTAGATTGTAACCTGTGTTTTCCTTCTGCTTTGATTGAAGTTCGGCTCCAGCGAAATTTGTGGTGTTGTCGTGAAAATAATAAACTCATACGTTTTATTCAATTTTATTCTCCATAAGGGCACTCATTAAATTTTACAGGTAGGTAAAATTTTTGATACTTTCCAAATTCCAAAATGTCGGACCACTCGCGTCCTTTTAATCCTCTTATCAATTCTCACTTTGCTCTAATTTTAGCAAATAAACGAAGCGTTAGCGCATTCTTCTTTCGATCACACCTTATGGCACTCTTAAAAACCACTCTGATGACTTCACCTGTAATACTCAGGCAAAATCGCTACCAAAAAATCACGCTTCCCAAACGTGGAACCTTCTTCCTCCCCGGGGCTCACGTGTCTTCCCCTTCTCCGTCCCATTTCAAAACATGTACAAGGTGAACCAAACGTATTAAACACTCTTTGTTTTAGATTTTATGTCGAACTACAGTCACTCGCACCCGGATAAATTAGCAATAAAAAACAAAATTATCATGTTGACAGCGTGTGGATTTGTAACAATTTTAAGTCTTTATTTTTGTTCTTAAATAATAAGAACCGATTTGCAGGCTATGAACAAATCTAATGACCGCGGTACAAAAAAAACAATTATTGGTCCATCGTTCCATGACAATATGTATTGATCTTTTTCCCTAAAGAAAAAACGAGCTTTTTTGATATATCTAAATGCTCCTTTATGCGAACACCTAACTTTCTAGAACTCTCACAATCTTTGCAAGAGGCTAGACGGCTAGATGTACTAAACCACTTTCCTCCTCTATGGGGGTGGGATCTTTGGTTTTAGAGAAGGATTTAAGATTTTTATTGGGGCAACCCAGATCAAATTTTATATTGATGATAGGTTTTAAGATTGAAAATAATTTATCTGAAAGGCCTTTGATGTAGGTATGTTAAGCTATGAAAATGTTGAATTGAAGGGGGTTCTATTATGGATGAAGAATGGTTTTTTAATATTAAAGCTAATAATACCATTTGCTTGGCATGCCTGAAATTTATATCCTGAAAGCATCGCTGCTTTTCAAGAACTTTCGAAGCCAATTTGGTTCAAATCTTGGAGAGATGCACTGGGCTATCGGGCGATACTAAAAGCGATTGCACTCATGTAAATGAGGCTCGAAAATACCTCTTCGCATTTAAATAGAAATCAGTGTTTAATTCTTCCTACGGCAGCTGTTCTTAAATAATATATACAGATGGCGCGCGGCAGATGCATTGATTTGAAGAAGTCGTTTTCTCCTCCCATCCTTACGGTCCTAGACGGTTGAAAGTGGAGTCCTTCGAAAGAGGGGAAGGAAAGTTTATGTTCCACAGTTCCACGTGGTGTCAGATGCCATAATGAAGTGGTCCATTGAACAACTGCTTTTTTTGTGTACAGACATATTTGTCAAACGGCCGTTCGATCATCGGCGTTTAGCATGCCTTCCAATTAAAGTTCAATTTAGCCCATGCCGCCAAATTCCCGATCTAAATCGAATTCTTACGTGGATTAATGCTTTCCAGGATACCGGAAATGTGTTCACGATAAGACGGTGGCCTCAGTCTACCTTCATTACCCCATAAAACATTGAGAGGGTTGAAGAATATGATCGAGCGGTTACATCCACTTCTGCACGTTACCCGATCAGGTTCCATGAAGCTTTATTGCCTCAGTTGGAAGAGATGGAGCTGGAAGACGTCTGGTTTCAGCAGGATGGCGTCACAGCCCACAAAGCAAGGGTTTGCTTGTACTTTTTGCGAGACAGATTTCCCGAGCGCATCATCTCCCAAGAGGTAATTTGTACTGGTTAGCGCGTTCTCCTGAATTTGGCCCCTTGTGATTTTTTCTTGTAGAGATATCTAAAATCCTTGGTTTACAAAGATTCTCCCAGGACTCTTGAAACTCTCAAACACAACATTCAAGCCCAAGGTGTTTTAATCCATTTCCAATTACATGTGTCTGCCGCGCGGCACTCTGTATTCAGGCGGCCTAGTAAGCCGGCGAAATCTGGGGTAAGCAAAGTAGTGAGCAAAAGAGTAAGCTTACGAATCCGGAATGGATCACTTTCGCTAGCTCGTACGTAAATAGCTATTATCTTGTATTGCTGCTCTCTCGTTTGCAACTACGACACCCTAGTGTGCACGGAGGCAACTTTTTCTACAAGACCATAAAAGTGTTTCACATGATGGCTTGTAAGCACATGTGTAGGTACAACGCTCGAGAGCTTGTCCAAATCTCTGGAAGTTCTAATCACATCCGTTTATCTTTTTTCTCGATAATTTTCTTATGTAACCCTATGATAATTTTCTATGTATGTATAGAGAAAAAACTGCAGATTACATAAATGTTAAAAAAACAGATGTTTTTGAGTTTGATGTCCAAAAATATGTACCTCCACGGTTTCCGATGGCAAATTTTGAGCTAAATAAAAAACTATTTAAACTTTTTTTTATATCTAATAAGATAAAAGAATTATTCACTGTTACCTCTTATCGTGAACACTCTGTATATTTTTTTTCTTTTATTTAAGATTTGATAAAATTGTCTAGTCTAGTTTATTGATTCTATTTTTATTTAATGCACAATCTGAATACTACAAATTTAACAAATTTATAATAAACTCGAGAGCATTCTTCTTTAAGGGGAAGCATGATCAGCTGTTCGCGACATTGGTTTTAAATTGCGAATAATTTCTACAATTTTCATTTTTAGGCTTTAAAATTTTGTACCGTGGTATAAAATAATAAACACTATAAGCGGACAGCTTGATTTTTAAAAAATTAATTTTTATAATTTATATTTTTGAATTTGTAATTTATTGCTATGTAGGCTGGAACATAATTACTTTTTGAATAACTCATAATTTTTACAATACCGACTTATCTATATTAACAACATGGGACGAAAGTTACATTTTAATATTATTCAAATTTATCATTTAAATTCGTGATTGTACGGTGCTGCCAGAATTTTTACGTGACCGTTTTGCAGAGTTATGCATTTCTAATAATTTTTGTGCTACATATACTTGCTAGACTTGCTACGTCGGCTTTGCAATGTTGCCAGTGCGATGTTGCAATAGACACTTGCACTTCTGTGATCTATCTTATGAAATTGTATTGCTCTGGTGAATTTATTATTTGAATACGATCATAGGATTTAATTGTTTCTAGTGTAATTTAGTGAATTAGTTTTTTTTAAAAGTGTTTAAAAGTGTTTTAGTTTTTTTTTAAAGTGTTTAGTGTCTTATAAGTTATAACGAAGTGGCCTTAGTTTTTTTACAGATTTCCGAGTTTCAGAATTGAAATTTTTCAACATGCCTAATTTACCAATAAGTTTAAAAAGAAAAAGCATGAAAAATCGACTGAAGCAAGTTCGTGCTATGTAAATTGTTTTTTTAAGATTTAATTAATTATTAATTAATATAAATGTTTTTAGTGCTGCTACGAAAAGATGCAACCAATTATGTAGTACATTTCCGGCGTAAGTACCTACTTTTTAATTACGAGTAGATTTTAATAATCCAAACTATAGCAATTTGGTACATCTTTATAAAGTAATACTTTTTATTTTTAGACAAATGATGGTGGACCATGAAGAGGTTGTTTGTGACTTGACTAATCTTGAAATTCCCACACAACAAATTATTGTAACAGCTGAAGAAATTATTGCAGGGAATTGTTTCATGGATATAAACGAAGAAGACATTCCAGTGGAAAATACAGTAGCAATTACAGATGAATCGGGCGAATGTTTACCAGGAAATTCTTTCATGGATGAAGAAAATAACGAAGTAGTTATGAGGTAATTTAATTTGTAACAAAATTAATTAAATTTCCATTTTAATTTTTACATAAATTTTAGAGAAACACCTACAGAAAAAGATGATGGTATTGTTGGAAGGAGAATTATTGACGTCAAACATTTATTTAGTCAAATTTGTAATGCAGAAAAACACGAAACTTTCGATTGTACAATAGCCGATATGAAAGTTGTTAAAGAGCAAAAATATGGTTTACGCTCCAAATTTACTCTCCAATGCCAAATGTGCAAAATTATTAAAATCATCGACACACAAGAACCAACCAAAGATACCATGAATATTAATCAAGCTGCTGCTCTTGGAGCCCTATCGATTGGCATTGGATATTCACAATGCGATGAACTTCTATCTACAATGAATGTTCCGTTTATGTCTTCGGGCACATATCTGGAAAAACAAGAGGAGGTATCGACGCTATTACATGACACCTTATTATCTGTTATAATCGAAGCAGGAAAAGAAGAATACAAACTAGCGGAGGAATTGGGCGAAGTTGATGAAAATGGATTAGCACATATAGCAGTAATTGCAGATGGAGCTTGGTCGAAGCGTTCGTATAATGTCAACTACAATGCGTCGTCTGGTGTGGTAACATTTATAACTTAAATTTTATTTTATATTAATCTATTTATTACTTATTTTCATTAGGCCTGCATCATTGGAGAGAGAACTGGCAAGATATTGTTTTTGGGTATGCGTAATAAATACTGTTCAATTTGTGCGTATAACGAAAGTAAAAATGTAAGCAAAGAACATATTTCGACGGCCGAGGTCGCCGCGACGGCCGAGGTCGCCGCGACGACCAAGATCGCCGCAACGACCGAGATCGCCGCAACGACCGAGATCGCCGCGACGGCTGCAACCGCGACGGTTGCAGCCACAACGCCCGACGGCACCTGGGCCAATTTTAAACTTTTTTTTTAATAATGGAATAAAATAAATTAATATAAATTATTAAAGTTGTTTTTTTACTTATAAAATAAACACACGATGTTTATTTTATGTCGAGACTGCACTTTCATTATATTAAGTCTAGTTTGAAAACAATGCAAATACCAATGTCTCGAACAGCTGAAACTGCTGTGCCTTTCAAATAATATGATTTCGATTTTTTTTGGTACAAAATACTGGCTTAGAGAATTAGTGGTCCATTTTTGCATTTTAAATAAATCATCGGCATACAAGCAAAATTGACTAACTACAAAACTCGAATTTTACAGGAAAGCAGCTTTTAGGTTAAATATCGCTTATAAAATTATAGAAAATTAATGCTAAATTTCAATAATTTTAACCATAATACAATTAATAATATAGTTTATTATATTAAAATTTTAATTATTCTTTATTATTATATCGTTAATCAACTCAATGTCAAGTATCTTATTTTAGCCATTTATGCATTGGTCATTTTCGCTTGCATCCATTCATGGTCAAATACTATCTTATCTATGAAATGTGACGTTTCGGAAATGAAACAAAACATTATTTTCTCTCCTTATTATAAATTTCAATACAATAAAGAAATCTGCATTAATGGTGCAAATTTATTATTATATAGTACATAATGATTGCGTACGGTGGCGCTGTCAATCATTGAAAACTGTCAAAAAGCAAGACGTAAGACGTATGTTTGTTTTGATTTTAAAAAGTCACGTGCTGCTGTAGCGCCTTAAATAACTGTTAACCTTTTTTACCCAAATATGTTGAAAATGACTCTCAAAAGAAGTTTTTTACTATTTTATTCGTATTCCTCATGCTAAATTTAATCGGAAACGATATATGGAACTCGATAGATATGATTATACGATTATAAACGATATATACGATTCAAAATAGTAATTTAAAATTTTCGCCGCCATTTTGGAAAACGGCCGCCATCTTGAGCCTGCCACGCAGACAGTTTCGGCGCCTCGGGTCAAATCGTGTTAGGAATAAGTGTGCCGAAGCTCTTGCTTGTATCACAAAATGCACCATTCTTCTAAAAATCTGATCGTGCCGCTGCGACTAGAATAGATGACAAAAGTATACCCACCAAATTGAAAACAATTTTTTGAAAAAAATATATCGTTAATTTTACCGGGTACTAGCAGTGTTCGGACGTTCCAGGTTGCTATTCGTTTGTTTTCTTTCTTCTTTTTTATTTTTTATAATTTTTGTTCAATTTGACTATATTCTTTTAAAAAAATTTGTTTATACAGAAATTCTATGAAAATAAAAGTGATACACAAAAGCTATTACAAATACGGTCGTTTCAATATCTTCAAGTTTAAATATTTCTAACTTTATCGTTGCAACATTTAACAGAACTAGACAAAACATTAAAACAAAATAATTTCAACAATCAAGTTAAAAATCAAAAAAAAAATCAATTAATCAAATAATCAAAAAAGTTATGACAGGTCAGGATTAAAAATATTTAAAAAAGATTAATTATTAATATTTTATAAAAAAACATATTTATGAAAAAATTAATAATTAAAAATTCGTAATGCAATATAAAGCCCTATTTAGCATAGTGTTTTTAAAACTACCACAAACTAAAGGTTAAATTCTGCGCAATTTACACTTAATAATATATTACGGCCGCTATATGACGGTCACTGTTTTTAGGAAACCATAGCTTTAGCGTCTTATCTTTATTCACAAATAGATTGAATTGGTTAAACAGGTGCGCACCTATATTTCATATATTAGCAATAACATTTGTAACCAGTTTTTTTCTTCTGAATAAATTTGTATTTTATTTAAACAACTTTATTTATAATTTTTGAGAATATAATAAGTAATAACTATTTTAATATTATTGTTAGATTTCTCCTTACCAATAGATAATATGTTTTTGGCTGTGATTTAATTTAATTTAAAACTGTGCAGGTTAAAAAGCTTAGTTATGGTTTGTTTATAACATCACAGTTATGTTTGTGGGACATACATAATAATAATAATTTAAAAATATGATTTTTATTTACGAATTTGTGATTTTTGTGATAATGATAAAAATTATAGATAGTGCTGAATGTCCTTTCAATAGGAACTATTCTTCAAGTGATGGAGTTTACTACGAAATGATAACAGTTCCTTTTCCTGAAAATTACAAAAACGCGATTGAATGTCATGTTCAATTGCAAATTGGAAAAAAAGTTTCTGAACAGGTAATTTCTTCATAGTTAAATGTTGAAATTGCATTTTATTATTTATATAGTACCTATGTATTGAGATGATATTTCGTCCCACGTTTTGGGATCAGATGAAGTGTTATTTTTCAACTTCCAAAATTCAAATTTTAAATTTAAATAAATTTTCAAACAAGTTCTCTACTCAATAAATGCGACGATAATCGCAGGTATGCGTCGATATTGGACCATATGTTCGACGTGCACATAAAATTTTACAAAATTTTCCAATTTTAGCAATTAAATTATCCAAAAATTAATAATTAAAATTTTTAACATCCAAATATCCAATTACTAATATTCAACAAATCCAGTTTCACCTTCTTGTAATACAAATTCTAATCATCAAAATAACTCCAACGATGTCCAAACTTTTGGATAATTCTCAATTCAAAAACTAAAATCAAAAATCACTCACGCAAATCCAATTATTTTATTCACAATTCAAAATTTCAATTATACTAAATTACAAATTTAATCAAATTTTACCGGAGACCACTCCGGTACGACCCTTTCGTGCGGCTTCGAATCGGCAAAAGCCAGATTTTTCGCTAGCTGGCGCTCAGTATAGATAAATAATATATAAATTGCAATAATAATATGAAGCTAGTTAGTATATAACAATGTTTAGTTTTACTAAAAGTCTAATGTCCAAATTCCCAAAAAAACCTAAATGTAGATCAATTAAGATGGACGAAAGCTGGTATATAACATTAAAACTGATCTTCAAAGAAATTCTGTCTATAATTTTGAATCCATTTTTTAATCAAATTTTAATTTATGAAAATTTTTAAAAATAAAAGATATTCTATTTTTTTTATAAATAAAGTAAATATTACAGTCCAAATCTTTACTAATCAATAATCACTTAATTATTCTTTATCTTAATAATACATATTTCGGTTAATTATTAAAACCATTATTCAGTATTGTGTATATACAGGGTGCTTAATGACTTAGCTGAACATAGGAAATTAACATGTAAAAACTTATTTACGCAAATTTTTGCTTCCCTAATTATTTTAGAGAAAATATGAAAGACACAAAAACAATGCAGAAATATAAATTACGAATATTAAGATCATTAGATTTCATCTAGCTTTTACTTAAAAGGTCAAAAAAATGCTTTCGAAGTTGTTAAAATTTTCATTTATCACACCGGCCATGTAAGTTTCCATGGTAATTATTTTTGAAGATATAAATTAAATTGAATTTATTACATGGCCAGTCCGATAAATGACAATTTTAACAATTTCGAAAGTATTTTTTGATCTTTTAAGTAAAAGCTGGATGAACTCTAATCGTCGTATCATTCGTAATTTATATTTCTGCATCATTTTTGTGCCTTTCATTTTTTCTCTAAAATAATAATTAGAGAAGCAGAAATTTGCATAAATAAGTTTTCACATGTTAATTTCTTATGTTCGGCTAATTCATTCAGCACCCTAAGAGATTGAGAATAAAATGTGTTATTACAATAAAGGATAACCAAGTGATTATTTATTTAGTAAAAATTTGGATTATAATTAGTTTGTAAGTTTTCCTTTTTGTATAAGTATAAGTCGACATATACAAATACACACAGTTTTATGAAAAGATAAAAAGAAAAAGAAAAATTACTGATATTTAAATGTGGACGAAAATAATTAATTTATAATTAGTTAATTATTAGTTTAGTTATAAAAATAACTATAAATAATTTTTACAATATTACAGCTAAACTAACAGATTATAAAGAATTTAATTTTCAGGAATACAACAAATTTTAAAGCAATAAGGCTTTTAACAGTAATTTTGTTTTATTATTACGGAAATATTTTGATGTAAGTCAAGGTGAAGGCTATCAAATTAGTACTAAATAATAATATTTTTAAAACATCCTCGCAGGGTTATTTGTTTTTCTGATTTCTACAAAATATTAAATATTAAATAATACAACTGCTCTTATAGGGGCTCATATTATCGTTTGTGGGAACTACAGATGATATTAAACAACAACAACCATTAAATTTTAAATTACTCTGGCCAGCGCATTTAAATGATGTAACTAGAAAAATAACACAAATTACGGTAAACAAGCATAAATTTTGTTCGTCAAATCATTTAGATGCAAAGAGTAAGTTATGGAGTAATTTAAAAAATTATTTAATTAATTAATCTGTCTTGCAATTTCAGATTTTCAAACAGTAACAGAAATAAACCTCTCTGTAGGTCTTAGAATCTCGACAATTAGTAGTGCCTCCAAAAATCCTTCAATTATTTCACCTCCAGTAACTGATCCCCCGAACCAACAGCCAAACATCGATTACGACATCACTACTTCAACAACAACCCAACCTATCAAGCAAAATTCTAAAAGCAGCCAGTGTTATATGCCTCCCCAATCTAACCCTTTAATATTTGGTGGAGATACCGCTGAAATTGGTGACTATCCATTCCTAGGTGCTCTGGTTGAAATAAAAAATGCACGTACTGTTACGGTTCTATGCGGGGTTACATTGATAACGGAAAAATTTGGGTTAACTGGTACTACAATAATTAAATTTAAAAACTTTGTAATGTAACGTTTAAACTGATGCAAATTTTAGCAGGACATTGTGTTGAACAATCTGCCATTGAAAAACTTTTATTGCTGTTTGGCATATCAGATGTTGAAGAGCTTAACGACAAAAGAGTAGTTAGTAAAATAAAGAACCACATACTTCATCCGGATTATAATAATACTACTTCGGATGCCGATTTAGCAATTTTTGAATTATCTGAACAATTAGAGTTTTCAAATGCAGTACATTCGGCATGTTTATGCAGTTTCCAAGACTGCTTTAAAAACAACATTAACCAACATGGAGTAGTTGCTGGCTGGGGAAAGAATGAAATGGGCGTTCCCTCAAGAACTTTAAAAAAAATTGAAACTAGCATTGTTAGCGAGGAACTCTGTCTACGGTCTGCCACCGACTTTCGAGATATTACATCAAGTCGTACATTTTGTGCAGGTAAATTTAACTTTTGAGTTCCATTAATAATATATTTTGGAACAATAATTTTAGGTGGTAGAGATGGTAATGGACCTTGTAATGGAGACAGCGGAAGTGGATTTTATATGTATCTAAATGGGCGTTGGATTATTAAAGGAATTGTTTCTCGGTCTTTAGCGAGATCTGACGGAGGATGCAATCTGGATGAATATATAGTATATGTGGACGTGTCTCAACATTTTAATTGGATAAAACGTTATATTGATTCAAATAATTTAGCATAATAAGAAATTCCAATTTAAATGATGTACATATGGGGCATTCCACGCCAAATCGGACAACGTTTTACTTTTGCATCTCGGATTTTTTTGAAAATTTTTTTTCTTTTAGTTCTAGTTAAGACTAGCCTTCATGACCTTTTTCAATTTTTTTTATGAAGCCATTCAAGAGATATAAATTTATTGAAAATTACGCTACTTTTTTTTAAATGCTCATAACTTCGCGAATAATTTACCAACTGCTACGTTTTTTTTTTCAAAATGTTTCTTTTAAAACGTATTTTCTATAAAAAATATCGAAAAATATTTTAAAACGACATTAATATTAGATTTTTAAGTTTTAAAAATAAATCGCCATTTTTAAGAATGTTTGTGCTAATCGATTTTTTTTTTAATTTTTTATGAAAAACTGTTATTCATTTAACAAATTTTAAGCCTAGTCTCATCATGGTCAAACGATGCGTTCTATTTTTTATTTAATTTTAAATTATTAAGATTATATAAAAATTTAGAAAATTACGTTACTTTTTTTTGAAATGCTCATAACTCCGCGAATAATTTACCAAATGCCACGTTTTTTTTTCTAAATGTTTCTTTTAAAACGTAGTAATAAAAATAATAAATAATAAAAAAAGAAACGGTAAAGATTTCTCTGAAAAAATATCATAATATTTGATTTTTAGAAAAATACTTTGTCAATTTTCGTCGAATTTTAAGTTTTTAATTTGAGATGTTGAATTTTAATTTATTTTGTACCGGCGCCGGCGCGGCGTAAGAAAACCCTTGGGTCAGCGTTTCGCGAGCGAGGGAAATGTGTCACAAGTGGAAATGTATAAATATAAATAAAAGTATAATTAATGTAATGAAATAGATTTCCACTTGGAGCTCCCTCGTATGTAAAGTTGACAATGCATTATTGTAGTAATAATTAATAAAAAGAAGGGGAAGCATCAAGCGGTGCAACATAAATTACTCTAAGTCGTCAATAAGTGATCAAGTGAATCTGAAGGGGTCAAGATGTGACCGCTTGATGGTTCACCCTCAAAGGGTGTAGGGTAAGATTTAGTTTTAAGTATGTAAATAATTATTAGTATTAATTCATATTTTTATATAATAAATAATTTATTTTGATACACCTGTGCTTCACAATTTAACAAATTAACCCTAGTCAATTTAGCACTCTTACCATCTGACTACACCACCCCAAATTACAAACCCAAAACATTTGTGACAATATTAACCTTGGGCTACTTCTCAGGTGTGAAATTTTTTTTTGCTTTATACTTATACTACATAAAGATTACACCTCCGACATTACGTGAATGAAATAGTAGCGCGCCATATTCAGCCAATTTTGAAAAAATCGATTTTGAAAATTTTAGATGTAAGTTTAACTGACCGTGTGAAATCACTTCACCAAGGGAACGTTCGTGGCCTGGTTGTATAAGGAGTTGGACTAGCAATGAACAATACAAACCAGTATGGGTTCGAATCCGCACCGCACTACTTTTTTTAAAGAAAAATGTAGTTGGGTTCAGATGCGAACCCATACTGGTTTGTATGGTTCATTGCTAGTCCAGCTTTTACAGAACTGGGCTACAAACTTTTACTTGCTGAAGTGATCTCACACGGCTAGTTAAATGTTATCCCTAGTTCTAAAATTTTCAAAATCGATTTTTTCAAAATTGGCTGAATATGGCGCGCTACTATTTCATTCTCGTAATGTCGGAGGTGTAATCTTTATGAAGTATAAGTATAAAGCAAAACAAAATTTCACACCTGAGAAGTAGCCCTTGTTAGTTCCAAACTTTCATTGCTAAATTTACATGTCATATTTCTGTCAAACTTTATAAAATTAGAGAATTGTATTTCAAATCTGTCAAACTGAAGTTAAATTCTATGGCGACGTTGCCTAATCTAAATACTGCGTAAATCAAACGAGGCAGTGTATATTTTTGACTCTTGCAGTACCGACAGTATTACGTTTTTAGCGAAAGTTATTGCTTTCGTTATAACTTTCGCTGAAAGCTTACATTAATATTGATTTTATTAGTTAATTTAACTTTTTATGTTGAAGTTTTAATATTATTAATTTTCACAAGTTAAAAATTTATATATTTATTAATTATTGCTGTAAAAGCTTAAAGGAACTTGCTAATTTGGCATCATATGTATCTGAAACCCGATTCTAGTGTTAATGTTGACAATTAGAAGCCGGATTTGTATGCGCTTACATGTTTTGTTTGATAAAGCACAGAAAGCTGGTTTTTGGTATCTATGTATACGTTTCTCATTTAAAAAGTCCAAAATACCAAGTTTTATTGCGCATATAATTTAATATTTAATAATTAGTAATAATTTATTATCATTGACTTTTTTTATTATATTAATATGGTATTTAAGTGTATAAGTTATATTTAAGTTAAGTTTATATTTAAGTATATAAAATAATACTTATTTTTTACTAAATACAATTTATAACACGCAGAACATTAATTGTATTTATTTAGTAAAATATTTTCACATGTTAATAACATACTAATCCATAAATAAAATAATATTGTGGTCACATTATAAGTCGACTTAGGGCCCATCCATAAATTATTAAGTCACACGTTAGGGGATAGGGGGGTCGTTTCATATTTATGACAAAAATGGGACAGGGAGTCCGGGGGGATTTTAAATGTTGTGATGTCACAAAGTCAAATCTTTTAAAATATTAAATTAAAAACACAGTGTGTTCTACGGAGCACTTCCCGAAGGGGTCGAACTGACATGTCATAAGGACAGTACATGGGGGTGTTGAGGATTGAGCCTCACTCATAACCTTAAGGTTATTATGGCCGTAGCTTATATATGATACTGATGAGACCTAATAAGGTCGAAACATGTCTATTATTGTTGTGTTCTTGATTATATTGATTTAACTTTGAATTATTACAATTGTCAGTAGCTAGAATAAGCTACGGCCATAATAACCTTAAGGTTATGAGTGAGGCTCAATCCTCAACACCCCCATGTACTGTCCTTGTGACATGTCAGTTCGACCCCTTTGGAAAGTGCTCCGTAGAACACCCTGTGTTTTTAATTTGATTTTATAATCGGGGGTCGATACCAACATATAGCATTGCGCGAAAAATGCTATATAAGGTAACAAATCAAATCAATATTTTCAAGAATGCAACTATATGATACTGATGAGACCTAATAAGGTCGAAACATGTCTATCATTGTTGTGTTCTTGATTATATTGATTTGATACATGGATCGGTTGTAACGACATAAGTAGCGTTTATATTCGTTTTTACATGCGCCCGATAAACAAAATTAAATATTAATAAAAATAAACTGTTATTTACGACCTACAAAAATGATTGTTGTTAAAAAAAAATCGTGTGACGTAATTTATGGACGACCTCTTATATCCATATTGTTCATTTTTTTATAGAACTAGATTTCTAATAGTTAAGAATACTTTTTGAATAATTTTAGGTAATAAAACTGGTGACGGACCTTGTAATGGAGACAGTGGAAGTGGATTTTATATGTTTTTGAAAGGGAGTTGGATTATCAGAGGAGTTGTTCCTCGTTCTTTAGTTGCTTCTGATGGAAACTGTGACCTGAGTCAATATATAGTATAATATGTGGACGTATCGCAACATTTTAATTGGGTGAAAAGTTATATTGATAAAAATAGTATTGTATAACAAGAAACTTCATTGTAAGTTAAAAGATACTAGGTTTTAAAAAGCCAGAACTAGGGACATTATTCTTATTTCTTACACAAACAATTTTAAATATCAAATAAGAGTGTCTTTTCTCGTAGCTCTGGTTATAAATAATAAGTTGCTTATCTTAGTAAATGTAAAATACAATTTTTTTCAATTTTTATACATCTAATTATAATAGCTTAGATCCATGTTTAATCTGCTTATTTGGTTGGTTTTTGTCTTTTGTTGGTTTTCCCAAACCCAAGTCAAGCTAGCACACCCACCTCTTCAAAATAAAAAATATTTATACTATAATTGAGTGGCTCAGAAGGCTCAGAAGCCAAGGGGTCCAAGTTGACTATTTTTCAAAATCGAGTTAAGTGCAGAAATTAAAACTAGATAATATACCGGGTGCTGAATGAGTTAGCCGAACATAGGAAATTAACATGTAAAAACTACGATACGTAAAAACTTATTTATGCAAATTCCTGCTTCCCTAATTATTTTAAAGAAAAAATGAAAGATACAAAAATTATGCAGCACTATAAATTATGAATGATAACACCATTAGATTTCATCTAGCTTTTATTTAAAAGGTCAAAAACTGCTTTCGAAATTGTTAAAATTTTCATTAATCGCACTGGCCATGTAATAAATTCAATTTAATTTCTATCTTCAAATATAATTACCATAGAAACTTACTGAAACTTATACCATGGCCAGTGCGACAAATGAAATTATTAACAATTTTGATAGCAATTTTTGACCTTTTAAGTAAAAGTTAGATGAAATTTAATGCTATTATCATTAGTAGTTTTTATTTCTGCATTATTTTTGTATCTTTCATTTTTTCTCTAAAATAATTAAGGAAGCAAGAATTTGCATAAATAAGTTTTTACATGTTAATTTCCTATGTTCGGCTAACTCATTCAGCACCCAGTATATAGTACATTTACCATATTTACGTTTAAGTACAGCGAATTTTATAAAACATAAATCTTTGGTAGGAGTACTGAGTTGATGTCAAGCTAGCACCCCATCTCGAAAAAATGACTTTTTTTAAAATAAAGTATACCATAATTATGGACTAATTTTGGACAGTATTCACAAATTTTGGACATAAACCGTTTTGCGATAAAACATAAATCTTTGGAAGGGCGAAAATTTTAAAAATTTATAAAACAACAATTGAGGAGGTCGCGTGCAAAACCGATTAAATCTATTCTTGTAAAATGTAAAATGTATAAACGATGTAGCAGTAAAATATGAGAAATAACCGATTTAGCCCCCAAACACCAACTTTGAAAGCCTTTTCAAATACTAGCGATATAATAGATGCATTTATTAAACTACTTATTCTGAATGCAACATTGTAAGGGCGAAGGTAAATTTCTCATGTAAAAATCGCTTCTACAGCAAAACTTATTAAAGTTTTGCTGTAGAAGCCTTTTGAGTGAAGTAGAAAAATGTATATAAACAAAAACGAAAAAACTGAAATTTTTAACAAACAATGTTTAATAAGTTTTGCTGTAGAAGCGATTTTTATATGAGAAATTTACCTTCGCCCTTACAATGTTGCATTCAGAATAAGTAGTTTAATAAATGCATCTATTATGGGTGATGGTAAATTGCACGAATGACCGCAGGTAGCTGAAAAAAAAGTGGTAAACTGCACTCCGAGCAAAAAAACCAAAAGTAATCCCTATGGTAAACTGGGTCGATGTAAACTGCCCTAATCCCCTAAAAACGAAAAATTGAAAAAGTGTAAACTGCCCTCCTAAGAAAAAGGTAGTCAGTAATCCCAGTTGTAAACTGCCCTCCAAACAAAAAGATGTAAACTGCCCTTCAAGCAAAAAGTTTGCCACTAATCTGATTAATACAAAGTACATGGTGATGCAGCAATTAAATGTATTTATGAAAAATATTATTATTATCAGTTAAAATTAATAAATTTTTTAAATAATAATTTTTATGAATAAATTTTTTACAACAAAAGTATTTATTATAATCACATCACATAAAACTAATTATTCAAAATCAAAGAAAAACGTTGCAACCTAAAAAATTATTTATGCCATCCATGTATATTGCCTCAGCGATTGCCCGGTAAACTGCACTCGAAGTTCGTGCAGTTTACCATAAGGATTACTTTCGGTTTTCTATAGCAGGTAGTTTAATCCTTATTATTTTTAATAAATTGTTATCCCAAAAATTAACCTAAATGTATTGTTTATTTGAAAATAAAAGTAAAAATATCAAATTAAATCAAAAAATAATATTTTATTCTATTAAAATTTTATAAAAAATTAAAAAATAAAATATAAAATTAGTAACCTAATAATAAGGTATGGCATTTAATTAACGTGGGGGCAACTGTAAATTGAGACAGCTTTTACAAATTGCAACCGCGATATTTCATCTGCTTCGTATTTTCGTAATAAAATCAGTAACAATTGTTTGCGTTTGTTTAGAAGTTTTGTTTTGCGTAGGTGGTTTTCCAACACTGTTCACTACTATGTAAACTTTATGTTGCTCATGTTTAAGAGCTCAACAAATTTGTATGTATTGGGGCGAATAGAATTAAAGTTCTGTTTAAATGCGGCATGGAACGATTCACAACCATTAGTTGTTGAAATCAAATCCGCAGACGCCTTGGCCCAAACCATTGGAAGAAACATGGCCTTTCATCCACATATGTAGTGAATAAATATTCACAAAATTTTTCTAGATTGGCATTAATGGGTTTGATTTTTAATAAATCATAGTAAGCTTCCAAAACGTCGTCCGCTTTCAAAAACTTCAATCTGAAGCAATAGCGCAACCAAGCAAGAGCGGAAAAGAATTTTAATCCAGTAACTAAATGCTTATTTTACAAAAATAATTTAACAAAAAAAACAAAACTCGAGTTTATTTTATATCATGGGATTAATAAATTTAATCGTATAACAAAATAAATTTTTTTGTGCAGCTTTTACCTGAAAAATGTTTGGGGTGCAGTTTACTACTTTGCAAAATTTTGTGCAGTTTACTTGGGGTGCAGTTTACCATTATCAGGTAGATTTGGAGTGCAGTTTACTTTATCCCACTCAAAAAAATCCATTCTTACCAGCTAGAATAACGAACTTTAAATCAAGAATAAAAGTTCTTGAAATTGACCCAATCATGCCGAGTACTTTGATTCAAGAATAATTTAAGAATGGCATACTAAAGGTATGCATATTTACGGTTGTATAATATTTAGGGATTATATTAAGTATTAGTACCTACTTAGGTAGGCATCCTCTATTTAAACATGCCCATTCTTATTTTATGCTAATCTCACCTTTTAAATTTATTTAAAATTTTATAAAAAAAACAATTTTTTTTTTAATATTAAAAAATTTCATTTAATTCTAATTTAATAAATAATAATTATAAAATATATAATTTAAATTTTTCACACTTTAAATTCCTGATAGTAGTTCTGGTTTTATTTATAATGATTTGTAATATTAAATTTAATTTTGCAAATTAATTTCTCTTAGTTACATTTTCTAAGAAGGTGGTTAAGGTTTTTATTTATAACATTATTAGCTGTAATATTTAATTAAATTTTGAAAATTACTTTTTTTTTACTTTCCTTTCCTGGTCTGGAATTCGAACGCCTTACCCTCGTATTACGAAGCTTCTCCTTAGCCTACTCATCTATGGGTGGTACACGTTTTTGTATTGTAAGAATTCAGGTACCTACTAGGTATATTAGGGACAAGCGAGTGCACACAGAATGATAACATAAAATATAATGATAATACCACGCAAAAAAATATTTATAAAATAAATAGTACATTTTTATATACTATTTAAACTTATTTATTTATTATGATTTATTTTATTTGACAATTAAAACAATTTGCAGAATAAGTGACAACATAATAAATTATGTATGGGTATTTATTAATAGGAAAAAAACTACGTTCCATTCCCGGGGAGTTCATTGTAAAAGTTACGTTAAGTGCAGTTTACGTTATGCGATTTTGCTCGCGATTTTACGTACAATTTCTTTTGGTAGTTTTCTGTTATTATATTTCTTGTGGACAATGTTACCCATTGATGAGCGCGTACCTGTAAATCCACATAATCCCTCCAAATCCCTTTCTCAGGTACTGGACGGTATGTGTCAATGAAGGTAAACCCCTTTTAAATAACAGAATCGTAAGGAAAATCACATGACAATAGAGACGATCCTATTCATAAGATTTGCCTACGACTTTGTTTGCGAGTTCATCTTCGCGTCGAATCGTATGCTAAATCGTACAACGTGAACTTCGAAACATTTGCTTACAACTTGGAAGCAAAATCGTATAACGTAAACTACAGTTTAGGCTACATGAAGAGAAGGAGGGGTTCTAAAGTGGCAAAAATGGAACCACGTGGTTTATGGATGACCCCTAAATGGTATTACTTTGATATCACTTTTTCAATTATATAAAAAGTTTTAAAAATTAAGCTTAAATTTATAAAGTAGGGTATAGAATAAGAGTGCCGTTCTTGATTTAACTCCTACATGTTAAAAATAAGAAGTTCGTTCTTTGAATCAAGAACTTTTCAACATTCTTAATTTAATGCTCGGGTTCTTGATTCACTTCTTGAGAAAATTTTTTTTTGAATATAATTAATTTGAATATAAGTAAATGCGTTGTCACATCTTATATTACCAAGGCTAAAAGTCCAGTCTCCTATTGATATGGCATCGATCGGTGTGATGCATGTAGGGATTTGGGTGTTTTCTTCGACACTAAGTTGAGCTTTGTACAAAACGTGGAGATTACAAGGTAATGGCTCTCAGATTTTTGGGATTCATTATCCAAAATAGCCTGGATTTCGCTGATATTGATGTGGTTAAGATCTTGTACTACGCCTATGTTCATAGCACTTTGGAGTATGCCTTCCCATTATCTGGTATCCTGTCTACCGGTGCCATGTAAATAATTTGGAGACTCTGTTCAGAGATTCAAAATTGAATTTCTATGTACCCAGAATCAATAGCTTCAGCAAGCAGGTGTTCTATATTGGCGGTTGTCGCACTAATGTTAGTAGCTGGTCGGAGTCCGATTAATGTGAAGTGCACTAATTTGAATAAAGTGGCACATTTGTGTGACATTTATGCGGATAGTCAGAGAAGTATCTGCAATGCTCCAGTTTCACACTCAACTGGCTGCATTAGAGTAATTATTTAGATTTTTTAGATTCTAATTTATTGAATTATAATTATTTATTACTTGTAATAGATTTGTAATAGTTGTTTGTTTATGTAGATTTATACAAAGTGATTGTATTTACTTTCTGTAATTGGGATGTCCCGTTGCAAGTATATGAATAAAAATGAAAATGAAAAATACATTAGGGCAAAGGAAACCTACTAACAATAAAAGGTATGAATGCTGTATTTTTTACTCTAAGTTAAGAAATTAGTATTGATTGCCGTATCGTGTATGAACTGAGTAAGTATGTATAATACTTGGGATATAATAATAATAATAATAACAATACACAATAAAATTAATTTTTTCTGTGTTAAAAAAGTTTTTTATTATCCGGTGTAAATACATAAGAACTATTATACTATTATATTATAATATTTCATTTATAAAAATTGTAAGGCATACAATCGAAATTTTAATATTAGTAACATACTTTCAAATAAACTAAAGTAGAAGCAACAAAGTATATCAACAAAGTAGATATTTATTATAATGCATTTTAGTGCGTTAAGCATCACATTAGACGCAGGTGTGGCACTAGCATAAGAATTAACGGGGTTTTTTACGAAGTTGAATTTATTTTTAGGATTAATCCTAATCCTTTTAGTTAACTTTGGCGCATCGCATTTCAGTAAATTTTGTATTTTACTGTAATAGAACAATTTCCAATAAGAAAATATTTATTGAAAAATCTAAAACAATACAAATTAGTAAACAGCATTATCAATTTATTGAGTAGGCAAGCTTTTTATAATTAAATGTGTAATAAGCATGTATCGGAATTGTATCATCAGGATACAGATTTTTGTATTCAATTACCCTGTTTACTTTTTAATAATATAATTATAATTTTAAAATACTATAATATTATGTGATAATGTGTGTATGATGCGTAGAGATCCATAAAAGTGCAAAAGAACTCATTATTAATGTAAATTCTTATTGGTTTAGATTTTGTAGAACTGTGTAATACGTGTAGATTGATTTACATACCTAAAACAGTAATTAAGTAATATAGTAATACAGTAATACCGGTACGATTCATCGTTGTTTGTATTTGTAATAAATTTTATTTGTCTACATAATAAGAAAAATAGAACTTACTCTCTGATAAAATTAGTTACAAAAACATTTACCTGCATTAAGCTAAAGATTTCTTACAAGATGACTTTTTGTCACAATAAATTGTTGAGATTAGTAAACAGAAATTGGTTTAAGAAGGCGATAAAAGATTAACGTAAGTGAGGTGATATAGATAATTTTAAAATGTCTAAGAGAGAGAAACGTATATTTTCAGTGTTTTATTGCAGTCACTGGCGTGGCTAGGATTACAAGGCTAGGTTGTACAAATTACAACCTGATCATGTTCGTCTTTCCATATTTATTCCGAAAGAAAATTTTTTAATTATTCTTAAGTAAAAAGACCCATAAAAGGGACACGGGGACAGTAATTACTCAAATATCATAATTTTAGTAAAACCAAATTAGCTTGGAATGTATTTAGGGGTTTTCAAATTACTTTACCATAATCGATGTTTTCATAAAATAGTATATTGTTTTATTAGGACGGAAAGCTTAACTTTTCCTGCCAAGCCAGTTTTTTCATTTGCGAGGCGAGTGGAACGAGCCGAGCGAACGGAACACTTGCGTGGCAGGAAAAGTTACCTTTCCATCCGAATAAAACATGTTACTTTTTCTCCAAACGAACAAAATTCATAAATAAATTTTAAAATTAGCAATAACTCGGGAACGGCGCTAGATATCAAAAAACTGAGCAAAAAATTCTCCCCCCTCGCTTAGTACACACCCCTCGTAAATTATCGGTAAGAAGGCATATGCAAATATTCAGATCAATCGCGCGCAAAAAAATTAGATCTTCCTGCCGATACCCACTATGAAATTTTTTGAATTAGTAATAACTCGAGAACGGCGCTAGACATAAAAAAACTGAGTAAAAAATTCTCCCCCCTCGCTTAGTACACACTCCCCGTGAATTATCGGTAGGAAGGCATATGCAAATATTCAGATCGATCGCGCGCAAAAAATTCGAATGGTAGATAATTTTAATCGGTCAACCAGTTTTAATTTAATCAAATTGTAATAAAAATAAACAAAAGTTAGGTGACATTTTGATTTAATCTGTCAACTATTTTCAATTTATGTTGGTAATTTTTAAATTGAATTCGCAACTGTCAACTTCAATTGTGACATTTATTAAAATTTTTAGGTTAAAAGATCAAAATTTGTTTTTATTTGGTTAAAAATAAAATTTTAAGTTGGTATATCTAAGGATTTAAATGTCAAAGTCAAAGTTTACATCTATTTATTTTTAAATTACGCTCTAAAATTTTATATTTGAAATGGTAAATAAACTTAAAATAATTTCTAGAAAAGGTAGATACCAAAATTACTCATTTTTATTAAAATAATGCCACATTTCTAGTTATTTTTTTCCTGCCGCCGACAGTTTTACTTTCGAAAAAACTCTACGCCACGTGGTTTTATGTATGTTGGTAAGGAAAAGTTTGACTTTCGTGTTTAAAATCGATAATGAAACAGCTGACTTTCGTGACGTTTGGAGAAAAAGGATTTTGTTTGATTGCCAGTGACTCCAGTTTTACCCTGCACGCGTCAGCAAACTAAGCGGGATTATCGCCATGTTAAGGTATTTACAACTACGTACTGCGTTATTTTCTGAAATATTAACAACTTGAAATGAAAATAAATGCATCAACTTTATTATCCTCAATGTGGTGCAGTGCACTAAGACTCCATAACCATGGAACAGCTGAAGCTCCAGTTATATCTACTTAATTTTTTATCCTATAAGATACAAATACCGGGTGGGCGACCTTACATCGAATTATAGGGAAATGACATGGGAAATTAAAAATTTTTTAATTCTTGATTCCCATTACAACGGATTAGAATGAAAACGTTACTGCGTAATTTTTAATAAACATTTTATTTGTTTATACTTACAATTCATTATTAAAATATTTAAAAAGCCTGACTTAATAATATTTTATACTTAATTATTCAAAAAAAAACTATAGGTTTCAAAAAAAGTTTCTAAATGCTTTTTTATCCATATGGCCTAATTAAAAATAAAACAAGCTTTGGTCTGAAAAGGACAATGGGAAGCAAGAATTAAAAACGAATAAATTTCCTATGTTAGTCATACCTGGTATACTTCTCTATAGAGTAAAGAATTAGATTATCAGTCTAGTGGAGAAGCATAGTATACATAATATAAAGCCATAAAATCACCCTATAAAGTTTAACAGCAAAATAAAGAAATACAATACTACCTCGAACATCATTATTTAAAAAACAAACAAGATTAACAGGTTAGAACTAAATTATTTGAAGAAAAATAAGAAAAATCAATAACAAATGAAAAGCTATGAAAATTAATTAAAATATAGTATGGTGATATAACAAGGTCCTATTTTACGATTATTTTCGATCTTCGGTTGCATATATATAACTAGGAAAATGATGATCCTAATACATAAGAAACAAGAAAACCTATTCGGACTAAATAATTGGGTTGATGTTAAAAAATATACTAATATGTAATAATTAATAAAAATGTAATAAAAATTAATAAGGCATTCTAGAAATGCCTTTTTGTTAACACAAAAATATTAAATCTTTAGGCATGCGATACAATGAAATACAATGAATTTAGAAAATATCACTTACTTGAACGTTGAACCAAATGTTGAACCTTAATACATATTATACACTATACAGTATTGGCCATAATTATAGCAACCAACTAATTGAAAAATAATAAATTCAATTAAAAAAAAAATTTGAAATCATTGAGGACCTTCAATCATTACAATCGATTTGTTATTATCCATTGAAGTATATCCTAGGTTTTGAAAAATTTAGAAAATAGTTAAATTGAGATATTTAAAAAATGTTTTTAATGCTGCATTATGCAATGGACACAATTAAAACAACTTTTGAATTTCATGCATTTTTAATTAGTATTTTATTTGATAAAAAATAGTGTTTTTAAAGATGGGGGTCGGAAAAACAATTTCGGTAGATTTAAGGTTACGAACTAATAACTTGTATATAATGATGGTGTAAAATAAATTGACATATCAAAGAATTAGGCTTGAATAAATCAATTATATCAAGAATAATTAGTGCATATAGATCAGAGCAAGATGTGACACCAATAAAAAACTCAACGAAGCCAAGAAACTACCAAACTAACTGACGTATTTTAAATGCTTCTAAACAATCACCATTTCTGTCATCTTCAAATATTTTAGCCTGCTTAAATGAAACTGATTATTAATTGTAAATTCCAGGACTATTCAAGGAAAATTAGTTGATGGAAAGTTATTTAATTAGTCGTCATCTACGCCTCTGAGTCAGTTAAAGCGTAGTTAAGCAAAGAAAAATTTTAAAGTTTTACCTTGGTCGTCAGAGTCAATAGAAAACTTCTGGGAAATCCTAGATTAAAAAATACACGAAAAAAACTTAAAAAAACTTAAATGAACTCCATACAGTACTTACTTCAAAACAGTTGGATTAATATTTCAAGTGATACTATCAATGAATTGATTGAATCCATGCCAAAAAGGTGTACACAAGTTTTCAGGGCGAATGGGTGTTATACAAAGTATTACTATAATGTGTTTTTCTTTTATCAGTGGCGTAGCCAGGAATTTAGTTCGGGGGAGGGGGGAGGCAGCAATTTTGTTTATTAATGAAACAATAATGTAATAATTGAACAAAAGGTAAATTTATTTTTAGTACACAAATACAGCACTAACTGCACTTTAGTGACTTGCAAATAGATCTGATGAATATAGTTTAGTTTTTGAAAAATAAAATGTTTACAATATGATATTTAGTGCGCTATTAATTTGAAGTGAATGATTTAAACAGAAAATATAGAACGTTGAGAGTTTAAAGTGCAGATAAGTGGTCTTATTCTAAGTAGTTACCACGTAAATATTTTGTTAGTAAAATAAATGTTTTTAAAATTATATTACTTGATTAATAATTATTTAATACATAAATCCTAAATTTAATTTAACATAACTCAGCCCCCTAAAGCATTTAAAGAAAATATTTAAAAAGCCGGACAAAGGGTTTATTAACCGAAATTAACAATTTCGGGAGGGGCCCGGGCCCTCCAGGCCCCCCCTGGCTACGCCACTGTCTTTTATGTTTTAAATATTCTTTTGATAATTTATTTAACAATTTTACAAATTGCTATAATGTTGTCCAATGCATAATGCAGCATAAAAAGGATTTTTTAAATATCTTTGTTTTACTCTTTCCTGAATCTTCCAAAACGTAGGATATACTTCAATGGATAATAACAAATCGATTGTAATGGTCAAAGGTCCTTAAGGACCTTTAATCATTAATGATTTCAAATTTATTTTTAAATTGAATTTATTATTTTTTAATTAGTTGGTTGCTACAATTATGGCCAATACTGTACTTAGGTATTAGGTACTAGGTCCTTTATATTACATAATATTACATTGAAAATAATATGGTATTAAAATAAATAAAATGTTAAAACCACGATGAATCGTTCCTATCTAAACCCATTAATAAAACTTACCAAGAGATATGTATTTAAGCACATAATTTGAAATTTTCCAATAGTTTGAATTGATGGTTTTTGACTTCTACGCATTATCATTAGCAAACATTTTTGAAAACGAATATCGGTGAAAGAAAATGCAATATTATAACATTCATTTGAAACTTTCTCACTTTCGGTTAAAACCTTTTCTCCAAAATATGATAGTAAAAAAAGCACAAAGAAGCCGTAAAGTGCTGCTCCAAGATTTCTCAGCAAATTGACATTTCTGTATGTTGGCTAATAAATTATTATATTAACATGTGAAAATAATATTTTTGATACATGTAACATACCAATGAGCATTGATAAGTAAGCAAGCATAAACAAATCATTAGTCCACCAAATAGAATAAAATTTAGTACATTAAAAAGATTTTCTACTTCGTTAGATAACTCCAATAGAGCATTATGGTACCGAACTATTTCTTTAATTTCGTCGTTTAAAAATTTCCACGGTACTACCATTTCATGCTTACTCTTTATCACATCAATGTCTGGATTTGATTTTGATTGCTATAAGCAAAAAATTTAATTTTATTTAAAATATTAAGTTTTATTCTACAAATTACTGGTATAGTCTGGCAGAAATTAAAATATCAAAATTATGTTCCTGCTAGAGCTCGTGCCAAGTAGAAATAGAACCGTCAATCATCGTTTTTCAGCAATAACTTTCTTGATTTTTGAGATACGGCAAAACTTGTAATATACGAACTTAAAGAATTTTATTGGTTCTTTAAATTTGCATATTACAATTTTTGCTGTATCTCGAATATCAAGAAAGTTATTGCTGAAAAACTATGATTTTCGGTTCTATTTCTACTTGGCACGAGCTCTAGTAGCCGTTAGAAATTTTAACTAATTTATTCTTTCAACTCATATTAAATGTAATAATAATCAAGTTAATAATTTGGCTAAAATTTAAATTTCTTATACATTTCAGAAATTATAAACTTGTTTTTAATTTTTACAATTTTGAATTCTTATCTAAAACGGCCACGTATCATCATCCCCTCAATTAAAAATAAATAATAAATTAAATTTTTTTTTATTATTTATATGAAAAATTAAATTACGACCAAATAACTAGTTAGACTAAACGATTTACCTGCATAAAATATAAATTACTTCTCTCTATAATAGAACTTATACATTTTCGTAGATTTTTAAAGTGTCCGATAATAAATGTCAAAGTGTTCAAATAGAACCATATATACAAATTAATTATCCATAATCCCAAACAATATGCTACGGTATGGTATAAAAATTGGATTATCCTATTATTAATATAAGGTCCATAACCAAAAGGTTCCTTTAATTCATTTTCAATTATCGACATAGTTATTCCAGCTGAGAGAAACAACACCAACATTGTCGATGTAGCTGATATTCCAAAATAACTCTAAAAGTACAAATTTCAGAGATATTGTTCAACATCACACAAACGTTGCTTACCTGCTTACGTATAAGGCTTCCAATTTTTTCAATAAAGCATTTTTCGCCATTGTACATTTCATTTCCTCTTTGAAAAATTGGCAAATTTAGCTTTTTGAATAAGGTTGTTAGATTAAATTTATTGAAATAAAAATAAATATTATTCAGCATTGCTAGAAATATAAAAACATAGGTAATATTTACCTAATTTTATTAATTAAATTATTCTATTGCTTATTATTATTATTATTGCATAATTTCGTATTACTATATCAAAATATACTTAGATACATACTGATAAAATATGTAATTTCAAAAAAGCAACCATAAACAACATCGTCGAAATTATTTGCCTTCTTTATCATTTCCGGTAAAACAAGAAAAGGATAAACTGCTAAAATAATATACAAAATAATTGCGTACACCTTGTAGAACGAATTCTGATATTCTGATATTCCAAATATTTTCAACAAAAACTTTTGGTGCGCAAAACAATCTACATCACTGGTTATCATTATTATTATCTATTCGAAAATAAACTGATGGTAACGAAAAAGAATTCTAATTCTGACTGAATTGAAAAACTGCATTCGTCTTTTAAACGTCTACTTCGATTAAAAATTATAAAATATTTAGAACGGATTATTATTGTATTAATCCGGTGCATTTTAAATTCGTTTTATAATTTACTAAGCACGAACAAATTGCTTTAATTTGATTATAATTGTTTTATTAAATATTAAAATTTCTTGAACTTGATCTACTACATATTATAGTCAATCCAGCTTTGAATAGCCAATGTAATTTTATAACAAAATGCGAATAAAAATAATATTAAACCAAATCTAGAATTAATGATTAATGATTGAATTAATGATTAATGATTGAATTAATGCTTAAAATTGGACTTGGTCAGTTTTACCCACAAGCCCACGATATATGGGGCATTCCACGCCAAATCGGACACCATTTTGCTTTTGCATCTCGGATTGTTTTGAAATTTCTTTTTCATTTAGTACTAGTTGAGACTAGCCTCCACGACATTTTTCGAATTTTTTTATCATGTCATTCAAGAGATATAAATTTTTAGAAAATTACGTTACTTTTTTTCTAAATGCTTATTAACTCTGCGAATAATTTACTAAATTGCACGTTTTTTTTTTGAAAATGTTGCTTGTAAAATGTACTTTCTACAAAAAATATCGAAAAATATTTTAAAACAATATTACTATAAGATTTTCAAGTTTTAAAAATAAATTGCTATTTTTAACAATGTTTGTACTGATCGATTTTTTTTAAAAATTTTTGTAAAAAACTGTCATCCATTTAACAAGTTTTAAGCCTAGTCTCATAATGGGCAAGCAATAGGATCTAATTTTTTCAGAATTTTTAATTTTTAAGTTTTTTATTATTTTTATTTAATATTTTAATTAATTTTTTTTTAAAAAGTGAAAATTTTAAGAAAGTGATAGTTAGTTTCTTTATATAATTGCGCTCTATATGAACCTAAATTTAGGGTAATATCATTGTTTAATTTATAATTTTTACTGCAGAAAAGATACAGAAAATTATCAAAAAAATTACTTTTCTTTTTATACACCTCTAATAAATGAAATCTTCAATTTTTTTGGTCAAAGTTAGGTTCATATAGAAGAAAAACATGTTCTAGAAGTAATCTTCTCCAGACCCTCCAGACTGTACAAAGAGCAAAGTCTGATATCCACTTACGATGGACCGCAGCTTATATGTTCTATGTTTTCAAAGGACATACTCCGAAAAAATTAATTTAGTTGTTTAAAAATATGAATAAAGTAATCCTAAATTTGAATAAATGTTATTAGTTCCTTCCTTGTCAAAAAAAAATCTTTAAAAGCAGTAAAAAACGCACGTTTAAACTGTTTTCACCCTTAATATATTATTATATTCCGGGACGGACCGTTTCGGCGCGAACGATTCGGCTAAAAGACTTTTCGGCGCGAGAATAAAATATTTGAAAAAAAAGAAAGATCAATAATTTGGAAAACTTTAAACATTAATAGATAAGAAATATATATAAATAATAAATTTATTAAAACTAATACACATGTGTAAAAAATAGGTTAATGTAGCTGCTGTGTTAAGGATGCATTTCATTTTATTGGCTAAAATCAACGATTTTCGAATTATGAATTATTAAATTATTAAAAACCAATTTTTGTGTAAGATTTTGCTCATTTGAGCCTTTATTTGGCGTATTTTGACAAAATGTTAGATAATCAAAAATATTTGGCCTTATTTACAAGTCTATTTTTGATATTCACCCATCATCTTTCATACTCAAATGAGCAACTGAGCTAATCCAGAGAGTTGTTCCTAAGGTTTCAAGTTATTCTTTTTTTGGTAGGTAGTAATTTTTCTAAGGTTTTTTTTTGAAAAGTACAAAACGTCCATAAGCAAATCGTGGAATAATTCGACTATCGACTATCTTCGAGGATTATCATATAATTACGAAATGAATAACTAACACAATACATGTGTATTCCTAGCCCATCCCATCCCTAATATTCCTATCCATAATACAGTTCTACACTGTTTGAAATTTCTACGGTAAATTTCATAAAAGTGTAGGAAATTTTTACGCACCACGCGATATTCCAACTCAATTTAGAAAAATTACAAAACCTTTGTTGAAATTTGCTAAACATCTTTCGAAAATTACAACTTATTGTAGGTTCCTTAACATATCTGAGAATATTAATCAAATTGCATTATATTTCGTATTGCATAATCGCTCACGTTGATTTGTAATTTTACTCATATTTTGTTTTGTAAAACAATTGTAATTTTAGAAACAATTTTAGCAGTGTACATTAACCTATTTTTTTATACATGTGTATGTGTATTTGTTTTAATAAATTCATTATTTATCTATTAATGTTTATATTTTTTCAAATTATTTTTCTTTTTTTCAAATATTTTATTCTCGCGCCGAAAAGTCTTTGCGCCGAACCGGTTTCGCCGAATCGGTCGCGCCGAAACGACGTAGACCGATTAAATTCTCTAAATTGAAAAGTTAACGTAGGATTTTCTTTGACCCCTTCCCTTTACATGAGATTTTGTAAGATTTTGCCGGAACCCCTCTCATTTTGAGCTCACGTAATTAATGGACATCCCCTTTTAAATATTTTTCAGCAGTGTGCTGTATCGCATTTTTCATTCGTTCATTCATTCAAGTTCGATAGAGACTATTCTTGATAGATGAGTTTTGCCTTCTCCCAAAATTCCGCCTGGACCGCAACATGTGCGAGATCAAACAGGTAAAGTAAAAGTAACAGGGTCATATCATATTTGTTAGGGGAGGAGGGTTCAATGGAAATGTGACTAAATGTGACATAGGGGAAGGGAGAGGTCTAAAAACCTTAAAAATCGTGTGATATGAACGACCCCTAATATACTTACCAACTTACTTATAGAAAAGGAGATTCAGCACCATGGAACCCAGACTTGTTTAATGGGTTCAACAACAAGGAGACCCAAGTAACTAGATAAAGATAAAAATATAATGTTAATTGTTTAATTCATTTACCCTTTTAATTAAACTTTTTGATATACTTACCAACTTATACGAAAGGAGATTCACCACCAAAGGGCTCCAGATCTGTTTAAAGGATTCAACAGCAAGGGAACTCAAGTAAATAAAATAAAAAGATAAAATTGTATTTTTTACGTTTATTTCACAATAGAATTTAATTCTGTGCTTGAATTCGTAAAGTAGGTACACTTTGATTGCTTTGTTAGGTGTCTTGGTTCCTTAGAGTTCGCTAGTTTGTTGGTGTGTGATAGAGCCAAAACTATAACTTTTATCTGTGTTTTACTTTAATAAAACATTGTTCAATTAACAATAATATAATTATAATATATACATAAACTCTGAATTTAATAATTATATATAACTCTTTATCAATCTTTGGCTCATACTAAACTGTTCAAATAACGCCATGGATTGTTACAGCAGTGACATTGTCCTGCATGCGGGTGCATGATTGAATGCGCCTCCACAGCTTTTTTAGCTTTTGAGTAATCATGCTCGTAAGTTTTACAATGCAGTTTAGAGTAAATTCAAGTTAAAAGTTTCAATCATGAAAATTAATTATTTTTTACACTTACAGACTCGGACTAAATATACCTAGACAGAACGTAAACAAACCTAACTTGAAGCAAATTTTTCTAATTGTTTACATTACTGGTGTTTACCAAGTCCCGAGTTGTAATTGGTCCACAAAACGCGCCACTTGTGGTTAAAATACGAAATATTTTTTTAGACATTGTGAATTAATTATTATAGTTGTCGAGTCGTGTGTGAAATTTATAATTTAAAAAATGGGCAAGCAAGGCATTGTATGTGATCAAGTGTATCAAAAATCTTTAAAATATAAGTATAGAGATGAGATTTTTAGGTTGTAAAAATTACGAATAAATGGCATCAATACCTAATAAAAGCCAAACAATACCAATTAGGTAAGAAAGCTTTAATGGCCTTATATATTATTATCTCAACAAAAAATATTAAAGTTATTAAAATATTATAGTTTCCTACAGCTACTTTAATATTTTAGGTCAATAAAATAATATACAAGACCATTAAAGTTTTGTTACCTTATTGGTATTGTTTTTTACCTAAAACTACAAAAGACTATCCAAAAATAGCTTTTATTGGTACCTTTATTACGTATTGATACCTTTTATTCGTGATTTTTACTACCTAAAAATTTCATCTCTAGTAATCACGTTATTTTTAATTAATATAATAATCCCTCTGCATTGTCATAGAAGCTTTTCTGACCTAGCAGAAGCTGCCTACTAGCCTTTCAATTTCAACCCTCTTTTAAGCTACTTTTGGTAGCTCTCGCTCTTGTAGTGTTAATCGCTCTATATCTCTATATAGAGATATAAAAGCACCATATAAAAATATATATAGATCTATATAAAAACTCCAGCAAAAATCAGTGACGGCGCCAGGAGTGGGCCTGGGTGAGCACGTGTTGATCGGAGTGCCCAGTGAAGTGCTCACCAAGTTAATTTAGGTGCTTATTTCAATAATGTATTTTTTTGAGTTTATTTATAAATGTTCTGTGCTCTTGCCGACCCCAAATATATTGGGCCCAATTTGTGCACACTCATTTCAAAACTGCTTGCGCCGCCGCTGGAAAACTTGTAAGCGGCAATGCCAGAAATCCTTTCACAATGTGGGCTTATAAAGGGGTATTTTTACTTAAAATTTTACTTGGAAACTAGAAATAGTAGATTACTGGCCGAGCCTTGAAAATTATACGTTACTGGTTGCGCAGCTATATTACAGCGAGCTTTTGAAAGCTTTAAGCCTGAAATAGTCTAAAATACTCGGCACAAAGTGCCTCGGATTTCAACATTGCTCCTCGTCAGTAATTTATCATTATCCTGACTTTTATGTAAATAACTATTAATAGCTTTTTATAATAAAAATGATTCGACATGTTGAAGTGACAGAAACGACCAGTAATGAAAACTATTACTAGTAGATTTTACATTACCAGTCGATTTGTTAAGTAACTAGAGAATGCTTCACTTTCTCACCACCTAAGAAGACATTCGGTAAGCATCGCTTTGTCTATGTTTACCGATAAACATATTTAATTTTATTACAGTAGAACTCCAACTGAGGATTTAAAGTAAATAACGGGCTAAACGCCAAAATTTTTTAAATTTTTTTGATGCTTTTAAAATGACCTGTGTGCTAACGCCTTTCACTTAAACCTAATTTAACTGAAAAAAAATTTTTTTGCGCTTAGCCCATTATTTACTTAAAGTCCTCAATTATCCGAATCAATTATTGGTGCCGAATCCCATTCGAATAATCAAATATTCGGATAATTGGATTTTTCCGAAAAAGGAGTGTATTTTAATTACAAATAACTGTATACCGGGTGACCGGTCGACCATCTGAACATAGGCAATTAACATAGGAAATTGATTTTTCTTTAATTCCTGCTTCCCATCACCACAGATAAGAATGAAAATGGTATCAATTTAAAGAGATTTTTATTCCGCTTCTAAAGATACTTAACACTTGATAGTTTGTTTTTCAATTACTGGTAAAAAATGAGATTTAAAAAATAATTTTAGTTGCTTTGATTGAATTTTATTGCAATTTTTGTTTGAAAACCAATAATTTCCAACAAGTTACTTTGACAGATTATAATAAATTTGGTTAACAATGAACGCAAACACTTATTCTGTGGAAGAAAAAGTTTTTATGGTAAAATTATATTACAGTGGTAGTTGTATTACAAAAACAATTGCCATAAAATTCAATCAGGCAAATAAAATTATTTTTAAAATCTTTTTTTTTGCATTTTATTAGTGAGTTTTTCTTTCTAAATTTTACAGTACAACAATTTAAATATTAAAGGGATTATTATTGGAATTTTAGCATTTTCATTTATTTTGAAAGTAATTTTTGAAATTCACTAGTAATTATTTGGTCGGTGGGACACTCTTATGTTAGCAATGGCAGGCACCTTGTCAAAACAGCTCCGGCAAAATAGCCCAATGACAAACCATCTCCGACAAAATACCCCAATGACAAAAGCGGCCGTTTATTAACCCTGCAGCAGTTGCGCCATTTATTATCCATCGAGCGGTCGCGCTGCGGTCCTTAGGTCCGCATAATGAGATATCAGTTATTTTGTGAAATTATATATTGCATATCACACAAAAACTATTAAAAGAAAACAAATTTTATTCAAAATTAAAGGTTTACTAAATAAACTATATTGATTCAACAATTTAGAAAATAAAATCGAAATTCTTTTTTATTATTTATAATTGTTAAACTTCTTCCGTTTTGGTTTTGAGGGAGGTAGAACAGGTAACTTTTCTGTGGTAATGCTCTAGACAAACATATTTCTCACAGGACCCGCAAATAATTGTCGTTTTTTGTTCTTGTGAGAACCACACTTGTGGCAGGAAAGCATACCTACATACATACATTCGATATAATGATGAATATGTGAACAATTTCAAATTTTATCAACAGTGCGGATCTCTGTTCCCCGACGTGACTGCTGGTGGTTTAATTACTAATGGGTTAGGAGGGGGGGATCTTATCTTATAGATGGCAAGATAGTATAGCAATACGCGTTTAAAGGTGGGAACTCATTTACTCTACGCCACGCCACTCATCGCGACGCGCGTGACTCGACAAAAACCCAACCTCATTTACTCTACGGCACGCTACTCGACGCCGATCGACGTGGCGTAAAGCTTTCGTGCACAATAAATATAGGTAAGTTTCAATGCATTGCGATCTCACTTGCCCGACGGGACTCCACACCACGACCGCGGTGCAATTCAACGTATTGTATATCTGAAAATTCAGATCTGCCGACGCGACTGGCAATCTTCTTTTTTCTCCGCGTTGTAGGTTGCAGTTTACAGGCAGCAATTGCAGTTTCGCTAGTTATCTAGACCACGCGAGGTGCATACAAACTGATACAAAATTTTAATTATTAGAATTGTGCTGCCTTTTATCGATTGATCGAAGAACGATTTTTTTTTTTGAAATTTCGATTAATGGATATATCGATATTTCGATAGTTATCGATATTTCGATATTTTGATAGTTTCGATATTTCTAATTTCGGTTTGTCTTATGTTTTATAGACTTCTCATTGGTCGATTTTGGGTTCGACCTTGGACCGGTTTCTTTATTCGAGAAAAAAAGTTGAGGTTGATTATTTTGATAATTCGATAATTATTAGAGTGTCGATATACTTCGATAATTATTATAATTATAATTATCGATAAATATCGATTAATAGAAGTTATCGATAGTTTTTGAATTATCGATATTCGATATCGATTTTTTAATATCGCCCAGCCCTAATTATTGCATATTATGTTACTTTTGAGATCTTTTTAGTCCACTCTTTTTAGTTTAGATAAATAATTTTTTAATGAATTACAAAAAATTATGAATCAACAAGAATTATGTATTAAGCCCCAAATAGACGTTCAACTTGGTTTCACTACACACTTTTCAACTTGGTTGATCAACCTAGCCGTCAACATCACTTTTTGCTATCTCGCCTTGTTAAATATTGTATAGTACATTACTTTAATTTGTGAAATTAGAGACTTTATTAAAATTTTAACTAGAATGAAGAATTGTCTTTATTACATTACGTTATAATTAATGAGTTATATGATGTCGAAGTGGTGAAAAATCCGAAAAAAAGAAAAAGAATTTTGTCACAGGATTGGTATCGAAAACGGAAGCAATATATTAGCCATAATATTTTAATTTAAAATTTTTTGAATTACCTAATGCTTTAATTAAAACTGAATACTGACTAATGTTGACGAATGCATTGATAAACATACCTACACACGTTCAACATAGTCGTCAACATTAGGCTCCACCCACAATAGCTCGAATGCATTTCATTTTCTTCAACATTGGCATCAACTTGTCTTTTCAACCTTCAATTAGGCTACACACGGTGAACTTGGTGGTCAACATCGCAAGTTGACAACTTAGGTGGTCAACCAAGTTGAACGTCTGTAGACCGCATTATAAATTTTTATAATCAAAGTTCCTGGAATGTTATTTGTTATCCTTGTTCAACTTGCCTATTCAGTTGCTATGCATGCAAGCCAGGCCCGCGGGGAACAAATGTGTTCTCGATGCGATATCACGCGTCGAGCAGATCTGGATACGTAGGAAATGATCAAGTTACTTAGCATCAAGTGGTGTGGTGTAGAGTCGAGTGGGGCAAGTGAGGTTGCCATGCATTGAAACTTGGCTATATTTATTGTGCACGAATGCTTTACACCACGTCGAGTGGCTTGGCGTGGAGTAAATGAGTTCCCACCTTAGATCCTTAGGTTTTCGAAACACCAAGCCTCAAACCAAAATATGGATACATAACTAAATAGAAGATTGCAAACTTTAGTCATTGACTATAGGAGTTATATCAAGACACGCAGCCATATGGAAGAATTGTAAATTATATGTCCCTCTCACTCGAACGCACTCCGCGCACTAAACTGTCCACACGTTCTAACGGAATGGATCGCGAGATTAATAATTGTTAATGAGGATTTACATTGAAAATTAGCGCCATCTAGTTGTCGCAACAATTTAGTATTGCATTAAAACATATATGGCTGCGTGTCTTGATATAACTCCTATAGTCAATGCTTTAGTTAATGAATATGATGGCAACGATATTCTAGTTTTTTTACAAGGAATCTTACTATCTGTGTATAATTTAACTTTATAAATAAACACCAAATCAATAAAAATGTATTACAGAATGAAATTTACAAGAAATATTGCCTATTTATTATTTTATTTGGTATCTTAGAATATCTTACAGCTCTGAGTAAAGTGAGACATTTTCTTGACATGTTTGTACTACATTTTTCCGAAAATCGTAAAAAGTAGACATACAATAATTACAATAAATTACTAATTGTTACCGGACTAGTCAGGGAAATTCAATTTCTGAATGCAATTCAAATTATGAATACATTCAATTTCCCTGGGCGTACATAAGCAGGGAAATGTTACTTTCATGACAATTTCTGGAAAAAATATTTTCACATATTTTTGAAATTCTCAAATTATACTCAAATAGTCAAATTATTTTCTAATTTATTGAATTCTCGTGTGGTGTTTGATTGAGTATTTGTTTCGATGATTTTAATATTAATGTCATGGACCAACAATGTACTAAACCGTTTAGTTTATTTTATTCATAAATAATTGAAAGACATCAAATCAAATAAATATTTTCCTTTTCTTGGTTTTCAGAAACAAAACGATATTGAAAAGTATAAAAAGTTTTGTTGTATAATCGATTTTTATTTGACAAAAAAATGTAATGTAAATATAACAAGAAACTGCAATAATTGTAAACTTATTATATAATACATAATATTATTATAAGATATCCGATTTAAAATGTTAGGTTGTTAATAAGTTCGTCAAAATTATTTTTTGATTTAACAATAATTTCAGAAATTCTCTTGAAATATTCTTCCAGTCGTAAATAAAAATCGTGATATTAACAATTGGTTAAATTGTTAAAATTAGTAACAAACTAATTGCGAAAAGCTTTTTAAAAATTCCTTCGTTTATTGAAAATCCACAGATATTGAACAATAAATTTTCTTTGAAACACAAAACAATCGTTTGAAACATGTGAGTAGTCTCATGATATTACTTTACTCTATACTACTCAACCAAACTGAAACTAAATGAAATATTAATTATGAAATGCATTAAAAATGTTTATACATTTAGTTATTGATTGTACAAATGCGTTTTTGTTGTAGAAATCAATACGAGTCAAGGGTGAAGGTAAATTTCTCCAATTTCTGATTATAAGTATGTATGAGTGTACATTATGCACTATATATATTATACTGTTAGAATATGCACGCCATTGGTGGAGTGTCGATACGCGATCTAGCGGCGACACTGGAAGTTGCATTGACAAGTCGGTACCATCGAGTGTCGTTACCCTGATCATTCAATTCATTGGTGAAGAATCAAGTGCGAAGGTCACCACGTTAATTGAATCTTGTACGTTTGTAAATATGTTATTGTTTTACTTTTAAATATACGACTTTATACGTCTACACGTTATTGCGTTGATTGTTCTACGACCATTTCAGCCTAATAGGTTATGGGCCTAGCGTGACGAATAAAATTGGAAAATTAAGAACGTTAAAAGTGATAACAGCGATAACACGTGGTTAACGGTAAAGACTATTTTTTTATATAAACATTTATTTTTCGTTAAATATTTTCGTAATCGTTCGATCGTGGAAAACGGAATCATGAGTTTCTCAAACGTTGCGCGCATCGAAAGTTTAAACAAAAACAATTACGACACGTGGAAAATACAAATGGAAGCAATCCTGATTAAAACGGATCTGTGGAATTACGTAAACGGTTCTAACAAGAAACCGGAACCATCAAGCGATGGGACAAACACAAATCAAATAGAAACGTGGTTAAGAAGCGACAGTAAAGCGAAATCGGAAATAATTCTATCGGTGAGTCCACCTGAACTAAAACAAATTAGGGGGTGCAGTACGTCTCGCGATGTTTGGATGAAGCTTGAAACAATATATCAATCGCAAGGACCCGCCAGGAAAGCACAACTATTAAAGAAGTTAACTCTACATCGCATGGAAGAAGGCGCCGACGTGAGGACACATATGAACGTATTCTTCGACGCCGTGGACAAGCTACTCGACATGCAAGTAGAAATTAACGAAGACCTTTTATCTATTATGCTCCTTTACAGTTTACCCTCAAGTTTCGAGAATTTTCGATGTGCAATAGAATCAAGGGACAAACTACTCACTCCGGAAGCACTAAGAATAAAAATCACGGAGGAAAGCGATGCCAGAACTAACGATACACGAAACGACACACAAAATGCAATGTTTGCAAAGAAGCCGGATCGATGGCGAAGAGATCACGTTAAACCAATGGAAAACAATACAGCACAACCCAAAGGTACAGGAAACTTTAAATACAAGTGCCACAGATGCAGAAAAATTGGACACAAGGCAGCCGACTGCTATCTTGGAAAATCCAAACCCACGGCCAATTACTCCGAAGAGCTCTTCTACACTGCCGAAGCACATCAAGCTGGAAGCAACTACCAAGAACAAAATTGGTGTCTAGACAGCGGAGCTACGTCACATTTTTGCAAGAATATCAACAGTTTTTTGGAAATCAAAGATTCAAAACGAGAAACTCTAAGTCTGGCAAATAATTCGTCGACGGAAATTTTAGGAAAAGGCACGGTTCAAATAACTGCCAACGGGGAACGCAACAAATCACGGAATTTCAAATTAATCGATACATTGCATGTACCAGATTTACGGACAAATCTAATATCGGTAAGCAAAATGACAAATTATGGCAATGAAGTACTATTTAAAAGGAACATTGCACTGGTAATTGGAAAACACAACGATGTTAAACTGGTTGCCGATCGTGTAGGCGACCTGTACTACGTTCGTGCGAATAAAATCAGCAACAGTTGGACAAAGGAATCCAACTACAACACAACTCACAATGTGGAAAGCACGAAAATAAACGAGCAACCCATTTCGAAACCATCGATAGAACTTGCAATGTCTTGGCACCGAAAAATGGCACACCTGAACTTTAAGGATCTCAATGAAAGCGTTCGAAAAGGTACAATAAAAGGCATCAACACAAATTTAAGTATCAGTACTAATTTGGAATGTGAAGTTTGCATGAAAGGCAAAATGACTAGGAATTCTTTTCCGAGGAAGTCAGGACGTACGACAAGCATGTTGGAAATTATACACACCGATGTATGTGGACCAATTCGAGTAGAATCGCATGGAAAATCCAAATACTACATTGAGTTTATAGACGATTACTCACGGTGGTGCGAAGTACGCTTCATTAGATCCAAAGATGAAGTGCTACGTGTAACCCAAGACTATATTACCATGGTGGAAAGACAAACAGGAAGAAAGGTGAAATGCATTCAATCCGACAACGGCTCAGAATACAAAAACAAGGCGTTCGACAACTATTTAAATGCGAACGGAATATTAAGACGTCTCACCGCACCATACAACCCAGAGCAAAATGGAATCGCTGAGAGGAAAAACCGCACACTCGTCAGCACAGCTCGATGTTTGCTAATCCAATCCGGCTTGCCTCCATCATTCTGGGCTGAGGCAGTGCTAACAGCCAACTACATTAGAAATCGTTGTCCAACCAGCAGCCTCGCAGGAAAAACCCCTTACGAAAAATGGCATGGAGAACCACCAGACGTAAGTAACTTAAAAGAATTTGGTTGTAAAGTCATTTCCATGCATAGAGAACCTGGAAGAGGAAAATTCGACAACAGAGGTCGCGATGGCATTTTTCTTGGATATTCCACCGAAACCAAGGGCTACAGGATATGGTTGACAAACGAGAGGAAGCTGGAAGTAACCCGCGACGTGAAGTTTTTAAACGGAACGAAGGAAGAAAACGAACCAATAAAAACAGTCCCAGAGGAAGAAAACAGCAAAAGGCACGTCGACATAGAAATAATGGAAACCGAAGAACCAACCGATAACGTAAACCAACAACCAATCGAAGAAGTTCAAGACGCCGAAGCTGAAGAACACGAAGAAGTTGCTGAAAACAAACCAACACGCAGAGGTGGTAGACCTCGCATAGTTCGAACGGGTTCCAGGGGAAGACCGAGAAAAGTTTACAACACGCTAGCCGATATAGAGGAAGAAGTTTTCATTACAGAAATATCTATTAAGAAGGCAGTCAGTGGACCAGATGCTTCGGAATGGTACGAAGCCATGATAAAAGAAATAAGGTCCATAATCAAGAACGAAACTTGGATTTTAGTCGATCGCCCAACTAATCAAGATGTAATCGGCAGCCGTATAGTCCTGCGAGACAAGTTCAACTCAGACGGAACTCTAGAGAGAAGAAAAGCCAGACTTGTTGCCCAAGGTTTCAATCAACAGCCAGGTATTCACTTCAATGAAACGTTCGCCCCAGTAGCTCGATTAAACACTATACGTTTCATCACTGCACTAGCATCTCGAAATGGAATGGCAATGCACCAAATCGACGTAGCATCTGCGTACCTAAACGGAGAATTAGATGAAACTGTACATATGGAACCACCTAAACAATTGCAAACAATCTTGGAAATGCTACAAGACGAATCCAGCATAGGCAAAAAGGCAATGCTCATGCTGAAAACCCTACGGAAAGGCGATAAGGTATGCCTACTGAAGAAGTCTTTGTACGGATTACGCCAAGCAGGGAGAAGTTGGTACAAGAAACTAGACAGCATCTTGCGCGAGCTCGGCGCCAATCCCACAACATCAGATCCATGTCTATACCACATGAATCGAGGGGAAGAAATTATGTTTATTCTAGTTTATGTAGACGACATCTTAATGGCTTCAAGAAACATTAACAAAATCAACAAATTGAAGGAAGAACTTGCCAGGAAACTCGAGATTAAAGACCTTGGGAACGTCGGATACTGTCTCGGCATTGAATTCTCACGCAACGGAGACAAAATAGGTCTACATCAAAGGAGATATGTAAAAGACATACTAAGTAGATTCGGTATGGAAGAGTCTAAACCCATCTCGACACCTCTCGATTGCGGTTCCAAATTGTTGAAACCAGAGACTCCACCAACCGACGAGGAAGCGAAACTGCCTTATCGGGAGCTTGTTGGAGCTCTAAACTACTTATCGTTAGCCAGACCAGACCAGACATAAGTTAAGCAGTAAGTTATTTAAGCCAATTTAACAATTGCTTCAGAAAAGAACATTGGATAGCTGCGAAACGCGTTCTACGCTATTTAAACGGAACTATCGACTTGGGAATAGTTTTCGAACCCGATAACCAACCACTTCGAGGGTACGTAGACGCAGATTGGGGAAATTGTTCAATCGACAGACGATCCTACACAGGATACTCATTCATCTTATGCAATGGCCCCATCTCATGGGAATCTAAAAAACAAAGAACGGTAGCCCTCTCCTCCACCGAAGCAGAATACATGGGAATGGTAGAAATAGCTAAAGAAGCTATCTATCTACGTGAGCTGGCCAAAGAAATTGAATTCGAAGATATTGGCGACACAACAATTTTCAACGACAACATGAGCGCCTTAAAACTCTCAGAAAACCCCACGTTTCACAACAGAAGCAAGCACATCGATATACGCTACCACTTCATTCGAGAAGCCATCGGCAACGGCTTACTGAAGTTGTCACACGTCGGGACGGAAGACATGGTGTCAGACGTATTGACGAAAGCGCTTGGGAAAACCAAACATCTTAAATGTGTTGAGATGATGAAGCTAAGTTTCCCGGTGCATCCTCACTACTCGCGTATCGAGGGGAAGTGTTAGAATATGCACGCCATTGGTGGAGTGTCGATACGCGATCTAGCGGCGACACTGGAAGTTGCATTGACAAGTCGGTACCATCGAGTGTCGTTACCCTGATCATTCAATTCATTGGTGAAGAATCAAGTGCGAAGGTCACCACGTTAATTGAATCTTGTACGTTTGTAAATATGTTATTGTTTTACTTTTAAATATACGACTTTATACGTCTACACGTTATTGCGTTGATTGTTCTACGACCATTTCAGCCTAATATATACTATTTTTCAGAAGATATGCAATGCCGAGTATATCAATTTGTTATTATGTAGAAATTAGTTTGAAAATTCAAAGGGATAATGCGGTCAGCATTTTATGATCTTTTGGAAATCCGACAGAGTTTAACAAAAATTTTTTTACTTGAAATTTTATTTTATTTCTTCCAGAATTATGAATATATTCAAACACAGTTGTTTGTTCATTGTAACATAACACAAGCCTGCAAAATTTAACTTTTTTTTCCGCTTCTAATAATTATGTTATTTTTTTTAAATATCTTGGTTATGTTAACTTAACCCTTTAACGTTCTCTGGTAAAGAGTATTACCAGTTCGAAATCTTACCTTTTTCAGGTATAAAATTATTTTTAAACACTGTTTGAATGTGCAATAGAGATAGTTGTCTTTTATCGATCGTGATAAAGAGATTAAATTTCAATCGTTTACCTACATTCTGCAAGACCGATATTTCACGCCTTTATACATCTCATACTATATTGCAGTTCGTAAACGTGTTTACTTTGAAATTCTGTTTTTTGTGAAAACTGAAATATATTTAAAGGTAAGTAAGTTAGTCTAATAAAATATGTCTAGTGTTTATTAAAAATTAAAATATTAAATATTTAAAAAAAAGAAAAATATTTGATTTCAGAATATTACGTAACTTGCAGAAAATCTTATTTATGACTTATATATTGGATTCTACTGTATTTCGGATCAAATTTTTAGCGGATAATTTTGCGCGTTAAAGAGTTAAAATGCAGCTTTGTTTTTTTTTCTAGCACATCAAGATTTATTTCTATTGATTATACCCATATATTAGATTATTTAACAATTTCATGAAATAACTAAAATTAATGAATTTAAAATTAAATTTTTATTTTTTATTTAAATGTGAAATTAAAATAATATTTTCATAACATTTAATTGCATATAGGATTGCAAGATCCTAATAAAAGGATTTTAAAAAAATACTCACATCCCATTTTGGGATAATATAATTACAATTAGGTTCGCCTTCATTAATTATATTTTTTTATTTGCTCGGTTAGATATATTTTCAAAAAATTTTAATTTTTCTTTATTTTGGAATCAAGTTAGGTAGAATTTTGTTTTTATTTTAAAGAAATATCAAATAATTTTGAATTTTTATTTTTTCTATCATATTGAATTGAATACTGTGCGAGTTGGTAATATTTTCCAGGTTTGCCTGATGAGAATCCCAAATTCGAAACACCTGTGCCACATGTGTAGCAAACTATTTCACATAATTTGCATATTTTTCGCATTAATGAACAGTAAGCACTTTCAATCATTAATTTTTTACAACATTTAATTGTATAGGATTGCAAAATCCATATAAAAAGATTTATTTGTATATTTTAGCTCATTATTGATAATCATATTTATGTATTTTCAAGAGCTAATAATTTTAATTAATAATATTTTTATAATCTGGGCTTTTTCTGTTTCCTAAAAAATGTTTCGCTACCTCTTTCAATGAATTCCAAGCGTTGTCGTCGGTTTTATTCATGATTTTTTCAAACTTAGCGTTTTACATTAACTTCCTTATAAGATAGGTACCCTAAAATTTGTTTGGATTTCTTTTCACTTCTGTATATCACAATTTTCCCTTCGGTCCAGTTAGCACAAAACTACGGGGAAATCGCCGGAAAAATTGTGTGTACTAGTAAAAAGAACTCTGAAGAAATTTTGGAAAATTCCAAGGCATTTGAAGAAACTGGTTCATAGAAAATTTGTAAAAACTTGAAAATCTCAAGAAATCCATTTCTAGAAAATCTTAGGATATTCTAGGAAATGGAAAATTCTAAGGTATCTTAAGATATCTCAAAAAACCAAAAAGGAATAGTCTATAATATTCTAGATTTCTCTCATTTTCCGCTGATTTCCCTTTAGTTTTGCATATCACAATTTCTCCATCATTTTTCAACGTAAAAAACATGAGCGGAAAATCCTGAAAAAAACAGAAAATTCTAGAATATTTTAGGAAATCGAAACAATTTTAGAAAAATCAAGAAAATCTCAGAAAATTGAAGAATAAAAACTCATATATATATATACAAAGGCGACCAAAAGTAAGTTAGCAAGTGTAGAAATGGTGTATAACATTTAATAATCTCGGAATTTCAACGAATAAAAAAAAATTTTTTGTCTATAATTCTTATGACACCTTTGAGCATAACGTAACTAATTCACGTCCCCATACGCAGTTGACTGTCGATGCTGGCTGGTGCATCTGGGCAAGAACTTTTATACAGCGTGACCCACAAGAACTCGGACAAACGTTTTTTAAGAAAATACTTATTTAGATGCAACAAAACAAAAATTTTAAAATTGATAACGATAAACAAGGACCTTATGTACAACATAAATTATATATTTTTAAAGTGTGTCCATTCTGCTTAGATACAAAAATTTAAAAGTCGAATGAAATTATGGGCTGTTTTTCGTAACTCTTTTAGGGATACTTTATCCCTTACCTGATGCAAGGATTGTTCTAATGATTTCAAAATTTTTTTGGGTTTTGCACAGGCCCTGGTCTCTAAAATTGACCATATGGCATAATCCATCGGTTGAGATTTGAGGAGTACGGGGCCATTCAGCGGAAGTAATAAAATCAGGAAAATGTATTCGGCAACACGCGTGCGTAGTGTTTGCTTTATAAGCAGGCGCAAAGTCTTGTCGAAAAGTCCAGTGTTGATCATAAATACACTGTTAGGCCCACGGAATTACTAGCGGCGGTAGGTATCTTTATTCATTTCAAATCCTTCTTCCTCGAATACTAGAGGTATTTTACTGGTAGCACAAATACCTCCTCAAACTAAGACAGACTTGAGATGTTGGCACTGGAAACCGATGGCAAAGATCCGGGTGCTTCTTCTGACCAATACCTATCATTTTGACGGTTGTTAAATTGTTGGATTATAAAATTGTTTTTCATTAATGAAAACGACATATTCCCATATTTGAGTAGCGGTGCAATGTAGAGGAGCACGGCAACGTTGAAGTCAGACTTGCTTATTTTCATCCGTTAGTATTTTGGCTTTTTACATCTTATAAGGATTTAAAGTTAAATCAATATAATCAAGAACACAACAATGATAGACATGTTTCGACCTTATTAGGTCTCATCAGTATCATATAGTTGCATTCTTGAAAATATTGATTTGATTTTTTACCTTATATAGCATTTTTCGCGCAATGCTATATGTTGGTATCGACCCCCGATTATAAAATCAAATTAAAAACACAGGGTGTTCTACGGAGCACTTTCCGAAGGGGTCGAACTGACATGTCATAATGACAGTACATTCGACTTCCAAGCCATCACACCATGACATGTGTTTCTAACTCGTTAGTCTTCATCAGTATCGCATACTTGTTATATTCACTTAATTGTGTGCACTTTACGGCTACTGGTCTAAACAGTCCATGTAGACGAAGTATTCACGTCACTACACAAGAACAAAGACCGACGCCAACGTGCGTTCGCGAGCTATATCAGTGCTCATAAACTAAATATGATAACAAAATTCTCGCATATTGTGCATAAGTTTTACAACTAAAAATTAATTAACACAATTAAGGTAAAGAGCGATTTATTTTTTTTTGCGATTATTTAGTTTATGACCGCTGATATAGCTCGAGAACGCACGTTGGCGTCGGTCTTTGTTCTTGTGTAGTGACGTGAATACTTCGTCCACATGGAATGTTTACACCAGTAGCCGTAAAGTGCACACAATTAAGTGATTACAACAAGTATGCGATACTGATGAAGACTAACGAGTCAGAAACACATGTCATGGTGTGATGGCTTGGAAGGCGAAAAAGCAGTACATGTGTCTATCGCTCTTTACCTTAATTGTGTTAATTAATTTTTAGTTGTAAAACTTATGCACAATATGCGAGAATTTTGTTATCATAATTAGGATCTAATATTTTAGAAAATGTAATGTTGCTTAAAAAAGAATCTCTAAAAAAATTTGCCAAATCGGTGTAAGGGCCATTTCCCCATGCTTACCCGGCTATAGCCTTTAGTACTCCAACTGAATGTGGAAAGTATGTCCACTCATTATCTTCACGATTGGCTAATATGTCTTTAAAAAAAAGTGATTATTAATGTTTAGTTTCGTATTTGTTAACTTATTTTTGGAACGCTTTACATTCGTTTCTTATAATTTTGATTGTTTTATGACTGTTTTTATTATTAGTCCAGTCAATACGGAATCAAAAATGATGTTTGCTTACAATAAATCATAAAGTTTTGAAATTTGGCAAAAAGTTTTGTCTTAGGTTCCTGTTTAACCAAAAAAAGTCGCCATTCCTCCGAGGTCCGGAAGTGTCCGCCATCTTGGATTTTAAGTAACAATTTATGGTTTTTCAATAATATCTTCAAAACTATTAACTTTACAAAAAAATTGTTCGCATAAAAATTGAAGCTAGTTAAATTTTCAATAAGAAAGTTTATATTCAATATTAGGCTAAATGTAATATTTAACCGACAAAATCCATCTGCCTGTTGTGAAATGTTGTACTACGTCTGATTGTGTAGCGGATTATTGTCAAATGCGTTCACTAACCCAATTACGACGTAGAACTAGACGAATTGTATACCAAAAGTTCGTATTGATCTAATGGACCAAAATACAAAGTTTAGGACATCGGCAATTGTGAGAGACTAAAGTTATAAGCCAAAAACTAAAAAAAAATTAATTTTATTTAACCAATTGAAAGAACTTTTGAAATCGTTCGTACTTTAAAATTACTGTATGTATACCAAGATGATTTTAACACTATTATTTAGCTCGAAATGTCTAATTTTCAACCATATATAAAAATATGTATTAATTAAGTTCTAATTAACTCTAATTTAATATTATACGAGCAGTGAGAAATTTTTGTAAAATATTTTCATTCAAAATGGCAAGTTTTTCTTTAATAGCATTTTTGTCTCATTAAAATTTGAAAATTCGTGCAAGTGACAAAAAGCGGAATTTTATGGAGAATATTTCATATTCATTATGCACTTAGCTTTATAAATAAACACAGGAGAACAATAAAACATAAAGACCAATAGCGTAATCCGCATGAGCAACCCCCTATAGGGACCGAGCGTATTTGCAACTAGCGCCAGTAGTGGTGAAAATTTACATAATTGGCGTGATCATTTCAAATAGTGATATTGCATATTAGATTCTGTTTATTAGTATCACGTGTTTTTAACAATGAAAATCGGTACTCGTGTGAATTGCTGTGTTGTTGGGTGTACAAATAATTATTTAAACACCGAAGGAGCTGTAAAATTTTATAGATTTCCCGCAAAACCACACGAATAAAAGCGACGTGATCAATGGATAAAAAGTGTTCGCAGGAAAAACAAGCAAGTATATTACATATTTTCCTCATTTATTGGTACAATTAAAGACATCCTAATTGTTTATTTTAGTGATGAAAGTTTATGGCAACCCACAAAATGGACTCGAAAGCCTAAGGCGCCAGAAATGTAAAGTATTCTAGGAAGGAAAAACCCTTGAAAAATCCATCGAAAAAAAGGGTGAATAATTGTACTTTTATTTTCTAAGGCGAGCCAATTTATGATTTTTTCACTTTTTTGTTTTTTTATTGGTTCAACTAGAAGATAGGTACATGTTTTATGAACACCAAAATTTTTGATCTCAGATCGCTGTAACAGAAGCTAAAAATCCCGCCAATTAATTGATGCCTTTTGCCGCGAGGGTCTAATCAGCCAAGATTGGTTACTCTATCCCCCCCCCCCGTTCTCTATGTTTGTTAGATTATGTAGGGTCAAATTCATATCATTGGCTAACAATTCGCGCTACCACATCGTCTGACTGGATCACAAAGCGGTTTAAAACATATATTCGGTTTCTCTATACATTTTGACAAAATGTACTCCAAAAAGAGTGAAATAAAATAAAAATCAAAAATTTAAAAAATCCCTGGCTGTAAAAGCACCTTACTTTAAAAACTACTGTTCCCTTTAAGAAGGAAGAAATAATTTTTTCTTCTTCACTCAACAACATAAACTCTCCGACACTTAACTCGAAAAATTAACTTATCATCCTCCGCCCCGCCCCCACTACAAAATTTAAACATTAATTTTGAAGTCAGGGGAAACGGAGATTTGTTCCACTTAAGAAATCTGTTTATAAATTCCGTATTAAAAATTCTCCGTTTCCCCTGACTTCAAAATTAATGTTGAAATTTTGGCGGGGGGAGGGGGGCGGAGGATGATAAGTTAATTTTTAGAGTTAAGTGTCCGAGAGTTTATGCTGTTGAGTGAAAAAGAAATATAACATTAATTTTTGATTCAAGTATAATAAAAGTAACAGTAAAACTTTATATTTGGTACATAAAAAACGCCAAAACACCAATTTCTAGAAAAAGTAGAAATGTGCCATGTTTGAACGAGCTATCAAGCAAAAAGAAAATAAATTAGAATTAGTAGAACCTTGTGGATCTAAAGAACAAGTGAACATTAATTGTGCAGAAGAAGCTAAAAGAGATTTTTGTAGTCAAGTGAGTTTTCGAATTCATGTCGAAAGAAGTATAATACAGCGAATCAAAACCCATCATATTTTGCGCAATATAAGCCACGATTTAATGCCTTACCTTGATGAGATAGTTCGTATGTGTTGTGCATTAGCTAACTTGCATCCACCAATTTATTCGACAACCTCCCTAAAATCTATAAACATTTCCAAGAGAGCTAAATTTTATATTTTTTTTTATTTTAATTTGTCATGTAATTATGTTGTATTTTTTTACAAATAAAATGTAGCATGTTTTGAAAATAATTGCGTTTTAGTGTTAATACTAGATTCATAGCAAAATCATAATTAAATTGAACATTAACGATCTTTAACAATAATAATATATGTTTTGTGGCTATGACCTTCACGCCAAAACTGTTCAAAGTGTCCGCCTTAGGCGCCACTTTACGGTATTCGCTCGGTCCCTATACCGCTCTAACCGCAATTTATTCTATTTTTTGATTTCTACCGCATGTTTCAGTAGTAAAAACAGCATTTTATATATTTTAAATCAAGTATTGTATCAAACTTGTAATAATATTTTATAAAGTTTGATCCAATTAAACAAAAATTTCAAAATTTTTTTGAATTTTTGAAAATTAAAATTTTTTTCAAGTAGTTACGAATTTACAAAGAAAATATTAAGTAGTTTAAAATAAATAATACACATAAATAACAACATAATAAGGAATGAAAAAATAAAAATAAAAATTGGCATCTTGTAATTGTAATTGGCAATTACTTCCTTTAGTCACTTCTTTGATTGCAAATATTCCGACAATTCAAATTTCTCACTGCTCTTATAATATTAAATTAGAGCTAATTAGAACTTAATTAACACATATTTTTATATATCGTTGAAAAATAGACATTTTGAGCTAAATAATGGTGTTAAAATTATCTTGATATACCTATACTAATTTTAGAGTACGAACGATTTCAAAAGTTCTTTCAATTGGTTAAATAAAATTAATTTTTTTTTAGTTTTTGGCTTATAACTTTTGTCTCTCACAATTTCAGATGTCCTAAACTTCGTATTATGATCCATTAGGTCAATACGAAAATGTTGATATATAATTCGTCTAGTTCTACGTCGTAATTGGGAGAGTGAACGCTTTTGACGATAATCCGCTACACTGTAGTCATAATCAGATGCAGCACAACATTTCACCACAGGCAGATGGATTTTGTCGGTTAAATGTTACATTTAGGATAATATTGAATATAAACTTTCTTATGAAGAATTTGACCAGCTTCAATTTTTATGCGAATAATTTTTTTGGAAAGTTAATATTTTTGAAGATATTATTAAAAAACCATAAATTTTCACTTAAAATCCAATATGGCGGACACTTCCGGACCTCGGAGGAATAGCGACTTTTGTTTGGTTAAACAGGAACCTAAGACGAAACTTTTTGCCAAGTTTCAAAACTTTACGATTTATTGCAAGGCAAAATTCCCCATTGACTGGACTATATGAATTATAATTAATTTTATATTTTTGCTAGTTTGTAATATATTATATTTTCAAGTTTTACATTTGATTTTTTGTTTCTGAGTTTAAAAATTACTTAAAATACCATGGTATAAAGAAAATACTCCTTGTTAACTTACTTTTGGTAGCCTCTATAGTTTTGATAAGAATTAAGGTATAATTTTCAAATTTTAATAACATAAAATAGGGGTGGGCGTAGTTACTCGTCTCTATATCCGCTCTTGTTTGGAAGGAATTCCTAGGAAATCCCTGGAATTGCATGGAAATCTTCAGAAATCTACCTGTATACAAAGTTGTTTTTTTTGTCTTTTATAAAAACAGGACCCCCGTTAACAACTTTCCACACGGATCCCTCGCCTGCTTGTTACGCCACCAATAATAATTACAGATTATAATATATTTATTATCATTTTATACAACATAAATAATGTTAAATTAATTTTCTTCAAGTGTATAAGCAATTGTTTTATTCTAACTAAAATTAACTACGAAGTAAAATATTATGTGTTAAACAAAAACCGTGAAGTGAATATTAATTATTATAGTAGATATCAATAATATTTATTACACAATCAATATAACATTTTATTATAATGCAACTTTGAATACTACTTATTAGTTTACTTTTTAAATTGCGGTGATAATAATTGCTAATACGCCCTTCTAATACCTATTTTTTATATTTGTAAGGAATGCATAGTACGAATATATTGATTGAAAAACCTGAAACATTATGGAATAATGAATATCATACATACATATCATTTTATACATAGGTATAAGGTATATACTTATTAGTGATCTTACCCCAACCATAGTAGGTAAGTATAAAATTTGAACTCTTCCAATGGTTAGCTTTGTAGGTTTCTGCAATTGTATAAGCAACAATGCTTTTTGAATTTTTACATCAAGACCAACAAAATCAACTTCATAGCTTGCACTGGCTATCTTGCCACTTTCAGTTACAACTTGATCTGCCCAAAAAGACACTATAAATAATAGTGTATAGGCAATAACTATATATAATAAATCTTTTAAAACGTTAATATCTCCTAATTGCAACTAAAAACAGTCAATTAACAATGTTAATTTTGCACACAATTTTAAAATACTTATACGGCAGATCCGTGATATAAGAGACAACATAAGGCTAAACTTATTCCGCCGAAAAAAATTAATATTAAGAAGTTAAATGTTATTTCTAACTCTTTAGATCGTTCATTTATAGAGGTATGATAGTCAACAGCTTTTTGTAATTTGATTTTAAAAATGTCCCAAGTAATTTTTGCGGGTTGGCAATCTTCGTTCTGGATTTCCTAAAAAATTATTTCAAATTTCATATTCAAGACAAGACTAACACGTAAATAGACTTTTTTTGCTGAAACCTTATAGTTTGGTATCATAAAAAAGTTTTCTACTTTAAACTCATACCGGAAGATGACCAAATTTGTAGAAAAATGCTCTTAAATTTACAAAATAATAATGGGTTAGAATTAGTTTTCTATGCATTTTAAGCCTGAGATACACAATTAAACTGGGTAAGTGAAATTCTGTGTGCAGGTACCTTGCGTATACTTAAACTGCAGCACAATAGTTATTTACGTTCGAGCTAGCGAAAGTGATCGATTCCGGAAGAGTAAGTAAAATATCAGAACTCGCTAACGCTCGTTCTGATAGCTTACGAATCCGGAATGGATCACTTTTGCTGCGAGTCACGTATGCGGTTTTTCATCCAAGACAAGTCCTTTCCAAAATAAAAATATAAGAAATGTATGTCACTAGTCATAACAACTGTAATGAAATAAAGGACGTAAGTAATATTTTCATTGTGGTTGTTATGACTGAGGATATCATGTAATATAACAAAACTGGCTCGTCCGCAAAGTATCATTTTCCATAAGTTAAAACTGCATAGAATGGTATACTTTCCATGGTCTTAGATGAAAAATGTTTTTTGAAATACTTATAATATACCTATTGTATAATATTGTAGTGTTTACGAAACATCTTGATTAGTTTTATTATCCGACAACAGTAGATTTCACATACGACATATTGGTAGGAATAGTTATTGATCTAAATATTCCAAATATTTGTTTAATAATAAAAAGTAAAAATTATTTAATGGAAGATTTGCAACGTATGTACCAGATTTAATTCAACATAGTGAAAAGTTTTTGTTTCCAATTTATCATTGTTCATCATGTTACTTCCATCAAAAAAGTATAGAGGAGGAAGTTAGCTTGTTACAGGGATTAAAATTTGTATTATAAATTATTAATATTTATTATCGGGCGTAGGGTATTATACTATACTATATAATTCAAATTAATTTAAATTATCGCACAACAGTGCAATTTTTATTTGCAGAGGTTACCCTGCATTTTACTGGAGCCCATCGTAGGAGCTTGCTCAACACGAAGAGAAGTTTTATCGATACACTATATAATATTACATTAAAATATAAATATTTTACTGATACCCGCAAAGTAACTACCGAACAAAAATTCGGTTTTGTAGATAACCGTTTACATGCATAAGCAAAGTACCTACATTAACGCTTCTAGAGAAATTTAATGTTTGATCTACGTCCTTCTGCGTACGCAGCTGCGTCATAGTTTGACAAAAAACAACCTTGAAACAAAACACAAATATTGTATTAGCCCTTGTAGGTTCAAGATAGAAGAACTTAATTTTTATTTTTTGTTGTAGATTTTCTTCCTGTTGTTCATTCGTTCAAAAATTATCGATAATAATCTATACAATGCATATGAAACTGTTCACTGATATGATTTTGTACATTTAAGGACGTTTTTCAATTTTGGTCATCTTTTTGACCGAGTTAAAAATCACAATAACCGGCTGATAACATTATCCGTGATCACATTAAGCAGATTCTACTTAGTCATTACCCATAAATAGCTATTACATCCAAGAACTAGGAAAGTACATATCACTTTCTGTACAATTTATTCATCAGACCGAAAACAATACTTGACGAAGAAGGAATTCTTTTCGAGTTAGCGTTATTTAGGCAACCATTTTCTATTAATCTTTATTAAGATGAAATTTTGTTTTTGTTTCAGAATGGTTCTGTCCTGGAGGTAAAACAGTATACTACATGGATAGCGCAGAAATATATTAGTCCAAGAGCTGGTAACACTTTTTTCGGTACGTGTTTTATTCACGTGGAAATTTTACACAGGGGTACGTTGATGATAGGAAAATAAGAAATTGAATGTCTGGTAGACATTTTGCAATACAGTAGGTACTGCGCAAAGAGTTTTGTAAAAAATAATGTACCAAAATATACTTATGTTACATTCACGCTGCAATTCTAATGGCGTTTTAATTACATATATTTTGGAATTCTTGCAAAAAAACAGAGACTTTTGTCAGCGTTTAATAATTTCTAGACATAAAATCAAATGTTAAATGGCATTTCAAATTTATCGAAATGTCATGTAACTTGGTTCAGATGTATTTCCACAGGTGGACTTAGTTAATAAACTATAATAAACTTATGCCCGTACCTATAGTCACGGTCCGCTATGTCCAATGGGGCTTCCTGATACATTGAGAAAAACTGGCACTGTAAGCGATGGATGGCGTTCTTACCCGTTTTTGTCCTTTTTTTTAGTTTTTGTCTCTTTCTTTGTTTATGATTGCTTGATGATTGCCTAACCAATAACCACTTTCAACCGTCCATTTTGTTTCATGTTTTTGCGAATTTAGAATTTACCATGTGTATTTAAAACGATTCAAAATTTGTTTTCCAAAGCATTAAGCTATAAATTGCTGTTATTATTGCAAGATTGTGTATTTTGTGATATTTTATATTGGTATTGTGTGATATATTACATTGGTATATTCGTATTGGTTTTGTAACACGAGTGTAATGGTGAAATGTTAAAGTTGAAACCAAGAGCAAAACAAACTGCAAAAGTGATCGACTTCTTCGACAAATTGTTCGTCAGCGTTATTGGTCATGTCGGAGTTGAAGTTCCAGACCAGAAATTACGAACCTACGGCACCGACAAATCTGATCATATTGAATTTGGAAGAAAGTTATTGGAATTTTTAAGACGATGGTATTATTTATTGATAAAGATGACAATGGCAGTACTAAGCGATACAGATGATACAAACAAGAATGAGGGGCTCATAAGGAAGCACACGCCACCATCCATAAAAATTTGGATTACTACCTACGCTAGAAGTAATTTATAAATAATTCTAATATAAATAATTAATGTTTATATCTTGCAATTTTCAGGGCTTTATTGACATTACTCCAACATTTTTTGGAAAAAGTTTTTCTTTTTCGTTCTTAAATGTACGAATGCGTGGCCAACCGAATGCGAGGCCAACCGAATGCGTGGCCAACTCTCACTGCGACGTATAAATTTGCCAAAAATTGTTGAAAGTTAAATATTTACACATAATACAATTTTCTATTCATTTCGAAAACTTAATGTAATGCCTAATGCACTTCGTGCTGTAAGGAAGGGTTTATAAAAAAAACTTATCAAATAATTAAAGGAAAAAAACTGTACAAGACTGGTCATCCATCCATGCACCAAATGCTTAGCATAACCCGACTTTTCAGATCGGACGGAATCGGGTTACTCCCACTACGCTATGGGGGTTGTCTTAACATCTATTCTTTTATATGGTATTTAATGTTGTGATATACGATATTTTTTATTTTTTGTATAATTGCTAATATTTTTGTTTTCCAATAAAATAGTATACTCACCTCTACTCGAAAAATGATTCGTTACTGGGCTTACAGCTTTAAAAAGCTCGCTATCGCTCGCTTTTCAATATAGCTGCGCGCCCAGTAACGGATCATTTTCACTAAAGTCTACACAGAAACGGCCGTTTTGCTCCGCATGCGCATTATACATCATGGTTGTGATACCAATGTCGCGATTGTTTTGAATTTCATTCTTGTTTGTTGTTTGTATAACCTCAAAACATACCACAAAGTAACATTTTTATGTTTGAACATGTTTATTAAATGGAACAATTAAATTACTTGCAAAATAATAATTTGTATACATTTTTGTGTAGGATACCATTTTTAGTAAAAGAAAAATTGTTTTGAATAAGTAAAACTGCTAAGAAACATAAGATAATTTCAAAATATTTATTTACATTATTATAATTAAATTGTAATAGTAAATTACACTACTAAGTGAATTTGTGTGTTATTGAACAAAGACCATCTTAAACATAATATTCATTCGAAGAATAAAACACAAAACCATCACGACCATAATGTACCTATAATGCGCATGCGGAAGCAAAACGGCCGTTTCTGTGTAGACTTAAGTATCATTTTCGAGGCTCGGCCAGTAATCTACTATTAATTCTAGTACAGGAAAGGGAGGCGGCTTCTTAATGTGTTCCGATGAACTAGCTCAGAGCAATTTGTTAAAAAGAGGTAACAAATTTTGGCGCCTAACTTCGGGCTACGAAATTAATAATACACTTATGGTTCACAAACGCTGGAGAAATAAAATATTTTTTATCTGAAAGTACGTAATTTCAACTACACTAAAGTAATTAATTTTTGTGTATAAAAATATAATAAGTGATTTTCAGTGGCGGCTTGTGAGGAATGCACTTGGTGAGGCATGTTTGCAAAACCGGGGGGGTTTGCGGGGTACTCCGTACCCACCAAATTGAAAAAAAATTTTTGAAAAAATTTTTTTGAGAAATTAATTTTAAAACTCTATTTTTATCACATACATTCAACTCCATTTTATACAAATTTATCATATACTTTGCTTATTTATCCCAAATATTTCATATCTTTAATTATTCTTCAAACTCGACTATAACTATATAAATAATTGAAATTTCATTGAATTAATAAACATTTCTATGGTTGCGGTTTTTATATTGCATAATGCAAATTCTTATGAATTATGATAGTTTTTGGGTCAGTTTGGGAATTTTTGTTTTCCGAAAGAATTTACAGGTCAGTTTTCATACGTGTAATTTTCATTGTTAATTTTTTATTTTTATTTGTGATTTTTTATAATTCCATTATTTATATTATAAATTCTTATATTCTTATATTAAATTATAAATTAAAATATTATAATTCTATATTTTATTAAGGGATGTACTCCCTACCATCTATTTGTGTTTCTCATTGCAATTATTATTAAATGCTGTATTTGGTTTCCCGATGTTTACTAGTGTCTTGCTAAGATCAAGACACGGCCTTGGCATTTCTCTAACATACAGTTTATCGGTGTATGAAAGACGATCAAAATATACATTATTTACTAAATAATTTACAATATCCCGACAATTTTGAACTGTGGTCGTTTCTACATTTGCACTAGCAGCCATATTAGCAATTTTTAGAATAATAAATAATAATTTGGATTTTATTTACCTATTACACCTAACGATGCAATACACAAACGCAAAAGCATGCGCAAAAGTAACTGACCAACGTAACTATGAACGTAACCATCATCGTCTTGTTGATTATTAGCGCAGCCGCACTTGAATATTTAGTTAATTTTCTATCAACCTATCAACCAGGTGCGCTTATTCACGAACGACTTCAAATATTTAGAAATGCCAGTGCGCATATTTACGAACGGACCGTGAAATCGCAAAACTAAACTCGGTATATTTAAATTTACCAAAATTTTCATTATTTTTAAAACGTATATAGGTTTTCAATGTCATTTAATAATATTGTAACATATTATTGTAATAAAAATATGTAATATTAACTAAAAACATACAAAAATATTAAAAATATATAAAAAATTGATCAAAAAATAATATAAGTAAAAATTATAGTTATAAGTATGCTGTAACTTACATTATATTTTAAAACAAAGATGTACTTTTTACGTAATACTATCGAAATATTTCATATTCAAGTTAATATTTTAAACATCAAACAAACTTTATAAATTACTGTTTTTGAAACTTTAATTTTGTTGACTTGGTGGTTATGGACTATCATAATATTTCATATACAGGTTTATAATCTATGTATTATACAAAAAATATAAATTAATTTTTGAAAAATCTTGGCTTGTCGGTTTGGTGAGGCACTGCCTCCCCTGCCTACCCTGACAAGCCGCCACTGGACAGAGTTATTTTGTGAGCTTACAGTAAATTTGAGTCATTAATAATATTGGCTAAAACATTTAAGAAAGTGAAATAGAATTTGTGCTATCGTTCATTTTAGTTTAATTATTCAAATCTTTTAGTGCTAAATTTAATTTAATTAAAATTACAATAATTTTTTAGTTTTGAAGTACGAATTTTAGTTTAACGCAATAAGTACAAAGAAAATTTTTAAAAAAGAATTTTTATTCTTAAAATTGATTTGAATTATGTATACAATTAATTTATACAGTTACATAATTGGGATACATTTTAGACTAAGTTATTGCACGTAATATTACTTTACAAATTTTTAATTTTTTCGGTCCAATTCGAAGTAATTATCTACAAAATATTTAGCTTATGAGTTTTCGTATAGAATCATTGTTTTTTATTTAGTTTAGTTTGATTAGTTAATAGTTATTTTGTTATCCTAAAAATGGAACCACGGCACCTTACCCCTGCCGAATTAAGTTTCGAACTTAAGTGCAGAAATTTGATCCCCAGATTAACCCAAGTAGCAAAACGAGCACAACTAAATGACGCATTACAAAAACAAATACCCCCCGGTTTAACTACAGTAGATTGGAACAAGCAGGAGAGTGATTTGCTAATTTCAGTACTAAATATTTCAGAAATACTAGAAAATAATTCGCGGCAAATTAATTTAGAAACGCGAAAAACATTAGAATCAGGATTTTATCATTTGAATAATAGATTAAATTTATTGGAAGCGATATCTATTGACGAGGCCGATAAAAATATGGTCTCAAATTTTATAGAAGAGGTAACCACTTTTGTTCAAATTTTAGAAAGAATCCCGAATGAAACGATCGATCAAAAATTAAAGTTAACGAATAATATAAATCAACCTAGCAATTCGACAGGTGGAAACGTGTTTAAAAAAATCATTCCTGTTTATTAATGGAACTTAAAATTTAGCGGCCATGAAGATAAACAGGACGTTTTTGAATTTTTATCTAAAATTGATGATCTTAAAGAAGCGCGTCAGATTTCCGACAAAGATTTGTTTTTAGCCGCTCACGATTTGTGCTACCCTGTGGCTTAGAAATATTAAAAAAAATTTCACAACCTGGGATAGCTTAGTAAACCAATTAAAAAAAGAATTTCTACCGAGCGATTACGAATACAAATTACAAAAACAACTCCAAGATCGTACGCAAGATGTTCATGAAAATGTATTATTGTTTATAACGGCAATTGAATCTCTATATTCTAAACTTAACCCCCGTACCCCAGAAAAAATTATAGTAGAGCAAATAGTACGTAACCTTAATGCTTTCTTTGCTTCCCATGTTGCCTTAAGCGATTGCAACAATCTTTAAGATTTAAAGGACCGATGCAAACGAGTCCAGGATTTAAAAAGTAAAAGCGACAAGTACCCTCATGCGTCATTTGAGAAGCGTCCCTTAAATTTTCAAAACTATAGAAATTCTAAACCAAATTTAACCTATTCGCAAGGGAGATCCATCCCTGTAAACGTCGATACAAATATAGGCTCGATAAATAACTATGACCCCACTACGCCACCTTCATTGACATGTTGGAATTGCGGAACGACGGGCCATTTGTATAGTAATTGTAAAATTAAGAAAAACAATATTTTCTGTTATGGATGTGGCATGAAGGAAGTAATCAACAGTAATTGCCCTAAATGCTCTCCTATTCAGTCTCAATTTCCGGAAAACGGAAAGGTGGTTGCCGGGTGCAAGCAACCTTTTTGTACCAAGATGCCCTTTAGAAAACGATTTAAAGACATTAGAAATACGAATCTCCACTACAGCGCTAGATCACGGTCGAGGATCGACACGCGTATTTTATCCGACCTCATCGCAAACAGAAACGAGCAATGTAAATTTAGAACAATCAATGAGACCAAACTGGCAAAGCCGCGGGCGATTCTCCGACCAACCAGACCCTCAAGTGGAAATAAATTAAGTTATTATTTTGATTTTAACGATTGGAAATCTTGGCTAATTAAATTACAAGATTTTTTTTAAGTAAATAAAGTAAATTCAATTTAAAAAAATAAAATTAAAATACAAAAAATTAAAATTAATGGAAAATCTATTAAATCTGCACCAATTATGTCAAAAAAGCCATTTGATAATCGACCCCATTTAGATTTAGTTATAGATAAAGTTAATATTAAGGCTCTTCTGAATACAGGAGCAATGAACTCTATTGTTGGAAAAAAGGGTTTAAAGTTATTAGATTCAAATCGTTATGACCAAATTGAATTGACAGACATAACTGAGATCAAGGTTGTCACGGGCTCAAATTGCCCGATGTCCCAAAATTGATAGCGGGAAGTGGCTATCCTCTCAGACACACAGGATTGCCGCTGGCTCGAGTCGGCGAGGTCGTGGATCGCTGAAAAACAAGGAAATCCTGGGTCCAAGTAAACGATGGTATTCCAAAAATATTTAAAATTGTCAAATTCGAGAGGGCGCCACTCGAGCAAATGTCGCTAAATCTTACCTTGAGTTGAGTTCGGCTCGAGATGGAATCTTCAACTAAATATGATTTTGGTCAAGTAGATTCGACAGAAAAATGTCTCAATAAAAAATCAACAAAATTTAATGACGTGTAAGTTAATGACAAAAACAAATTATAAAAATGTAGGTTGGTGAATAATTTGCAAGCTTATATAAAATTTAAATCTAAATTTAAATATAAAATTGAATCTTATACGTTGATAATAATTTTAGTTTCCGGACACAGTTATAGTACTTAAAATTGAATGAAAGATGAGATGAAGTTTAAAATTAATTTTCAATACCTGTAAATAATATAAATTTTCACATATATGTTAAAATTTAACACAACAAAATGTTGCCTTATGATTAGACAACCCAATTAACATGAATCGACAGTTCGTGTTTTGATAATTGACAAATCAATTAAAGTGGCAAGCATACAAAATCTTACTTTATAATCTCGAACCGTAGAGGTGTCGTGAAGTGTCTAAACACAAAAGTTTGTGTGACGATAAACCCAACGGATCAAGTGAAAAGTTTGCAATGTTAGTAAAAAGCTCTTAAATTTACTAAAATTAAGTTTGCGTGGGAGCACTTCAATTTATTACTGTACTGGAATCAAAATTATTGTCGAGTAAATGAATAATTGAGGTCCCGATAGAACTTAACGGAGCAATTGTTTTTGTTGAACTCATAACTTGAAAGTTATGAGTTGATTTCTTAGAATTTAGAACGTTAATTAGGTTGGTTTTAAAAATGCAACAACCTTTTATCCCAATGATTGCTGGAAAATAGTTTAAGCCAACAAGGTCACTTGATGACGTCACAACGGAAATTTTTAAGAAGTCCAATTCAGAGTGGACCGTTAATTGTTTGTAAAATCAGATTTCGAGGAATGGCTAATAAAAAAATTGTAGTCACTTACAGTTTCGTAGGTTTATAAGTGGATTACAACGATAAACAATATGGGCGTTTACCAACATGGTCGGATGATGAAATCTGTGATCATCGCCTCAATCGAATATAAATATTGGTAACTGACCAGGTTTCTTGCTTCAACTTGAGTTTGTCTACAAAGGTTGATAAAGATTTTGATGGGATGATGGTAATGTAATGGTTTTCTTCAAATTTTTATACGAAACACAATCGACCTAGATAGCGCAATGTTGACTAATGCTTTGGAATTTGGTTAAACAAATTTGCAACGAATGCAGAACGGTTCGTGGCCTACCTTGGCCAAGAACGAACCCTAAAAACTTAAACGTCACAACACTAAAATTTTCCAAGCTTCACAACAAAAAGGAAACCATTTTAATTCCCATTCACAACCTTCTTTGAGTAATGTTAAGCCTAACTGTTTGCCGCAATGTGCAGTTGCTCGAAGAGAACAAGGGAAGGGAGTTTTACAGGTAACTGTATTAAATTTACAAAAGAGCGGGATGAAACTTAATTATTCTATCGACCAATAGAGGGCATAAGAATGTCCTTTATGAAATTAAAAATGACTAAATTTAATCTTTCCAAGCCTAATGAAGGTGACAATTGAACGAAATTGGTTTGAATACAAATTTTGAATAAAACCTGAAGCAAAATCTCGATTCACATTACAAGGTTGCTAACGGAGCGTCCAGTCCTGTACGGGGCACATTATCATTAAGAATTAGATTAGGTCAAACAGAAAAGGAGATCAAATTTTTAGTACTCCCTGATTTATCATGCGAATTCTTATTGGGAGTAGATTGCCAAGCAAGGTTGCCACTTGCGAGGGTATATCGGGTTCTGCCACATTAAATAAACAACAAGAAATTCAGTTAGATAACATTAAAAATAAATTTAAAACATTGGCTCAGCCGGGAAGCGGTTTCGTGCGTGGAGTAGAACATAAAATTGATACCGGTGATGCTATACCCATTAAACAAAGGCAGTACCCTTTAAGTCCGGCCATGCAATCTAAATTACACAAAGAAGTAAAAAAAATGAAGCGTGACGGGGTCATCATTGAATCCGAGTCTCCGTGGTGTAGTCCACTAGTTTTAGTGCGTAAGAAAAATGGTGAAATAAGGACCTGTTTTGATAGCCGCAAATTAAATAAAGTAACTGTGAAGGACTCCTATCCTTTACCACGTCCAGATTGCATACTGAATCGCCTACGGAATGCTAAATATCTAACCTCTATTGATTTAAAGAAATCTTTCTGACAAATCCCTTTAGAAAAGTCATCACGCTCAAAGACAGCTTTTCGCGTGCCAGGAATGGGGTTGTTTGAGTTTTTAGTAATGCCTTTCGGTTTGTCAAATTCCCCTCAAACACTCCAGAGAATAATGGAAAAAATTTTAGGCGCAATATTACATAAGGGTGACGCCTTCGTGTATTTGGGCGACATTATAGTAATTTCGGAAACATTCGAGGAACATATCGCAACTCTTAATTTAATATTTGAAAAATTACAACCTGCCGGATTTCGCATAAATTTAGAGAAATGTGAATTTTGTAGGAAGTCCCTGACGTTTTTAGGTTTCGTAGTAGATGAATTTGGTTTGCGTATGGATCCCGAAAAGGTAGATGCAATTAATCGCTTCAAAACACCTAAAACTACAACCGAGGTAAAGCGGTTGATAGGTTTGATTAGCTACTACAGAATATTGCTACCCAATCTATCCACGGTTTCATCACCGATTACCGCTTTAATAAGAAACAAAAAGAAGGGTCAAACAATACAATGGTCACCCGAAGCAGATGCGGCGTTTTTAGAGATAAAGTGGCTCATAACCACGGCACCTGTTTTGATCAGCCCAGACTGTAGTAAACCGTTTTTTATTCAAACCGATGCGTCCCTAGTAGGCGTAGGTGCAGTATTATTTCAAGAACAAGGCAAATTAGAGCACCCAGTGTTGTACGCGAGTAGGGCCCTTACGTCGGCTGAACAAAAATACTCTGCTACCGAAAGAGAACTTATAGCCGTTATGTTCGCGGTAAATAAATTTAGAGGATACATTGAAGGAACACAGTTTATAGTAATTAGTGATTGTAGTGCGTTGGCATGGTTACATAGAATATCAAACCCATCAGGTCGACTGTCCCGTTGGGCTATGTACTTGGCACAGTATGATTTTGAAATTTGACATAGACCCGGAAAATTGAATATCGTTCCAGACGCTCTTTCCCGTGATATAGCTGCTTTAAACTTAGAAATTCTAAAACCAGATCAATGCTATTCCGATATGTTTGATTCTGTCAGGAGGGAACCCGATGGTTACCCGCATTTTAAAATTCAAGATGACAAGTTATATAAATTCGTCCCATCAATATTACCCATTCGCTCTAATGTTCCAGAGTGGAAGCTAGTAATTCCCACCGATAATCGAATGGAAATAATGAATAAATGTCACGATGAACCTACTTCAGCTCATTTTGGGGTTTCAAAAACAGTATCTAAGATCACTGAGTTATACTATTGGCCCAAGTTAGTAAAAGATGTAAAAAAATACGTAGCTAACTGTAACATTTGTGGTTCACAAAAAAGTCCCAACCAAGCCCGACCAGGATTAATGGGTCAATATAAAAAAAAATCCTTTCCTTTTCAATCAATATCAGTAGACTTAGTGGGACCTCTGCCCAGATCGAAGAAAAGAAATCAGCATTTATTAGTTGTGACTGATTGGTTCACAAAGTTTTTGTTGGTCCAGCCTTTGGTTAATGCTACAGCTAAAGCTGTTTGTAGATTTATGGAAAATCAAGTTTTTCTGATTTTTGGCGCTCCTCAAGTAATTATTTGTGACAATGGAGTGCAGTTTACTTCTAAAGAATTTAAACAATTAGCAAATGAATATAAAGTTAAAGTAAATTATTTAGCTCGTTATCATGCCAGCCCGAACCATACGGAACGAGTTAATCGCGTATTGGTTACTGCTTTGTCTTCCTTTATAGACAAAGACCACACTCGTTGGGATGAGAACGTGCATAATATTGCGCAGGCTATTCGAACCGCGAAGCATTAAATAAGTAAATTTTCACCGTCATATTTAGTATTTAATCGTTACGTTCCCATTAGTGGCGACTTTTATGGAAAAGCGCCGGCGGATGAGAATATTCTAGAAATTGAAAATAAATTAATGAATGATGATGACCACTGTGAGTTGCCGGAATTATACCAACAAGTACGAGCTAAGCTAAAAAAATCTTATGAAATTAGCAAAAAGCGATACGATTTGCGAAAGAGGCCACTTTCATTTCAAATAAATGATAAAGTGTGGAAGAAAAATATGTTTTGTCTGACAAGGCAAAGAAGTTTGCGGCTAAATTGGCACCTAAGTACACTGTATGTACAGTGATTAGAAAATTAGAAAATCTTTCATATGAACTAAGAAACAATCAAGGTCAAAATCTTGGGGTGTGGCACGTTAAAGATCTAAAACCTTATAAGGGCACTGACAGTGACCCTGAAAACTAAATTTGATATGTTTAATTAATTACAATAATTGTAGTAAGGGTAAAATTTTACATTGTGAGAGGAGTGATTCCGTTTCAGGAATATGTTACGAACTTGATGGATGTACTTTCAATTCATTACTGTAGGCGTTGATCAGGCTTAGAAGATGAATTTCGGGGTCCAGTTAGTAAATGCGCATTCTCGAATCGTAATGCCTTTCTTGCAGGTTGAGAAACTTTTACATTAGGTTTATTTATTTTTTTTAGTTTCAAATTATTCAACTATTTTTAGTTAAAGTTAAACGTTAATTAATTATGTTTGTGACTGCTAGAACTTCATGTATTTTAGAGTAGATTTTAATTTATAAATTCAAATTTGGTATGGTCCTGGGCAAGAACAAATAAACTGCAACCCTTGCGTTCAACAAGCTTATCTTGCTGTTCGACAAGCTCTAACTTTTTTTTTATTTTTATATTATAGTATTTATTGCTAATTAAGTTTATTAAAACTTTTGTTGAGAATTTACTTTTGAGTATTTAAGTTATAATATTTGATTTTGTTTGAGAATTAGAGTTCAAACGGACTGATTCGATGAGTCAGATGTGGTTCATCTTAGAGCACTAAGCTGGGTAGGTCCTATGTTGTCTGCTTACGAGCAACCTTAGAGTATTTAAGTTATAGTATTTGATTTTGTTTGAGATCTAGAATTCAAAAAGCTGGGTAGGTCCTATGTGGTCTACTTACGAGCAACCCTTGAGTATTTAAGTTATAATTGTAAAAAAACTGATTAATAGTCTTAGTATACGGTATACTAGATGGAATTTGTTCTACTTTTCATCATAATTGATGAAATTGAAGTTTTTACTATTAAAAATCTGATGTAATAGTAGAATGGAAACTTTTTATTTTAAGTTTATTTATGCATGTTTAGTTCCAATTTTGTTAGCATACAGCTTAAGCTGTTTAAATGGTAGTGCGATCAACAGTGGTCTCTGGACTCAGAAAGAGAGTGCTGCGCTCTCCCAATAAAAAACAGTAAGCATATATAGCGAAACATTATGGATAAACGGTGTTCTCGTTGAATTTTTATTATGCCCTCCTTGCAAACCAAACGGTAGTCACATAATCACTAACTTGTATATATGATCGGTCTACAGGCTTCAGGGTTTCTTATTTTTCCCCAAATGCCTTATTGATAAAATAAGTGGCGCTCAACATCCTAATTAAGTTTTTTCTTTGCAAGTTACCTCATTTTTTTTTTTGTTTTTTTGTATACTATTAGGAATGTGTTACGAAAAGTTGATTTCCGTAACTAGGAATATGTTTAAGAAAATAAAATAATTTTAATTTCGGCAAAAGCTACTTTGATGATAAACAAGCCGAAAGTTAAATATAATACTTTAATTCTAGTGCAGGAAAGGGAGGCGGCTTCTTAATGTGTTCGGTATCGATTCTGCCGGTTCTCAATCATTTCGGATCACTAGAAATAGTCATAAAGTATTGAAGTTGACAATTTCTTGTAATTTTGCATAATATTCCTAGAAAATAGTTTCAGTTTAAGTAAAATCTACTTGGATGTTAAACAAACCGAAAACTAAATAGTATATTTTAATTCTTGTATAGGAGAGACCGGCGGATGCATATTAAGTTCACTATCGATTCCGTCTGCCCTCGATCATTTCGGACCATTAGAAGTGGTCGTAAAGTATTGTAGGTGACAATTTCAAAAGGCACCGGGTTCCAAACTTAAAATAATTTATTTTTTGACCATTTTTAAGAAAAACAAAATAAGTTTGCTTCCCACGAAAATGTTAAATTTATAATTAGGTAGAGCGGATTTTTAAGGGTTATTTAGTTTATATTTTACAACAATTAAGAAGTTCTCTTACAAAATTACAACAAGACGGTCGATAGTTTTTATAGTAAAGCGAGTATAGTAAAGTAAATTGTTATAGTATAGGGTTTTTAGATAGTTTGTCTAATTTTGATTATTAAAGTTTTGACAACGAAGTTATCAGTTTATTAATCAAAAATTCTAGGTAATAAATAAACAATCAATTTACAGACATCAAAATTACTGTAAGCAAATATTTAAAAAAGTTGTAGTTAAGTATAGTCGAGAATTAATAACAGATACAAACAATAAAAATTGTAATAAAGTGCGCGTTAGTGCAATTAATAATTATCAAAAGTGCAGTCCTGGACTTATTGTGAATCTTCATTAACCACCTTTAGATAATCTACAGCACCACATTTTATGGATAGTGGTAAACAATTAAGGGTGAGCTAATTGATTTTAACCCTTATGTTCCTCTACAAATATACAAATGATATCTACTGTATGGAAAATAGTACCCGGGTACTCGGTATGGTAACATAAGGGTTAAACATTATTGTGCGCAAAATAAAAAATTACAAATTTACTGACTATAAATAGGAACTTAATAATTAATTTTTAAATTTTAAGATTATTTTTAATAAGTATAATTTTTATTTTTATTTGTTAAAATATTTTCTATTTAATTTAATGTAAAAATAATTTTTATTCATTTCTATTATATTTCATTTTTAAAACCAATGGCTTTTATTTACTCCAGTGATTTACTCATAAGTGTCGTAGAACTCACCACCTGAGGTTAAGCGGAAGATCAGGTTTCAAGCTCTCCGATGAACTAGCCCAGAGCAATTTGTTAAAAAGAGGTAACAATATAATAAATTAATTTAACAAAATGCTTTTATATTAAAAAAATATTTGTGGGCAAATATATGTACATAAGTACATAAAGCACAACCCCTACTAAATAAGCACGAATACTATTCGATCCTAAATATCGTAGAAAGATATCGATAGATGATCCCGAATCAAATGATAATTGCTTGAACTCTTGGAGTTAAGCAAGGGAAATAAATACTTCATTTTTTATTTGTTAAATTACAATAATTAATTTATAGCATCAGAAATTTATACTTGTATTTTTGAATTGTTTACCACGCTGAGTTATTTTAATGTTCTATAGATAAAATAATTTTAAATTAAAATTATTAGTTCTTGAAAATAATGTAAATTAGAATTATCAATAACGAGCTACAAGACACAAATAAAACACTTTTTTAAACGAGCTTTGGAAAAATGGCTTTTTCTTTTTCAAGTTTAATATGAATTAATAATTCTAATTTATATAGATAAAATAATTCAGATCTTAAAATAGGTTAATTAACTTAAAGAGATGTAAAATCAAGCCCAAATTTAAGATTAGAGTCATGATGAAAACAATAAAATATATAATTCGTCTAAATAGACAGTAAATTGTTTTTACCATAGGTAATTTGATAACTTTTAATAAATTTATATAATTTATTGCAACCATTGGCAATGATCATTTTTTGAAATCATAATTCCTATTGGAGACATCTTTCCTGCAGTTAGGCTCACGTCATGACATTTCGATAAATTTGAAATGCCATTTAACATTTGATTTTAAGTCTAGAAATTGTTAAACGCTGACAAAAGTCTCTGTTTTTTTGCAAAAATTCCTAAATATATGTAATTAAAACGCCCCACAGTAGGACGAATCAAACTTTTTGAAATATTTTTAACTTTTAAACATTTTTTAACCCTTTTAAAGATAATATTACTGGACTAAAAATACTGACTTTTCTGATTTTTTTCCATGTTCCCTATATTTTTGACCGGCTAAAAGTTAGATTCGTCCCACTGTGCGCCATTAGAATTGCAGCGTGAATGAAACATAAGTATATTTTGGTACATTATTTTATACAAATCTACTCTTTGCGCAGTACCTCCTATATTGCAAAAGGTCAACCAGACATTCAATTTCTTATTTACTTATCATCAAGGTACCACTGTGTAAAATTTGCACGTGAATAAAACACGTATTGAAAAATGTGTTACCAGCTCTTGGACTATATGATTTTCATTTATATAAAGTATACATTTCGATTGCTTTCTCGTAGCTACCTAGATTATAAAATACCTATTAAGTGCCTTTAGACACACAATCCTGGCACGCGGCTAGGATCGAATGCCAGGCACTCGTTCTAGGCGTGTGTGTCTAAAGGTAAGGAATCGTCATTCCACGCGCCACGCATTGACGTCACAAAATATTTTGTTCATTATTATTTTGAAAACTTTCGTATACTTAAGTTATTTTGTTATAATAACAAGTAATTATATACTTGAGGTACCTATAAGTACTTTACTCTCACAAATTAAATTATTTTTTCAAGAGAAGAATTCTTATGGACACTAAAATTTGCATGTTAATATTCTTCTAGCGTTTAATCGTTAAAACTGTTATGAGAATTTAAATAAAATTGTAAATTATTACCCTTTCTAAATTTTCACAACTTTGTGTAGTTTTTGTTATAGATTTGATATAGTATTGTAGATATTGGTAATGAGCAGAGAGGAGTGTAAGCATGTTGATGTAAATAAATACTTTTGAGTAAAGTTGAAATCCAACTACACTAAATGTAATTATTTGAAAAAGAAATCTGGCTGCACCACTTTCTAACAAACATGAACCACTTCCAAATGGCAATAACCATTCTTTATTTTTTATTGATACTATTGCTGCTAGTAATATAGCAGCTATTTCTCCAACAACTATCGATGTAGTTCCAAAATAGCCCTGAAGAACAAAAATATAAGTTCACTCTTATAAATAAATAAACCAGATGTAGTTCAAACAAACATAATATGAAAATATAAATGAATCGTCTAGATGCAAAACTCAGTGTTTGAAATTTTGCTTATTTGAGTTAGCCGCGGTATCCGATTCAAAATCTCCAAAATCTTATAAAGAATATAAGTCTAATGTAAGTATTTAACAAAAGTCACTATTTATTATCTTAAAACTCAAGTGAAATATTTAGTTGGGTACAAAACTCTTTCTGTCCTATTGATATTTAATTGCAAAGCGGAATATTTGCTAAATGCAAATAGCGAGTTTTGCATATAGACGACTCAAATATAAAGACAGTTAAGTGAAAAGTTTTATAAGAAATTGGATCGCAAATACTGAAAAGGTTAAGAAACATTGCATTAACAAATACAAAATTAAATGTAACAAAGAATGACAACTACTTACTACTATATTATAAAGTACAAATTATTTTTTAAATTTTGTAATTATTTAAGGTCGGACAAATTGGACGATGCAATTTTATTATTTTATCACACATGCAGAATATAATTGAAAAACAACGTTTTGTTCAGTTTTTCTACTACATACTCGTATTAGGTCATGTAATTCATTTTTTAAATAAATTATTATATATGAATCACAACAGACAAGTTCAGTAAGTTGTAACGTGCCAAAAAAACGTTTTGTCCGTTACAATTACTTTCATGCGACGCCACTGGATCGCTATTGGTTGCGATAATTTTTCGTTCAATTTTGATAAGCGGCATTACTCGTTAAATTTCGAATGAGGTTGACGTTTAATCGCTGTTCGTCCATTTTTAGTTATTAATGTTTTAATTCGATTTAATTTTGCCGTATGACGGGAAATTATATTAATTTTCCTTCTATTTAATTTGTTTAACAAATTATTTTTAGCACCCAGGCTATGTTTTACACGTTTGTTATAATAATTCGTTATTGGTTTTTACCACAATTTAAATTTTGGTTGTCGTAAGATGGAGTTTATCAATATTGGAAATCTTTTCTTATCCGCATATGGTTCCAATATTTTGTTTCTGGTTTTGCGATGACACTGCTTTATCGGTCATCTGTTTGAAGATATGGGGCTTTAAACATTATTGTTATCTAACATCAATAGTCCGAAGAATGGTTATTTTTTATTATGGATTTTGTTGCCCGATGGTTGTATTTTTTTCACAAGAGGATGTATCCTTGTGACTGTGTAGTACCAGGTGGATCGAAATTAATGTCCAATTGGAGAACCAAACTTCGTATATTTTCGTTTTGATGTTTCACCACTTTTCAATCCCGGACGTGGATTTACATTTTTTTAGTTGGGATGGAACACCTCGATTCCAAGCAGATGATTTGATTTTATAAAGATGTTTCAGTAGAGATTATTTGAGTTTGCAGTCACACTTACTCGGTTGATGAGTATTGGAACTGGCAGGCTGTTGATTTTTAATGAGTATTTTGAGTTCTCTATTTTGTAGACTTTCATTCCTGGATGGTAGACCAATAGAATGATGAAGTAATGTTATTGAATTCGAAAGTCCTGACGAAGGAAAGACAATTGCCGAGTCGTGAAGTTGGTAGTACTGCATTCAGGGTAAGTCTCATAGAGATGCATATACTTGTTTTAAATGATGCTGTATGCCAGGTTCTATTTTGTAAGTCAATAATCCCGAGATAATGACATCCGGTGTGCAATTAATCTTTGCTGAGGATAACTTCTTTTTGTTGGGTTATCCTCTTCTGGGATTCTCAACTGTATTTTTTTACTTGGCTGAATCAACCCTCAGGTGGATGTCAGTTCTTCACTTTTGTATTTTTATTTTATTTTTCTAGTTCATAATCCTCAATTACGTACTAGCTTTACTTGATCCTTATGTGTATGTTTTATGTTATCTGTGTTAATACAATAAATCGACTCTTGATTTCTTTTTTAGTTTTATTTGTATTAGCTGGCGTCCACTTTTCCATCGTACTTTTCATTTAGCTGAGTTTAGATCTGAGTACTGAAGAACGTTTTGTTACGAATCCACGATGTTTTTCGAAACATCCACGCTCTCGAGAACTGCGTTTTAAATAACACAGCTGGCTAACACGTACAGTCCATCTACGGTTAGGCAAGTGGCAAGGGTAGTTTAATTTTGAGCAAGTTACGCTACAAAGTACCTAAAATATAACATAATTCAAACCTACAAACCTATAAATAAAAAGTTTCATCAAACTCGGCTGGATTTCCAAATGTTCCTAATATGCTGGTCGCATTACCCCTTTGAATTTCTAGACTAATGCGTTTAAAGAAGAAAGACTTAGCACGAGGGTCGCCGGATTTCTCAATTAAAATTTTGCCAATCTTATTAGCAAAATCCTTTGAGTCCGATGACCATGCACCAAGAGTCTCCACCGCAAAGCCTAAAAATTCAAAGTGGTCACGCAGGCCAGCATACTTTTTAATTTTTAAATTTTGAGCAGTTAATGCTGCTGATCCTGCCGACCTAGAAGATACTTTTATGTGACATGTAGCTAGCGTATCCACGCATGTGGCATCTCACACAAGTGCTTTCCCACGGCACCCACGGAACTATAAAGTCATCCCGTCCGGACGTTTTCCGTCGTTGCGTGACAATTCCGGTGGCTCCAACAGAGCTGGAATGTTACAAGACGTTAGAGACCTCTTTAAAATGTTATTGAGACCGTTGTGTCTCGAGAATCGACCGGCACTTTTCTGACACGACAGGGCGTGAATTCCCAGCGCACTCACAACTTGACCACAAACACACATATGTGATTAACAAATATTGGCACCCATTCGTAAAGCAAGACAGATGCGAAGTACGTTCTTGTCCAAAAGAGTACCTAGATTTGAAGATGGAAATGCCTGAAGCCTTGCTCCAGCTTCAAATTGCGATGTCGCTAAAATCCTGGCACGACAAATTTCAGAGCTCTTCTCTATTATATTTTCATAGTTGATCTTCATATTTGGCTTATCCCAACTACTCTGTAAATTCTTGGAAGTAGGCAAGTCCAAACCTGGACATAATGTTCGACTAGCCTTCACGGCTTCATCCAAATAGCTGATCTCAAAGACATTGTGAAGTGTCAGAGAAAGAATTTTACCGATGAGAGCAAAGCTACTATGAGATGAAGACAAGAAGGCGGGTAGAGCTACGTCAGAAACACGACGAATAATAAAAAATAAAAAATAAAAGTTGCCACAAATCATCATTCTCCAATTGGACATTTATAATTTTTTCTATGCCATTCCTAATGTGATTGTCCATTTCGAATAGTAATGATTTGTTTTTCCAAATAGGACTACATCTTAAAAAATATGTAAGGCGTGGAATCAAGAAGCAGTGGCGTAAAAAGTAAAATGTTGCGTGTGGTTGAATATTTTGCAACGTTCAATGAAAAATTTAAATTTATTAACTTTTTCTTCAAAAAGAGATTTCATTGATTCCTCAAATACAGGAGCACCCAAAAGAAAAAGATTATCATTGGAAGCAACACGAAATTCTGGAATGAGATTGTTGATTTGTCCAACGAAGTCGTATTGTTTTTCTACTGACAGTGACGAAAAGAAGAAAACTTCACATTTGGATGGATTGATCTTTAAACAGATTTTACCAAATTTATGTATTAATAGATTCAAATCTTTTAAAACTTCTTCAGATCTTCCTCCAATCGTTCCATCATCGAGGTATCAAATATTAAGACTTGATTTTAGTAACTTAACGATCGGATTAATAGCAAGACTAAACAAAGCAGGGCCCATATGGTCACCTTGCTGACAACCTACTGCAGATGAACTAACATAATTCCCTTTTAAAAGTATCGACAGGCTTGAATAATTTTGAAAAATTTATGGAAATGCATTACTAACATCCACTTTTAAAATAATTACAGCTTCACTGTCATTTTGAATATATGTCTTGACTGAATGAACCTCAGCTTCACAACCACATTTTATACCAAATCCCAATTGCACTGGACAAAGTGTATTTACAAGAGAATCTTTTAGAGTTTTGCATAAAATTTTTGAAGTTAACCGTCGAAATGTGCATCCAATGGCAATAGGTCTAATACCACCTCCTTTTCTCTTGAGAGTGTAAATTTGCTCCGTATAATTTATACCAATTTTATATTTTTTACCATATTTTTACCCTAAAAATATGGAATGAATTCTTTATTTATTTTTCCATCCAGCATTCAGTTTGATAGTTTCAGAAGATCTTGAAGTAATTTTGTAGCAGATTCACCTTTTCATGTTGCAAGAAAATCTTTTAGGTGCTGTGGTGAAATACCATTCATACCTCCAGCGGACCCATTAGGAAATGCCGTAACAGCTTCTAAAACATCTTTTTCTGTTATATTTACTTTTGGCCAAATTTCAGATGGATCATCGCTGATGATCAGAGGACATAACGGAAGTGGGTGTTTATCTTTTAAACATTCAATTATTTCGTCGCTATCGGGGGCTATGTTATCATCTGAAGATAATAGGCGTACGGCCCCTCCAACATCTCCTTCGTATAATTTTAACTCAGCTTTTCTATAAATTGACGTATTATGATTTTGAAAAAAATTTGAATCTAAAGTAGGTACTTGGCATTTTAAAATGAGTTAAATTTTGCTGTATTTTAGTTGTCAAGGATATCTTTTTACCTCTAAAAATATATTTTAAAATTATACCGGGTGCTGAATGAGTTAGCCGAACATAGGAAATTAACATGTAAAAACTTATTTGTGCAAATTCCTGTTTCCCTAATTATTTTAGAGAAAAAATGAAAGACACAAAAATAATGCAGAAATATAAACTGCAAATGATAATACCATTAGATTTCATCTAACTTTTACTTAATAGATCAAAAAATGCGTTTGAAATTGTTAAAATTTGCATTTATCGCACTGGCCATGTAATAAATTTAATTTAATTAATATTTTCCAAAATAATTACCATGGAAAATTTCATGGCCAGTCCGATAAACGAAACTTTTAACAATTTCAAAAGCATATTTTGGCTTTTTAAGGGAAAGTTAGATTAAATCTAATACTCTTATCATTCGTAGTTTATATTTCTGCATTATTTTTGTGTCTTTCATTTTTTCTCTAAAATAATTGAATCGCTAAGCACAGAAAGGAAAGTACTGACAAATTTGTCGAAATTGAGTTATACATCATGTCATATATTTTCGTCATAGCCCGATCGTTTAGTGCAAGAATAAAAGTTCTACCATAAGGCATTAGTTAGTTATTCGTCAGCAAAATATGCGTTTTTGCGACGTCGCGTCGCCAACATAATTAACAGCAGATGTTTGTGGTTGACAGAAATACTTACTGAAAAATTTTTGTTGTAAATTTCATTTTCTTAATTTTTGTTTATATAAATTTTTCTATTTTGTTGCGCCATTTCAGAGTTACGGTGATTTAAAAACGACTCTCTAAAATACAAAATTTCATCTGTATCTCAAAAAGGGTGCAACGAATTGGAAAATGTATAGGAACAAAATTGTAGGGAATGAAATTCACAAGAAAAACTACTTATACACTTTTCTATTTCGTTGCACCGTTCTTGAGATACAGACAAAACTTTATTTTGTATTTTACAGAGTTTTTTTTAACGTTAATGTAACTTTTAAATGGTGCAACAAACTAGAAAAATTTATATAAACAAAAATGAAGGAAATAAAATTATCAACAAAAAATTTGTAATAAGTATTGCTGTAAAAATAATTTTTATATGACAAAACACGCCTTCAGAACCTATAATTTACATTGCTAACATAAGACTGGATGAATAATATTGTTAGCCACTGTATATAACGAAAAACAATGTTTATTTTGCTTTTGAATGAATGTATTTTATGTCTTATAGAATAAAATTTTCCTTTGCTTAAGTTTTTTCAATTGTTTAAATTAAACAGCTTATTAAGTGCAGAAAGGTAAGTACTTCAATATAATAAATATTTTTTTTGGTAAAGATATTGATACAATTAACTTATTTTCTCACTTTTCCTATATCTAACAGCCATTTCTAAATAGTATGTGTAAAAAAATTGTGCAGCTGAAAAAAATGGTTAAAAATTTAAACAGTTTAAATCGATTATCTCAAAACGTAAATTTTGTAGTACTTTCCTTTCTGCACTTAGCGATTCAATTAGGGAAGCAGGAATTTGCATAAATAAGTTTTTACATGTTAATTTCCTATGTTCGGCAAATTCATTCAGCACCCGGTATACTTACTGGATTTATATTATAAAACTAGCTGACCCGGCGAACCTCGTACCGCCTTAGAACTTTAACCATATAAATTATTTCTAGAATTCTAGAACATCTTACCGCCTCAGAATGAATACACCAAGTGATCCGCTAAACGTTCTGCCATATAAATAAATTATATGCAGACGATGACCCCTGATAAAAGCAAAAAAACACCTCAGTATGTTTTCGTCAGTCCGTCTTTAGCCAACACAAATAGGCTCGATGGTTTACCCACGCGAAAACATGCCACGTATAATTGTCCGATGTAACTTATTGATTGTCATTGCGAATGCCAATCTAATCGGAAATTGAACACGTTTGAATTCAATTGGAACGTCTGTGGGAATCAGTGGAATTCGTGGCAGCAAAACATTTTCGGCTCGGAATTTGCCATTCAAAATAGTAGCTTCTATAAAGATTTTTATTAATTTTTTAATTACCAATCACGTGCCATTGGGTTCAAATTCCGCAGTAAAATAACCGGAGATCCAACTTTCATTCGTAGAAGGTGTGGTGGCATATGTCTGAGTTGAGAAACTCTGTTGGATAATTTACAGCTTCGTTGGCATCGCTAACTGTGCCGATCGATTTGTATGATACCAAATCGCCTGGAAACGACTACTGAATCTTATAGTTTAAATCGTCGACGACCACATTTTTTGCTGCCAAAATGACTCTTTCTGCCAGCCACCCATGATTTTTGTATTGTGTTCGTACATCGGGAAATATGCGCTCAATGAGAACATTTTGCGAATCAACGATTGTGCAGATATTAGTTGGCAATTTTATGCATCCAGTACTTTCATAAACAGCAACTTTCCCATCGCCGATATCTAATAATTGCTTCGAGAATGTGTCATCGGATGGTTCTTGTAGCATTTGAACGCGCATGTTAGTTTTTAGGTGAACTTTTTCAATATTACGCCACAGTGGCGATGATTTAAAGCAAGCGTTGATCTTATCAGCGTACGTTGAACGTGGAATGACGGGAAGTGTTTGTCTAAAATCACCTGAAAGGACTAACAAAGTGCAGCTGAATAATTTTTCGTTGGTTTTTATATCTTTGAGGGTTCTGTTCAACGCCTCAAGGAATGTTTGTGTGCCATGGTGCATTCATCCCAGATGATAATTTTGGGCAACTAAATATTTGGTCAGTATTTTTATCATTAAATGGTCAGTATTTTTTAAAATAAATGGTCAGTATATAATAATACTTTGGTCACTATAAATATTTAAGTGTCAATATTAAATCGAATTTTGGTCAGTATAATTTGTTATTTTGGTCAGTATAATATGTTAATTTGCTCAGTATTAGTTGTTATTTTGGTCAGTATAAATAATAAAGTTGCGGTAACATTTTGTTTAGTTAGTATATTTTATTGCTTAGTTAATTTTAGTTGCAGTAACCATTTTTAATATAAAAAAAGAAATCGAAATAATTATTATATAAATTTTATAATTATAATATACCAATAAAGTATAATTAATACGCTAGAAGAGCTCGAGTAGCTAATTTTGGCCTTCCCAAAAGCCTTAAGCCTTGATCACAATGGACCTCCCTAACTAATATCTTAAAAAATATTACTATCTTAAAAAACAAATCTTTTTCCATACATAGTTTATAACTTTTTGTAAAAGTAGTTTTTGCGAAATTCTAAACAAAATTAAAAATTAACCCTGGAATAAAAAAGTTATTAGGTATTCAAACCCATAACGATGGCTTTGCGGCACCCTGTATATACGGATATTTAAAATACTGACTATTTATTTAAAGTACCGATCAGATTTTTTAAATCACTGACCATTTATTTAAAATACTGACCATTTGTTTAAAATACTGACCATTTATTTAAAATACTGACAGTTTTTATACTGATCAATATAATACTGACCATTTATTAAAAATACTGACCATGTACTTAAAATACTGACCATTTCTTTAAAAATACTGACCAAAAATGTTTTTAAATACTGACCAAATAAATACAAGCCATAATTTTGCATTGTTTCAGCACTGTGGCCATGTACGATTGTTTTTTTATGCTGCATACTGCGTCTGGATTATTTTGAAAATTCAGTGGCAGCTTAAATGCTGAATGATCTGTTCTTCCTCTATCCAATAAAGTTGCTGCAATACCAGATGATTCAACGGCCAATGCGATGCCATTATTTGATCGTATTTCGGCGATCCACCTTGTCCCGCCGAAACTGCCAACATAATGCGGTCGTAAATGATTTTTTGTTCATTACTCAGTAGTGAGACATTGCGAGTAACAATCGCTGCCATTTGTGCAGAATCGTACTTCAGTTCACGATTCATTTCGGTGGCCATTAAATCAGATGCACTTCGATTTGGCAAACTCATACCGAAATAACTAAGTATGGTAAATTGGCAATGACAACGCAAAGATCCTCGATAGCAATCAATGCTTCATTGTGCATAGCGTTGCTGGATGTAATCGTTAGATCGTTGCACCTAGTACGAATTCGATGCAATTTTCTTCCGTCATTGAATCTTTGTGCTTATCCCACAATATGTCTTCTCATCCCGGGAAACATGTAGTCAACACTATAGCGAATAGTAGACGAAGTACTGCTCAGTGCTGCTTCAGTAAGCATATTGTCACAGTGATTGTCGTCTTCGAGTAAGCCGAGTGCAAGGCATGCATCTTTATATGTTGGATACTGTTGTCAATTCACTTTGCGTATATCTAGAAATGACAATGAGCCAGTAACATTAACCGACAAAAGTTGCAGATAGAAATACTCAATCTGCTTTGGATTGACTATATATATTCGGCCCAAAGTTTTTGATTTGAATAAGCCGGGGCACGCATCAATTGGTGTGCCTTGCTTGCGGGATCCATTTCTTTGTTTGATTCCACGTGAAATACTGCGGTACGTCGGAATAGAGTAAAAAGGCACCGAAAATATCCGCACGATTACACAATTCAAAAAATTCGGTGAGTGTTGTTTTTGGTGGATTTATGGCACGCTCAATTGCTGTCTCGTTGGTGAAAAATACGCGCTGGCTGTTTTTAAGATGGACGGCTAAATGTATAACTGCTGGATCCCGTTCCTAAATTGGGAAACGAAAGATACGCCAGACAGCTTCAATGGAGCTGATGTAACGGCCAATTTGGTAACACATTATTTCATCGTTGTCATTCAATGAAGGAGCATTTGTATAGGTATTTTGAATTTGGAACACAGCCATATCGCTGCCTTTATTCACATATTTGTAAATGTATTTGATGCTCTTCACCGAACTGCAGAACTCAACATTAATATGAGCATTAAATGTTTTGCTGAGCAGAGGTGAATATGATACCACCCAACGATTGTCAATGTCTGCGTTGTTGATATTTAGCGTTAATGATTGTCCGCCATTATCAGTATTTCTTCGACAATATATTGGATATCCGTCGACATTTTTTTGTGATCGTGTCGTTGGTGAAATCTTTAGGAAAACGCTTTGTACATTTTCCATCTGCCATGCAAGGCGCGATAAACGATTTCGACCTAGTAGAGCAACGTTATCCTTAATCGTTTGTGAATTCCGCGTTTTCACGAATTTAAAATTTTTTTCAACACTTAAACCTATTCTCATACCTACCTAATATACAAACAAAAATTTCATTAAAATCGGTCAAGCCGTTTCGGAGGAGTTCTGTAACAAACATCGTGACACGAGATTTTTATATATTAAAAGATACAATTTTTTTAAATAGTATTAAAAATTAGAAATGAGTATAGGGAATGCGAGAAAATAAAAATTCAGACAAACTAATTAATTGTAAGTATCTTGTAATTGTATTAATTAATTACATCAGTATTTATTTTAATTCAATAAGATACCTACTTTATTCTACAATTTCTTCAATTCAGTATCTGATAAGTGCTTGTGCACAATGTACATAAGACATAAGAAATACAAAAAAAGTAATTACAAATACAAATAAGACCTTAATCGAATATTGAACAATACTGGAGTTAGTTTGTTATGCAAAAGGACATATTCTATGTCGTGTACTTGAAGATTTTAATATTATTCGATACTCTATTTTCGCTTACGCTTTACGTACATTGTGAACAAGTACTAAAAATAATAGAAAGAAGAAAAATCTCGTAATGTTTTCATTTAAATTATTATAAGACGCCTGCTTAGCCATCGTTTCAAATATGTAATTTACTGTAAATCTATTCATATCATCCGACCTGAAAAGTGAAAACTCTTTAAAAAATTAATCTGAAAAAGATTTATCTAGAAATTCTTGCTACTGTATTATCGCTTTCGAAAATTACCACTGGTGAGAACCTATTTAAATTGAGGACCGGTTTTTCAAAACTCAACAATTAAGAAATATATCAATTTTTCAGGAGAGCGTTTAAACGGTGTAACTCTTATGAGAAAACAAATCTAAATTTTAGATTTGCATCCTTGTAAAAATTATACAAAACACATGTATAACTCAATTTCGGCAAAATTGCATTTAACGAGTTTTAAAAAAACGGTCCTCAATTAGTGTGTGAATCATGTATGAAAATCTGATTATACCGTACACGGTGTGTTTCTTATCTCAGCCAAGTAGTCTATAATAAATCTCACGCTTTGTACGGAAAAATGACACTTTCTATTACATGATGCACAAATAGTTATTAAATTTCGATTCAAATGTCTGTACCGCACCGTCACAAAATTCTGATTAAGAAATGACATACTGAATATAATTTTGGACGTTCTTCATCTTCATTTAAACAAGTGCAAAAATATTTGGATGTCTAGCTAACCGAAACGAATAAAAGACTTACGTTTCTAATATTGTACATTATAAAAACAAAACAATGAAGTACTGTCAAACGGGGTGAGTCCGGACAGGTTTTGGTATATTTTGAATGACTGCATCTTTTCTGTTACGTTTGTAGGTCCAAGTATTTAACCATGTTGCAATCGAAGCCTAAGCTAGAACTTGAACTAAATACTTTAGCAAAAAATTATCAAAATTAGGAGAAAACAATTTTTGTTTGCTATCCCGACTCACCCCAGTGTTTGGGGTGAGTCGGGACAACGCTTTAAATTGCTCAGTTTGGCCCGTTTTTCTCGTGTTTGGGGAAAGTAGAGATATATATTCTGACTTAAAAAAACATACACATCACCTTTACAAAAATGTGCTCCTTTTGGTCCAACAGACTCTATCTAAGTAATAAAAAACAGGCAATTTTTTAAAAACTTTGAAAAACTCTTGTTATTATATATAAATGTAGATAATCCTCATCCGATGTTAATGAAATTTTAATAAATAATATCAGTTTGTTTGGAAATTAAATTCTTGTTAAGAGTTACTAAAAAAAAAACTATTTATGATCATCACGAATTTGTTTGGTGAGCAAAATAGAATTTTGTCAACACTAGTTTTAGGACTCATTTGTGTATATTTTTAGTCTTGAAAATTGAGGAATAAATTCTCTGAAACGTCAACATAAGAAGTCTTAACAAGAATTAAATTTCCAAACAAACTGATATTATTTTAAAAAAAAATTGTTTTTTTTTTAATAATCAAATTTTAATTATTGACGAACACGTACGTGATAAGCACAGATAGAATACAAACATTCACTATAGAGGACATCGGTGAGTAGGTTTTGAAACTTGAAATTAAAATCTACCGCTATTTATCAGCAAAACATGTTTGTCCCGACTGAACCCCTATGTCCTGACTCACCCCGTTTGACGGTATGTCTGAACTTATTATGTTATAAATTTTTAAATATATATTTTAGAATCACGTAGTGTTATATTTTATGCAGTTAGAGGCCCAATAGACCTGCAGACAAATTGCGCAAACAGGTTGTTTGCACAAACATGTTGTAATAAGGTTACCCATATATGCCCATAGTTGCAAACGAATATCAAACACTTGTACTTTTTCAATAATAGTAGGAAAAATATTGGGTGAAACATGTATTTTTCACAATTCCGGGAGTAAAGTGCTCACTTTACTCCCGCCTTTGCGGGACTAAAGTAATACTTTTTTCCCGTGCCATTATTGCGCGCTATTGATCTGAAATTTTGCATATGGCTTCTTACGACAAATCGCTGGGGGGCTATTGTAACGGGGGTAAATTTTTCGCTCGGTTTTTCGATATTTACCGCCGTTTTCGAGCAATTTCAAAATCTCAAATTTAGTTATTAACCAATGTAATTCAGCATTTTCAGAGAAATTGTGAAAAATAGTATATACACCTTGGGACTAAGGACTCGTGCAAAAACCTTTGCACGCGGGATGAAAAGCAGCACCTTAATCCCATAATGTATAATATACTATTGTACACGGCATTTTTTTTTATCTCGGCTAATGCTTCAATAAAAAATATCACGCCTTGTACGGAAAATGTCACTTTTCATTATTTGTTGCACAAATAGTTATTTTTTGCTAGTGTTAATTATATTCTTGGCATACATATACCTTACAAAATTAAATTCTAACTTGAGTAACTTAAACTAAAAGTCTCCTTCTCAATGTCAGTTGTATAAAAATCAAATTATAATGCGTAAAATACCTGTTTTTCGGTAAAATTTTCATATTTTTGTATAAGGAAATCATCATTCTTGTTAACAACCGACTTGGCATAATCACTCAGGTCTTGCATGTTATCAAACAGTTTATGCAATTCAAATTTATGCCAATGTCCACAAAACATAATAAACAAACCTAAAATGGTAATCATAATTTTAAAAAAGTGCATATAAACTATACACATTAATAATAGTTTATTATTTTTTATTAAACAAAATATGGTATCTAACTAATCATATGTTTATTAGAGCAAATAATGTAGAACTTTTGGCGAGTTTGCAGCGTTATTATTAAATTACAGAGGAAAGCAATTTAATTTGTTTTAATTTTCCTTTTTTTTTTCAAACAAATATATATTAATTTATGAGGAATTGAAGGACTGTATTTTGTATATTTAACAATTCATCTCAATCAGTAAAATGTCTTCAGAAGTATTTTTTTAACTTGTTATAAGCTCCCTTAATTTATTGACATTTTCTTTGATACCTATTTGAAATGTATCTATAAATTTAGCTACTTTTATATAGTTTGGTACTCAGTACATATGCTTTCCAGGTCCAAATTTTCAGGATTGTAATCAAATTATAATAGTAATTTGTTAGATTCCTGTTGAACCGACATCCATTAGCCAATAATCTCTATATTTGCTCTATATTTTTTGTAAGAACAAATAATTTCAACCACAAAAAATATTTTCACAGAAAAATTTGACAGTTGACCCATTTTTTTGTTCTCACTTTTAAAATGCTGTAAAGTCATGGGCGCCGGCAGGATTATTTTCAGGGAGATGCATCTGCATCTACATACTATACTAAATATTAACTAATAAAATATAATTTATAATAGTCACAAGGCCCTACACGGAGAAAAATAAAACTCAAAAATATAGGAAATACCATATCAATATATAAAAAAAATGCACGCCTTAAGTTTGTGTTCAAACAGTGACTTAGTCACTTAATTAAAAATCTATTTCGTAATCTTTTTCTTTGTGTTATTTTACATGGCTGGCGGGTGCAAGTGCACCCCCTTGCACCCTTCTGCCTGCGCCCATGTGTAAAGTTCATTAAAGTAAAATTCAAATTCAAATGACACCTTCCAATTAGATCAACACTGCGCTGGTACATACTGGTACATATGGTTTTACCGTATGACCAACTGTCATGAGTCATGCACAGATTCAGTTCGTGATTATAGATACCAACATCCGTATATCTGTTTTAAAGAGCAGTGTCTTTAGTGTCCTTATTCTACTTTAATTAGATAAAAGTTATCTCTTTTGCAGCTGTTATTTATTTAGATTCCTCATAACTGAGGCCAGTTGTCCTAAGACCAACTCAAAAGTAAGTTCTCGCGAGGCCAATAATCGCAAAAGTCAAGTGTCGTCAGAACCAGTTGTCGAGAGCAAATAGTCGTAGAGCCAACTGTCTTATCACGCGGCAGATGGATGCCATAATGGATAAAAGTAGTTAATAGGTTTGAAATTTTGGGATATTTAAATTACAGTAGGCGTTCTGTCGACTAAATTAATTTATTATAATATAAGATTTAATTAGTAGTGGATTTTATTAACAACACGCCAGTATAACATCACTGGAGCCAATCTAGACAGCTGCAATGGTGCAAGTTGTATTGGGTTTCTTTGATAACCTCTGTAACAATTTTATGTTACATAATAGTGGAGCACAACTCTTTCTTAATTTCTTTTCGAAACTTCTATGGATACCTACGTTAGTTTAATTTAATCACAGTGAAGTGCTTCTGTATTGTTTGATTCCTTCACCCACAAAAAAAACGTTGGTAAAATCAACTAAAAACAGCATATGAAAATGAGCCATTAACTCTTTCTGTTTAATTCAACGACGAAAAAATAGTTAAACCTTATCCATATCTTATGATATTAATTTCAACACTTATTAAAGTTTGATTTAACTACAAAATAGTTATTCCACAACTTAAATATGTCACCGTACTATTTTAATTGTACAGTAACTCTATTTTCCTACTCTAATAACCTTTTTTATGGTTGATTGACTATTTAATATGATTAATAATCTTTCAATAATAATAATATGCTGCAGTAGTAATTATCGAAAAAAATGATCAAAATTTAATTACTAGCATTTCTAAAAATAAATTACCAAAAGAACCTGCTTGGAAAGTTCGCCTTAACAAGAAAATAAATAGCTTAAGAAAAGATATTGGAATTCTAACCGCGTTTAAAAATAATTCTGACAATGTGGCACCTAGAAAAATAGATCAAATTTTAACAAAATATCGATTAAATAAATACGGAGAAAGTTTTGAAAATAGATTTAACGATAATTTAGATCATTTAAAACAAAAATTAAAAGTAACCGCTCATAGATTAAAACGATACAGTAATTGTACAAAAAGAAAATTTGAAAACAAACTGTACATTGAAAATCCAAATAAATTTTTTAGATATTTAGAACCCACAATTAAAACTCAAAATTTTCCGCAGAAAGAAAGTATGTTAAACTTTTGGTCAAACTTGTGGTCCCAAAATTATAAATATAATAAAGAATCATTTTGGATACAAAAACTGAAGGATAATTCAAATGCATTGAATTGGCAAGAAGGTGACTCTATAACGTTAGAAGATATAACCAACGCCATAAAATTTTCCTCTAATTGGAAATCCCCGGGTTTAGATGGAATTCAAAATTTTTGGTTGAAAAGGTTTGACTCTATTCACTTGCCTTTACTTTTCTGTTTTAATGAAGCATTGAACGATCCTTCAGTTTTACCAGATTTTTTATGTACAGGTGTTACATATATGCTTTTTAAGACTGGGGACCCTTTAGATCCAAAAAATTATAGACCAATTACCTGCTTACCAACCGTTTACAAAATTTTCACTTCCATTTTGGCATCAAAAATCGAAAACCATTGTAAAGCAAATGAGATTATGAACATTGTACAGAATGGCTGTGTGAAAGGCTCACAAGGATGTCGGGAACTGCTAATCGTCGATTCGATAATAACTAAATTAGCTAAAGATCAAAAAAGGAATTTACATATGTGCTACATAGATTACAAAAAAGCATATGATTCGGTCCCTCACGATTGGCTTCTCGACATCTTAAAGATCTACAAAATTAATCCTAAGATTGTAAGGCTTTTATCTTCAATGATGTCGAAGTGGAACACTGTTATCATGAATAATGGAACCAGTTTGGACTCGATTAAAATAAAACGTGGCATTTTTCAAGGAGATTCCTTGAGTCCGCTTTAGTTTTGTCTAGCAATGAATCGACTTTCGACATTATTGAACGATTCCGCTGCAGGATTTAGGCTAAATTTTAAAAACAACTCTACGATAACTCATTTGCTTTACATGGACGATTTAAAATTATATTCTCGAAGTGAAGATAAACTTTTTAACTTAATACAAACTACAAAATTATTTAGTATGGACATTTGCATGGAATTTGGACTTGAAAAATGTGCAAAAATTGACATTCATAGGGGTACACCAATTTCTAAATTTGATGTATTAAACGAAATTCCCAAACTATTACCGCATCAGTTGTATAAATATTTGGGAATGCAACAAAACTTTGTTTTGGACCATACACTTTTAAAGAAAGATTTTAGGCAAAAATTTATGCAAAAATTAAAAATTTTAATGAAAAGTAAATTAACGTCTCGGAATATGATCTCGGCTATTAACTCCTGGGCGGTTCCAGTCGTATCATATTCTTTCGGAGTTTTAAAATGGTCGAATACAGACCTAAATGCCTTGGACAACTTAACAAGAAAAATTTTATATAAATATAGATATTTACACCCGAAATCTGCAGTGGAAAGACTATATATAAAGAGAAAAAAAGGAGGTCGCGGTTTAATAAATTTATTTAATTCTTGTAAATCTATAACTAAATTATTGCGTGATTATTTTTATTCAATTAACATTTCTTTAATTCGTGAAATTATAAGTCTGGATAAAAATTTTAGTGGTTTAAATTTAAAAAATCAAAATTATAATTGTGAAGAAAAATCTAATTTAAATATTAATTGGAAGAATAAGGTGCTTCACGGCAAATATCCGACAATTTTGGGCTCCGAAGGAATTGATGGAGAAATGTCAGTAGAATGGTTGAAGCGGGGATTACTACACTTTGAAACTGAAGGATTCATGTGTGCGATTCAAGATGGTGTAATTGCCACTAACAATTACAAGAAGCACATCATGAATCTCGATGTTGCAGATCGATGCCGAAAGTGTGGTGTCCTCAATGAAACCATAGAGCATATTATAGGAGGATGCTCATTCTTGGCTCCTACTGACTATCTCAGACGACACAACCAAGTTTGCAAGATATTACACCAGCAGCTTGGTAAAAAATGTAACTTGCTCGACAATTTTAGGCCCTATTATGACTACGTACCTGAACCTGTACTTGAAGACGATTTTTCGCTACTCTACTGGGACAGGACTATATTGACGGATAGAGAAATTAGTCATAATAGGCCTGACATTGTCTTGATAAGAAAAAGAGACCAAAATGCAGTAATCATTGACGTTGCTGTGCCTCTATCTAAAAATGTCATAACCACTGAGAAAGAAAAAATTCATAGGTACGAGGCACTAGCGATGGAAATGATGAGTGTATGGGGTCTTAATAAAATAGTAATAATTCCTATAGTGATATCGGCTACTGGTGTGGTATCTTCCAAATTTAAAACCCATTTGTTAAAGCTGGATCTATCAACAAAATTGTACCCAGAAATACAAAAAGCAGTTATTTTGGAAACGTGCCATATTGTCAGAAAATTTTTAAATTCTCAAAATTAAAAATGCACTAAACAATTTAAAATTTTAATTATAAGTTAAGAAACACATTGTAAAGCATAAGATGGTTGGAGCTAAATCCCCCATCTTATGCTTATTACCACTGTATGTGAGGACTGAAATAAATATGTCTTTATTCACATGAGTTGGCAATCTACAGTTTGATTTACAAATTAATAATGACAAAAAGCATGAAGTAGTAAATCGTCCAAAATACAAAATTTAATAAAAACAATAATAATATGCGTAAGCAACCCATGTGGAAGGGCGAAGTTCAGAAAGGTCTCCTAAGAGACCGCCTGCTCTTCCACTTAACCCTAAGACTGGCACAAGCGCGCACCCAGCTTCATGCACTCCAGCAAGATACCCAAGTTCTCTATGAATGGAATTCAAATAAAATCGCTAATGCAATAGTGAACACTGCTCGGCGAAGAGCCACTCAAAAACTCGCTTTCTGAATACAGGCACAGACAACTCCTTAAATTCATCAGGGCATTTATTGTATAACGTTGAGACATTATACGAAAAGGAACGTTTAAATAACGATAGTCTATGACGGGGCATCACCAGGTAGATCTTCCGATGCAAATTGAGGTGATGTACGTCTGTACGGAATGTGATTTTGTTATAAAGGTAAGCCGGTTTTTTGGTTATAATAATATTATGAAACAGAGATAGTGAGTAAAACTTGCGTCGATTAACCATGTTAAGCCACTTTGCTGTGTCAAGCGTGTGTGATATTCTACCATATTTTCGTATACTGTAGATAAGTCTGAGACAACCATTCTGAACTCGCTGAACCATACCAATATCGATAGAAGAAAGACAAGACCCATACACAACATCGCAATGATTGAAGTCCGACAGGACCAGAGAGTCACATAAGGCTTTTTTTAACTGCTGCGACAAAAAATATCTATGTTGATAGATCAGTCTCAGATTCATGTAAGCCCTCTGAATACAACTGGTAACATGCATTGTAAATCTTAGATTAGTGTCAATATGCAAACCCAAGTCTCGTGCTGACTCCGAGATGGTTAGAGCTGATCTATCCATGGTAATTTTCAACGACAATTTTAATTCATCAGTAACTCTGCCAAAAAGAACGACCTTAGATTTGGTTGGGTTAAGTTCTAATCAATATTTACTTGAACCTTTATACAGCGAATGCAGGTCATTATTAATTACTCTACGTGCGTCCTTTACATCACGTGGGTAAAAGGAATAATACAACTGAGTGTCGTCAGCGTACATGTGAATGCTACAGTGCTGTATAAGTCTGGGCAGTAGCGATGAATAGATGGAGTACAGCAAAGGTGCCAGAATAGACCCCTGTGGAACACCAGATAAAACTGATAGAGGTTCCGAGACAACACATCCAATAGTCACCTGCTGATTCCTGTCAGAAAGGAACTCAGTTACAAGCTGAAGAGCACCCTCCGTCAAACCGAAAAATTTTAATATGGCAATCAGCAACTTGTGACTAACTGTGTCAAATGCTTTACTGTAATCTAAAAGAACGAGAAGAGTCACCATACCCTTGTCAGCAGCATTGATTATGTCGTTTGTAACACCAAGCATTGCTGTGGTGCAACTGTGCAGAGATCTAAATCCAGACTGCACACAAGGAAGGATATCATTTTCCTCTTAATATGCTCTCAACTGTTTCTCCATAACTCGTTCTACCATTTTGGAAAAGACACTCAGTAGGCTTATGGGTCTCAAGTGAGAAAACTCAGAAGGTGGCCTCACTTTAGGCAGAGGAATTACCAATGATTTCTTCCATACATCAGGGAATACACCTTCAAGTATTCAATTTATTTAGTTTGCTAACTATAATTATTGTTTAGCTACTATCGGCTGGTAATATAACAGATTAGAATTGTTTAATTATAAAATATTTCAGTGCAGTAACTATTAATATTATAATCTAATCAAGTTTTTTTTATAAAATTTAACAAGTATATTGTTACTGTACAATTTCCTAAATGAATCAACAATTGAAATAGTTAATTGAAAAAGATAATATTCTCTGCAACAAGTAAAAATGTCAAATCATCTAAAGTTAATAGTTATTGGACTATTTTCATAGTTGCATATTACATTTTCAACGTTGTTTAACAATTTCATTAGTTAAATGACTTAAAGATTTATTAAACGTACAAAAAATGTTGATAGATGTAAATATTAATAGTTAATCTATACTTGTGATATTTGAAATGACTACTTTTTAGATTACTACATATTTTGTAACTTAACTATTTCTTCTTGGTTGAAATAACTATCTCAAACAATTTCTATTAAACTACATCTTGTTTGATTACAGTGATATTCAGCAAATTGTTAAATAACTATTTTCTTTAGTTCAATTGACCAATGAGTTTTTTTTGGGTGATTTTGGGCACGTTTCATCTTTTGCCTTTTGACGAGCAGTTTATCACGATCCTTAATTCTAGTTCTAGTTAAAATTTACCATTATAATAAAGGAGTTCTAGTGTTAAACATAAACTAGTTAGTAGTGCATAGTTCATCTTGCACTAAACGCTTTAAGCGGTAGATAAACGTTCAACTTGGTTGTCAATCTAGTTGTCAACTTGCCATGTTGACGACGATATTGACCGTGTGTAGGCTAGTTGAAGGTTGAAAGCGCAAGTTGAAGTCCAATTTGAAGAAAATCAAATGCATTGGATTTTTTGTGGGTGGAGCCTGAACCGAGTTGAAACGTGTGTTGGTTTGTTAAATTAATTAAATAAATTAAAGTAACGTATACTATACAATCGTTAACAACGCAAGATCGCAAAATGTGATGTTGACGACTAGGTTGTCAACCAAGTTGAAAAGTGTGTAGTGAACAGGTTGAACGTTTATCTACCACATTACACGACAAAATATACTCTTGTCGTCCTTGTACTCTTATCCGTCATACCCTACTTGCTGTGCATTGTGGGCAGCAAAGTAAAACAATTGCTTTTACAAGAATTGTAAATCACGAACTTACCCATAAAATATACTACTTCAAACATTATGCTGTTAATAAGGTCATCGAAATTTTTTAATTTAGCGATTTCAGGAATTACGGTAAAGGGATAAACCGTTAAAATTATTAACAAGCTAATTGCGTAAAACCTATAAAAAAAATTTTTATTTGTTGAAAGACCAAATAAGTTCAAAAATTTTTTTTGATGTGAAAAACAATCATTAGGAACTGCCATGCTTTGAAATTTTAGCCTAAAGCACTCAACTACTGAACCAATCTGAAACTAAATGTAACAATATTAATTAAGGCCAACATTAATTTATCTTAAGGCGAGATTTTAGCAGCTGAAAACATGTTGAAATCGATGCTATTATTAAACCAAATTTTAAAGTTATTGCTGAAGTTATCAATTTCATTTTTTTACTAGACATTGAAAAGATGCTATTGTAAAATACTACGAAGAGATTTTTGCATTTTTTTTTTGTTCGAAAACAGTTAAAAAAATTCACAAAGTTCATGAAAATAAGCAATGTTTAAAATATTACTGAGCAAGCATAAGTACAAAATTGAAAAATCTGACTTCGTACTGCTCTCAAGACAACATTTAACTGCCCTGAAAAAAATTTTCATTGATATCCGTGCCTTAATAATTGTGTATTTTATGTTAGAAAATGTCTTGTTTTAAAAATTATTTGCGTTATTCATAATATTTTTCCGTAGTGGTTTACAATAACATATTTTTGATGTCTAATAAACAAATGAAAATGATAATTTCAACAATAACTTTAAAATTTGGTATCATAATAGCATCGATTACAATTTCCTTTCGACTGCTAAAATCCCGCCTTAATGTAAGCATTCATTATTAGCTTGTTACTATTTATTCAATAACCAAACCAAATAAAAAGTAAACATTTGCTAATACTCATAGCATATCAAGTGCTGCAGTAGCAATGTCGTACAAAATAAAAATAAAAAAATTTCTTAAACTTACTCATAAAATATCCTATTTGATACGGTATAATTATATTTAACTTTTTAGAAATTATATTTAAATCACTTTCACGAGTTATACTTTCAGCGCTCTTCTACTCAACTGAAACTAAACGCAGATATAATTAATTTTAAAATGCATACAACACAGTACAGAAGCATTCATTATTTATTCATATCAGACAGACAGTCTAATATCTGATATTAAACAGACATTTAGTATATATACATATAATCGGTATATATACATATAATTATTTCTGATGCTTCATACGACTTACTATTAAGGGAATTAAAAAAAAACAATACAATGGATCCTTTTCAAAATTTCATTACATTTCATTGTTTATGAGACAATAGAAAAAAATGTTTGGCTCATTTATAGTCTATATACCAAATATTCAGGACAAGGAACGTATATAAACTAAAAAAAATATCTGAATTAGAAGACATCAAAACGAATAAAGGTGATCCGAAAAGTTGGTTTACACTTTTATTTAACATAATAATATTATGGTATCGCTGCGATATTTACTTACCTAATTTAATTACCAATTTGTACCAATTCAAAGTCAAATTATTAAAATTCTTGTAATTGTAATGGGTAAATTTTTCTTTAATTTTTAATTTTTAAGTTTAACCGTAAACGAATTGAATTTTAATTTACTTCATATTAATAATAACTTTACTTCCATATTCTAATAAAATCAATTAATTTAATAATTAACTGCTTATTTAATTTTATTTAAATCAAAAAATCTTTTCTAGAACCAAAATACGTACGTCCAACCTCTTACAAACTCCGAGGTGGAGTCCTCAATACTTAAAAATTAGTAGAGAACTTCTAGCGCATTCCAAATTTTATTAATTTAAGAAATAAAAAATAAAGGTTACTTCACATAATACACATACATATTTTGCCTTGTTCACGGTCACAGATTAATCACATTTCACACAAGACACATACGTGTCTTATCATAATTACGTGTTATTCGCGTAGAAAAAGAACTGACCTTCTCTTAGCCATATCAATATTTTAGAAAACCCAAAAAATGCACTGAAAACTTTTCAGAACTAAAATGTTTTTAAGTTATCACATCGACGATATAGAACACAAATGTGGTAGTAAGTACATTTTTTTTCAAAAATGAGTTAAGTACACAGAGTTTACCGTTTTAACATAAACTTTGCTGTGTACAAATATGGTAAGTATACCATCTACGGTTTAAGGTTTACTAATAGAACTCCTACACTGATAGAAACAAATGATTGATTTAAGAATTTATATAATATGTATCTTTGAATTTATTTATTAATTTTGAACATATATTTGTTGAATCGAAAATTATTATCTTGTGTTTAATAGCTCCGGATTCTTGTCAGTAATAAAATAAATTCTTATATCTCATGCTTACTTTAAGTATATATTTTTGGGGTAAGCATATTAATTATTAAATATAAGTAATACACCTATATTTCAAAACAAGAGTTTGTAAATAAATAAAACAAATGTTGTAGTCACACTTTTACTAAAATTAAAATTAGTCACAAAACTAATACATTAAATACCTTAAAACATGTTTCAGTCTATTAGACCATCATTCAGTTCAATTGGTGTATACAAGTTACAGAGATCACATAAAATAAAGTACGCAAAAGTTGTATTAAATGCGGCTATCGTCTTTGGCGAGGTCAACACATACTTGGATAAGTGGGCCTCCTATCAAATCAAGTTGTTGGTTGATTAACTTCTCAGGGTAGTATTTCATGATTTTTCTGATTTCTACAGATTCAAGTCGGTCCTTATTTTCTCCCTTTTCACATACATGTAGGAACTTGGCACTCTCCAGTGTAGTATGGTATTGCTCTTCTATAAGATGTTCGGCAAAATTAGATTTATCTCTCATACCTTTTTTTCCATGAAGAGATATGTCCCACATAAAGCATGTCACAGTCATTACATATGACTCCATAAAAGATACCCTTTCTAAAACTAAAGATGCCGTGAAAATAGAAGATAGAAGCGGAATATATTAAATGATATGTAATGACTGTGACATGCTTTATGTGAGACAGACCGGCCGTACATTTAAAACCAGGTTAAAAGAACATATCTCTTCATGGAAAAATGGTAAGAGAGATAAATCTAATTTTGCCGAACATCTTATAGAAGAGCAACACCAGTGATTTTCTATATTATAGATACCAAAAGCCGTATACCTGCCTTAAAGAGCAGTGTTCTTAGGACTACGCGCCATATGTTTATCTACCCATCTCTTTCTACTACTTTAGTTAGTTAGTAGTTATCTCTTTTGCAGCCTCGATTTGCTCGTATTAGTATGCAACAACTGTGGAATTACGTTTTTGTTAGCTGTCATTATAAGTTTTTGAAGGTTATGTACATATTTTATATATTTTTGAATTTAAAATCGCAAAGAAATGCCAATTTCTTTCCGATATATGCACCGATATCTATATAATATAATGTAAATTGTAATTTATTTAGATTTATAATCTTTGATGTAGTTAAAATAAATTTTTTATTAATATAATTTGTTATAAAAATAATAATAAGTTTCATTTCACATTATTAATCAACAGAGTCGGCAAGGTCCACTCATCAAAAATCAACTAATTGCACAGAAATAAAAGCATTTGTACAAATATAAATCTTGATATCTATTTTTTATGTCTACTATGTACTAAATTTATATTAGAAATTTAAAATTCATTTCATTAGAATTTGAAATTTAAAAACACTTTATATTCTTTCTGAAAACTGTATAAAAGCAATATTAATAATTGTAAAAAATTTATTTTAATAATATAATAAAAATATTTCCATATTTTAACAAATAGCTGTCAAAATTTAAAATATTGCCACCTAATATGGCCGTCTGGTATTGGTGGAGGTTCGTAGAGAGAGACAACTAAAAATATTGCCAACTAATATGGTTGTCTGGTATTGGTGGGGCTCGTAGAAAGAGACAACTGGAAATGTTAAAAATCTAAACAGAGTAGAAGAGATGTCCGAAAATAATTTGTCGTTGATATGTAAAGAACACAATTGACGTATGTCTTGGTATCTATACTATAAAAAATCACTGAGCAACACCATACTACACTGGAGAGTGCCAAGTTCCTACATGTATGTGAAAGGGGAGATAAGATGGACCGACTTGAATCTGTAGAAATCAAAAAAATCATGAAATACTACCCTGAAAAGTTAATCAACCAACAACTTGATTTGATAGAAGGCCCACTTATCCAAGTATATGTTGACCTCGCCAAAGACGATAGCCGCATTTAATACAACTTTTGCGTACTTTATTTTATGTGATCTCTGTAACTTGTATACACCAATTGAACTGAATGATGGTCTAATAGACCGAAACATGTTTTCAAGGTTTTTAATGTATTAGTTTTGTGACTAATTTTAATTTTAGTAAGAAAAAGTGTAACTACAACATTTGTTTTATTTATTTATTAAAATGCAAGCTTTTTACGATATTTCGGTCTATCAAAGTGAACAAGAGTTTGTATTAATTTACATTAAGATAGTAGATAGATTTGATTTAAATCTAAATGATTTGAATTAAATTGTGATTGAATTAATTCTAAAAATTGCATATGTTCAAACTTAATTAACTTTTATTTTATTTAAAAGTACTTCAATATTTTAATCAAGCAAATATTCTTAATTTAAGAGTATGACTTTTCAACTGAAATATAGAAATGCTTAATCGTAAATCGTAATTTGTACAGTATTGCCATCAGTGAAACACCCCTCAAATTTTTCTAAAAATTGGTTAGCTTTAGATGTAGGATATCTTCAAGAATATTAACAAAATCAGGTATCAAAATGCCCGATCGTAAAGCAAAACATCGCAGTGGTATCTTTTATATTAGGCAAGTATATAATTAAATACGCTACAGATCATTGTTAATAATTAGTTGTACAGACAATTTAAATACAATATTATTTAATACTATAATAATTTTGATTCGAAACTTGATTCAAAATTATTAATTAATAATATTAAGCAAAATAATTTCAACATTCTACAGACATTACAATACTCTACTACAATTTAGTGCAGAAAACCATAAAAAATATGCTACTGATTTACATTTTGTAGAGCTGTGTAGTACGTGTAGATTGATTTACACACCTAAAAAAAATTATGTAAATAATAATATTGTTTGTAAGAGTATATCTTTGCCAACCAAACTACATATTTAATGTTAACTAGTTTTGATCTTCTATTGACCATCTCCAAAACACAGTGCTTGTATAAATAAAATTACAATAATCAAAATAAATAAAAACATAAAATAAAATAAAAGTATCGAGTGAAATAATTTACACTAACTGAAAATTTTCTTAAAGTGGAATGTCAAAAATCAACTTTAAAAACTGGGTGAGATTTTACCCATGAAAATAAATTACCTTACCACCTTTATAAGAGTAAATTTACACTATACAAATTACTCAGTTTATAAGGTATGTATATAAGGTATGTAAGTATGTTGATCCTAAAATATGGGTAATTTAATGTGTTACTAAAAATGAATGTAAAATTACCCAGCAAATAAGAGAATTTAAGTACAAGTTAAGGTACATGTACCACTAAAATTTATTGTTGCCACCAATTGTTGGTGGAGTGAAACATCCCATTAATTAAAATTTTCCCATTACGTCATCTTGGCTTTAGCCAGATAGTTGCCTGTACACTGCACAGTATATGGCACTTGAAGAAGAGGAAGATTATGATGGTTGTTATATTCTAATTTTTAACTACATTAACACTATGTTCTGAAAATAGTCAATAAAATTATGTGGTTTACTTAACAAAGATTTTCTATCTCTTTTTCGGTTAGGTCCAGGGACGATTCATCGTCTTATTATTAGTATTAATATTTATGTTTATGTTAAGTATTTACATACAACTTCTGCCCAAAGTGTACTAATGAGAGGGTTGCAAACCTTATTTTAGCGATATTGTAAGTCATACCCAAATGGTTGGTTTCAAGTAATTGGGAAATCAAAATGGTGATTTTTTCCAGGTGCTAACTAAAATTAATAAATGAGCAGATGAACAAAGAGGTTTTCTTTAAATATCGCGCTTACAAAAATATAAATTACCACTGATGGTAGGTAAACCAAAATGTCAAACTTATATTACTTACAAAAAAATTAATCAATCAAAATAAATTAATTACCAAAGGCAATCGAGTCGCGATGTTGTCAACTTGAACTATTGTGCAATACTTTATAACGGAGAATTGTACAAGAAAAAATTAAATACTAAAAGGATACGGCGGTGAATCGTCCCGCAAATCTTTTGGTTGAACTTACCAGCAGATATGTATTTAAACACATAATTTGAATTTTTCCAATAGTTTGAATTGATGGCTTTTGACTTCTACGCATTATAAAAAGCAAGGATTTTTGAAAACGAACGTCGGTACCGACAAAGTCTACATCATAACACGCTTGTAAAACTTTCTCACTCTCGGTTATAACTCTTTCTCCAAAATATGACAATAAAAACAGTAAAAAAAAATAATAAATTATTGCTGCAATATTTCTCAACAAGTAGATATTTTGGAATTTTTGCTAATAAAATACTAAATTACTTTCTGAGAAATTGTTATGAAAAATCACGTACCAGTGAGCTTTGGTAAGTAAGTAAACACAAACATAGAATTAGTCCAATAAAAATGACAAAATTAATTCTGTTAAATAGGGCTTCTACTTCGTCAGATAATTTTGTAATGGTAACATGATATTTCAAGATTTTTTTAAGGTCATTTTTTAAAAATTTCCACGGTGTTGCGACTACTTCCTGATTATTCTTCTTCAAAGCTACATTTGCGTTTGATCCAGATTCGAACCCAGATTGCTGTCAAGTAAAAATTAATCTTAATTAATTATAATAACAAAAATATAAAATACATATTGAACATTATCTCGTAATTCGGTTGTAAAATTAAGTATTATAAATTTTCTTCCAAATAATTGTGTATAAAATTAGTCTTTAAAAAATGTTCAAAACAAAGCAGTAGTAACTATGATTTTTACATACTTACTTACTTACATACATTAGGAAAATACACTTTTTCTACAGCAGTAACGGTACGGTTGGTTTCACTTGGAAGATATTTTATTAGACTTAATTTGAAAACCTAACATATTAATATACTACTAAAAAATGAACCCAAAAGTAAAACTTTAGGTAGATTTGTGGTATGTAAGTGGTATGTATTTGTAAATAATTTAAAAAATTGAGTTGATTGAGTTGGAAGTTGTTTTGAATTTGGACGAAATTAGATGAGTATTTGAAGATTTGGATATAGATGGTTGAATTGACGAAAGTAATAATTAATTGGATCTTTGGAATAAGAGAGTAAATTGGATTTGCACAATTATAGTTGATAAATTCACAAAAATAAAAGTAAAATTGCAGAATTTGGAGGCATCTTTTAACTCATATGGACGTCGAGCACCTGGTGTGGTGTTATCGAGCTCATTTGGCGTTTCATATCACAGATGGTAAAAATATTAAACATTTTTTGAAGCCAAGTTTTAAATTAAAAAATTTAAAACCAAATGAAAGAAAAGAGTCCCATTTGTTCACAATAAATCGATTGCTGAAGGGTTTTTACACCCTAGTACATCGCAATATACTATATTGATTAATATAATAATAGATCTAGTTTTACTGATCTGTAGACCACTTTTACGTCAAAGAACTTCTCAAAAAGTAAGTTCGGCGAGGTAAAACGGGTAAAACTAAACCTCTTGACTTCACAATTGTGTATTTTCACTTTAAAAAATCGTAGAATGATTTAGAAAAATGGATTTTAAAGCTAAATAGTAGTACTATGCGATGCAATTGTGGAAAATTAAAACAAAAAGGAGGTTTCCTAAAAAAATCATAAAAATGGTTAAAATCGCCATTTTTTGACTATTTAAGCTAAAATTTCAAAAAAACCTGACGTGCTGGAGCAATTTCAAAGTTTTCAGTTTTCAGCAACACAATATTTACTAGAATCACCCAGCTCATCATTGAAACTGAAAAAAGTTTAATTTTGTAGCACGGTGTAATTAAATAAATAAAATTATAGCTTTTTAGAGATAATAAAGTTAATGTTTTAAATAATAATGAAAATAGGGCATCTTAAAATTACACTTTTTTTTACCTGAATGAAATCCAATCTACTTCGTTCAATTATAGAAGATATACATTTTTGTAAATTTCTAAAATGATCGATAATAAATATCATTGTGTTGAAATAAAACCATATATGCAAATTAGATATATATATAGACATATAATACGCTACGGTGTGGTATAAAGCTTGTATTGCCTTGTTATTAATATTAGGTCCATAACCAAATGGTAGTTTTATTTCATTTTCAATTATTGAAAAAATCATTGCAAGTATGACACACATGATCAGAATAAATGATGGAGCTGCGGTGCCAAAATAGCTCTAAATTTCAATAAATAAATAAAATATAATAAATTTTATAAGTATTACATTCACATCTTACCTGTATACGTATAAAATTATTTAATTTTTTTATAAAGTATTTTTCACCCTTGTACATTTCATTGTCTCTTCGGAAAATTGGGGATTTTAGCATTTTGTATAAGTTTATTAATTTAGACTTATTGTAGTAAAAGTAGCAATCATTGATAATACCTGAAATGATTAAATTGAATTACTTTTAAATAATATTTGCTCTCAGTATTCCAAATTGTTTTAAGATTTATAAAACCTTAACAATACTGATTCGTACTAATACACAAATTAAAAATATTTTATTTAATAACATATTACCTGAAAAGAATATTTTACTCTGAGATACCTACTTATAAAATATGCAATTTCAAAAAAAGCACCATAAACCATTTCGTCAAAATTATTTGTCATTTTTATAATTTCCGGTAAAACAAGAAATGGATACAACGCTAAAATAAAATAAAATGTAATTTCGTACACCTTATAGTAGACATTTTGATTTTCCGATATGCCAAAAAAATTTAGCATAAACTTTTGATGCGCAAAACAATCTATTTCGTAATTTTTCATAGTTATACTTTAGAAAGAACAATGGTAACGAAATCGAATTCAAATGTCTATTGATTTGAAAATCTGCTTTCGTGTGGTAAACATCCACTTATTTACATTGTAACTTATAAAGTATTCATAAAAATTAAGTTATAGGTACATTATAAGTAATACATATGTAAAACATCAAATTATTGTATTAAGGGGTACATAACGGTAACCGATTTACAAGAATATTTGTTTATAGAAATCTAACATTAAGAGAGATTGCTAGTTTGGCCAACAAGTGATTTTTATTTTATTTTACTTAAATAAAACGTGGCAACAGGTGATACTGGTCGATGAAATAAACAATAGACCAAGAGGGGGACCACCAATGAGGAGTAGCTGCAAGTGGCATCAAACAGGCAATGATGGAAAAATAAACAAGTCTTTCCTTGGAAAGCAATGACAAACCACCAAAGTATGTATCTGCCAAGGAAACCCATACTTAAAAACATGTACTCGTTAGACCAGACCCTTAGAAGAAGGAAAGGAAGTGCAAATTAGTTTAATTTAAAAAAAATTGTTGTGTAATAATAATATCCAAGGCCTTTTACTTGCATATAATCTTTTTTAGTTATTATATATTATTTATTAGAAATAAAAAATACAGATAACATTTAAGCTTCAAGTTTTAATGATTGATACAGTTATATCAATAGCAAATTACATATTTTCTTATTTATACAAATAACTAGGTACATACAATGGTTTAGTATACCTAATAATATTGCTGAACATTATCTTGAAATAAAATATTATTTATAAATATTAAAAGTTTTGTGATAGCTTAAAAGTGCTTATAGCATTCAGTTGATAAACTTGTAAAACTTTCTATGTAGGGTGAAATTATTATTTTAATATAATTAGTTCTTTAAATTATTAATCTCAATTTTGAAAGTAAATTCTGAAATATATGCCGTAATAAGTAAAAAAGTAAAAAAACACATAATTTCAAGAAAATATTAAAACGATTTAATCATACAATGTCTAAAAGCAATATATCCCATCACAGTAAGGCATAAACACCCTATATAGGTTATCATAGTCGTATATAGCCAAAAAGAGGTTGATTTAATTTTTATTTTTTTAATAAATTATATTATGCACAAATTTCTTTTTAAATGTGAACATATTTCAATCAACAGCAATTTTTGCTTAAGTGGAAAATATATAATATGTATAGGTACCAACTTTACTCTAATATTTTTACTAATAATATTATAAAATGCATTTTATTGTTAAATGTTAAAATGCTTTTGTAATTGCAATAATTTTCATTTATTTTTAGAAATATATGCTCGTTACGTTCGATGCTAGTACTGTCATTAAATTCTCAAAAATTGATTTTATTATTTATACCTGTAATTTTACATAAGTGTAAAATGGTTTAAGAAAACTATGAAAAATATAATAAGTTAGGTAGTGCTTCATTTAAAGTAATAATAATGCCGTTCTTGTCCAAGTGCGTAGGCTGCTAAATCAGTGCTAATTCGACAGCATTTGTTCGACAGGAAATTTTGTTCGACATAACCATTAACTGATTGATTAGCAGATCAAAACACCAGCGCGGCACCCCCTTGCTCCTAGCACCTTGGAACATCGCCTCTCAAGCCACTACTAAGATTAATAAAATTAAATTTATCTGATTTACTTCAAATCTACGAACAAATGTTTATTCGTATAAATATTGAATCGAATAAAATTCCATATCGAATAAATGCTGTCGATTAAGTGTTTTTCGAACAAATGCTGACGCACACAATTACGGACACGAGTTCCGATACGTCCAATGTGTCTCTAAATAGATAACATAGATTTAACAATAAATGAAAATTTACAATAATTACTAATTAACCCATCTAATACATATTTTTTATATTTGTAAGGAATGCATAGTACGAATATATTGATTGAAAAACCTGAAACATTACACAATAATAAATAACATACTTTATAATATTATACTTATTAGTGAACTTACCCCAACCATTGTTGGTAAATATAAAATTTGAATTTTTCCAATTGTTAGGTTTATAGGCTTTTGCAATTGTATAATCAATAGAGATTTTTGAATCTTTACATCAAGACCAACAAAATCAACTTCATAGCAAGAACTGGCTATCTCACTACTTTCAGTTATAACTTGATCTCCCCAGAAAGACACTATAACTAATAGTGTATAGGCAATAACTATAAAGAATAATTCCTTCAAAGCGTAAATATCCCCAGGTTGCAACTACAACAACTTAATTAGCAATGTTAAGTTTAAACACAATTTTAAAATACTTATACGGTGGATCCATGATATAGGAGACAGCATAAGGTTAAGCTAACTCCACCGAAAAAAATTAAGGTAAAAATATTAAATGTTATTTCTATCTCGTTAGATATTTCATTAATAAAGTTATGATAGTCAACAGCTTTTTTTAATTCCATTTTAAAAGTTTTCCATGTGACTTTTGCGGCTTGGTAATTATTATTTTGGATTTTCTAAACAAAAAAATAACTTAAAGTTTCATATCAAAGAGAAGTTAAAACTTCACTAATTATTAGACTTAATACTAAAAACATCAAATTGGAAATTCTTAGGAATTTTTTAAGAATTATCGAAAATTATTTAAAAACTCTTTACTTGAAGAATGCTTGTATACACTAATAAAAATTACAAATAATTACCTTCTCTAAATTTTCACGATTTTGTATAGTTTTTGTGATAGACCTGATATAGTTTTGCAGATATTGGCAATGGGCAGACAGCAATGTAAGCATGTTGATGTAAATAAATAACACAGAATAAACTAAAAATGCAACTGCACCAAGTGTAGATGTTTGAAAAAAAAATCTGACTGCACCATTTTCTAAAAAACATGAACCAGCTCCAAATGGCAATATCCATTCTTCATTTATTATTGATAGTATAGCTGCTAGTGATGCAGAACCTGTGATTACTATAAATACCGTTATCGTTCCAAGATAGCCCTATAGAAGACCGTATAAAATATTAAATATAATATAATATAATTAGTTAATATTAAATTTAAGTAAATTGATCGACGATTGTTTGAGTAAATTTATCTTTATGCATATTGGCTATTCAGCAATGTTTTCGATAATTTAACTAGCAGCAATAAATATTACATACCTGTTTTTTAACAAATTGTTCATAATTTTGAATAAACACGTAGAGTCTATCGTTGTTATTAACAGACTTGGCTAAATCACTAAGGCCTTGCATGTTTTCAAATAATTTATGTAATGCAAATTTATTCCAATACATACAATGCGTAATAGACAAACCTAAAGTTGTACATATAATTTAAAAAAACTTACACAACAGCAATACAATAGTTATTATTTCAAACTACATTAAATTACAAAAAAATTTAATTTAATTTTCTAAAATAAATCATGTTACTTTTACCGAAAATCGTCATTTCCCTGACTAGTCCGGTAATAATTGTAATTGCATTGCTTGTAACTAAGGATTCAACAAATTGACAAACTTGAAATTTGCTCATTTTAAAAATGTTGTTCAATTGGTGTTTTAAAATGTTCATTTTTACGATTTTCGGAAAAATTTAATACAAAACATGTCAGGAAAATGTTTCACTTTACTCGGAGCTCTAAAATACTCGGCACAAAGTGTCTCGTATTTCAATTGCTCCTCGTCAGTAATTTGTCAATTTCATGACTTTTATATAAATAACTATTACGAAGGGCAACAATGAAGTAAGTACTTCAAGCTACCATTCGTTGACAGTAGTCAACAGACAGCAAGTAAAACAATTGAAGGGTTTAGAAGCTAAATAGCCCAAGTAGTAAAATGTTAGTTCTAGGATAATCAAGTCTAAAGTTTAGTTCTGAAATAATCAAATCTAAAATTTAGTTAATTATGAAAATTCATAATTCAAGAAAACCAAACTACTTAGTTGATTTTTTCAAAAAATTCACTCGAGCAACAGTTTAACGTCTAACCCCTTTAATTGCTTTTACGATACTATGTTACATAATATAAAATGTATAATATTTATTGTTAATCACAAACTTACCCATTAAATGAGCTATTTCAAACATTATGCTTATAATAAGGTCGTCAAAATTATTTTTAAATTTAATTATTTCAGGTATTACGGTGAACGGATAAATTGTTAAAATCATTAACAAGCTAATTGCGTAAAGCCTGTAATAAATCCCGGTGTTTGTTGAAATACCAAAGACTTTTAACAAATTTTGTTGAAGTAAGAAACAATCGTTAGAACCGCTTATAGCCATGCTTTCAAATTTTAGTCTTATGTACGAGTATGTTCCTTCTTAACCAATCCGATACTAAATGCAACGTTCTAATTTATAAATAAGTTTAAAATGCATTTAGCAGAATATTTATTAGTAATCGATAACGAATACTTATACAATTATTAACGTTATTGATTTGCCTTTATTTAAAATTCAACCAAGAAGGTCCATCATGATTATATATATTATATTACTAGCTGACCCGGCGAACTTCGTATCGCCTCAGAACTTGAACCATATAAATTATTTGTAAAATTCTAGAACATCGTACCGCCTCAGAATTAATATACCAAGTGACTCGGCGAACGTTCTGCCATATAAATTATAGCTGGATACCCGGCTTCGCCCGGGGTCTCTTTAAAAATAAAATACTTTGCATTAGTCTACGTACTCGAACGTTTTCCAATCTTGCTTTCCGTTACTCGTTTGTTTCATACGAACGGACTTCAGCAATGCGTACACACAACAAAACAGTAATTTTGGTTTTTCTTTTGTCTATCTATATATAGTTATGGATACCCGGCTTCACTCGGGGTGTTATTAAAAATAAAACGCTTTGTTTATGCCTGAAGTATTTTGATGTAGGCTCTTGGACTTCGTGCAGCAACATTCTGAAAAAAAATTAAAACGGGTAGAATGGATGATAAAATTTATTTAAACCAAAGTAACAATATTTAGGTACACTCTGTAGATATATTTATCATAGGTGACCCAACGGACGTTGTCTATTATTATTTTATCGTAATGCTAAAGGATACACAATATTTTTGGTAGTTCCATTCGGTGAATAAATGTACAAATTTTTTGGTGTGCCAACTCGGGAGCAAGCAACATACAATTGGCCGTGTGAAAAACACGAATTCTCCAAATTCAAGCCCGCAATAGTTAATGATTGCCCTTGTGCTTTGTTGATTGTAATCGCGAAGGCAAGACGCAAGGGGAATTGAAGCCGCTTGAACTGGAATGGTAAATCGTTGGTAATCATCGGTATGCGGGGAATCAACACATCTTCCCCTTTGAATTTGCCACTGATGATTGTTGCCTCGATCAAATTTGGTGTCAATTTTTTTATGGCCAGTCTGGTTCCGTTGCACAGTTTTGGCGCGTTCAAGTTTCTAATGAGTATAACCGGTGACCCAACTTTCAATCTCAATGTGTGTGGTGGCATTCCAGGTGGCTCTAGTGAATTTAGAAATTCGGTAGGATAATTGACTGCTTGTTCTTGCTCCATCAGTGTATCTATTGATTTGTATTTGACTGATTGTCCGGGCAATTTCAATTGAATTTGTTCATTCAGCTTGTTCACATCGTCATTTTTGGGGGCTAAAATTGCACGTTCGCACAGCCAATCAGGATTTTTGTAGTTGCTAGTTAAATCTTGGAAAACCTTGTTTACAACAGCTTGAATGTTCGGCTGCATTTGACAAAAATTGGGCGGAAACGAAATCTCATTTGTAGTGCGATCAATTGGAATTTTGCCATTTCCGATATCCAAAAGTTGTTTTGAAAACGTTTGGGCAGTCGCATCTTGTAGTAAATGCACACGCATGTTTGTCGAGAGCGTAATTTTTTCAACTCGGTTCCATAAATACGATGCTTTTAAGCAAGCGTTCAGTTCATCAGCAGGCGTTTGATGAGTTTAACAATCTAACAAAGTAGTCTCTATGTTCACAGAAACTTTTACATTTGGGTAATGTCCTAAATAGGGAAATTAATCCAATTATCCGTTGATCCGTCGATCCGTTGATCCGTCGATCTGTTGATCCGATGTGTTATGTTTATTATGTTATAGTTTATTATGTTATCCAAGTCTTTACGTTGGTTCCATTTAGGTATATTCCATTAGGTTATCCAAGTCTTTAGGTTGGTCCTGTTCTGGTATACTCTATAAGGTTCGAGGTTCTAGGTTGCTAAACCCTAAGTATTATTTTACTTATATAGATAATTATAAAGATATCGGATTATCAGATTATCTCTAAATTATCTATAACACGATGAATAGGCACTATTTGCCACATATTTTATTAAAGTTTGTTGAAAGCCGTTCTAAAGTAGCCTATCTTCTTCGCAGCATCGTTACTCTATAAGGTTCGAGGTTCTAGGTTGCTAAACCCTAAGTATTATTTTACTTATATAGATTATAAAGATATCGGATTATCAGATTATCTCTAAATTATCTATAACACGATGAATAGGCACTATTTGCCACATATTTTATTAAAGTTTGTTGAAAGCCGTTCTAAAGTAGCCTATCTTCTTCGCAGCATCGTAATTAGCTTATACACCAAATTTCATAAAGATTGGTCAAGCGGTCTAGGAGTCTATAAGGAACATACATACATACATACATACATACATCCATTTTTATATATATAGATTCTTACGGTTACTTCATGCAACGAAACAAATTTAATGCACAGACATTAAACTTAATAATTTAACTAAGTACCAAGTAATTTCTTTGAGCGGCAATAGACAGAAAACTAGTCAGAAACTTATGAAATTAAAATTTCACATATTTTCCTATTAACCCAAAATTATTATAGTGATTTTGGATTCTGGTCCTCTATCATTGGATATAGCAATTAATTAATTACTCATCGTTGGATAGCCAGTCTCGTTTTCTGTCAAATATTAATTGTCAGCGCTGAGGGAATTATGGAAGACTTACAGTTTAACGTCTGGATTCTAGATTGGATATGGAGGGCAAACCAAAGTTTGCGTCCACTCAGGCCACTTAACGGGCTCTTTATACTACTTCCGATTGTAATAGCAGCCCACCTTCTCATCTAATCCTCTAGCCATCCCAAACTTAAGATAAACTCGAGTATTTCCTAGACTATTTCAGTACAGTGTAGTATACCCATAAGCTCTTATGTATATCTAGCTGAAGTTTGGAACCATCCGTGTACAGACATACGTATGTCCGACCCGTCAGTTCATGTTGCGTTCAGTAAGATGTTTAACTTTGTGTCAAACACATATTTGGGAGAAATTCTATCGGCATCTAGGCCCAAACAAGGCAGCCTTTTTGAGTAGTACTCAAGGATCCGTGCATACTCTCTGACCCCTTGTCTGGTGAGAAAGACCCCATGCCCGCATCCTAAGAGTAACTCTCACCACCTGCACTTTCACATAGAAATTCAGGGGAGGAAGACGGAGAAGAGTTTCCAAGGCAACAGTGGTGCCGTTTGCATCACTTTCGTTACAGCCAGGCAGACCAATCTCTGCAGCCTATATAGAGAGGACGCCGTTGTTAACAGTTTGGTCCTGGGCCGCCAGACTAGTGTACTATAGGATAGCATAGGTTTTATTATTGCAGTGTAGAGCCGGAGGGCGCTCTTCGTAGAAAAAGAATAACAAAGAGTAATTTTATAATAACATGTAATGTAAACCCAATTCAAGTAAATACTATAACTTAAATTAAGATTACAGAACAGGAAGCTCTTACCGTAAATTTACCAAACTTACTAAATCTACCACTGCATCTAAAATAACACTATGTATCAGAATTATAATTAATTTAAGTACATAAATAAATTTATTAATTATTACTAATAAAAATAATAAATTCAGTTTTTCTTAAAATTTGTAATTATATAGCATGCGCCAAATTACCAAAGTAAACCAACAACACCGTATTTTACAATCTTCGGGATGTGCGGTAGAACAGATGGCAGAATTCTGGCCAATCTGATGAGTCAAATCCCATTTATGCATATTATGTATTATTGTGATATTATTATAGTGTGAATCTGTGAATTGTTATACTTTTCTATTTGTATGATTAATAAATAAATATAGATAGACGACCATGAAAAACATTTACAAGATGTAAACTATAATTGAGGACCGTTTTTTCAAAATCGCTTTGTCCTAAAAGTAAAATTGTCAGGAAACGGTTTTTATTGTAAAATATTTTTGAAAACTTGCAAAAAAAGAAAATTTCAAATTAGAAGCCTTTAAAAGGCACTAGGAAAAAATTATCTTAAGTTGTTTTAAACTAATATTTTGTTTATACTATATCAAATTTACTAAACAATAAAAACCGTTTCCTGAAAATTTTCTTTTAGGACAAAGAGATGTTTTGAAAAAACGGTCCTAATTATAAACGAGATAATTGGCAGCTTAAGCAGAGGTGATTATAATTAACAGTTTTATAATGAAGTCAAAACATGCAACTTATAATATCTAATTCAATTAATAGTCATACAAGAGAGTGTTTTTTTAATAAGTACATTATAAATAATAAAGGTATTATAATAAGTATTAGAGATCGAATACGAAAATGTATTATGTATATAATATAATATAATGTGTTACAACTAACAAAATTAAAGAGCAACCAATAATATTCTAATTATTATGCTTTCTGCAAGAACTAATAATAATTTTTGTAAGTGGTTAAGTGTAATATATACTAAATTACTTTGTAGTGTAAGAAAATCTAAAACCCGGATTAACTAATTTTTGCTACTTGAGATCTCTTTGCAAATTAAGGACTAGATTATTAGAAAAATATTTATTATGAACCTTATTGTGCAATTATTTTAATTAATAGTATTAAATCAATTAGTTTATTCTAAGAGATTAAATCTTATTTAAAAGTTTAAAAATCTGATGCGACAACACATAACTTTCCCATTTATTACTAAAATAATATAATTAAAATTAAAAAAAAAAAAAATAATAATAATAATAATAATAATAATAATAATAAAATAAATAAATAAATAAAATAATAAAATAAAACGTGGCATTTTTCAAGGAGATTCCTTGAGTCCGCTTTGGTTTCGTCTAGCAATGAATCCACTTTCGACATTATTGAACGATTCCGCTGCAGGATTTAGGCTAAATTTTAAAAACAACTCTACGATAACTCATTTGCTTTACATGGACGATTTAAAATTATATTCTCGAAGTGAAGATCAACTTTTTAACTTAATACAAACTACAAAATTATTTAGTATGGACATTTGCATGGAATTTGGACTTGAAAAATGTGCAAAAATTGACATTCATAAGGGTACACCAATTTCTAAATTTGATGTATTAAACGAAATTCCCAAACTATTACCGCATCAGTTGTATAAATATTTGGGAATGCAACAAAATTTTGTATTGGACCATACACTTTTAAAGAAAGATTTTAGGCAAAAATATATGCAAAAATTAAAAATTTTAATGAAAAGTAAATTAACGTCTCGGAATATGATCTCGGCTATTAACTCCTGGGCGGTTCCAGTCGTATCATATTCTTTCGGAGTTTTAAAATGGTCGAATACAGACCTAAATTTTATATAAATATAGATATTTACACCCGAAATCTGCAGTGGAAAGACTATATATAAAGAGGAAAAAAGGAGGACGCGGTTTAATAAATTTATTTAATTCTTGTAAATCTATAACTAAATTATTGCGTGATTATTTTTATTCAATTAACATTTCTTTAATTCGTGAAATTATAAGTCTGGATAAAAATTTTAGTGGTTTAAATTTAAAAAATCAAAATTATAATTGTGAAGAAAAATCTAATTTAAATATTAATTGGAAGAATAAGGTGCTTCACGGCAAATATCCGACAATTTTGGACTCCGAAGGAATTGATGGAGAAATGTCAGTAGAATGGTTGAAGCGGGGATTACTACACTTTGAAACTGAAGGATTCATGTGTGCGATTCAAGATGGTGTAATTGCCACTAATAATTACAAGAAGCACATCATGAATCTTAATGTTGCAGATCGTTGCCGAAAGTGTGGTGTCCTCAATGAAACCATAGAGCATATTATAGGAGGATGCTCATTCTTGGCTCCTACTGACTATCTCAGACGACACAATCAAGTTTGCAAGATATTACACCAGCAGCTTGGTAAAAAATGTAACTTGCTCGACAATTTTAGGCCCTATTATGACTACATACCTGAACCTGTACTTGAAGACGATTTTTCGCTACTCTACTGGGACAGGACTATATTGACGGATAGAGAAATTAGCCATAATAGGCCTGACATTGTCTTGATAAGAAAAAGAGACCAAAATGCAGTCATCATTGACGTTGCTGTACCTCTATCTAAAAATGTCATAACCACTGAGAAAGAAAAAATTCATAGGTACGAGGTACTGGTGTGGTATCTTCCAAATTTAAAACCTATTTGTTAAAGCTGGATCTATCAACAAAATTGTACCCAGAAATACAAAAAGCAGTTATTTTGAAAACGTGCCATATTGTCAGAAAATTTTTAAATTCTCAAAATTTAAAATGCACTAAACAATTTAAAATTTTAATTATGAAGCGTACTTATAAGTTAAGAAACACATTGTAAAGCATAAGATGATTAAAGCTAAATCCCCCATCTTATGCTTATTACCACTGTATGTGAGGACTGAAATAAATAAAAAAATAATTAAAATTTAATAAATAAAAAAATAACGTATGGATTTTAACCAAAATCTAATCAGCTCTCTAGATTGCTTTTACAAACCAGTATATGAAATTTGAATAAAATCGGTTCACGCGTTTTGAAAAAATCGTGGACGAAAAAATCGCGCACACACACGCACATACGCACACACATCCGGACATCATTGCAAAATTTGTCTCAAACGATTTGTACGGACTCATAGACTATGGAAAAAATGCTAGTTCCAAAATTTTTTTTTACTCGATTACAATACTTTCCTTTACTACGTAAATGGGAAAGTAAAAAGTTACACTAGGAACTGGGCCATTCCTATGTTGATAATGTAAATTGTAATACATTTTGAATTCTTTTATTTTGTCAAATTTTTGCAGCAAAACTTTTTGTCATTTCTTGTTGTAAATTTCATTGCCTGCAATTTTGTTTACATAATATATTTTTCTATTTTGTTGCACCGTTTCTGTCCGACAACGACTTAAAAAATACTGTAAAATACAAAACATATAGTCATCTATATCTCAGAAACTATATAAAAACCATAATTATTCATTTTTGCTTGTAAATTTTATTCTCTACAGTTTTAGTTTTAAGCATTTTTTATTTTACAGAATCTTTGTTCAATCCTGCTATTGAAACATGTCGTTTCTTACTTGGATACGCAACTAGAAACCGTTTGTTTTACTCACTCAAATTATATCTATGGTAACGAGTGGGCGAAAGACTTTTCACCCACTAGTGAGTGAAAAATGCAGTCATTCATTAACCTGCCTACGTTCTTTATAATAATATTAAAATGTTTTAAAACCAAAGCTAACTTTTTTTTAAATTATTTTGCGCGCAAAATGCGCGCTATCGATCTAAAATTTTGCATAAAGCTTCCTACGACAAATTGCTACGGGGGGTTGAGTACGAGCAAAGGGGGGTAAATTTTTAGCTCAGTTTTTCGATATCTAACGCCGTTTTCGAGTTATTGCAAATTCAAAATCTCAAATTTAATTATTAATGACACGAATTATAATAAATTGTATTTTCATAAATTTTTTAGATTTATAAGTGCAGGATTGAACAAAACGCTATACATAACTCGTGGAGAAACCCTTTCGCTCACTTATTTGCCTCTGCACACTCGCCTGTCGGCTCGCGTGCAAAACTGGCAAATGCGTGAGCGAATCTTTCGGTTTCTCCACTAGTCATGTAATATACTATTTTTAAGTCGCTGTCACGATATCGCTGTCAGTCAGAATTGAAGGAAATGAAATTTTCAGCAAAAAGTGTTTTGCTTTAAAATCGATTTTTATTTGGCAAAAGAAAGAATTCCCAATGTACTATTTACATTGTTAACATGTGCATCAATTCTTTTAAGAGCAACGTATATAATAAGGAAAACTGATATGTAAAAATCATATAACATAGCAACACACAGCAATCATATCCCTTAAGTTATTTGGATTTTTATGTATCGGACATAAATTCTTTTTAAAAATTTTTTTAATGACAAACTAATTAATTTAAATAATTGATAATAGTTATACAATAAAGTTCGAACCGTATTCGTTAAACATAATTATTATATATTTAAATATGGATGCAATTCGTCCGACATGTTTTCAATTTAAATACGCTGTACTTCCAACGAATCGGGAATCACCCTCTAATTAAAATGTATTGTAAACCGGTCTAATTCAAATTTTCGATATTCCTAAGAAATGCGTAGTACGAATATATTGATTTAAAAACCTGTAACAGTAGGAACGAATTAATAAACGAAATACATAATTTGGTATTATATTTGGGTAATTCCACCAAATACATATAATCATTTTTTCGGGGCGACCCCGCCGATTTTATTCAAATTTTGTGGATATGTTTTCTACATTATAAAAAACATTTCCTCAAAATTTTAGGTTTTAATATGCAGCCAATTTGAAGTTTTAATTTTTTGAACTTTTGAAACTTTTTCATTAATTTTTTTGAAGTAGAACACTTTTTTTAAAAAATTGGTAAAAGACAGCTTTTTTTAGAAAAAATTCTCAGCTTTTCAATGAAAATATTCATTTTTTGTCATACGTAACAGAAGACCCTTTAAAATTGAATTAAAGTGGAATAAACGATATTTCTCACTGTACGGTATTACTTTAAATTTAATATTTTTTTCTGAAAGCTAAGGGTTTTTCCCACCAAATATGTCATTTTCACGATGTGCATATTTTTTGTTTAAATTCAATAAATTAATTATTGTTTAAATATTTTTTGACATCGATTAGATGATTCTTTGAAATATTAAAATTATTTTATATTATCAAATACTTATTTTATAATCTATTTAATTTTTGAATTTGCCGCTAAAAAATTAGTTCGTAGACTACTGTTTACGATGTAGATGGCGCTAGCGTTTCACTGTAATTACAGTCACTAGATAGATACAGTACCGCAAACCAATTGGCCAATGAGTTAAAGAGAGAACGTTAATTAGAGCCCCAATATGGCGTCATTTGGAAATGTCAAACGACATTTGTTGTAATTTTTACAATTTTTAAGGTTAAATCAGTGGCGGCTCGCCAGAATTCCCTAAAATTATTAAAATTAAAAATAAAAATAAACAAAATTATGCAGGAAAATACATACATAAGACGAAATGTATTGCTTTAACTTGTCATTATTGAAAAATTACAACCCCTGTTACAATTTTGCAACTTTTTTTAAATTTCCCGCATAAATTAGGGCCCCAATATGGCCGGCCTTTGCGGTACTGTATCTATCTAGTAACTGTAACTATAATTACTCTGTAATTTTGTTTCTTTCTACGATTATTTGTCTAAAAAAATAATTAATTGTTCTAATAAGTAAATACAGTGGAACTCGATTGGCATGCAACTCGATTGATGTAGAACTCGACTGATCTGGAAGTCAGTTGGTGTAGAACTCGATTCATATGGAGCTTGACTGATGTGCAACTCGATTGAAGTACTATAACTCGATTGATATGAAACTCGATTGATTGGGAATTCAATTGATATAGAATTCGACTGATGTTCAATGTACGATATTCCCATTCAAATTTGTACCTATTTAAACCAAAAATAGGCACATTGTAAAAATGACATATTTTGTGGAAAAAAATCGCAGCTATCAGAAAAAAAGGTTAAATTTGAAGTAACATGCGCCGCACAGTAAGAAAAATTATTTTCCCACTTTAATTAAATTTTAAAAGTTCTTATGTTACGCATGATCAAAAAATTAATATTTTCATTGAAAAGCTGAGAATTTTTCCTAGAAAAAATCAGGTATTTCCAATTTTTTTAAAAAAGTTTTCTACTTCAAAAAAATTAATGAAAAAGTTTTTTTTAAAAATTTCAAATATCAAAATTCCTAACTTCAAAAGAGCTGCATATGAAGGGCTAAAATTTTCAGGAAATGATTTTTATAATGTAGAGAACATATTATTAACAAAGTTTGAACCAAATCGGAACAAAAAAAAGTAATTTTATTTAGTGTAATGACCCATTTACAGAGGTTGGCGCTCGAACCAATTAAAAATGCTGTAATTTTGTAATTTTTATTCTTTCTTATTAAAATACTTCAGTATATCGTAAAAACGTTTTAAATTTTAAGAAAAATATGCTAGTGTTCGATGTAGCCACCTTCAGCGCGGTTAATAGCATTGAGTCTGTCGGGAAAATATTCACACGCTACATGATTGTGTCTTGATTGAATGTTGCCCATTTCTCGGCAAAGAACAATCTTTAGGGTGTCAACCGTCTCATATTTTTTACTAGAGACTTTGGTCTTCAGAATGGATCATATCAAACAATCCATTGGGTTTAAGTCCGTGGAATACGGTGACCAGTTTTGTGAAGAAATGAATCTGCAAAGTTTTTTATTTCTTAGTCGAAATTTCTTTCAAAATTTCATTTTGATAACTTCTTTGAAGTGAGACGTAAAACGATATGCTTATGTAGGCTTGTAAAAAACATAACAGACTAATGCTTGTCAAAAAATGACGTCGCTGACATTAGCCGTTTAGTTGCTACAGCAGCGTGAAGCAGGTAACACTTCGAGCACCGACCTCTGTATAAAGTGAACTTACTGTAACCATTGTAGGTAAACACAAAATTTGAATTTTTCCAATTGTTAGCTGAATAGGCTTCTGCAATTGAATAACCAACAAAGATTTCTGAATTCTTACATCAAGGTAAACAAAATCAACTTCATAACATGAGCTGGCTATCTTCTCACTTTCAGTTATAACTTGATTTCCCCAAAAAGATAATAACAGTAATAGTAAATAACAAAAAACCACAAACATCACTTCTTTAAAAAAGTTAACACCTCCTGGATTTACCTAAAACAGGTTAATTAACAATTTTTAAATACGATTTTTATAAATTAATATTTACGGTGGATCCATGATAAAATAGACTGCCTAAGATTAAACTTACTCCGCCGAAATAAATAAGAATAATAAAGTTAAAAGTTGTTTCTATCTTTTTAGATATTTCATTAATAGTGATGTGATAGTCAACAACTGTTTTTAATTCTATTCTAAAAGTTTTCCAAGTGATGTATGCCGCTTGATACTTCTTATTCTCCCTTATCTAAAAACATAATATTTTACTCTTTGTGTTTTACTCCATCCATATCGGTATAGTGCGGTATGCTTATTTATATCTATAGATTTTAGACGTAACAGAATATTGTACCGTGGCAGATAATAATGTGGTGTGAACTTCACCGAGTGACTGACCTCACACCCGATCATAGCGAAATAATGTGGAAAATTTGGATTTTGGAATAATCTGGAACTGTAACAGAATGTATCAATCTAAAAAGATTATTTTTCTGCAACTAAAAATACCCACAGGAATAGATAGTTGGTTTTTTAATTATGGTTAAATACTTAAATTTAATTTAAAACTGTTATATTTTAATTTATTATTTTGAATTTTTAGCAATAATTAAAAAACAAAATAGCAAGTGTTGGATATCGTCAGACGCGGAATTGATACCATTTTTGTTTATAACCATAATAATGAGAAACAGAAATTCAAAAACAATCAAATTTCCTCTTCTTATTTTAAGTGATCGGATGTAAAGCAGATCCCCCGGTATAATTTCATCGGCAACTGTAATTCAGAAAATCTAAAACTCAATTAAACAATTTAATGAACATCATGAATGTACGCTTATGTATGGATGCTCCTCATTTGTGATTGTTGCTTGTTTTTAAATATATTTTGTATTGATGTGATGTTATCTTATTTCTTACAATCATTTTTGTGTTTATACAATCTATGTATCTTTTAAACATTGGTTGGTCTGATATGTAAGCACCGTCGCGTCGCAAACTTTACATGAGATTCTGTGCACTAATTCAAATTGTTTCTTTATATCCACTTATGTAAACTATAACCACGTCAGCAAGTCACTATAGTCTTTAAGATTGTATGGAAACTAATTTAATTTTTTCTTATGATTTTAAGTATTCATTAAGTAACTTAATTTTGCAAAGAGTTAGCGGGATCCTTCTTTATAATTTTTTAAGAATTAAGTAGTATAGCATCACTAACGATATCTTCCATCCCCTTTTCATATTCAGTACCACAGCTATTATTAATTTATTATTTCCTTATCCGACCAAGAAAAATTTAATTCTAAGTAGTAATTTATAGATGTTTTGGTGACTTTGTAATTAAATAATTATTTATATATATATATATATTTTTGACTATTTCTACTTCAATATGTGTTTCAGATTTATTAGCCATCATCGGTACCGCGAAAATGACAACGATTCACTTTTGTTGCTACCAATTACGTTTTTTCATGTTTTCTGTTCTTTCATGTTCTGTTCTTTCTGGTCACCATTTTTTACATCTATCACGCTACATGTCTGTTATTCAATGTCGAAAGATATAGATGACCGCATGAACCGTATTGATATAGAAAAATAAAAATTTAAATAAAAGTAACATAGATACTATTACCTTTACTGACTTTTCACTACTTTGTGTGATTTGCATTATTGACTTGATATAGTTTTGTAAATGTTGGCAATGGGCGGACACCAATATAAGCATGTTGATATAAATAAATAATCCCGAATAAAGAATAAATGCAATTACGCTGAGTGTAAAGGTTTGAATAAATAAACTTATAGCTTTATTTTCTAAAAAACATGAACCGCTTCCAAATGGCAATATCCATTCTTCATTTTTTATTGATAGTATTGCTGTTAGTAATACAGTAACTGTCACTCCAACAATTATCGATATAGTTCCAATGTAGCTCTTACGATTAACCAAAAAAATAAATATAAGTAAGTTAAGTGAAAAACTATGTAATGTTGAACATCGAAATGCATTAATGCTCTTTCACTAGGATTTTAACTACTTAAAATGTGCATTGCGGAGAGGAACGAAATATATGTACATACTAAATAAAAAGCAACTTAAATTTGGACATAGGGTAAAAAAGAACTATTAAAAACAATAAATAGTACTAGAAAAAGGTACCTGTTTTTTTACAAAATTTTCATATTTTTGTAGAAGGAGATGGCCATTTTTGTTATTAATAGACTTAGCATAACTACTAAGGTCTTGCATATTATCAAACAATTTGTGTATTGCATATTTATGCCAATACATACAAAACAAAATGAATAAACCTAAAATTGTAATCATTATAAATAAAACATGTAAACTGAATAAAATACTAGTAGTACTTTATTGGTAAATAAAATAAAATTGGTATGTGATCGTGTATTATACGGACCATGGTAGAAGTAACTTACAGGCAAAACCAACAGTTTTGTTATTTTAAAAAATATCATATTAATTATTTCTATAAAACTTCAATAAAATAAGTTAAATTAAATAATATAATTTCAATTATATTATTTAATTTAACTTGTTCTATAGAAGTTTTATAGTCTATATTTTCTCACAAGTTAATATTTATATACTTATTCAAATATTAATTATTTCGGAATTGAAGTACTTTTATGCTGAGCATCGCTGACAAAAAAGTAGTAACAACAACAATAAGTATAGGTATTGTAAATCACGAACTTACCAGTATAATATGATATTTCAAACATTACGCTAATAATAAGATCGTCAAAATTATTTTTTAATTTAGCGATTTCAGGAATTACGGTAAAAGGATAAACAGACAAAATTATTAACAAGCTAATTGCGTAAAGCTTGTAAAGATAATCGGTACTTGTTGAAAAACCAAAGAAGGTTAACAATTTTTTTTGATGTGAAAAGCAATCGTTAGAATTTTCCATACTGTTAAATTTTAGCCCGAAGCACTCTACTGCCGAACCAATCTGATACTAGTAAAAATGTAACAATATTAAGTTTGTTCCAACAACGAGTATCTTCAGTAATATTTCTACAACGCAAGCGCATTTTTTTGGGTATTCGTTTGGATAATGACTTGACATTTTAACGGGGCCGGATTAACCATAAGGTTTGTTAGGCTATAGCCTAGGGCCCGAGCTCACTGGGGGCCCTTAAATAATAATTTATAAAAAAAATAAAAATAATAATTTGTCACCTTATAGAAGGTGGCCCAAGTAAGACCTAATCGTGCCCTGCATTTAAACCCCATATTACAAATGTGAGCGGAAAGGCTCTCCGTACTCTGGGTATTGTGAAACGTCAAACAAACTTTTTCTCAGCTAATATTGTGGAAATGTAATATTTTTCGTTTGCCAGGTCGCCGTGGAGTATGCCGTTTAGGTATGGTTTTCGCAATATCGAACTCATATTTCACACAAAGGCTCTCCGTACTCTGGGTATTGTGAAACGTCAAACAAACTTTTTCTCAGCTAATATTGTGGAAATGTAATATTTTTCGTTTGCCAGGTCGCCGTGGAGTATGCCGTTTAGGTATGGTTTTCGCAATATCGAACTCATATTTCACAACTGGAAAAGGTGCAGAACAAATTTTTAAAGTATTTTTCTAATAAAATTGGATCTCCACCGGAATAATTCTCGGATAACAGATGTCTCTCGTTTGGCAGAACAAGGTTTCTGGAACACAGGAGATTGGTCATTAACCTTTGCTTTGTCCATGGCTTAATTAATAAGAAGATTAAATGTGAATCCCTGCATGCTTATTTTCAATTTTGGGTGCCATCTAGAGATACAAAACAGGTTAAGATATTTTGTACGTTTCACCATTCGACAAACTAGGAATTGTTCAGCCCATTGAGTAGAATGGCGCGTCTTGTGAATGATTAGTGTAATAGTCCACGAGCCAGGTGAACTGGCTTCGTCAATCATTTCCTCTCGGACGATAACTCGTAAAATACTTCAGAGAGTTGTATCATGAAGCCTTGCGAACGTCAGCTGCGGTTCCGTGGGTGGGTTCAGCAGGGGTAGCCTCCCACGCACTTAGAAAATAAAATATTTTTAATCATATCCTCCCGATTGAGAATTTATCAAATTATAGGTAAACCAATATCTTCAAAAAAAAATTCAACTGACTATAAAGTGGCGGTTTATACGGCAGCTGGTCACATGAACATGAAAAAAAAATGTATAATAAGTTCAGTGATTTCTTCTCAATTTTCTTTTTTTTTTCTTTTTTCATACGTCGTATGATAAATTAAAAGGTAAAGAAGGAATTTACTTTTATATAAGTTATCTTGCTGAGTCTTATTAACGCTGTCAGCGGAAATGTCCGCTACAACTCCCATTCGGATGCACTCAGCTTTTGGGTTGGCTTCTCCTCCAAAGATTCCTGGCATTGTTTTTGTTTGTTAACTACTGGACATTCGACTGTTCAATTCCATTTATATAGATTTGTTTTGTGTAATTGGGTGGTTGGATGAAGTAATGTCGTCACTTACTGATCTATATAACAAGAGATTATCTTCCAGTTTGTTGTTTTAATGTTATATGTGTAAATCGCGTCTCATAGCTGGAATATTTTTGTAACGCGCCTACCCTTTTTTGGTTGATTATCTCTTTCAAATAAATATCAAAAAAAACAATTTGTTTTGTATGTTTATTGGGAGTTGGGGAAGATTTACAGAGACTTACCTCAGCCCTAGCCGACTCAAATTATTACCATGGATGGACTTTGCACTTGATAAACGGAATATAGTCATGTCCAGTAAGGTATGATAATATAATATTATGGTGTGATACACACAATGCAAGTGTGGGATCTCTCCATAACAAAAATAGTTATTTCTTTTCTGTGACTCCTCTTGCTCCTTGCATATAAATATGTATAATTTACTTTCACACCGTAATACGTATTTCTATTATTCTGATGATTAAAAAGTTAGGGGAGAAAGCAAGTCAAGAAATTGTATTATTCTGCGATTTATATGCAAACGACCATGGCAAACATTTACAAGATGTAAACTAGAATCATAGATATAATCAGCAGTTTCGGCATAAGTGATTGATGATTATATTATTTAACAATGTTATAATGAAGTCAAAACATGTAATTTATAATATATTAAATTTTAATTCAGTTAATAAATCATACAAGAGAAAGTGGTTGATTTAGAGTACATTATAATAAATGGTGTAGTAGTATTAATAATTATTGATGCTCAACTTACAAAAAGGTTTTACTAATTACAGATCTTATTATTATTATATGATATGATTAAATATCTAAACATTACAATTTACAATGATTAAGCTTAGGACGTAACTTGTTTATTATAACAAAGAGGTCATCCATAAACCACATGGTTCCATTTTGGCCTCTTTAGAGCCACTCCCGCCTTTCATGTAGCCGACGTACCTTTTACTATGACTCCCCCCCCCCCCTTGGAGGGACTATAGTATTTTTCCTATTATTTTGTGCTTTTTGTGAACTAAATTATTTAAAAATTATTTGGTATAAATAAACATTCTATCTCAAATGGTGGCACTATCACTCCTGCAAATTATTTATTTAAAATAAATAAAAAATTACGTAGCTGGGCTCTAGCTACCCCCTGTCTTCACATAGCCCTGTATAGATTTTTGCTTACCCCCCTCGGCCAAGGCACGTGGTTTATTGACGGCCCCAAAGTGCTACAACTAACAAAATTAGAAGCAACCAATAAAATCCCCATTATGCTTTCTGCAGGGGCTAATAAAATTAAAATATTATATGTAGGTAATAATAAGTAAGCAAGGTGAATATTATTTTACTGATATTGCAAACCGGTCTAATACAAATTTTCAATATTCCTGAGAAATGTGTAGTACGAATATATTGATTGAAAAACCTATAACCGTAAGTACGAATTAATAAAAGAAATTTATAATTTGGTATTTATTTTATAAAGTACACTTACTCCAACCATTGTAGGTAAGTGTAAAATTTGAATTTTTCCAATTGTTAGCTGAATAGGCTTCTGCAATTGGATAATCAGCAAAGATTTTTGAATTCTTATATCAAGGCCAACAAAATCAACTTCATAACATGAACTGGCTATCTTCTCACTTTCAGTTATAACTTGATCACCCCAAAAAGATAATAGCAGTAAAAGTAAATAACAAAAAACCACAAACATTAATTCTTTAAAAAAATTAACACCTCCTGGGTGAACCTAAAACAACTTAATTAACAATTTTTAAATACGATTTTTATAAATATTTACGGTGGATCCATGATATAATAGACAGCACAAGGTTAAACTTACTCCACCGAAAAATATAAAAATAATAAGGTTAAAAGTTGTTTCGATCTCTTGAGATATTTCATTAATAGTGATGTGATAGTCAACAACTGTTTTTAATTCTATTCCAAAACTTTTCCAAGAGATATTTGCAGCTTGATAGTTATTATTTTCACTTGTCTAAAAGCATAATATTTTACTCTTTGTGTTATACTCCATCAGTATCTATTGTAGCGTGGCAATGTGGTATGAACATCTCCTTATAACTATATACCGGGTGACCGACCTCACACCCGATCATAGGGAAATAATATAGATAATTGATGTTTTTTAAATTGAATGAAAAATATATCAATTTAGAGAGATTATTTTATTAGAGATCCCAGTAGCAATATTATATAATTTGTTCTTAAATTATGGTTGTATGTACTTAAATTTCTGTAAACTTGCTATATTTTTAATTTGTTTGTGAATTTTTAGCAATAATTAAAAAGCAATATGCCAAGTGTTAGATATCCTCAGTCGCAGGAAGCAGGAATTCAAAAACAATCAATTTCCAGTGTTATTTCCATATTATCGGATGTAAGGTAGGTCATCCGGTATAATTTCATCGGTTTAATCTATTTATTTTTTCACAGATCGTGTAGCTGGTTATTTGCATATTAAATTACATTACAAAATATATGTTTTATATCTATCACACTACATGTTTGTTGTCCAATATCTGAAGATATACTAAATGAACCACATTGATTTGCAAAAATGAAATTACAATAAGAATTACATAGTACATACATACCTTTACTGACTTTTCACTAGTTTGTGTAATTTGCATTATAGATTTGATATAGTTTTGTAAAAATTGGCAATGAGCGGACACTAATATAAGCATGTTGATGTAAATAAATAATCCTGAATAAAGAATAAATGCAACTACGCTGAGTGTAAAGGTTTGAATAAATAAACTGATAGAATTATTTTCTAAAAAACATGAACCACTTCCAAATGGCAATATCCATTTTTCATTTTTTATTGATAGTATTGCTGCTAGTAATACAGAAACTGTCACTCCAACAATTACCGATATAGTTCCAACATAGCCCTTAAGAACAAAAAAAAATAAATGTAAGAAATTTAGTGAAAAACTTTGAAGTTTTGAACACCGAAATGCATTAATGCTTTTTCAGCAGGACTTATACTAATTAAAATGTGCTAACAGTGCATTATGGAGAAATCAAACATCATAATACTACATGCACATCTTAAAAGCAGTTGAATTTTGAACAAAAAACTATTAAAAACAATAAAAACTAGGAAAAGGAAAACAAATAATATTACATAATAGGGGCCTACCTGCTTTTTGACAAAATTTTCATATTTTTGTAACAGGAGATGACCATTTTTGTTATTAACAGACTTGGCACGATTACTAAGGGCTTGCATATTATCAAACAGTTTGTGTATTGCAAATTTTTGCCAATACATACAAAGCAAAATAAACAAACCTAAAATTGTAATCATAATTATAAATAAAGCCTATAAACTAAATTTTATTAAATTTATTTATTATTAATTTATTTAATTATTTATTAATATTAAATTATTATTTAAAAAAAATTATTAAATAAAATAAACATAGTACTATGTGATCTGATTTAATACTAGTTGGTAATAATTAATACGGTTCAAATGTAAAACTTTTCGTGCAGAGTTTATAAGGGTTGCTAGTAACTTACAGGCAACAACAAAAGTTTTGTTATTTTAACTATTATATTAATTATTTCAGAATTGAAGTACTTTAATGCTGCGCATTGCTGACGACAAGATAGTAAAGCAATTGTCACAACATAATTTTACAACAATAAGTATTGTAAATCACGAACTTACCCGTATAATATGATATTTCAAACATTACGCTAATAATTAGATCGTCAAAATTATTTTTTAATTTAGCGATTTCAGGAATTACGGTAAAAGGATAAACAGATAAAATTATTAGCAAGTTAATTGCGTAAAGCTTATAAAGATAATCGGTACTTGTTGAAAAACCAAAGAAATTTAACAATTTTTTTTGATGTGAAAAGCAATCGTTAGATACTGCCATACTGTTAAATTTTAGTCCGAAGCACTCTACTGTTGAACCAATCTAATACTAAATGCACAATATTAATTTCAGAATGCACTTATCAAAGTATTTATTATTAACTAGTTATTGATTCAATAACAATTAGTTTGTATATAATTATTTGACTTCATTTAAAATTCTACTAAGAAACTATAATTTTTAAAAAGCAATTTGTTATTTAAGTTTGTTCATGAAATGATCTACTAAATAATTTCTTGTCAAAGTATACAAGTGTAGGTATCTATGCAGTTGTATAAAAAGTAAACACTCAGTGCCGTATTAGTGCTGAAATATGGAAAGCAAGAAAGTTAAAAATATTCTCGAAGAATGGGGCGACCTCATCTTATCAAAAGCTTTCATGGAAAATTTTTTTATTCATTCTAATCTGTAAAAAGGAAACTCTAGGTACCTTCTTGCACTTTCAATACCAGTTCCTATTGAACATATAATATAATAATGTACTGAACACCTTTTTAGTATGTGTTCTTTAGTTCATTACTTATATGTAATATATGGGGTAAAATGTAAATTTTATTATTAAATGATTTTTTTTTAATTTTACACCGTGGAGTAGATGATTTTAAAGCATTTGCATGTTTAACAGATGATTTAATCAAGGAACTCATCCCCACAATTGGATATCGAACTAAATTTTTCAAAAATTATAACAAAATTTATCGTGGTGTATTGGTTTTTTTATTTTCCAATATTTTAAAATACAGTGGAGTCCGCTTATTGGAATCACGGTTAATGTTATCATTCGGGTATTGTTATCACTTTTACGAGGAACGGAGACGTATATGATTACACACAAAAAACATCGCTTATAGTAATCAAAATTCGGTTTATATTATCAAATTTATTATTCTTAAGATTATTTTCTCCCACGACCAAAGGAATTAGTTTTCAGTTGCAAGCATTTTGTTATATTGTGCATAAGCCACCCACATACTCGTATAAATATGTACCACATATTCATTACGAGATTTTTAAATCAGGTGTTAGCAAGAAGATTTGTCTAGTTCGCTGTTAATATACGATGTAATTCAGTCCTATTTGAAAACTTCGCAATGAGTGACTTAAAAAAGAGACGTGATTTGAGTTTAATTGAAAAAATAAAAATTTTAGAACAATATGATAAGTTACCAAAAATAAGCCAGCGGAATGCAGCATTGCAATTAAACATTTTAACAACCACTTTTGTGTAAAATTTTAAAAAAACGTGTTGAAATAGAAGACGCTGCAAGATGCAGATGAGAGATTGTCAGATTTTCAAATGCATTACCAATACGAACTTTTTATAAACAATTTACTCCTCGCATAGCAAAGACAAACAATTCTAGATGAGTTTTTTAAATTTGTTATTTTTCTTGGTAATTACTAATAAATAACCAATAAAATTTTTTTTCTCTTTTTGTTATCAATCGGTTATTGTTATCAAAAACCCCAAGTCCCGAAGTGATCACATTAAGCAGACTCCACTGTATTGTTTCACCAAATTAAATTAATTAAAGTATTAGCTCGTTTTCGTTGTTTCTCCATTTTAATATCTTAATGAGAAATCCAATGGTATATGATAAAAGTGAAATTCGTGGAGTCAATTCCCTGATAGTAACCCTTAATTGTAATATAATGTGACAAATTAATTTTTTAATATTAGTTTATACATGATTTCAAATCAGTGAAATTAGCTGATGCGAATTGTATAGTTTGTTTCAATTTAAATGGAATTCTTAAAAAAAATTTAAAAATTAAAAAGATCATATATCAAATTACTTTGATATAAAACGCATAAACTTTGCCACAAAAACATGTGATATAGAGATAAGGTGATGTTTTTAAGCGCAAACTAGCCATATTGGCAGTAGCATTATTATGTTTTTGCGGAAATGTTAATACGTTCTTATATCAAACTAATTTAATATATTCCTTTTTTTAATTCCATTTATCGTGAAATAAACTATACCAACAATAATTTTAGTTAGGTACTTTTCAATAACCGCTTGTTTAATATTTTAACTTTGAAATGTGATGCGTAGGTACTTATCAAACTGTTAAGTTGAAAGTGGTGAATACGGCTGTTAAGACTTTTCCAAACTCATATCGCATATTAGTAGCAGTTTTTATAAATGCTCTTAAGGCTAGGATATTGCGATGCGCTCTTGTATAACCAGCTTGCATTCAAAAACGGCTGAATAGATTTTCTTCAAATTTTGAAATTATATTAACGATAAATTAAGGACTGTTGTAAAATAATTTTTTTTTTGCAATTTGTCTAATTTAGAATTAATTGTGTTTAAATACCCCATTTGCAATTTTTTTAACAAAAATTAAAATAGATGAAATAATTACTAACAAAGAATTATCAATTAAAAAAAAAAAAAATTGGCCAGGTGCAAAAGAAAATAGTAAAGCACCTTGCATTAAAAAACGGCTAAATGGATTTTCTTCAAATTTTGAAATTATATTAACGATAAATTAAGGACTGTCGTAAAATATTTTTTTTTGCAATCTGTGTAATTTAGAATTCATTGTGTTTACATACCATATTTGTAATTATCAATTAATAACATTCTACTTATATAAATAATGTACACGTCTAAAAGAATTCATAAAGACATTTTTTGAAAATTTATTTTATCTATAACACATTATAAATGAAATTACAAATAATTGTTCAATTAAAATCAGGCGGGAATAATTTGAGATGAAATGAATCATTATAGTTCAGTCATTATCACAAAGATGGGTAAGTGTTGTGTACAATTTAAAGCAAATTTACAGTTGCCTGTTTTATACAGTCGCCCAAATAAATCGAAATGATAATTTGTAACTTATATATTTTGAGTTACAATGCTAGAAATATTTTAAATGTTCTCCCGTCTTATCTTATCAACACAATAATATTTTGTGGTGGGGATTTGCGTTTCGTTTCAAATCTACCAAGAATATTTTAATACCTATGTTTACTTTTTAGATGAATACAAAAATATTTTATTAAATAATATAAATTCGCATAATTTTAATTCGATTAAAATAGCATACAATATAAGTGTAGGTAATAAATGAATGTAATTTTCTATAATCAAAATAAATAATATAATATTATTATAAAAATATTCAAATTTTTATTTTCTTCAGTATTGAATTATTGTACTAACAAAAGAGTAAAACCCTTCAATACACTTCTGAACAATCAGCTTCTTTTTCTTTCGAAAATGGTTAAACATGGTTACACGTACAGCATTAGACATGATTAGACCCAGTGCCGGATTACACTATTACAGATAATAAGGCAGAAAAGGCGGCTGCCTAGGGGCCTTGTTAATTTTAGGAGCCTCGTGAAAACGGAAAAATATATTGTAATGTTTTTTTTATGGGTTCTCAAAATTTTAAATAAATTTTAATTAAAGATTAAACAAATTATTCTTCTTAAAAAAAAAAACTTTGACCTTTCTTCTTATCCGCAATTAGATAAATACGCGTACGCATATGTCTTATCGTCCACCATTAGCACTTGAATCTTTTAAAAGTCCTACCTTATTGTTTAAATTTTTACTTTTACGCCAGAACCATTCAACCACTCCCAACACAAAATTAAACAACCTTTTGTTTTCAATTTCTGTTTATTTTTCCACAATATCCAATAATTTTAATTACTGTTTACAAAACCGACATAAAACTTCCGCCATTTTTCAACATTCCTCCAAAAGCAATCCTTCCTCCCCCTCTTCGTTTCTAAATCGACCAGTCCCAATATAAATTTTGCGGCAAAATTCAATTCAAAAATAAAATATGCAATAATATCTTTTTTTAATTTTAAAATTTTACAAATAATTTCACCTTAATTAAACTATTTACCTCAACCAATTTATAACATGACAATATTTATTTTAATTATAAATTTTCTTCTTAAAGTTTATCAAGAATCTGTGTTTTAAAGTAGTAGTAAATATAAAAATATTAGGGGGGGGGGTCAAGCCGAATCTCACTCACTCTCTCATGGGGAGAAGGGGGTCTCGGCAAACATCATGTACTAGTCCTAAATAAAAATAATTAAAGGATAATGTCCACCAAATTTTTATTTTTTTTTCCAATTTTTTTGTATTGGCTTAAATCATGCTAAAACTATCCTTGAATCAAAATCTACAAGGCCCAAGTACTGATCTAAACTCAAAATTCGTTTAAATCAATTTTTACCGAACAACTTTTATGCTGCAAAATCACCATCAAAATCAATCGGTGAGCAGTAGAACTGAAAAAGTTTACATCCGATTGACTTGAAATTTTAACTGTAGCTTCTTCATTAGATTATCTAGTGATGTACAAACGATTTTATCGATTGATTAACAACAAAAAAAGTTATAAACAATTAAAGTTGATTTTTTTTGTAAAAAAAAAAAAAATTTTTTCAAATATTTTATTGAGACTGTTTATTTTAATTATTGAGTAGTAAAATTAAAGACTAATTACGCAAGTAATAATTTTCTAGAGGACACCGAAAATTTAACTACCTAGGGGGCCACAAATTTTTAATCCGACATAGATTAGACCCCACGGCTGCTTAAAGGGGTAGGTATTCTAGTTTAGAGGCATGAATTTCGGGCGGTTTTTGAAGCTCTGTACAAACGAAACAAAAAATATTTTTACTATCAATTTTGTTATCATTTATTTATTGATATTTTAAGATTGCATAAAAATTAACCGAAAAAACCCTCAAAATTCACCAAGTTATGAGCTGGCAAAGTGGGAAGTCCAAAAAAAAGGGTGTTCGAATGTACCGATTTATTTGAAATTTGGTGTGAATGTTCTTTATCGATGCCGTTATAGCATGAACCGTGGAAAAGTAAAACAATATTTTTTTCACGAAATGGCGGCCGTTAAAAAATTTTTTTTTTACTTTATCATACAAAATATGAAAAAGTATTGTTATCGTGCAGAAAAAGAAATTTGAGATTGATTTTGATGAATTTAGGCATATTGGGGTTCCAGAAGCGGAAAATCATCATTTCCAAAAAATGTCTGTAATCTGTATGTGTGTGTGTATGTGGTCAAATTTACCTCAACCTCTACTTCAAAACGTAATAGGAATTTTTTAACAAAATTTCGTATTTAGTATTACTGATATATTGGGACTTAGAACTGATTAGATTTTGGTTAAAATCGGTACACGGAAACGCAAAAAAAAATATTTGGCAAATTAAAAAAATTATATTTTTTTTTTCTCAAATTTTAGTTTTTTATTAAATTCTTCTCTATAATAATAATAATATTAATAAAGTATTAATCAATAATCGTGCAAATATCCTATTTTTGTAATTATTCTTTTTTCAAATGTAAAAAAACTTTATTCTTAATTTTCAAATTTTATTTTTTTATTATACAGTAAAACTTCTCTATAACAAGATTTTTGCTATAAACAGTCAGTTTAACATGTAAACAAAAGTCAAAGGACTAAATTTTTACTCGTTATAGCCGATTCTTCGTTATAACCGGACTCGTTATAGAGGGGTTCTACTGTATTTTGCTCCATAATAATAAGTATGATAAAGTTATGGGCATGGCCACATCCGATTTTTTTTACATGTTTTAATTAACAATTCGGAATTTTTTAAAAATAGTAAAATTAAAAATTTTGATCTGAGCGTGGTTGAGGCGATAGAGGAATATATAAAAAACATTCACACCAAATTTCAAATAAATCGCTTCTTTAGAATTTGAGATATCATGCACACCAGTTTTTTTTGGACCTCCCACTTTTCCAGCTGATAACTTTCTAAATTTTGAGTTTTTTTGTCGGTTTAGTTGTTATGTAATCTTAATTATATAAATAAACAAATGATAAAAAAATGTATAGTAAAACTATTTTTTTCGTTTGTACAGAGCTTCAAAAACCGCCCGAAATTTATGCTTCTAGACAGAATACCCCTTAAACCAGATAGGAAATTGTGTGCGGTTAGTTACAGCAAAAACTACTCTGGATAACATCTTAACTGTGAGACATTTTCCCGACATTATTAAATTTTTCCGAAAATTGTAAAACATCGAAATTTTAAAACACTAATGCCCGTATTCACCAACTACAAATAGCACTATTTGTCGAATAAAAACAAGATTTTGCATTGTTTTGCATTGTAATAATGTCATTTTATTCGACAAATAGTGCTATTTGTAGTTGGTGAATACGAGCATAAGAACAACATTTATAAATAAACTCATTATTGAAATAAGCACCTAAAATATAAAACGTATAGGTATTCTAAAAAATTTGGGTGGGCACTCCAGTCAATAGGGACTGGACATGTGTCCACCCTGTTCCCCCCTCTGGCGCCGTCACTGTGTAATGTATAATTATTTTAATTACTATTATGGTATGGTCGTACGGTCTTCCTAAACCAAAAACAATACACGTCAACACTGTATATCTTGATTATGTATACATTGTACAGGGTGGCTCAATTTCGATCCTTCTTATGGGGAAATCGGTAACTATAGGAGATATCAAAAAATGGATGGCGCATCCTCGATCTCTTTTTATGAAAAAATCTGAATGGCCAAAACCGAAATTCGCTATCTTTTTTCGTTTTCGAGTTATGGCCAAAAGTTCGCTTTCTCGGCTTTTCGTTAAATGTGGATATCTCGGTTGTTTGTAACGTTATAGAAAAAATATTTACACCTTCTTCAGACACTTTTTTAAGGAGAATAAACTGAGCTAAAGAAATTTTAAATATTTTCATTTGTTTCCGAGTTATAATATAAAGTTGTGTTTTTTTAAATAAAAACCCTAGATAGCTATGACATATTTAAATAGAGATTTTTATCCTCTTTTCAATGATATATAACATGTAGGGTCTATTATTTCAGTTTCACCCCGTTATATTAAAAAATGTTAATTAAAATAAAAGACGATCGAAAAATTAAATTTTGGCTTTGACTAAATAAAATACTATACGTATTTTGTCAAAACAAAATGCTATACTGCAGACATTACAAAACAATTGCCTTCAGTTGTTTTTAATATGTGTCTTTTAGTACCTATTCCCTATACCTATTTCTATTTAGTACTACCTGTTTACCTATTATTTCAAAATAGTGTCAAATGGCTTATGAAAACTACGAATAATATGATATAAAAATATGACTATCGAATGTTCACATACGCAATGCAATTTATGCATTGCAAACAATGGACATCAGTTTGACTATTTAGTATAATGGTAGAATTTATAATTTTGTTTAATTTAGTATTATACTAAACTGTCAATCTTTTTTTATTCTTATAACATTATCATATTTACCATTAGTTTTCAAAAGGAATTTGACACTCTTGTGAAATAATACGTAAATAGCTACTAAATAGAAATTTTTTAAGTAGGTACTAAAAATAGCTATTAAAAATAAACTGGAGGCAATTGTTTGTGAATAAATCATTACTTAATAATGATTTTGTATAGTATTTTATTTAGTCAAAGCCAAAATTTAATTTTTCGATCGTCTTTTATTTTAATTAACATTTTTTAATATAACGGGGTGAAACTGAAATAATAGACCCTACATGTTATATATCATTGAAAAGAGGATAAAAATCTCTATTTAAATATGTCATAGCTATCTAGGGTTTTTATTTAAAAAAACACAACTTTATATTATAACTCGGAAACAAATGAAAATATTTAAAATTTCTTTAGCTCAGTTTATTCTCCTTAAAAAAGTGTCTGAAGAAGGTGTAAATATTTTTTCTATAACGTTACAAACAACCGAGATATCCACATTTAACGAAAAGCCGAGAAAGCGAACTTTTGGCCATAACTCGAAAACGAAAAAAGATAGCGAATTTCGGTTTTGGCCATTCAGATTTTTTCATAAAAAGAGATCGAGGATGCGCCATCCATTTTTTGATATCTCCTATAGTTACCGATTTCCCCATAAGAAGGATCGAAATTGAGCCACCCTGTACAGTGTTGCGTATTGCTTAATCCTAATCGCATTTTTTACAACGCTGGTCTAATGTGACCTCGTCAATGCTATCGTATTGTTTTTGGTTTTAAACAGACCATAGCTTAAAATTTAAATTTTTACTTTTTCAAATACTATGTATTTTAAGATTATTATAACATAAATTATAATAATAGTGTTGTAAATCAAATACAGTGGCCGTAAAAAGTATTCGTACACCCCTATCTTAACCATGTAAATTGTACATTTTGAAGCCATTCTTTGACACATAAAAGTCGCTTTTACAACAAAACTTTTTAGACATTTTTTGTTAAGAATTTCATTGTCTTCAATTTTGTATCTATACATTTTTCTATTTTGTCGCCCCGTTTCCGACTGACAATAGCTTAAACAAGACTCCGTAAAATACAAAAAATATTATCATCTGTATCTCGGAAACGGTGTGACAAAATAGAAAAATGTATATAAACAAAAATGTAGGGAATAAAATTTGCAACAAAAATTACTTATACATTTTTCTATTTCGTTGCACCGTTTTTGAGATACAGGTGACAATATTTTTTGTATTTTACAGAGTCTTGTTTGAGCTGTTGTCAGTCGGAAACGGGGCGACAAAATAGAAAAATGTATAGATACAAAATTAAAGACAATGAAATTCTTAACAAAAAATGTCTAAAAAGTTTTATTGTAAAAGCGATTTTTATGTGTCAAAGAATGGCTTCAAAATGTACTATTTACATGGTTAAGATAGGGGTGTATGAATACTTTTAACGGCCACTGTATATGTGTATTCATCATTTTGAACATAATAATATAGTAATCCTCAATACAACATAATATTATAATAAATTATCGTTGGATAACTGCAAAAGCAAATTGGAATACTTCAGTTTTCTGCATTCGTTATCTTATTGGCAAGGTTAAATCGCAGATATGCACTGTGAATGGTTTTATACGATTGCAAAATTTTTTACAACAGATGCGAAATTATAATATTATACCGAATTTATATTATGCATTTATACATATTTTAAATTAAAAATAATCAGTACGTAAATCCAATTCCTAATTATTATAACTCGTAAACTAATCTTTGAAGTTTATTCGAATTTCCTATGGTTATAGATATAGTTTATAGTTCGAATAAGGTTTCTTCCATTTTATTATAAAACAATTTAAACGATCTTATAATATATTTAATGGAAACAATAAGAATTAGATATTAAAGTAAAGTGCAAAATTCCCACCCTTACGATTGATATAATTTTTAAAAGGCGGAGCTTATATTTCAGCTTAAACGTAGGTTTTAAAAGTAGATTCCTGTAAGTTTGCTATTGAATTACCCATTAACGCAACCAGACTATTTGTGAAGCTTGTTGCCTACCACCGAATTAATTAATTAATTTATACACCATAGCTTGTAAGCCCCCTCGCGTTCGTGAATTAAAGCTAGATCGACATAACCACTCCTTAAGGCGTGTCCAGACACTACGAGGCTGCCGCGCGAAGCAAGTTGCCTCGCGTAGTCTTGACCACTTGTCAACAATCTACCGCGAGCCAGAAGTTTCAAGGTTACAATTGCACAGTATAATGTACATTTATTTTTGCAAAATATTCTACAGCTTCAGCTTTTAAATACGAAATGCTACCATTATCACTAATCTTATAAGACTGATGTATAAATAATAAATTATTGATTAACGTTTGCACCAACTAATTCTAGCGCCTAGTTTCTTGCAAAAAAATATTAATTTTAATGTAGCCAATTGACTACAACCACAAGGTGACCGAGAGGGTTAAGCCAACTGTAAACAAACACCGTGTTAATAACTTTTTATTTTCTTTTTGTTTCTGTTTGTTTATTTATTTTTAGAAACGTTTTTAATTAAAAATAAATATAGATTATATAAATAACAACTTATTTATTCACCATTTAAATTTTTTCAATATTTTTTATTTTAAATTTTTGCCTTAAATTTTGTTAGTGAAATGCAGTTGACCAAGTGTTATCGTGAATTGATAGCTGGTATCTGTACATTATTATTTATTTTTCTTTATATAAAATTCAATCCAATAACTTAATACTAAATTGTTCTTAGATCGATTTATGCATTTAAAAAAATAAGCTGCTCGAAGCATACACTCCACGTCATCCATTTTTAAAATTCTGTTATATTAATTAACTTACATTAATTTTATCAAATAGTTTATGTATTGCAAATGTATTCTAATATATTGTCGTGGAATCTAAGATTTTTAAAAATTTAAATTTTCCTTCACACCTTGCGCCAGCCAGCTATACGTCTCAGAGCATAAAACTTCAGGAGTCGGTACTGTTTAATACAAATAATAAATTATCTTTTCCAAAATCTTGAATAAAAATTAAACACTTCTCTTTCAAACGACAAATTTACAAAATTTATTGAGAGATGCGTTTGCATGTGACAATTTCACATTTATCAGGATATTCAGCGTGTTTTATGTTAATCGCAAAAATTTGAGAATTGTTCCAACTGAATTCCAATTTCATTGTTTTTTGTTTATAAATTGTTTATAAATTCAAAAATAATAATGTTGAAAGTGTGTTTACAATTTTATAATTTACCTGTTAATTGTATCTCTAAATAAATCATGTTTTGGTTTCCATCAATAATTAAGAAAACCTTATAAATTTTAAATAAAATAAAATTTCAAAATTGCAAACTTATCCGTATCACAGCATCATGTACACAATATAAACCATATTGAGCTAGAAATAGGATATTAATACTTAATAATAATAATAATTATTATTTATTTATTTTTTATTTATTTATTAACCATACAAATAGAAAATTATAGCAATTCAGAGTGTAATAATATCACAATAATACATAGTATGGTTAAATGGGATATGTGACTCAGATTGGCCAGAATCCTGCCATTTGATCTACCTCACATCCCGAAGATTGTTAGATCGCCATCTAACTATCATTGTCTATCTCAGATATTAGAAAATAGTTATAACTCAATTCGTCACTCTCAAGCCGCACTTGTATCAAGTACTTGTATATTATAATGACTGCACGCCTCATAATAAAATTAATTATATTCATCTAAGAAGCCCACTCACCATATTTAAGAAGAGACTAAGTCTCTTTTTGAATATATAATATGAACAACCTTTGATGCTCTCAGGAATCCCATTTAAGACAAAGGAGACCTGGTAGGAAAATGATCGTTTGAAAATTTCAAGTCTATGCCTTGGTATTGATGCTATATTTTTTATTCTGATATTTATATTACGTAAGGGAATGTCGTCAGGGTTGGCCACCTTTTTAACTTTAGCCTATAACTTCAAGAAAGAATTTTGTTAATCTAAACGCATGGTCACGAAGGTCTATGAATAAGAACACTTTCGAGGCAATTGCAAATTGATTGGGTAAGAAATAGAAAACTTATACGGAAATTAAACACAAAAAAATGTTGTCAAGGTTGGCCCATATGTTGTCTAAGTTGGCCCACCATTTAGAATCGACAAAATTCATGCAAAAATGTTCGAAAATGACCTAAAAAATTAACTGGATGAAATAATAAACCAAATTCGTTTTATTTTTATTTCATCGAGTAAAACTTTACACTATAATGTCGCAAAGAACTACTTTACTTGAATGTTAATCTGAATCACAGTTTTGGCAAATGAAGTAGCTCCTAGTCATTTTGGCACATTTCAAATGCACTTCTTTCTTGCATTCCCTCCCTTAGATGTCGGATACCCGCCACTGTGCAATGTCGGCCGATATAGGTCAAGGTACGTGCCTTGACGCCCACAATTACAATGGGCCAACCCTGACTACACAAATAGTCCAACCTAGATGACAAGTACCATTACCGCATCGCGTCACGCCACATCCAAACAGATTACAAAAATGAAATTTTTTTAATTTGAATTTTTAAAGGCTATCCCCATAACACATTTAAAGATATTTACTTTGACAAATACATGTTTTCTCGCCAAGTTTTGATGCTTTATTAACAGCTAGTAGAAAACTTTTTTTGTCTTTATTAAGTCGCTGAGTGCACAACACGTTTCAACTTCACACTTTGAAATCATTAATTGCACGAAAACTTCATTGAGGGATGTTTAGCCACCCACCCACATAGGTGTCATCAGTGGTCTACACTTAAAAATCGCAGTAAGGCGACCTAGACTACAGGCGAACCCTGACGACATTCCCCTACACGCAACATGCAACCTTCGCCGATCTACCATACACAACCACCCAATCGGTAATTGGGTATACGATTCTTCTTCTTCTTCTTTTCGGCCTTTTCTATCCACTATAGGATAATTAATCTCTTAATGGTTGATGGCGGCAATCATCAACCCATGGGGACCGCCGGCTTTGCGTGCCCTCCGAAGCACGGAGACGGTCATATGAAAATTTGAGGATACGGATGCAAATCGTGCAGGTTCTAAAATAATATGAAATTGCTTCCTCTTTTGAAATAAAAGTCAACTAACAAATAACAGTATATTGAAACCAAAATGTGTAATATACAACAATTTCCAAATAAAAATTGTTTGAAATCGGCATCACAAATAATAACATTACCTACCAACTAACTCACAATACGGGATCAATGTCCCCACGAAACCAAACATGAGATGGAAAGTCGAAAAATCACTTACCAAGTACCTGGCTCGTTTACAAGATATGATAACGACAATGGTTGCTTTCCACTCAGCTGCTGTTCCCTTGAATTGGAAGCTCTGCGGGTAGTCGACTGCTACGCTGCTTCATGGTAAGTTGGCTCCTTGCACACTGCAGTTGTGCAGACCAAACACTGCAGATCAAAACAGGATTATTGGCTACTCCAGAGCATAAAACGGCAGTACTAACTAAAGCACTCGCTAACCAGTAGTCGTAAATCGTTGATCGATGATAGAGAAAAGATATATGGATACGACCAACACACTGTCGTACTTGAACTCGAATGAAACATTCAAACTTGCTTGCTGACAAATGGCTGATATTGATTGCAATTTACGGTTACAAATCCCCCAAGAAGGCAGGAAAGAAGACAGCACGAATCACTCCAACTCGATGAATAACTACTTCACGTGGAATCTTAATCGGAGTTGTAGGCTTACTTTAAGCAAATTTTCAGCCACAACTAAAATTGCACAACTTCCTTCGCGAAATTTGTCAACGTCCGACTAACTTGACAGTTCAATCAAATCTAACCTTCGTGGTTTTACCACCGTCTTGAGCATAAAATGCGCCGCGCTAAGAACCATGTTCAAAAAGACAGGCGCACGAAAAACAATTGTTGCAGGGCAATAAGTTGTTACAAGCGGAAAAAGTTGTATCTTGCTATATACATAAGTTTGTTTCAATTTTAATGAAATTATTAAAATAATTAAGGAAAGTCTTATATCAAATTACTTTAATATAAGAACGTATAAACTTTGCCGCAAAGACATAATATGCTAATGCCAATGCATGCGTTATCATGTTTGGCCTGCGATTAAAATCATCCCTTTATCTTTATTATTATGTTTTCGCGGCAAAGTTTATACGTTCTTATATCAAAGTAATTTGATGTATTGCGTTTTTTAATTTTTTTAATATTTTTTTGATAATTCCAATTAAATTGAAACAAACTATATAATATAATACTTACTATTGAAAACTTTAAAATCGCTATCTTTGAAAATAGCTAAAAATATTCTTTGGGAGTGTCAATATCACCAAATTATGTGTAATCAAATCACCATATTGAAAACTATGAATGTGTGGTGGCACAGTCATGCATGCACACGCATGCAGGACAATGTCACTGCAGGAACAGTCTATGGCATTACTTGGCCATTAGAAATTAATTTGGAAATCCAGGAACATAAGGATAATGTTTCCGGTTAACGACAAAAGCAAATGCTGAGCGTTCGATATTTTAACCATCTCAATATTTTATAAAACACAAAAAGTGAACTCAGCACTTTTCAGAACTAAAATATTTTTAAATTTTCAAATGTAAAATACACTGTAAGTTTAAATTATCGCAAAAGCTTTTAAAATTGTGTTTAAAACACGTGTTTTTACCATACTATGCTTACCATGCGTGTTTTAAACACAATTTTAAAAGCTTTTGCAGATTCATTTCTTCACAACAATGGCTTGTTGTTAAGTCCCCGGACTTAAACCCAATGAAAGTTTTGATATTGTCCATTTTAGTGTCAAAGTATCCAATAAGAAATATGGAACGGTCGACAAAAGGTGGCTACATCAAACAATAACATATTTTTCTTAAAAACTTTTTTTTAAATCAATGTAAATCAAGTTGAAAAACCAAATAAAAGTTTAAAAAATAAACACCTATGTAACTAAAGAGTCAAATCATTGCTTTCCCAAAATGCAATCAATGAGACTAAATGAATATGCCCGATTGCACCAACTTTCCTTAAAGGTGAGGTTTAGTAAAGCCTTCCTTAACGTTAAGGTGGCCCTTAGTATAGGTTGCATTGCACCACACCTATTTGAGTTTGGTTTAGTAAAGCCTTAAATAAATTTAGCAACATCGCATTTTTTGTAAAGTAACTTTGGTTACACTTTATATTTATAATTAATTTGACAAGGTGTAGATTAATTATTTACCAGGAATAGTATATTACATGACTAGTGGAGAAACCGAAAGATTCGCTCACGCATTTGCCAATTTTGCACGCGAGCCGACAGGCGAGTGTGCAGAGGCAAATAAGTGAGCGAAAGGGTTTCTCCACGAGTTATGTATAGCGTTTTGTTCAATCCTGCACTTATAAATCTAAAAAATTTATGAAAATACAATTTATTATAATTAGTGTCATCAATAATTAAATTTGAGATTTTGAATTTGCAATAACTCGAAAACGGCGTTAGATATCGAAAAACTGAGCTAAAAATTTACCCCCTTTTGCTCGTACTCAACCCCCCGTAGCAATTTGTTGTAGGAAGCTTTATGCAAAATTTTAGATCGATAGCGCGCATTTTGCGCGCAAAATAATTTAAAAAAAAGTTAGATTTGGTTTTAAAATATTCTAATATTATTATAAAAAACGTAGGCAGGTTAATGAATGACTGCATTTTTCACTTACTAGTGGGTGAAAAGTCTTTCGCCCACTCGTTACCATAGATATAATTTGAGTAAGTAAAACAAACGGTTTCTAGTTGCGTATCCAAGAAACGACATGTTTCAATAGCAGGATTGAACAAAATTAAATAAGTACATTTTCATTATTTGTGAATTTTAATTATTTTTTATGCTGTGGTCATGTATAACTTAGAAAATGGGGGTGAATACTACATTGTTATAACTTCTAATTTGCGAAAAAATTTACTGCAGTTGTTTACAAATTGAATTAAAATATAATTTATATTTATAGAATCATTATTAAAAACGTGGAAAATATCAAGCGACACCGGGGACGCAATTATACTGCCGAAGAAATAAACCTGCTTATAAATTGTGTAGCTAAATATAAAGGTGTTATTGAAAACAAAAGAACCGATGCTATAACTTGAAAAGACTTGGGCAGAAATTAGTAGAAATTTTAAGGAGGGATCCTGCTTTAGGAAACCCAAAAAAAAAAATTTTTGGAATTCTTTTTAGGAGGAAAGAAATAACCAAGTCTATTGAAGTTTTCAGACAATTTTATTGTGTAATTCAATGTAACAAAAAAATATTTTTTTAAGAAAAATATTGAAATGCAGCCGATTTACACACACTTTCGATACGCACTCCACAATTAATTGGAGGGAAAGATGGAGCTCATAATTTTTTGTTATGTTGAATTACACACTAAAATAATCTGAAAACTCCAATAGACTTGGTTATTTAAAACAGGATCCCCCCCCCTTAATGCCAGTAATAATTATACTAGAGCTACCGAATCACTTAAAAAGGTATATAACAACAAAAAAAAGAGGTACGCAAAAAAGTTGCTGATACCAAGAAGGTACAAAATACAACCGGGCTAGGGGTTGATGGCAATATGATTAATGTGGACAGCCTACTAGTTTTGGAGGAGATGCAGTTGCATCAACATCATTTAAAAGCGTGGAAGTTGCATCTGTTAATAGCATAGGAGAAAATGAACCAATACATTGGAAGAAAATAATAACCGTTTCTTTTCGAAGTCGAAATCTGTTTAAAAACGATAAATCATCCATAGCATGTATATAATTTGCTCTTTCTTACATTAGCGTCTAGGAAAACCATGTTCAATAATTTCTAACATTTCCAAATCGTCTTCAAACAAGTCATTCTCCATCTGAATATATTTTGGATTTATACTTATGAAAAATCGAAAATTAAACTCAACTATATAGAAAAATATGGCATGTAGATTATGGATTGTTCCAACATTTTAATATTACAGGTTAAGTGGCAGATTTCGGAGGCTTAAATTTGGGTGGTCCTTAAGCGGTTAAGGAACACCCAGTGATTTTCTATAGTATAGATACCAAGACATATGTCAATTGTGTTCTTTACATATCAACGACAAATTATTTTCGGACATCTCTTTCTACTCTGTTTAGATTTTTAACATTTCCAGTTGTCTCTTTCTACGAGCCTCACCAATACCAGACAGCCATATTAGGTGGCAAAATTTTTAGTTGTCTCTCTCTACGAACCTCCACCAATGCCAGACGGCCATATTAGGTGGCAATATTTTAAATTTTGACAGCTATTTGTTAAAATATGGAAATATTTTTATTATATTATTAAAATAAATTATTTACAATTATTAATATTGCTTTTATACAGTTTTCTGAAAGAATATAAAGTGGTAAATAAATCAACGCATTATTTAACGTCGAAATTTTTGAAATTTCAAATTCTAATGAAATGAATTTTAAATTTCTAATATAAATTTAGTACATAGTAGACATAAAAAATAGATATCAAGATTTATATTTGTACAAATGCTTTTATTTCTGTGCAATTAGTGGATTTTTGATGAGTGGACCTTGCCGACTCCGTTGATTGATAATGTGAAATGAAACTTATTATTATTTTTATAACAAATTATATTAATAATAAATTTATTTTAACTACATCAAAGATTATAAATATAAATAAATTACAATTTACATTATATTATATAGATATCGGTGCATATATTGGAAAGAAATTGGTATTTCTTTGCGATTTTAAATTCAAAAATGTATAAAATATGTACATAACCTTCAAAAACTTATAATGACAGCTAACAAAAACGTAATTCCACAGTTTTTGCATACTAGTGCGAGCAAATCGAGGCTGCAAAAGAGATAACTGCTATCTAACTAAAGTAGTAGAAAAGGATGGGTAGATAAACATATGGCGCGTAGTCCTAAGAACACTGCTCTTTAAGGCAGGTATACGGCTTTTGGTATCTATAATATAGAAAATCACTGGGAACACCTAAATCAGTGGTGCAATGAAAAAGGGTCGTACTTAGCGATTTAGGGTGAGCTTAAGGTTAAGGAACGTTGGTGCAATCGGGCATCAGTCACACTATTATTAACTGTTGTGCAATACTTCAACACAATGGGGTAATTGAAAATATAAATTAAATTAATCTAGGTTGAACCTAGATTACCAGAAGATATGAAGTATTTAAGCACATAATTTGAATCTTTACTATAGTTTGAATTGATGACTTTTGACTTCTACGCATTATAAAAAGCAAGGATTTTTGAAAACAAATGTCGCTTCCGACAAAGTCTACATCGTAACATGCTTGTGAAATTTTCTGACTCAGTTATAACTGTTTCTCCAAAATATGACAGTAAAAAGGGAAGAAAAAAATAAGTTATTGCTTCAATATTTCTCAATAAATAGATCTTTTGAAATGTTCGCTAATAAAATATTAAATCACTTAATGAAAATAATTGTTATTAAAAATCACGTAATTGTGAACTTTGGTAAGTTAGTAAACACAAACATAGCATTAGTCCAAAGAAAATTACAAAATTAATAAAGTTGAAAAGATCTTCTATTTACTTCATTAGATAACTCCGTAATAGCAACATGATATTTAAAGATTTTCTCAATGTCATTTTTTAAAAATTTTCATGGTATTGCCACTTCAACGTTAGTTTTCTTAAAAGCTACTTTTGCTTTTGACGCAGATTCAAATCCAGATTGCTGTAAAATAAGCATTAATTTATATTATAATAATCAAACCACCTACTATAAAATTCAATTGGAATAATATGACTAGAGGTCCAGAAAAATACAAATAGGTATTACATTAAATTATTTGAAATTAAAATAACGAAAAATTTTCAACATTTGCTATTTCACCAGAAATTACAGGCTAATTTATTATAAAAGAAATGTATATTTTACTTGATGTAAAAAGTACCTTAATTTCAGTAATTTAATAAACTATTTATATTTTTTTGAAGCTCTGACCTTATTATTTAAATTGAATTTTATAGCAGTTAAGTTTATTATATACGATTTATAGGTATCTACACTTATTGCAATTATTAAAATATAATATGTATTTATAATTATCAAGATTTTAGAAAACCTACATTTTTGTACATTTTTAAAATGATCGATAAGAAATATAAGTGTGTTGATATACAGTAGGGGGGTCCTTAGTGTTATGGGTAAATTTTTTTTTTAATTCGATACTCCCACCCACTAAAATTATTCCTTTTGGTGTTTGATCATATCATAAAAAAAATAGAAGGAATCCAGCAATGTTTCATGGTCGCCCAAGACATTCAAACTTTTGAAAAGTTAAAAAAACATTACAACACAAAAGTTTTAATGTCTTGGGCGACCATGAAACATTGCTGAATTGCTTCTATTTTTTTCTGATGATTTTAGGTGAAATGGTGAGTAATAAGATCGTGAGAAAGTTTCTAAGAGTTTTCACGATCGTATATTTTAAAAATATTTAAAATGGAATATTTGAGTCGAGCTATATGAATGCATTGCATTTATGTAATTAATCAATCGAAGGTGATTTGTTATATTACTACAGTTTTAGGACTTATAATATAACAATTTCTGCAACCGTACAATGAGGTAGAAGAGATGCTCAGTTATTTCATGTTCAGTTAGCTGAAATGAATATTTTAATATCTTCAGGTTCCTCAAGGAGGTCAAAGTTTTGAAAAATAAGTATTTTTATCAATGCTATTTTGTTTTTAGATTTAATTTTTAGACTTAATTTTTTAATTAAGACTTAAATGTCATAGTTACAAAAAGGTAGTACGTTTTGTACTAATAGATTACTATGCAAAATTATGCAAAAAAAAGCGGTATTTTGATATTATCAGGTTCCTCAAGAGGCTCAAAGTGTGCGTTCAATGGCTAATTTTTACCTAGTCTACCTTTTTTATACTTAATTGCTATAATTATGTTAGCTTCACTTTTTATTATAAAACAACAAAATCAAAGCTAGGGAACCAGAAACATTACCAGATTCAATCGCCTGCACTATTTCAAAGAGGTAATATTGGTCTGTGCTAAGGTTACATTTATGTTGCCAATTTTGCGTTGTTTGCTTGTAATTTTTTCAAACTTCACAGGAGAAAGAGTTCCACAGTGTTCCAGTTGTTGTCCAATAATAAATACCGTAAGTCCACGTGGGGCAAAGTTTCACCATTTAGTTGTTTTACCAGATGTCGCAGTGGAAGTTCATGCAGTGGAACTTCAGAAGACGTCCTAATTGGTTTTCTAATAAGTAGATCACACCATTTCTCACACCTGTATTAACTACGGTATCATGGAGACTTGAACTGGTCTCGTCTCGTCTCGAACGTCTCAAGTTGGGTCTCGTCTCGAAGTCTCGTCTCGTCTCGAAAAGTCCCGTCTCGTCTCGTCTCGAAAAGTCTCGTTGGTCTCGTCTGATTAAAATTGATTAAAGACTAAACGAATCATCATTACATGTAGAAATTTTGAAATTTATTTTTATTTTCAGTTCAAGCTATTTTAAATTATTTTGGAATATAAATAAATAATAACGAACTCTCGGTGATACTAAAAACAATTAGTAAAATAAATTTAAGAATATTCCACAAAAATCTCCATAAGCAAATAATAAAATTAGTCATAATAAGTAATTATATGAAGAATTAGCATACAATTTTCGTATAAGGGATTAGTTACGCAACCATTTAGGCTTAGAAACGTGTCTTATGAAACTAGTTTCTTAATATACTATTTTTGCATTATTTTACTTTATTATCTGCGCACGCTAGTTCTGTCACTGGCAATTGTTCAAAGCTCTCGCAGGGTTTGACTGACAAATATTTAAATTATAAATTTAGGATTTGCATAAATATTATTCAATTTATTCTTTACAAAATTTACCGTTAGGTAAGTTATTTACCTCACCCTCTATTTACGCGCTACTTAAGTGCTCTTGATGGTAAAATTTAGAAATTCCAGTTTTGGGATTCAAAGAAAGTATTAATTTAATCTTTGTAAATGTAATAATTTACTATTTACAAATTTTACCTTATTTACCACTACCCTCATCACTTAAAGGCTCTTGATGGGAAAAATTTGGAAATTCCAGTTTTAAAGTTCAAAGAAAGTATCAATTTAAGATCTTTGTACCTAGTAATAATGATAAAAATAATTTCCAGAAAAGATTACAATAATTTGAATATACTAGTAGTAGGTGCCGGGGACCGTAAATTGCGCCAGCGGTCAAGGGTTTTTCTAATCCTACCCGTAAATTGCGCCAAAAATTTTTAGGGTTGACCTTGTAATGTCAAAACGTCAAATCAAATCTCCCACGAATAACCCCACTTCCTAATCTGAACCTAGCTCTCCTAAGCGCAATTATGGTGGCCACCAAACCCGCAATGCCGTATCGTCTAATACTAGGACCCCCACGTTGTGTACATAACCTACCCCGACATTACCTTCCAGACGTAGCACTTCTCTCATATCGAAGAATGAGTTTGAGCAAAGCAAATGAATCGAAAGAAACGCAAAGCGAACACATAATTAAACACAGTAAACTTTGATGTTTATAATTTGTCAGTTGTCATTACATTTGTTTATTCAACCTTGTGGTTAGCTTTTGTTACCTTATCGGTTATTATATCAATTCTGTCATTTCGTTAGGTAAATTACATACATGTTAATATTCATAATATTGTCAATATTCATAATGGTTTTATCATTTAAGTTTATATGTTGCATTTTGCATAATTTAGTAATACATAAAATATATAGTGTGATTCAGAATATAAAGAGATTGACATCCTTAATCTCCAATAAACTGTTAAAACATATTCAGTAAGATTCCCACGTGGATCCAAAGAATCAAGTTTCGTGTCGTGCCTTTGATAACAAAATGGCTACCGCACAAAGATTCTAATCTTATTTCATCAAATCTTGAGATGTCTAGAGCTCTTGAGGTTCTGTAATGGACTCTGTCTAGTAGTCCCACAGTGACCCATAGGTCTTCTGTGAGTTTTTACTACTGGGGTCAACAGGCTCGTCTCTAACAAATGTTCTCTAAGATTAGAATTTATTATATAACAAATATGTTCATTGAATTCGATTACACGAAACTCGTATCTTTGGAATATATATATCAAATATAAACATTATTACCTTTAAATTGGTTAAACTGGTTAAATCCACAAAGTTGAATCACAATTACAAACTGTTATATACAATTAAATATTAAAAGCATCTGTTCACTACGGCTTCGGCAAGATGTCTCCCTTCCTCCGTTCACCCTGCCGTTGACCACCCTCTCAACCCCACCATCATTCTTCGTCGTCATCGTTCCTCCCTCGGTTATGTCGAGCGCTGTAAAGCCATAGGTTGCCATCTCGTGTATTATTTCCAAAGTAATAAGTATGCATTTGGTGGTAATTTCAAATGATTTAAAATCGTTCATTAAGCGCCAATTATAAACTACGTTTATAACATTACAACCTTGAAATTTAAGTCGAAAAAAGGTTGTTATATTTTAATCCTTTGCTTGTTTGTCAATAGGATTAGTATGGCTCTAAAAACTTTTATTTTTAATTTAACAGAGGTGTTATGTATGTTTATACATAACATATGTATAAATATTTATACATATGTTTATACATGTAAATATTGTTATGTTGCTTTTATACACGTGATTGTCACACGTCCCCCCCATCGTGATCAATCGTGATGTTATTCTAATCCCCTCCGCCCTCTGTTAGAACCTCTCGTGATTAATGCACAACCTCATTACCTCATACCAAGTAGACATATTAAGCATTGCTATTATGACTTTCAAGAGGTTAGGTTTAGTTACTTTTTTACATGGTTTTTGAAATGATACCAAAAATATGGGATCAGCGCGAAAAGGTAGAACTGTACATATGTAGGTTCGTAGGTTACCTATAGTAACATTTTTATATATATTTTTAGAAATTATACCAAAAACACATTCATTGTGATTTATGACTATACTGATTCTCTCCTCACACACCATAAGTTCTATTATACGGTAAACTTATTTTGAAACCTTCATAAAACTGCGCCACTTACATAATATTATAATTACTAGTAAATATACCACTCTTTGGGTATTACTACTACTCTCACCAACCGCTGGCGCAATTTACTACTTGTCCTTAAGCTACCGATCAAAAAGGAGTGACAAAATACTGACCGCTGGCGCAATTTACATACGTCCGTAGGTACAGGTGCTGTTTAGTTGGTCATTTAATTATTTACAGTTAGGTACCTATATCAATAAACTAATTTGTTCAAATACTATGTTTTAATTATAGCAAAAGAATTTTTATGTTTTATAAAAAATATTATTGCCTGTTTTTCGAAAACGAAATTTTTTAAATCTTTATCGATAAAGCTAAAGTTGAAAAGAAAATCTCTAAAAAAATACGAAAATTTATTAAATTAATATATTATAAATAATTAATTAAATTAAAACGAACTCTTTATAATGTAGGTAGTAGGTAGGTACCGTCAAACGGGGTGAGTCAGGACATAGGGGGTCAGTCGGGACAAACATGTTTTGCTAATAAATAGCGGTAGATTTTAATTTCAAGTTTCAAAACCTACTCACCGATGTTCTCTATAGTGAATGTTTGTATTCTATCCGTGCTTATCACGTACGTGTTCGTCAATAATTAAAATTTGACTATTAAAAAAAACAATTTTTTTTTATAAATACAGTAGACTCGCGATTCTGTGAACACGAAAAATTCGAGCTAGTTCATATAAGCGAAATGTTCACACTATTGAAGGTATTCATAATAATCTGAATATTATAAAAAAAATCGTTAAATAATACAACTTTCGAGATTACACTTGATTAAAATATGAAGTAATACGTGTTTGAACTTTTTTGGTGGTTAAGTTGGTTGGGTAGAGTTTTCGTTCACGTGTGACCCAAGGTTTTTTTAGGTGAAATCAAAAGAATACAGTTTCTTTTATGTGTTAGTAGATTTTCAACCCTTTTTACGGTGTAGTTTTTAAGAAATCAGTATTTAAAATTTTTCAAAAATACATTGCAAACATAGGAAAACGCACGCGATAGCACAAATTAGGATGTTGATTTTAAATATATTCAAAACTTTCACGTGCAACCTATGAAAACAAACTTACTACTGTAATCTACGAAGTATGAAGTATATTCTAGGAAATATTGAAGTAGGTTTACCGTACAATTATTGAGAAATCGCTAATAAAATAATTCCCGCGTTTTCTGAATTTGAAAACGAAACATATATTTGTGGTTCAAGCTGTCATAATTTATGTCAAATTATTAAGGTTATGAATTATCATTAGACAAGGGATTATATGAGTAGATGGCGTAACTATACATTTTCTAAATTTAATTGCAAACAACATTTTTATTGGATTTATACATTTATTATTAACATTATCATCTTTCTACCACATACAAAAATTACATTAATACTCGAAAAAGCTTGTAATTGACTCTTTGTGCAGCAAAATTTTCAGCGTTATGTTCATATTTTCAATGGTCTGTTACTAATGTCAATGTGGGGATAAATTAGGTTAGGTAGATCAGCTAGTAATTGAATCAAGTAAAGATCTTAACAAATTTTAATTGTCACTTAGATTATTATTATAAGAGAATATGCAATTTGATAAATTATATTTTCAATAAAAATGATTTTTAATATCGATTTTGCAATGTAATAGTTAATTTGTAAATTTGAATATTGGACTACATTTGGACTCAGCCAAACTTAACCGAACCACCTTAAGTATGCTAAAACAGCTTTTCCCTGCATATTTTGAAACGCTATTAATTCACATCCACAAAGACTCACTTCTATTACACAACTGAAGCTGACAGCACACAAATGGAAATAATCTAGTTTTACCAAAGTGTGCATAAACGTTTTTTGCTTGTTTATGCAGTTTTATGCACGTTCATCAAGTAAATTAATACTGTTCACATTATTGAATAGTTCATATTTGCGCGTGTTCACATTAACGCGATTCTACTGTAATATCAGTTTGCTTGGAAATTAAATTCTTGTTAAGACTTCGTATGCTGACGTTTCAGAGAATTTATTCCTCAATTTTCAAGACTAAAAATATACACAAATGAGTCCTAAAACTAGTGTTGACAAAATTCTATTTTGCTCACCAAACAAATTCGTGATCATCATAAATAGTTGTTTTTTTGGTAACTCTTAACAGGAATTTAATTTCCAAACAAACTGATATTATTTATTAAAATTTTATTAACATTGGATGCGGATTATCTACATTTATATATAATAACAAGAGTTTTTCAAAGTTTTTAAAAAATTGCCTGTTTTTTATTAATTAGATAGTCTGTTGGACCAAAAGGAGCACATTTTTGTAAAGGTGGTGTGTATGTTTTTTTAAGTCATAAAATATATCTCTACTCTCCCCAAACACGGGAAAAACGGGCCAAACTGGGCATTTTAAAGCGTTGTCCCGACTCACCCCAAACACTGGGGTGAGTCGGGACAGCAAACAAAAATTGTTTTCTCCTAATTTTGATAATTTTTTGCTAAAGTATTTAGTTCAAGTTCTAGCTTAGGCTTCGATTGCAACATGGTTAAATACTTGGACCTACAAAAGTAACAGAAAAGATACAGTCATTCAAAATATACGAAAACCTGTCCGGACTCACCCCGTTTGACGGTACTTAATATTGCGTCAAGTTATGATTATTATTACTTAGTATCAATTTTCAGCTACTTTTATTACTAAACATAACAAAAATACAAAAATGTTGGCAAGATTTCTTGTTCTTGCAAATGTCTTGTCTTGTTTGGCAAGACTTCTTGCTAAAAATTTCTTGTCTTGTCTTGCAATTGATTCACCAAGTCTTGTCTTGGTCAAGAAAATGCAAGACAAGAGTGTCAACACTAGCTCCCATTCTTTCATTATGCAAAATTGAAAAAATAATGTCCCATTATTCGAGACGAGACGAGACTTTTTTTTATCAGTCTCGTCTCGTCTCGGACTTTTCATGGTCTCGTCTCGCTTTTAAATGGTGGTCTCGTCTCGAGTCTCGTCTCGAAATTCGACGAGAAAAGAAGACGAGACTTTTCTCGTCTCGTGTCTATCACTACCGTTTAATATGGAAAACACAGCACAATGATTTTTTTAAATTAAAACAAAATATCAATTTAAGTAATCGGTCTATATTATTATACTTAAGGACTAATTAGGACTAATTAAGGACTAATTCAACATGATAAAATATTAAATTTTATGCTTTAAAACTATAGAAATTTACTGAAATTTTTTTATTTGTATTTGTCATTTTTAAATTAGCATTTTTAACTTTTAATATTTTTCAGTGTCTCTTATCGATTTTTCGTCCTTTGTCCTTTTGGTTGGCATTCGCAATGACAATCAATAAGTCACAAAGTCAAACGATGTCTGTTTGCGGCTTAGATTTGACCGCACCGTGTTTTTCACACGGACAATTATACGTGGCATGTTCTCGCGTGGGAAAACTATCGAGCTTATTTGTGTTGGCTAAAGACGGACTGACGAAAAACATCGTACACTCGATTGCTCTTCGAAATGAATATTGATTTTTTTTTTAATTTACTTTCCTTAATAAAATACATTGGATTGAGAATGATTGGTGTTTTTTTGTTTTTATCGGCGGTCATAGCCGATAGCGTACCAAAAATATTCATAATTAAAAATCTTTAAAAAATTAAAGAACTTCAAGTCTTAAGCGTCGTTCTCGCCAAATTAACGTTACATAAATTAATAGAAAAATATGACATTCTTTTTTAAAACCTCATTTTTATTGATGTATTTCACTTTAAGGGAATTTTTATTAATTATTTTATTAACTAATTTACGTCAAATACATCAAAATAATTACAATTTTAAATAAGAAATGTCATTTTTTTTATTAATTGGCGTCTGAATTACGTAGCATTAATTGGCTGATAACGACGCAGAAAGGTGTGGAAATGGAGTCCTACAGGAAGACGAAAAAGAGGACGACCCCGAAGGACATAGGCACAAGGTGTAGGAGAAGCCATTCAAAATAGATGGTTAGACCTAGAAGAAACGGCGGTTGAATATATATCTTAAAAAGTGTTTTTATATCTTTTCAACATGAAATGATCGTCAACAGTCAATATCGTCAATTTAAATAAATGTTAAATTCGAAGACTATAGTAGTAGCAGTTCAGATAAGTTTTTATTAACAAAGGCGCCACTATTGCAGTTTTCAATGTTGTGCCTTCAATAAGTTAAATTTATTTCGTTAATTATAAAAAATATATTTCAATGATTTTTTTTAATTAATTAGTTGAAACATGAAACTATTTTGATAAAAGATTGAAATTTAAAAATTTAAACAAATATATAAGCAATAATATCTTCAACTAATGACCAACTTTAAGCTCTTGTGTATTGTTTGTTATCAATATAAGTTATCAAAACAAAAAATATTTATCACAACTAAATAAACCTTTCATTTACTTTATGAATATTTCAACTGTCTCTCAGAATTTTTTCAAACAAAAACTCGAAGATGAATCGACTTCATATTCCGGAGGTTTTACTCATCTGAAATTAAAAATAAAATTGAATTTTTGTTACGTACACTTAAAATTTGCAATTTCAAAGAAGGTATCATTTATTTCGAGGCAATCAAAAGGTATTTCGTCAAAATTGTTTGCCATTTTGTTCATTTCAGGTAAAACAAGAAGAGGATAAAACGGATAAAGGAAATAAAGTCATACTCCTTCTAATAAAAATTTTCATTTTTCGATATGCCAAAAAAATTTTGCATAAACAATCCACTTGGTAATTTTTCATAATTAGTGCTTGTTCACAATGTACGTAAAACGTAAAACAAACATAAGACTTAAAAACATAAATTCAAATAAAAGCTTAATGGAGTATCGAATAATATTAAAATCTTAAAGTACCAGACGTAGAATGTTCTTTTGCATATTATACCAAAATAACTTCAGTATTTTTCAATATTCGATTAAGGTCTTATTTGTATTTGAAATTCTTACGTTTTAAGACATTTCTTATGTCTTACGTCTTATGTATTCTTACATTGTGAACAAGCACTTATACGTTAGAAAAATCATTATAGGTATACCTAATGTTAACGAAACCGAATTTAAATGTCTACTGAATTGAACATCTGCTTTCGTGTTGTAAACGTTCACTACACTACTATACTTCCTAACTTATAAACTATTCATAAAAATTGACTCGGATATAAAATATTTAAAACGGCTTATAAGTTGTTATTATATAGAGGGAAACATTACGGTAACCGATTTACAAGAATATTTGTTTGCTTTATAGAATAATAACATTAACCTGTTCACATCCGAATTTTTATTTTTGATATTTTTGGTGTATTAGGGTTAAAATTAGAATTAAATAATTCAATTTAGCCTACTTTACTGGTATATTAAAATAAAATAGTTATTTTTAAACTGAATGGTTAAGTGCAAAAAGGGAAGTATTACATAAAACCACCATTCGAAAAAATCGATATAAAGTGTCTGCTTCGTGTTGATTTCCAAATTTTTTATTTTTGTTACAATTCTTTAGAAATATTTATTCTTTATATGAAACACGACACAAATTCACCTCCACAATAATAGTTTTTTTTAAAACCATTTTTTTATATCATGAAGTACTTTCCTTTTTGCACTAAATCATAATTAATATTAAAAGGATTTTTTATGGTTGGCCAATCTAATATATCAGCATAAAAATGTTCTACTATGTTCTTCATAACTTTACGAATATCTTCAATTTTATTGCAACGAAATACTAACATCTCTTTTTCTTAAGGCAGAATCAACTCATTCAAATTCGTACACTCCTATGTTAACAATGTAAATTATACCGTTTGAAATTTTTTTGACACATAAAAATTGTTTTTACAGCAAAACTCATCAGACACTTTTTGTTGCAAATTTCATCCCCTTAATTGTTGTTTACATGCATTTCTTGTTTCGTCGCATCATTTCCGTTTTACAGCGACTTAAAAAAGACTGTAAATTCAAAAACATTTTTGAACGATATCTCAAAAACGGTAGAACCAAATCGAAAAATGAATAATATATTTTTTATTGTAAATTTCATTTCCTATAATTTTGTTCATATACATTTTTCCATTTTATAGCACCGTTTCAAAGATACCACAGTAAATCCTTCCTTTATTCACTAAATAAATATTTCATAATGGTAAAAGTTTGTTAAAACTTAACGGCACAATTTTTATTTTTGCACCAAACAATCGGGCTACGTCAAAACTAGCAAAAACAAACAAACAAAAAAATTTTTTTTTAATTATTACACTATTAGTTTTATTTTAGTCTGTGATCAATAGCAGGTCTATTCAGGATTGCGTAACCAAAATTACAATTTCAAAATGTAAACTTTCTTACTTGTGGCACTTGAAAAACTGATTTAAAGTGTCAATTTGCACAAAATTAATAAAAGTGCGAATATCTCAAAAACTAACGACTTTTTACTAAGGGCATATTTTGATATTCTGGTCAGTCATGAACTGGCCTATATGCCCTTCAAGGGATAACTTTGAATTCTGGGACACCCTTATAATAGAAAATAACACTCATATAATACTATAGCTGTATTTTTCTGGTTCAGTTTGGAAATAAACATAACATAGCAAAAGTTACTTATCTACCAATAGTCCAGTCAATACGAAACCAAAAATGATGTTTGCTTGCAATAAATCATAAAGTTTTGAAACTTGGCAAAAAGTTTCGTCTTAGGTCCCTGTTTAACCAAAAAAAAGTCGCCATTTCTCCGAGGTCCGGAAGAGTCCGCCATCTTGGATTTTAAGTGACAATTTATGGTTTTTCAATCATATCTTCAAAAATATTAACTTTACAAAAAAATTCTTCGTATAAAAATTGAAGTTAGTTAAATTCTCAATCAGAAAGTTTATATTCAATATTAACCTCAATGTAATATTTAACCGACAAAATCCATCTGCCTGTCGTGAAATGTTGTGCTGCGTCTGATTATGACAACAGTGTAGCGGATTATCGTCAAATGCGTTCACTAACCCAATTACGACGTATAACTAGACGAATTATATACCAAAATGTTTGTATTGACCTAATGGACCAAAATACAAAGTTTAGGACATCGGCAATTGTGAGAGACAAAAATTATAAGTCAAAAACTAAAAAAAATTAATTTTATTTAACCAATTGAAAGAACTTTTCAAATCGTTCGTACTTTAAAATTACTGTATATATACCAAGATGATTTTAACACTATTATTTAGCTCAAAATGTCTACTTTTCAACGATATACAAAAATATGTATTAATTAAGTTCTAATTAACTCTAATTGAATATTATACGAGCAGTGAGAAATTTTTGTGAAATATTTTCATTCAAAATGGCAAGTTTTTCTTTAATAGCATTTTTGTCTCACTAAAATTTGAAAATTCGTGCACGTGACAAAAAGCGGAATTTTATGGAGAATACTTCATACCGGTACATTATGTACTTATTTTTATAAATAAACACAGGAGAACAATAAAACATAAAGACCGATTGCTTAATCCGCATGAGTAACCCCCTGCCGCTCTAACCGTAATTTATTCTATTTTTTGATTTCTACCGCATGTTTTAGTAGTAAAAACAGCATTTTATATATGTTAAATCAAGTATTGTATCAAAGTTGTCATAATGTTTTATAAAGTTTGATCGAATTAAACAAAAATTTCAAAATTTTTTTGAATTTTGAAAATTAGAATTTTTTTCAAGTATTTACAAATTTACAAATAGAAAATTGTAATAAGAATTTTAATTTTTACGAAAATCAGAAAAATAATTTAACATGGAACAGTAAAACTTTGACAATTTGCTTTAGTCCATCCTATATACTCATTCAGTTGCATAAGTAGTTTACTCTAGTTATTATTCATAACATCGAAAATTTCCAAAAACACTTAAACATTTTATGGTCTTTGTAACTATTTCCAAAATGTCGTTAATTTGATTATTTTATATTAAAATTCTTCAAAAACATATAAACTTGTTTACTAGTCTGAAAAATTCTTCAAAATCTCGTAAAATCTTCTGATGTCATTACCAATTAGTAAGAAAAATCACGTAGTATTGTTCATTTTTCTGAAAAGTACACCCACATAGTTGATGACATATCGACCTAGTGACCCCCAAATTATCCAATAGTGAACTGTTGGTCAAGGTTTTGCAAATTTTATATAACCTCTGACATAAGTTCACGACCTCAGTTAGTTTTGAAGTATAGCTTGAAGCCAATAACTTCATTTTCAACTCCGTTTCATTAAAATAACGCCAAGTGCGGATAGAAACGTAAAAATCCAAAGTTTGATGCATGTCAATTAAGTTCGAATAAAAGTAATTCGGTGGTGTAATAAGCTTACACGCGTTGGATCCCAATTTTTAAAGTTTACGTTACGAGTTTACCGTGGGAAAAATTCTCAAAATTATTTAGTTCGCCGTGTGCGGAATATAAAAACAGGGAACCATAACGACGCCGTGTCTTGCCATTTTCTTGTAATTAACAAGAAAAATCTCGTCCGAGGATTTAATTCCAGTATTCGACATCGTCCGCTATTACCTTTTTCGCCAATTGTCATCTCAACTTACGTACCGAAATTTGGCATTTGTTCTTCCTGCTTTCTTCAACTAAAAAATCATCAAACTTGTAAGTACTTTTAATTTCATCTATATTGTGTCGATATTTTCAAAAGTGAACCGCGAGTGTATTCGTTTTCAATCATAGTAGTATCAAAAATAAATTCTTCACATAAGACAGATTCATTTTTATAAACTAAGTACCGATTTTCAATGCACAATTGCAGATGTCCTAAACTTTGTATTTTGTTCCATTAGGTTAATACGAACATTTTGATATATAATTCGTCTAGTTCTACGTCGTAATTGGGATAGTGAACGCTTTTGACGATAATCCGCTACACTGTAGTCATCATCAGACGCAGCACAACATTTCACGACAGGCAGATGGATTTTGTCGGTTAAATGTTACATTTAGGCTAATATTGAATATAAACTTTCTTATGGAGAATTTGACGAGCTTTAATTTTTATACAAACAATTTTTTTGTAAAGTTAATATTTTTGAAGATATTATTGAAAAACCATAAATTGTCACTTAAAATCCAAGATGGCGGACACTTCCGGACCTCGGAGGAATGGCGACTTTTTTTTGGGTAAACAGGGACCTAAGACAAAACTTTTTGCCAAGTTTCAAAACTTTATCATTTATTGCAAAGCAAAATTCCCCATTGACTGGACTACAAGTAGATACGAAAACACTAAAATAAAAGATATAGCCTAAGCAGCAGGACCATTAAAATGAAAATATATAAATTATGTATGTAACATACATACATAATGTATAATATGTATAATAACAATATTATTTATAATATAAATAACACGTGACAAGAGGCAGTGTCGTAACTAGGGTGTATGGCCAATATGACACCGGCAATGGTCGCCGTTTGAATGAAGAAGATGAAATTCAAAAATTCAAATTAAAACCGTCTTTAAGAACCAAAATTAAACTTTTACAAAACTTTAAATAAAAAAATCAAATTGTTTAAAAATAGAAGAATAAGAAGAATAAATAGAAAATTTTCTTTTATGAATAAAAGAAAATAATGACGAGGAAGAAAGTACATCTGAATACGAAGACAAAAATAAAGATTTTCGTGTTTCTGAAGAATATAATGAAGAAGAAGAAGAAAATACATCAGAGTACGAAGACAAAATAAGGATTTTCCAGAAAGTGCTGAAGTAATTTGTTGACAAAACTAAGAAGAAAACAACGAGAAAAAACAAAGTAGTGAGACAGGTAGTGAGATATCAAAATAAGACACAAGTATTGGCTTTAATGAAAATTTTTAATCGGTTAACTATATGTTTTTCTTACATTTAATAAATTTTAACTGAAAGTAAGTCTCAAAATTCGGCATTTGCCACCAAATTTAAAACAAATTTTTCCCACGCTGCGTTTCCGTTTGAGGCGCATTTTTCGTACATGGCCAAATGTATCAAAAGTTCTAGTGACGTTACTTACTAGAGGTGATATACTGAACGATGAAATAAACAAACTCTGCACTGGAAACGATACGCAAGTAAAAGACCAAAAGGCAGACTAATAATGAAAAGAAAGTACAGATGACATCAAACAAAAATAAACTTTAACTGTCTTTTCTCTGCAGGCAATGACAAAATACCGAAGTATAATATGTATCTATTCAGAAAACTCCCCTTAATAAAAGGCAAAACGGCATTAGAAAAAAACATAAAGTACAAAAAACTTTTTTTAATTTAACCCGTAACCGGTACAGTCGTAGTTTTGGATCATAACCGGTACGCCGTGGTCTGTGAAACAACTAGCCCTTAAAATTAGCCTGTGTTATTAAATTTGCTATCTGAAGGTTGGAGGACATTAGTATGGGTTTTTGAAGTTAGCCTACGCGAAAAAACAAATCAAATAAAATTTAATTTAGGGAATAATTAGAATTTCTTTCAAGTATCTGCGAAATAATAGACTTTTCTATTTTGCAAATAAATTTATAAAAATATTGAAATTATTTAAACAAAATGATTTAATATTAAATGTTTATATATTAAACTATAATAAAAACCTAAAATATTACAAAACTTTCAGAAAAAAAACTTTTTCAATACAAAACGGCTATGGTTAAGTTTGCATACGTAAACGGTACGCGGTGGTCTCTTAGACTTTCAGGTGTAATAAATTAGTTTTATAGTTTACCTACACCGCTGGAATTTTGCAACAACATCCGAAATGATTTAATTTGAAAGTACTGATAACATTACAATTATATTACAAAAGGCGTAAGTGTAACAAAGAATTACGCATTCAAGGGTGTCTGTCAGACCTCAAGATACCGGTTACGGGTTAAAAAAATTTACTGTTTAATGTTTCCAAGTATTTACTTCTACTTGCGCATAATTTTTTAATAATTATATATATTTATTAATTAATACATAAATATAACATTTAGCCTTGAACTTTCAATGATTGATACAGTTATTTTGATAGCAAACTACATATTTTCATATTCATACTAATAACTACAATGGTTTAGTATATAGCAATATTACCAAACATTATCTTGAAATAAAATTTTATTTCTAAATTCCAAAATTTTTGTGGTGCCTAAAAGTGCTTATAATATTTAATTGTTGGTAAGCTTCGTAAAACAAATTTTGAATATTTACTAAAAATAATATAATAAATTTCATTTTGTTTTTACATTTAATGTTTTTGTAATTACAATGATTTTCATTTATTTTTAGAAATATATCGCCATGCTTTTTAAAAGCATTTATGTGTTTCTTCTACCTATTTTGGTTGTATCTGAATACTGCTACTACCGTGAAGGTAAAGAAAGTGAAACCAACTATTTAGAATGCATCAACATTGCCAACAATGAACCAATAGAAGGAATAAGCTTAATGCATTTAAAATTCAACACTACCATTCCAATCATTACCAAAGGGTTGATTTCAAAATTCAAAAATTTGAAAACTTTTTATATAACCGCAGCCAACGTACGCAAAATTGAACCGGGCTCTTTCGACAACTTACAACTTGAAATGATGGATCTGTACCATAATAATTTAACTGAAATCGAAAATGGAACGTTCAATTCTTTGAATGTTTTAAAATATTTAGATTTAAGTTATAACAAAATTCATATCTTACATGGATATACATTCTCTGACTTAATTTCATTGGAATGGTTATCTCTAAATGCTAATCAACTGCAAGCAATTGGTAAAACAGCATTCTCAGATCTCAAAAATTTAAGACATCTGTATTTAAATTATAACAATATATCATCCATTGAAGCTGGAACCTTTAGAAATTTAAAATCAATGGAATTGCTTGATTTATCTTATAACTTTTTGACTAAACTTGATTCTAGATTATTCAATCATCAAAATAATTTAAAATATCTTTCTCTGAACAACAATCACATACAAAGTGTTCCTCTGGGACTTTTAAACAACACCAAGCTATTAGAAATGCTGGACTTTTCACAAAATGATATACAGGAAGTAGAAGAAAACGTTTTCTTTTATAATAAACAATTACAAATTCTATCGTTTGCCTCGAATAATATGACAGCTTTTAATGTTACTAAATTGGTAGAAAATTATACACCAATTTTGCAAGAGGTTTATTTATATCATAATCCTTGGAAATGTGAAAATTTGACAGAAGTTGTGAAGTATTTTGAGAGTAGACATATTGTTCTAGCAAGTGCTCCAACTATTCTTCAACATCAAGTTGGAGGTATAGACTGTTACATATAAAAACCAAAATAAAATGGATAGTTCATATATTATATTTTTATATTATTTCTATAATAATTTTTTTTATAAAAATTACTCTATATTCCTACAATTCGGCAACTAAAATGAAACAAAGTAGCTTGAGCCCAATTTGGGAAAGATAATAGAAACCATCAATTCTTCAACAATACATTAAAATTTTAAGATATAATAATTTAGAAAAAAAATGATTTGTTTTATATTTTAGTTGATTTTAATTTTATAAAAAATTTAACTTAAAAACGGTGTTTGCTTGTTTTTCTCTTATTTTAAAAACTAGATTAGATACTGGAAAATTAATACCAATTTAAAGGTTTAGAATAAAAAGTAATAATTATTGTATAGTTTTAAATTAAGAACTAAAAAAGTTGTCTAGAAGACATATTTCAAGTGTAAGAGCATTAAGGGGGCCACAGACTTCCGTATTTGTGTTATATGTACATACATATACGCCAGTCTGTAGCCGGTTTTAGAAACTCCCATCCACGGTCTCGTGGACTACATATTTTTGCATTTAGTAAGATTTGTAATACAAAACTATTGCATTTCTGGTTATCAACGTAAAACTTTAGAACACATCTAAAGAATCCTATTACGATACAAAATACATCGGTATAGATTTGATTTATGATTATTGATACATCTATGAGGTATATGTGAGTCGAGTATATGCAAAACCGGACAAGTCACATTTTACAAAAATCAATCTGAGATATACGTTTTGTTCTTTGTGGCCTGTTCTACCATTTAAATAAAAGTTTTTGGTAATAAAAACAAAGAATCTTGCTTAAAATAAGGGTTGAAAACTGACATTTATATCAAATATAATGGTGAACAATATTTTTTTATGCGTTTATCTCAAAATCACGCTAAGTGACATGTCGGGTTTTGCATATACCCCCCTCATGTATAGCTAAATATTTTCCACAGAAATGTTGTAGCTTATTACAATTGCACGTGCGTCAGTGCAATCTTAATCTTTTTACTTATTGTTATTTACTATTATTAGGGCTGCATGTATTCAGTGGGCCCATTTTCAATACTACATCCAAAATATAGTCCAGGTCGTTTGTACTTATTTGTAAATTGGTTAGGAAAAACTCCAACTGGAGATCGGTTGGTAACATGCTTGTCCTTCTCACTTGGAATTATTGATCAAATTAATTTAATAATAACTTAACGACTTATTTCATTAATTTTTTTATGAATTTATTGCAATATTTAATTTCTAAGAACTTTTTGACAAACAAAATATTAAATTTGATATGATACTTTATTTTGAAACCCACTTTACCCTCTTTCCCCTATAAATATTATATACGCATACATTGTATTAATATTATCACAGGAAATAAACGATTGGGATAAGTCGAATTGAAAATTATCAATCTCTTATTTTCCTGTTTCAAAAAGTTAACAGCATTAAAATTATTCTAAATAAATGAAGTACAATAATATGTTGAATTAAATAAATTTTAAAATCTTAGGAAAATATTCCTTATAATAGGGGTGATTACTCTCTCTCCACTTTAAAACTTTAGTTCTGAATTGTTAATGTAATATTACATTTTCTTTCTTAAAAACTAAATAATATTAAATTCAGAAATTAAAATTATAGAGAATTAATTAAAATTTAAAAAAATTAAAGAATGAATGAAAAGAATGGTACATCATATTGAAGAAAAGTTTAATGTGTTTGCTCCGATCAACAAAATTCCTATTGTACATAATGATTTTTTTGTGAATACTATGAATTTTTTTGGAATTTATTTGGTTTGTTTCATCGGCGCAAAAATGATGAATTTTTTATGTACTTTTTTTTCGGTGTAATGTGTTAATTTACATAAAAGATAAACATAAAAGCAAACGCAAATTATAAAATTTTGTTTAATTTAATTAAATTTTTATAGAGAAGCTTAAGATACTGAAGCATTGAATATTAAACTCCCGATCATTGAGAGCTCCATAGAGGCCCCCAAACCTTTCTCGTTATTTTATAGAATTGAATTTGTTTTCTCTTTTTATGAGAATCAGTTGCTTTTGCATTGTTTTTTAAATTATCTATAAAATAATAATTGATTGATACGTGGTTTAGGTAGTGTAACTCGATATTAACCATATGGATATTTTAGAAAACCCAAGAAATACACACACACGTTTTAGAAATAAAATACAATGTAAGTATAAAATATTGCAAATGTTTTCATTATACCATAGTATCATCAGGCGATGAACTAAGAAAGAAAATTAAATAGAAACCGTTTAATTGTTGTTTGGGGTGGTGAAAAAAAGTATTTTTGAAAAAATACGGGAGTTTTTAGGAAAGTGATTTAATAAGAGTAGGGGTATAAAGAATAAGCGTTCTTATAGGTCGAACTTAAGGGGGGGGGAGGGGTTAATTCTTTTTTGAATATGTTTAATAGAGATACGTTTTTTACATCAGATTGACTGTTTAAAAACAAGAACGATTGCTCCAATTTATTGATTTCCATAGCTTCTAAAAATTCAATTTTTTTTACTTTTTGGCTATAGGTAGGTACATGTAAAATTTCGTATTCCCCCTGTTTGCGATTAATGTCTAACTGGTGTCTAATTGATTTTTTGTCTCCAAGTCGGACGTGTTTGGAAAGATCTACCTGAATGACCGATATATTTTTAAAACCATTTTCAAGTGAGCTCATAAACTCCCAATTTAGTCAAAATGTTGGACATTTTACGTAACATATATTTTTAATACTTTTAAAATTGTATATTTCTTTTTCTGATATTTATGTTTGATAGTAAGAATAAATTTTTTTATTATAACGAAACCTTTCTCTCAGTGTAGAAGTGTACGAATACGACCGGGAGTGACTGTACCTACCTACATACCTAAATTGTAGGTAATCTGAGTAAATACGATAGGCACCTACAGTTATTAGCCTGGGGCGCGAGACTAGCTAAATCCGGCCCTGATCCTTGGGGACAAAATTGTTTCACGTAAACGTTGCTCGTCGGATTACCTTACTATATTATGTACCGTGCTCTCCACATAAAATATTTAGTTTGGTATCATTAAATTGATAATTAATCAACAGTTAAGAAATAATTAGAAAAAGAGAGATGTGAGAGTGGAAAGGATAATTATTAGTTATAATAATCGAATTGGAAATAGTGATAAGAAGTAAATAAAGAATCAATTGAGACTATACTTATCACTAAGTTTTAAATTATATTTTATTGTTATTTCTACCTGGCCTAATCATAAGATTATGTATAATTTATCAATGAGAAGATATCTGCATATTACGACTGTAATACAAATTATGTTAGTGTAGTCTGGGCTATTGCAGTTTTCAACAATTTTAAAGATAGGTCTTATCAGTTTGCGGATGAAACTTGAATGATGTACTGGTGCTCATTTTGTCAAGTGATAAGTTGTGACTCGTTCGTTTATTAACTATAATAGTACTTCTTGGATTACTATATTATTTTTTAAAATCGTTCTAAAAATTCTTCAAACTAAATAATCATGGTAAGTATCCACTAATAAATTTTAGTAAATTTTGTGATGGCATTTTTTTACAAATTTGAACCTGTAAAATTTTTTATATAAATTAATGCTTTTAGAATTGCAACTGCGTCCAGTTTCACAATTTTCTAACTCAAATCAGATTGAACTGTTTTATTACACCTAGAAAGATAATTTGTTATCGTAGCAAAGATTTAGTTACAACTTCAAATATGTTTTAGTTAAATATGTAACCTCAACAAATTGGTTATGCTGCTGTAACAAAGCTTTTGCTGATATAAAAAAAACTTTCAATGAAGTAGCCAGTTATGTGTTGGATCAACTAAAATTTTGTGTTATTGCCGTTTTTGTTACAGGAATAAAAGAGGTTTTTAGAATTCAGATAATGACATTAACATTATAAACATTTAAATTTTGTTTATTTAAAACATTGGTTCTATCGAAACTACTAAGTACCTACCTACCTACAGAAAAAAATTTGTAGAAAATTTAAGTATAGCTTTAATTTATTATAGGTAGTACTACTTGAACTTTATAATGAAAAGAAACCGAGATGTGATCCATAAATCACAAAAGGTTTCTTGTATCAGCGAATACAAGCTGCTGACTAAAAAACTAGAACATTTATTATAAATTTTAAAACATTTCTGCAGAGACTAAATTGTACACATCATCTGAGTAACTAAATTAGTTTAGCTACTACCTTTTTCTTTACATAGTTCAACATTTTGAGATGGAAAATTTTGGAAATTGTTTCGGAAACGGTGTCGAAAGCATTTGTTTTATATAAAAATGTATGAATTCAAATATGTAGAAATATTCTTGTCCAGATTTTGGAAAATGAGAATAACTTGATCTTTCCAATCACATCCAGATAAGGCATTTAAGACAATAAAATCTCTCCAATAATTTTTTTCCATTCAAATTGTATGACATCTGGCATTTATAATAATATTATATTTTTAAATTTCTCCAACTTGATACCCTTGCTGGATAGTATACTTTATTTAAACGATTTTTAAATTAAAAAATTGATATTTTGTGGCAACCTTATTTTAATCTTTTCTTTTCCTATAATTTTTTGAATTTAAGATTTACAATTTATAATCTATAAAATAACAAAATAATAATAAAATTCTCGTCCAAACTTTGATAATATAAAATTAATTATTGAGCTTAGTGGACTAAAATCAAACTCAGTTTTTACGAAGTCGACGTTTCGAAGACTTTATGTCTTCATCTTCAAGACTGGTAGAGAAGCAACGTTACAATAAATAAAAACATTAAAACTCAATAATTATACCTAGTAAAAAAAGGGGGATGTCGAGCTTTTTAGCTGTTTTTTTAAGTTTATGCAGTCAAACAGCTTGACATCCCCCTTTTTTACTAGGTATAATTATTGCGTTTTAATGTTTTTATTTATTGTAACGTTGCTTCTCTTCTAGTCTTGAAGATGAAGACATAAAGTCTTCGAAACGTCGACTTCGTAAAAAATGAGTTTGATTTTAGTCCACTAAGCTCAATAATTAATTTTATAATAACAAAATAAAATAATACGTTTTTTACGTTAGATAGTGTCATGAAATCAAAGTAAAATTATTATTAATTTAAATAAAATATACACACAATTACTCACATGTGTGAATAACTATTTACCGATATAGAAGAATCGTCTTTGCGAATACCGTTTTTATTGTTATCGATTAATTAATACTTCTTTTTGTAATTTTTTATTAATTAATTTTTGTATTATTTCAGGCAATAATTTGGGTGATATTCATATTATCTGGTTTAGTACATAATATAAAAGTTGATGCTTCTACTAATATTGTAAGATGCAATACATATGACGTACCCGACAAAATTGCAGAAGCAAATTATAATAGTAGACGTTACAACTATAACTACAATTCATATAATAATCCTCCAGCACCATTATACTCATATGGCGTATGTAATACAGTAACTGTTGATAGAGGAGTTACGTTGCAACTTTCAAAAGCAAAAGTACAATATATTTTGTTTGAAAATAGCTACATTGGAACCATACCATCAAGAATTTTTCAAGATTATTCATCATTAGAAAGAATATACATCAACGATAGTAACGTAAGAGAAATAGATCTAAACGCATTTTTTGATCTAAGAAATTTAAAAGAGCTTTACTTAGAAAACAATAAACTTACGGACATTGGAAAAGGTATTTACAATAATCTTCAAAATCTTCAAATATTAGACCTATCAAATAATCGTATAAACACAATAGAAGGAAAAGCATTTCATGGATTGATTAGCTTGCAAAATTTGAACATAAGCTACAATCAAATAAAAAATATTTCTTTGGACATTTTTGATTCGGAATTGCATTCGATGCATGCTTTAAACTTATCGCATAACTTATTATTGGAAATTGACTTAAAAATTATTTCAAAATTGTTTTCTGCAAATTCTAAAATTGAACAAATAGATTTATCTTATAACGCAATAAAATCAATTAATTTTTCTCATTTAACCTGCAATTTGAGTAAACTAAATTTGAGAAACAATAACTTGAACGCGTTAATTGATTTACAACATGCAAAAACAATAAATGATCTAGATTTAAGTCATAATAACTTATCTGAATTCAATTACACACCTGCAAATATTAAATATTTAAACTTGAGAGGAAATGCTTTAAAAAATCTGAATATTTCACTATTGTCCGATAAAGTTGAAATTGAAACTTTAGATGTTAGCCAAAATATGATAGAATATTTAAATCCCGACACTTTTTCCAATATGTCTACACTGATAAGTTTAAACCTAGCAAACAACAAATTAACGGAACTTCCAATTGGTGTTTTCAAAAACGTTACCTTACTAACTTCCTTAAACTTGTCTGGTAACGAACTACAACAGTTTGAGTATGGCACATTTTCAGGCTTGGAGAGTCTCACCGAACTTGATATTTCCAACAACTCTTTTTATTCTTTGGATGCCAAAACATTTTATATTTTAAGAAATTTAATAACATTAAACATTGCTAACAATAAATTGACAACTTTAAATCCCTACAACATTTTAAATCATTGTAGTAATATAAAAGTCGTCATCATCAACAATAATCCATGGATTTGTGAATCATTATTAAATTTGTCCAGTGCACTCAAAAACCATCAAGTGATGATACCAAATGGGCAAAATTGGAATATCATAAATCATTTTGGTCATCCTTGTCACGCATCTGAAAACGTTTTGGTGACAGAAAATCCTGTAATAAATCACACTACCACAGAAAATAAAATCAATAGTTTAGAAAAACGAATTGATACTGAATTTAAAAATTCCAGTTTGTATCATTTTTTTGAACATTATAAAAATCAAGACTTACGACCTCAAGCAAATTTAGAAACTTTAAACGACTACTTTAATAAGGACTTTAAGGACACCGAATTTTACAAATTTTTTAACAGAAACTTTTCTAATAATTATGAAGGTAGTTTGCGTAATTTTACCGACACGTTAAATTTAATAAACTCAAAATTTAGCCAAACAGGAAGTCATTTTGAAAAATTGGATCAGGCTGTTATAAAATTTTCAAATTTTTTCGATAAGGGATTTAAGCAAAGCAGTTTTTATGAATATTTCGATAAAAATTTTACGAATTTGATGAAAAATGTGAACATCAACTTTGAAAATTCTTTTGATAAAATCGACGCAAATATCGATCAAGTTTTTACTGAATATCTTGCAAGTACCGAAAATCAGTTAAGTTTAAATATTTCTTATGCAAAATTAATAGATGATGTACATGAAAATAAGGGTGTTGAAGAAGAAATATCTAGTTTAAGAACTCTTTTTGTAGCTTTTACTTCTATCTTAACTATACTTTTGTTCATAATAACGTTGTTATTATTTTTGTTTATAAAAAAATTTGTGTATAACGGAGGTAAACAAATAATTATAAATAGAGAATCAGCAGAGCTTCAGTTAGTGTAACTTGCTTATTATCAGAAATTTTAATAAACAAATTAATTCAACGCTAGAAATATTTAAATTTGAACAAGTTCAATACGTAAACATTTTTTATCCTTTCTCATATGGTTTTGGCCAAAATATATTCTTAATAACGAAGAATCATTTCAAGTTTCTTTTGAATAAAATATCAACTTTGCAGTTTAAATTTTTATATTTTAGCGCATGTTCAAGTTCTTTTTATTGATTATACATTATTTGTGATTACTGTATTATTTACTATATAAGTAAAGTGATAATATTTTAATATTGATTAATTTATATTAATTTTTTTCAAAATAAAAATAAAAAATATTTGTTTTTTTTTTGTGAATTTTTATAATTTTTATTGAAAATTTTGTGAAATATCTACTTTTTTTCTGATTAAAATTGAAAGTTTTCTTTTGCAAACAGGGAAGTTTTACTTTTATTGTATATAAAAATTACATCTTCTATTCTAGGCAATTTCATAGTTAAAAGATAATTTTAATGGAACTACTTATGTACGTATTTAATACAAAATTAACTACAAAATAGAAATTTAAATTAAAAATTAATAAAATAAAAAAAATTTACTCAGCGTTGCCAAGTTTCGAATAAACGTTGACCTTTTATAAACTACCAATACCGGCAGTAAAACTTCTATTTTATTGCATAATTAAACAAATAACTATTATTTATTGCCATCGGAAAATTGCACTTTCAACATTAAATTGCTAAAATAACTACGAAGCGATTTTGGAGTCTGATAGTAATGATCAAAACGTGATGGCAACAAAACAGTAGGTATACAAAACAATTTCAGTATTTCTTTTTTATTATAGTTCTCATAAAACTTAAATTTTTTAACTTCACAAATCTATGATGAAAACTACCATCAATTCAAACAGTTTTTTTTTTAAGGAAAAATCAATTCTCTCTTGCAAGTTCAACAAACTTTTAATAAAAGCAAGCAAAACTCAACTTACCGGTATCAATTAAAACTAACCGTAATCAAATTAAAGTCTTTCCGACAAGGAACTTATTATAATTTTTATTAAACAACTGTAATAATTAGTTGAGGTAAAACTTTATTTTCAAGTGGCGAGAAACCATTCAGATTTATCGGAAAGTTTTAACATCCCAGCTTTATCTTTATTTTTCAATGTTAGTGTCAAGGATAACTTTCTATTGAAAAGCTAGTAATAATACATATTTCTCAGCATTAGTTATATTCACTAATAATATGCATCAAACATTAAGCCTGAAAGCGCTGAACTTGAATTCCTCAACCTGAAATGTGAATTTACCACGATGACCCTGGAAAATAGAGTCCACATCACAATAATTCTTTTCACTGTGTAGGTGCAGTTTAAACTAAAAAATAACCATACTATATACATTATGTTAAATTAAAATCTGACAAGATTCTTGGTCAATGAATGGTGTAATAAACAGCAGTCACTCAAAACGAATTAAATTAAATTTTTAGTTAATATAAAAACTGCGTTTGTATATTATTATTTCCAATCATAGTAGGTGAATTAGGTATAAACTTCCATAATAATAAAAACATTTTTCAAAATTTGTAATGAGAATTTTAATTTTTACGAAAATCAGATAAATAATTTAACATTAAACAGTAAAACTTTGACAATTTGCTTTAGTCCATCCTATATATTCATTCTGTTACATAAGTAGTTTACTCTAGTTATTATTCATAACATCGAAAATTTCCAAAAACACTTAAACATTTTATGGTATTTGTAACTATTTCCAAAATGTCATTTATTTGATTATTTCACAGTAAAATTCTTCAAAAACATATAAACTTGTTTACTTGTCTGAAAAATTCTTCAAAATCTCGTAAAATCTTCTGATGTCATTACCAATTAGTAAGAAAAATCACGTAGTCTTGTTCATTTTTCTGAAAAGTACACCCACATAGTTGATGACATATCGACCTAGTGACCCCCAAATTATCCAATAGTGAACTGTTGGTCAAGGTTTTGCAAATTTTATATAACCTCTGACATAAGTTCACGACCTGAGTTAGTTTTGAAGTAGCTTGAAGCCAATAACTTCATTTTCAACTCCGTTTCATTAAAATAACGCCAAGTGCGGATAGAAACGTAAAAATCCAAAGTTTGATGCATGTCAATTAAGTTCGAATAAAAGTAATTCGGTGGTGTAATTTCGCTGGAAAAATAAGCTTACACGCGTTGGATCCCAATTTTAAAGTTTACGTTCCGATTTTACCGTGGGAAAAATTCCCAAAATTATTTAGTTCGCCGTGTGCGGAATATAAAAACAGGAAACTATAACGACGCCGTGTCTTGCCATTTTCTTGTAATTAACAAGAAAAATCTCGTCCGAGGATTTAATTCCAGTATTCGACATCGTCCGCTATTACCTTTTTCGCCAATTGTCATCTCAACTTATGTACCGAAATTTGGCATTTGTTCTTCCTGCTTGCTTCATCTGAAAAATCATCAAACTTGTAAGTACTTTTAATTTCATCTATATTGTGCCGATATTTTCAATAGTGAACCGCGAGTGTATTCGTTTTCAATCATAATAGTATCAAAAATAAATTCTTCACATAAGACAGTAGATTCATTTTTATAAACTAAGTACCGATTTTCAATGTTGTTTTATTATTAAAAATTAAAATCATTAATCTAAGAAAATTTATACTTATAATTTATCAAATTCATGCGGTGCACCAATTTAGTAAATATTTGCCTAATTATAACCGATTATTATCATTATATATTTTGTTTATTTGTGTAATCCTATTTTTTTGTACAGCTTTAAATTCCAATATATTATTGTTTTTCCATTTTCTGTGTTTGTTTGTTTATATAATTTCAGTGTAAAGTTCGAGCAAGCGAGGTTGAACAAGGAGTCCGTTATATTTTTTTATAGGAGCAGTCGAATTGAGTACTGGCCACTTAATTCTACGACTCGGACCTGGCCAGTGGCGCCCTTAACTTTGAATTCCGTACATTTCGGCTTAATTATTTCATCCAGATTCAGCAACGCACAAATTTTTTTTGGTAAAATTGAACCACCCCTCGCGCTGAGCCTTGCCGGCAATACATCTGTTGCGCGGTTGTGCGTTGCGCCGAAAAGTAGCGTAACAAATTGACGAACATGTTTCGTGTAATTATTACACATTATCAAGTCCTCTAAAATTTAATTAAAACCTTAATATTATAGTAAATTTCAGTTTTAATAGAGCTAGCAATTTATTAACCTTTCAAGAAAATACATATTATAGGTATTTAAAATTAATGGGACTGTTAGTTGTAATTTTATTATTTTAACTTTAATCCGTCTTGTTTTAATTTAATTTAATTATCTTAAATTTAAGGTATTTTTGTAGCAGTAAATTATGAAAAAATGTAATGCAGATTGTTTTGCACATTCGAAATATATGCTGAAAATGTTTGGTATTTCAGAATATCAAAATTCATATTATACTGTATGCTATTTTGTACATATTTTTAATTGATTTTGTTTGAAATTTCATATTTTGTATGTAAGTATTATTATTAAATGCGTACCCACACTGAAAGAAATTAATGGGTACGCGTAACAATAAAGTCCTTGTTCAAAAAAATATTGTTAATTTTAGCATAATTTATTGTAAAATTGACTAAGACTATAATTTCGTAGTTGTTACTCTAACTATATTCAATTTGTTAGAAATGGAATGAAAAAATATTGTTTTTATTAACACAAATGCTGTTAATGTAACTATTTTCATTTTGTTAAAATATCCATAACAAATAATGTTCTTATTAAGACAAAATATTGTTAACAAAACCATAATGCAACGTAAATCTTTACTAATGTTGTTGTTTCTGAAACCATATTAATATTGTTAACTAATATGACGCGATTTTATTCTAATATTAGATTACTAATTCGCAAGTTTGCATTTTTAATTGTATCTTGTGCACAAAGTTCCACCTATAAGTTACACGTTTAACAGTTTAGCGTGCATATTATTTAATCTTGATCTTGTGTTGTGCGTCGTTTATTACAGTAGTGCTAAATTTCTTGTAGTATAATATTGTAATATTACTTTTACGTAGTTAGAAAATTTTAGTTCTGAAAAATGGAAATCAAGGAAGTTAAACGTAGATAATTCTCGAAGAATGGGGCGGGGCACCTCATCTTATCCAAAGTTATCAAGGTAAAATTTTTTATTTATTCTAATCCGTAAAAGGAACCTTCTTGCACTTTCAATACCAGTCCCTATTGAACATAATAATAATTGAACACCTTATGTGTTCTTTAATTCATTACTGTAGTAATATGGGGCAAAATGTAAACTTTATCTTATTTTTAATTTTAGACAATGCAGTAGATGATGTTGAAGCATTTGCATGTTCAACAGATGATTTAATCAAGGAAGGCATCCCTACAATTGGAGATCGAACTAAATTTTTCAAAAATTATAATAAAACTTATCGTGGTTCATTCAACATTGTTCCTGATACGTTGGAAAGTAAGGTACAATATCTGGACGTATCCTCCCAATCTTCTAGAATAACACAATAACAGCGTCTGTAGAAGCACCTTCGTTACTCGAATTCTTTTTTCAAATTTGTATTTTTATATTTTTATGTTTATTGTAAGTTTTTAATAAACCCAAAAACTAACAACACCGTTTTTATTGCAGTGACAATAAACCATTGTTAAATTAAAGACCCTAAATAATTACTTTCCATGGTTATTATAGCTATATCATATAGTTTATAAAACAATATTAGATATAGTTAATAGAACTATGTTAAAATAACATAAACGGTAGTGATGCGTCAATCATACAATGCAGCAAAACTCATATTGTACCATCAAACATAAAATATTGGTGTGCCTATAGCGACAATTTATTATTGTTACATCAACTACATTTTTTTTTCAGTGCACATAATCAAGTTTCCTTAAATAGTTATTAGTCTACTAGGTAATAAAGAGAGTTTAGTGAGAAATGTTGATATCCCAATTTTTTACTTCAGCACTGTGTTTGGATTGGTTTAGGGTGACCAGATTTGTAAAATTAAAATCACAAGATAAACGACAATTGTAGGGGGGTACAACAGCTTTCTCGTTATTTCATACAAATGAGCTTCCTTTTTTAAGCATTTTTGCTCTTTTTCGGACATTATTCTGCAAATTTCAGCATTTTCCTTACCCGTAAATATGTTCAAAAAAAGAGACAAGAACATGGCAACTTTAAATTTCTCGGAACAACAGGATACGAAGCTGCACAGAAAAAAATTTTGTAGAAAATTTATCTGCTTGGCATTAGATGATTACGTTTTAGATAATTCACCTAAATTAGTACTAAAATCAATCATATGCAGTTAGGTAAATCATCTAATTTGGAAAAATTGAAGTCATCTAAATAAATCTGTTTGAATCGCCTAATGTAATAGTTGTTTTAGCTAAAATATTTATATAATTTGTTCAGATCAGGTCAGGTAATTCAAACAATCAGGTTATTTGAAATATCTATTCAAATTGAAGTGTTCAATGCAAGAAGTTACTATGTCACTTTTTGGCAGTTTTGAGATAAGTGACGCTAGGTATCCAGCATTTCAAGCTCTATCAAGTGGTTGAATCAGTTTGACTGTAAAAAAATTTTAAGCGCCTTAAACAAATATACGGTCGTCATAATGGTTGGATTATTTCAACGCAAGAAGTTACTAAGTCTGAACGGTACGTAATTTCAACGAAAATAGTTTCTAAGTCATCAGCTGATCAGCAGTGTAATGTAACCAATTTTTAACTTTAAAAGTCGTAACTTGCTTATCAGCATAGTATAAGAACATCACAAGCAAATTTGAAGCAAAGTGATGGTTCCATGATTAAAAAAATTTTAAGTTAAGTGGCTTTTATATTTTTTCGCCTTGGTTCTTATTTTATGTATTGACAGTATATCTTGAAAGAGTATATTTTGACAGCTATAAATAAATAAAGAAGCCGAATAGAAAAGAATAGAAAAGTCAAAATTTTGAAAAAAAAATATGGAACTTACCACATGCCATATTAAAAATTTAAGGTACGTAGAACTGCCCTTTTGTCATAGCGAATCATTACAAAATAAAATCACGATAATTCACCTTGTTTAAATTTGGTTTTGAAAACTTTAAACTACTACTTCCTTCGGTAAAGATCATATAAAAATAAATGTCATTAATTATTCGTATAATTTGTATAATATAACCACGTATCAAATCTTGCCCAAGGAGGGTCAATTTTTTTATAAAGTTCTACTACAATATTTTTCCAAAGTTTATTACTAAAAACGCATTATAAGTAATATAAATATAAATCCATGTATTACTTATTGGTAATCGATCAACGTTACATATTTCAAAAGTAAAGGATATATACAATTAACGTGTAACTCATTGTAATAGAAGTGTTAAGACGATAGCTAGAATTAAAATAATTATACGCGAATATCAAAATTCCAAGAATTACTAGAATCGGTAGATCAAGCCGTTGAGACAAGATATATTATTACAACCAGCTCTCTCCGATAAAGAATGATCAAGAGGATTCTAGAATAATTGTGTAGTAGACTATAGTAGATAAAGCAACTATAGCAGTAGTTAATTCATTTACATTTTATTTTAACATAGTCACCCCTAGACTAGTTAGAAAATAACATACTAAAAGTCACCGAACGTAGGAAGTGAAGAAGATGCAAGGGAGTCCTGAAATTGGAATTTTTAACCCTAGTCGACTAGTCGTTCTGCATAAAATTGAAGCCAATAATTTTTCTTACAAGAAGATTTCTGCTTATTTTTGATGTATCTGTTCCAGTTATTGAAGGATCCGCTCATGAAATTCGCCAATTTTTTGGAAACTTACTTTTTAAGCTTCGCATTTTGTGATAAACTTTTTTAACAAAATGTTGTTAAATTTTGTTATGGTACAGATAACGTACATTTTGTAATTATGAAGTGGCTTTAAATGAATTTTAAGTTTTGCCGGTGTAATATCATTGACTATAGTAGTTATCAAGACACGCAGCCATATATGTTTTAATGTAATACTAAATTGTCGCGACAACTAGATGGCGCTAATTTTCAATGTAAATCCTCATTAACAATTATTAATCTCGCGATCCATTCCGTTAGAACGTGTGGACAGTATAGTGCGCGGAGTGCGTTTGAGTGAGAGGGACATAGAATTTACAATTCTTCCATATGGCTGCGTGTCTTGATAACTACTATAGTCAATGGTAATATGGTATTTATTACGATAGATATTTTAGTGCCCTGGTAAGTATTTATTTCACTGGCGTAACTAAAGCTTTTGCCGCCCGGGGCGGTCTTAAAATTTGTCGCCCCTTACCCCCCCACCCTCTTATATTTCTTTTAAATATTTGTTTATAAAAAAATTTATTTTTTTTAAATATTTAAAAAAAAAATTTTTCTTTTAATTTTATTATTTATAATTATTAGCTCTTGAAAATACATTAAATATACATTAATATATTAATATAAAAATACATTAATTTTATAAAAATATTTTTGTACAAAAAGGAGCAAAATGCCGCCCCTAAAAATGTGCAGCCCGGGGCGGTCCCCCCCCTAGGTACGCTGCTGATTTATTTCCTTTACAGCGGCAATTTTACAGAATTCGTTATTTTCAGCTTTGGTGTTTGATGTCCTTGGTTTTTGTCAATCGCAAGTGTGCTTTTTGATAATCACATTCTATAGAGACAAATGTGATTTTGTTTTTTTTGTTTTGTGCGTATTAGTTTCTTAGAAATCACCTGTCGAATGATAATCGTGTGTTTGAAATAAAAGGCTTTCTGTATTTGGTGTTCCGACATCACACTTGGATGGGTGGTTTTCCGGGCTATAATATAATAGCAGCCATTCCTTTCAATGAAGATCCTAAATTTCTCACAAAGATGAGCTAAAATGTGAAATAAATAGTAATAGTTTATTATGTTAATGATAATATTAGTAACATATTAATTTAAAACAATTGAGAAAGGAAGGAAGAGCTTTGGTATAGAACGCTATATGCGTGGATACCTGACTCCAAGTCACTTAGAAATTTTGGAAAAACAAATAGCCAATTAGGCAGCGACCGAAGCGAAAAATTTTTAAATTTTATAAAAGATAAAAGATCATTATGATTTCTTAGCTTTTGCTGTAGAGACCTTGGGTCTGTAGAGTAGCCATGCAAAGTCTTTGCTAGGAAGGTATTAAATATGTACCTTTGAACCAAATATCGACTTTTCGTAAGATCTTTAATGAAAGGAAAGATTTCTACATTTATTATTATTTATTATATGGATAACTATGATACTATAAAATTACTTTTCATGATATATGTAGAACTCGAATGTTACCTCAAGTAATAATGATAATGAAATATCATGAAAATACTTGCAAATAGAAATTAATAATATAGTAACTTACCATATGGCTGTTATACGAAAGCGTCCTGAAGCTACAAAGTAAAAAATAAATTTTAAGTGTAAATTGTGACTTGCAACTGTCAATTTACACTTCGAAGTCGCAATTAACGCCTGCGCAATCGCACTTATCAGATACTTGAATAATTTAATTGTACTTTAAATACGATTGCGTAAGCATTAAATACGACTTCAAAGTGTCAATTGCGACTTCGAAGTGTAAATTGACATTTGCAAGTCGCAATTGACACTTAAAATTTATTTTTTTACTTTGTGGCCTCAGGATGCCTTCGTACTATTATGAAGTTAGCAAACAAAGTACAAATATTATTCAGGGTTTTAAATTGTATTATTTTTATTGCCTTTATGGAAAGCATATGTTTACTTGTTTACCAATGCTCTTCCATAAGTCACTTCAATTGGTTATCTTAAATGTTAATTTCTTATTATTTTATTAGCAACAGTTTAACAACCTTAACAATTTAAAAAATATAGTGTTGGCCGTTGATGGTTTATTCTTACTACACTGTTTAAAATAATTATGTTAAAATGTGAAAGTATGAATAGACAAACGAAAAAGTGTTAATTTAACAGAGAAAAAAAAGGTGACTTGTCTTTTATCTCATAATCTCAATTATGCTAAATGAAAAAGTAGACAATTTTCTTTTTTTTGTCTAAATTATTAGACAAAGCAAAAGCTTGTCCACAAAAATAGAAGCATTAACATTTTGAAAAGTTAAGATGACTTTCTATTGTGTAATACACAGTAATACGTAAGCTTTCAGGAATTTATTCGATCAGTTATGTTTATAAAATCGGCACGTTCTGCTTTAACTGCAGTATAAAACTGCTTAACCGTTTCAAATTTACTTAATATTTAGTCAACAACAACTTAACATTTAGATAAAATGCTTTATTAATTATAGTAGTATTTCGTATTAATTGTAATAAAATCTCTACTCCAAATAGTAAAAATTTTAACATAACATTTAGATTAACATTTAAATTACATTATAAAATATGGACAATATAACATAAAAATATAGTCGACATATGGACTACTTTTTAAGACATAATTATATTAAATTAACACTTTTTTTAAACCGTGTAAGGTATTTTGCCGATAATATTATAAATGAAAGCAGAATAGTTGCAGAACTATGTTATGGAGAAGAATTTATTGGTACCGATATTCGTTTTCAAAAATCTTTCTTATTCATAATTTAAATAAGTCAAAAACAACTGATTCAAACAATTAGAAAATTTAAAATTAAAACTAACCTACCTTATTTCTATTTTCAAATTTTAAGGTTTTAACCAGTCAGATTTATAAAACAAATTAATTTTACTAATTAATTAATTAAACAAAAAGGTTACCAACACTGGCACACAAATGTATGCAGTTCTTTACATTTAAAAGAGTATAAATAATTAAATTAATAAAAAATAATAATATTACTGCAACAAAATAATGGATACATAATATTATTATATTAATAAAAATACAAGGTGGAACAATTTTTTTAATTTCTTATGCTAATTTTAACTCCACATTTTTATATTTACATTTGAATTTTGGTTATTTAAAATTACGACTTTTTGAGGCAGAGGCGCCATTTTTTTCAGGCGACTAAAATTCAATGTTATAATCTTGGATTTGCGTGAGTGTTTGTAAAATGATAAATTTATATCGTTCCAATGATATCGTTAAACTTTGTATTATAATGTGGCATGTGGCTGCAATGTTTACTGCAGTTTTGAGCGTTAAGAATAATATTTGGATATTGTGTAATACTAATAGTAGCAAGGTTCGTAAAATAATAGTTATTTCTGATAATCCCGAGTCAAGGGAGACACTTTTTGCAATAGAAATAAAAATATATTAAAAAATACTTTATAAAAACAGTGCTTTATTGAAAATGTATTAAAAATATGAAATAAACATGCACTAAAAAGGAGAAAATAAATTTTGGATTAAAATTCACAATGAGAATTGGTCATCTAGTTGATCATAATGACTATAAGCACTGGGTGCATAATTGTATAAGCATTTAACTATACACGGAAAAAAATTTTTTGTTAAAAGAACTACAATTGCAGTACAATCTACTACAATAAATTGTAAATATAGTGACAACACCAAACATAAGTAAAGTTTACACGTCAATTGTTGTAAAATGTCTGCAGTACAGCTTACTACAATTGTTGTTAAATTTTAACAACATTGTGATATGAAGTACTTAAATTTTGTTGTTCTAATAACTTGTGCTTAAGTACATAGTACTAATGGTGATGTTGTTTTAACAACTGTAGGTGTAGTTAACTTTACGTTTACTGTGTAGTAAATATTGCTACTATTCAGTACAATTCACTCTTGGTGCTCTTGTTACTTGCACAACATTGTTAAGTAATGTTAATGACCTCGAAAGTTAATTGTACTACAAATTTGCTGCTATTGCTACATAATATTGGTGTTGCTAGATTTGGATTATAAATTAATTAGAACTACTACAATTCTGTAGTCGCGGACTTAAAAGATCATAAGTATTGTATACTTATGTATATCATAAGTATTGTATACTTATGACCTTTTAAGTGCCGACCACAGAATTATTATGTGGCTTTGACAACAAATGGCAATTTTAATACATTTATTAAATTAAATTGATTTAAACACTTTTATAATTATAATAAGGTAATAAATTACTTCCGTTGAAGCGAAAAACCACTTTGAACTTGGGATTTTGAGGTCCTCCAATGACATCCAGAGTTTTTAGATTTTACGGCTGCAGATCCAAGAAGAATAGTAACGCCAGTACTTCAATATTACCTACAAAATTTGTTATATAATAAAACAAGAGATTATATGATATCTATAAGCAATACTTACCGTTAATAATTTTTGGTTTTCATTAATTGCTAAATAGATTTGTGTCTTGAAACGATTTTGCAAAACGAACTAATTTAGTTTTTATCTCGGACTATTCAGTAAAAAGTGAATTACTGGTTATTTTTGTATTTGTGTTGCAAATCTGTATCCAGCTGAAAAAAACATGTTTTTATTAATTTGCAGTTGTTAATTAAAATAAAAATGTAGTATAAAACCATTACATTAAAAAAATTATTGAATATTTACCTTTAAAGGAATTTATTAGGTATTAAGTCATGTCCCATTCTGTTAAAATGTCTTGAACGCAGACACTATAATTTTTTTGCACTTCATTTCAAAATATTTGCTACTTCTCAGTTCACATACTAGTACTGTTGTTCAAACATAAATGAAGGACGAATAAAACATTCTGCATATTCGTCAAAGCATGATTCAATTATAGAAACTGTAAGATTGCAAAACGTCAGAGCTGCAATATTGTGTTACATATGTATGTACTTATTATACAGGTCAAATTGTACTACAATTGATGTGTACTTTTTACTTATCTTATTGTTACATCAAAATCAACTATTTTGAGCGATAAAACAACAACGCTCTCGAGTTAAAAGTACAACAAAATTGTAAAATTAACTACATGCATCGAACAACAATGCGTAAGTGCATTTTACAGCTGATTTAGTATAAACAGCATGCAGGGTGCGTTTAATTTAACTGCAATTGTTGTTCATATGACCACAATTATTTTACTACATGAAAAATGTTAATATAACAATATCTTTTTTTTGCGTGTATAAGCCGCAGCTAAGCACCCAGTGCTTGTCATCATTCTGATCAACTAGATGACCAATTCTCATTGTGAATTTCAATTCAAAATTTATTTTCTCCTTTTTAGTGCATTTTTATTTCATATTTTTATACATTTTCAATAAAGCACTGTTTTTAAAAAGTATTTTTAAGTATATTTTTATTTTCTACTTTTTTAGTCTTCACACTTTTATCTTTTAACAATTAAAGTATTTTTCTTTCTTTTTTCTAACTTGAGCAACTAAGCTTGTCTAAGCCATCTTAATCTTTCCATCTCTGCCAATGCTTCGTTGTTGCAGGGTTTCTTTCCGGATAGTTGTCCTATTATTAATTTATTATTAATGTTTTTGCCTTTCCAAAGGGTTGCTATATTAGAAATAATATTTTGTATACCGGGTGCTGAATGAGTTAACCGAACATAGGAAATTAACATGAAAAACCTATTTATGCAAATTCCTGCTTCCCTAATTATTTTGGAGAAAAACTGAAAGATACAAAAATTATACAGAAATATAAACTACGAATGATAACACCATTAGATTTCATCTAGCTTTCACTTAAAAGTTCAAAAAGTGCTTTCAAAATTGTTAAAATTTTCATTTATTACACTGGCCATGTAATAAATTCAATTTAATTTCTATTTTCAAAAATTATTACCATGTAAACTTGCATGGCCAGTCTGATAAATGAAACTTTTAACAATTTCAAATGCATTTTTTGACTTTTTAAGTAAAAGTTAATTGAAATCTAATGCTGTTTTCATTCATAGTTTATATTTTTGCATTATTTTTGTGTCTTTTATTTTTTCTCTAAAGTAATTAGGGAAGCAGGAATTTGCATAAATAAGTTTTTACATATTAATTTTCTATGTTCGGCTAACTCATTCAGCACCCGGTATATAAGAATAGAAAAAAGAAGAAGAATGTATATATGTAAAAATAAAAATATAAGAATAAAAAGAGTCGATTAAAGAGTAAAATTTAAAAAATTTTAAAAATCTTTTTAAATGCAGCAGTAATAGAAGTTATAACTAGAACTCGGATTTATATGCACTAAAATTGATAATAAATAATAAAATATGTATTGATAATGCCAAACTAAAGAATGTTTTTTCAAATTTTTATGGGTAAATTCTCATAGGCGGATTTAGGGGGGGCACGGGGGAACGTGCCCCTCCCAGAAGCTTAAAAATAAGAAGGAAACAAGGAGACAATCCCAAATCTGAGAACACTTTTTGCCCGTCTTGACCCTTGTGCCCCCTCTCATAGAAAGAAATGCTGGATGCGCCCCTGTAAATTCTTTTAATTAAGTAGTTAATAATTTTAATAATAAATTTTAATTACAAATTAATGTTTAAAAATAGTATATAAAAGCTACCTATTTACAAATGTTTACATCTTAAATTGTTTTTAATTAGCCCCTTTTTTATTTCGTGTTAGGGTTATGAGGGTGATGTTTACTTAAAGTTGGATGACACATAGACACAACAATTGATTAGCTACTTACTAATTAGATATAATTCTGTTAAAATAGGTATTTTTGAGTGAAATAACTCGAAAATGCAATTTTTTGCTTTTAATTGAAATCTGACATAATTTGTCGTAAAAGTCCCTAGTTTGAGGAAGTCAAAGGTTGATTTCTAAGCGTATTAAGCCAAAGTGTCTTAAGTAAGATTAAGAAATTAATAACTTTTTCCTTTCTCCGCTTTTTTTACTCGTTTTCTTACTAATAACTAATTATTTTAAAGCTTTTCAATCAAAATAATTAGTGTAAAAAAAGTCCAGAACATTTCATATATTTATATACAAACAACTCTTATTTTTAATATTTTTAATTATATTTTCAATAAAATATTAAAATAAAAATATTTATTATTTCAGATGATAATATTTTGGATAGTCTTAATAATGTTATTACCGCATCCAAATACTGCTAGAATTAACTGTGAAGATGTTATGGAGCGGTCACCTACACCCAAAGAACAGAGAGACTGTCAAGATAATCATAATAGGTACAGTAGTTACGATGCTCGTTACCACCATAGGGATTGCTATGCACCAATATCTGAACTTCTATACACTACGTGTAATACTTTGTCATTAGAAACCAATGACTTTCTGGATATTGGAGTCGAAAATCCAAAAATTCTCTTCTTTAACTACAGTTTTATAAACACAATACCGTCTAGATTTTTTGAAAAGTATTCGTCATTGCAAAAAATTTATATCAATGATAGCTATGTAACAGAAATTGATTTGAATGCATTCACGGGCCTTACAAATTTAGAAGAACTATTTTTGCAAAACAACTACATTATGGAAGTTGGGAAAGGAACGTTCAATTCGTTAATTAATCTTGCAACACTTGACATTTCCAATAATCGAATTGGGATAATTGAAAAAAAATCATTTCATGGATTAACCCATTTGGAAATATTAAATATAAGTCACAATTTAATTTTAAATATTTCTGACGACATATTTGATCTTAATCTACATTCCTTAACAGCTTTAAATGTATCACACAATTTTATATCGGCGATCGAATTAACAAAAATTTTACCATTATTATCCCATGCCGAACAGGATTTACAGATAGATTTATCATATAACGCATTGAAATCTTTTAATTTCTCTCAACTAACATTAAATTTAGATACATTAAATTTAAACGACAATAACTTGGAGACCTTAGGCGATTTAAAAAAATCAGTCGTTATAAAACATCTGGATTTAAGTAATAACCGCTTATCGAAATTTAATTACTCACCGGAAAATATAACATACTTAAATTTAAGCGGTAATCTTTTACAAAATTTTAACACTTCCTTTTCTAATAGAAGCAAAATTGAAATATTGAATCTTGGCCGAAACTTAATCAAGAGTTTAAAGAGCAACACCTTTGCTAATATGTGTAGTCTTACCAATGTATGCTTAAAAGATAATCAACTAGCGGATCTTCCAATCGGCCTTTTCAAAAATCTTAAACATTTATTAATTCTCAATTTGTCGGGTAATCATTTCAAACAATTTGAATTTGGTGTATTTACAGGATTATCTAATCTTTTGATATTTGATATATCAAATAATTCTTTCAGTGACTTAAATTACAAAACGTTCTATAGTTTCAAAAATTTAACTTTACTGAATATTGCAAATAATGACCTTGTAACTTTAAATCCATACGAGATATTAAATCACTGTGAAAAATTGGAAAAAGTTATCCTTAATGATAATCCGTGGAATTGCGTGTCTTTGCTAAATTTTACCATGATACTCAATAAAAATAATGTGATGGTAATGGAAGGTTCAAATATGAATATTAAAAATCACCAAGGCCATGCATGCCACGACAACATGCTGACCGAAAATTCGGACAAAAGAATTGGCAAACCTGGCAATCCTTCCATAAAAACCGAAGTAAATGATCTAACAAAATTTTTTGAATTCGAATTTCGCAATTCCAGTTTTTACCATTATTTTGAAAATTACAAAAACCGATCTCAACCAAACTTTGACGTTTTTAACGAATACTTTAATAAAGACTTCAAAAACACATCATTTTATAAATTTTTCAATAAAAATATTTCCACAAATTTTCCCACCAGATACGACGAATGTTTTCGTAATCTAACCTACACCTTAAATTTATTGAATTTAAAATTGTCCAATTTAAATCAATCTACCGATTTGACCATTCCAAACCAAATTGATTTGGATAAATTAAGTCAAGTTCTTTCAAATTTTTCCAATTATTTTGATTCAAAATTTAAATCGAGCAACTTTTATAAGGTTTTTGATAAAAATTTTACAAACCCTAACGAGTTGAACAAACTAACTGCCGTTTTACTAAACAGTAATTTAGAAAAATTATCGAAATCGGTCGACGGTATTGCAAGTATTGTCGAAAAAGAATCTTCTTTTTATAAACAATTTCAAACAAAATTTGAAAATGGTAGTTTTGATCAGGTTTTTATTAAAACTATGTTTCCTGAAACACTAAACTCAAATATTTCTCACGAAAAATTAACGGGTGCTTCTGAAAAACACCAAGATATAGCACAGCAAATAGCAGGCTTACGTGGAAGCTTTATAGCTTTCATGACCATTTTAATAATTCTTATATTGATTGCCATCATGTTGCCTATACTTAAAAAATTTGCAAATCCTTTCAGTAAGAATTCTGTAAATCACAACACTTTTGAATCAACAGCTGATCTTCCGTTGGTGTAAAACTGTAAAATAAATAATAAATTGTGATAGTTTATGAGACTAAATAATTTTAAAATAACTTAAAAAATACTTATCATGAGAATTTTATTTTTTAAGATAATGAGAACTTATATTTTATTACGAGAAACTCTGAGGTGTCTAATTGACCAAAGTTGCAAAATATTCAACAGTAACGGCGAGAAATATGGAATAAGGGGGGACTGTACCGGTAATAGTAATTGCGATAATGATAATCATCTTAAGTAAACTATATTTATGCTTTACAAAGACGATTTTTCTACCTACTGCTTCATTGAACTACTTAAAATTATTATACATTTTAGTTAATATTTGAAAAGTATTAATAAAAAATTATGTTCGTGTGTCCACAACTAGCACAAGTATTTTTTAAAACCAAAACATTTTATTATTTCATTTTTACTTAATATGCTTAGTTAGGTGAATTACTATATTCTTAACTAAAATATTTAGATATTTCCATTTTAAAAACAAAAGTTGATTTCTGTGTCCATTAGTAATACAGTTGTCTTAGTCAATTATTATTGGTAAGAACTGTTTCTATATCTATACTCGTATTACTCAACTTATTTTATATTTCCCGCAGTAACCTAAACTTCTTGATTAGCACCTGATAGATTTTTAATCTTTACATAAAAATCGATTAGATATCACAATGTTTATTCCGATAGCTGTGCACTATTTCTTACACAATATGTTTTTTTATTTTTTATGTAATGTACTTTCATGTAAATACATAATATTATTACGTACTATGTAATACTATAAATAAAATTTATATAATATGCCAAAAAACAGTTAGTTTTAATTTTCAAGAAATCTCTATAGCGCTCACCAAATCTTTCTGATAAGCCTCTTATCAGAGCTGATCAGGCAGCACCGTAAGAGAAAATCGAAGGTTATTAAAGAAAAAAACATTTAAGGGGCGGCATTTCGAAGACTTGCTTCATATGTGAAAAATCTACCGCACGGCACTGAGCCTCTCTATTCTAAAAGAAATCATGTAATAAAATTAAAATAGCATAAGAACTTCTAAAAGGAAAGTAAGTATTTCAGCATGATATATTTGAAGGGATGAAAATCCATCAAAGTCAAATTTTCTAATCTTGGCACGAGAAACTACAATTCTAACTACTCAGTCATTTGCCACTCTAAATGTGAATGAAAAAAATAGTAGCTGATTTAAAATCTATACAAAATAAAATTATCAGTGATGAGTGTTTTAAAACAAGAAACATCACAATATCCATGTTGATCATATCAATAATTTAGAAAAACCAAAAAATGAACAGAACACTGTCTTTTCAGAACCAAAATGTTTTTATCACAAATAAAATACACTGTAGGTATAAAATATCGCAAACGTTTTCACTATACTATGGTGTATATGTGAAGTATAGTGAATTTCTTTTACCGATTTTTACCGACTACCTCATTAATTTATATTTCAAGAAAATATCTTTTATTATTTTGCTTGAACTTTGTTTGTGGCACGGAAAATTATAAATTATAGTTTTAACTTCTTCATTTGTAATCGTTCCCTTCGATTATAGCAAAGCACTAACTGCTTATAGAGTAAATAATTATGTAAAATAAAATTTTAAATTGGATATAGCAACATTTAATTGGCTTTAGCTATAAGTGTAAAAAACTCTTATCAATGTTCAACATTGCATAACTTTATTTTAAGAAATATTATTCACTCCCAATCATTTGAACTTACTTGAAGGTCCTTAATAAATTATTGTCATAAATAGTGAAAAAAGTGACGTAATAATCAACGAAAACTACCAAATTTGTATGAGTTTTGTTTATATTATTTAACACTTGATTTAACTCTTAAATGCTCAATTTATTTTTATTGATATTATGACACTATGAGTCAATGATCATTTTCAAGTAAAAATCTTAAACTCAAACCAACATCCCAATTAAACCAAAATTAAATACAACAATTAATGAATTAGTAATAAATTGATAAAAAGTAATTTTTTTTTGTTTTTACAACTTTAAAGAAAATTTCTACTTAAAATTTAGCTTTTCTACACTAGGAAACTAGTGTATAAAGCTCCGTTGACATGGGTAGCGAATCACGACAGTGAGTCACATTTTTGTAGAATACGCGCCGTGTAAACTACTGATTCGTAATACAGTAGAGCGTCGATAATCCGGACGTCAAAAATCCGGACCGTCAATAATCCGGATTCAATTTCGGTGAAAAAAAAGTTTAAAAAAATTTTTTTTTCAAACAAATGTCAAAAAAATATATATTTTTTCATTAAAATATATTACAAGTTTCATATTAATTAATAGTTTTATTTATCTACTCCAATTATTTAACCACTAAAGTAAATTATTAACGATTTTACGAAGTTTTCTTTTTTTGCGAACTAAAACTACCTATTTTAGTTCTTTTTGATAATCCGGACATTTTGATAATCCGGACAGGGTCCGGTCACAATTAATCCGGATTATCGACGTTCTACTGTATATAAATCGTGATTTTTCGCCGAGTTAATGTTCACAACAGCAATATAAACATCCGTGTAACCTTCGCCACGAATATAAAAATTATCATCATCTCGTGAAAATTAAAATTTCTAAATTCACAAACGTGCATCACGATCGTTCTTCACTACCCATGTCAACGGAGCTTTAAATTCCTAAATAGAATAGTTATATATAGCTACACTATTTTATCAAATAATTTCCGGGAAGCACGAGTTAGTTTATTTTGGGATTCCCCTTTCTACAGCATTCAAGTTGATTAATTACACAAACGATATGATAATTTTGAAAAAATGTTTATTTATAATTTATTATATCCTGTTAAATGAATTATCGTAAACTTTATAAAAACTGAAAAGATATAATGTTTAATTAAGTTAAACGTTGAAAATTTAAAGCGTTGAAAGCGACAAAAAAAGCTTTTGAATTTCAAAAAATTCGAAAATTTTGAATACTTTTTTAGTTGGCTGGTATTTATTGGGTAGTATTCTAACTTGATTTCCACTTGGATTGAGAAAAAATTAAAGACGGTAAAATTTCAGAGGGACATGTCGTCTACCAGGTCATCATTGCATCTTTTAACCCTACAGTGCATACGTCAATAAAAATCACACCAGTGCATTGGATTGGAAACTGATTACCATTTTTAATATTAAATAGTAACGCCAGTGCATACATCGGGCCTGCTAGGCCCGAAGCCCCTTTATTGGCAATTCGACTTTTTCAAGTTTTTTAAACCCATGTCGATGTCTTTTCATATTTTAGACAGCTACTAATAATATAGTGAAATTTATTTAAACTGTTCTTTTTTATATTCATTTAAATGTTCACTCGGGCCTGCTAGGCCCTACGTATTCACTGGAGGGTTAAATGAGAAACCTCAAAATCCGGTAAGGATGGACTAAGGATAGAACCAATTAAGGTCTCAGTACTATAAATAGAAGAAATAAAGGCTGGAAGAGCCACATCTGCGGTTTGCCTAACACCCAAACAACCCAATCATATTTTTTTATAAAGTAGCTAGTCGGAAAGAAAAATCTTCAAATTTAATATTTAAAGATCGATAGTAGATATTAAAAGTGCATATTTTCATATTGGACTTGATACAAATACGATTTGAAATATTATGGTTTTTTCAAAACCATCTGAGGAAAACAGCATATTATTTAATTGGGGATCCGAGATTAATTAAATTTTCACTGCTTAAAATTTTTAAATTTGAACTGAATGATGAATGATTTCGAAATCATTTATATAATATTATGTTTTCTTTCCGAGGAAAAACTTTTAATTATAAAAATTTCAGATCTATCAAAATTTAAAACTAACCCCAACATTTTAAACCTATGATCAATTTTTTTAATCCTCTAATACAGTGTCCACCTTACCGGCCAAGACCCCGTCATCCAAATACTAAGTATTAATCTCTGATGATAAAGATTTTATAAGTTTATCTATTGTTAAACTAAAAATTAGGGGTCCTAAAAGGATCAGGAAGAAAAAGTATTATCGTTGTCAAAAAGTGTAAAAGGTTCAAAATAAATTGATCAATTCAATTTAATAAATCAATTTGGATTATAAATCTCCTAAAAGAAAAGTAAGAAAATTGGATGCATGGCCGGTGTACAATAGGTACTTAAAATTTTTTTAAGAAATATGTATTGCTGTGACATCTGCTAAATTTATTAATTTTTCACCAAAAGTGAATTTGATAATTCTACCACAATTCAATTAATTTTAATTATAATTTTAATAATTAGATAAAGAATAGCTGAATTGTAAGTCTTTGTAAACAAATTTATTGCCCGGCGTTTCGGGTTATTTACAATTGACCCATTTCCAAAGCTAACTATAAATATACGTAAAATTAAATCTATTACAATATTAAATTATTAAAATTCTTAAAAAATTACCTGACTTAGACAATTGATTATTGTTTTAAAATATGGTTATTTATGCAGAACAATAAAAAATTGCTTGAAAATCAGCTATCTAACAAATGGAAAATTAAAAATTAAAATTGAACAGTTATAAAAAGTTAAAAAAAAAATTGGACGAAAAATCATATCTTCGTTTACATGATATCCAGGATGTGTTTGTATTCACCATGACTGTGTTGGACATCTCCTTTATCTTTCATTGTTTTAGGATTCAAATGAATGTTGATGGCCTCCTTAATTTTTCGTTTTTTATTTATCTTTTCCCTAACTAATAACGTGATATCCTCACGTTTTATGGAATGGGACTTATCTTTCATGTGTTTACATAAAGCTGTATATGTGGTTTCATCTTCTTTTCTAAAGAAAACGCGAACTATTTTGATATCTCTAATATGCTCTAATTATTACGCGAACACCTAACTTTCTAGAACTCACACCTATGTAAATGGAATCACAATCTTGGCAAGGGACAAGATATATACTAAACCGCTCTCGTCCTCTATGGGGGATCCGGATCATCCTCAATATTTTAATCATTATTTGTAGATTCTTATTTGTTTGGTTCTAATATTTTGTTTATTTCTTATATTTCTTCATTGTAATATTATGACTGATGATCGGAAATAACCGTGAAATAAGTATTGATTTTCTACGTATTGTATTATTCTTAACTTTAATTTTTTAAAGGATTTTTATATGTTAAAAAACAGTTTCAAATAGTGCAATTTACATTGTTAACATAGGAGTGTGTGGATATTTTCGTACTCGCGAAAAATTGCTGATTTCTGAATTCAAATTCATATTATTAAAATTCAAACTGAATTGTCATTTAATATTTTGTATTCACTCCTTGGAGTGAACACTGTTGAAACTTCTGCCTTTCGCTCTGTTGTATGAGCCCACATAAAGTATAATACCATACTACTTGACGTATACGTAAATTAATAAAATTTTCAAGTTAATTTTTTCTACTCAAATTAAAAACATCAATCAATTATTTTTTTGTTCTAATGTATTCAACTAAAAATTCAAAATTTCGTGGGTGTTATTTTATTAGAATGATAAATTATGTCGTTCTCGTGATATCATACAAGATTTCAATGTATTACTAATAATTTATTTACAGTATTTCAGTTGTACACGTTATAATATTAATACTACACTGTTTTTTATAACATCTAACAATAGCCGTAACATAATCAAATTAAGGTGAGAAATTCTGAAGTTTTTATTAAATGCTTAATTTATAAATAATGATCTGATTTATTTTTATTTTTATTTTAGTTTTTCAAATTATTTTTATTTATTAACTTTATCATTAGAAGATACCTACTATAAATCGCTATAAATATAATCGTACAAAGTTGATTTTCATTTACAATTTTATTACTTACACTTATTAGTTATTAGAGACATGTTTGTGTTATACAAACATAATAGGCTAAGAATAATTTCCAGTGTCTCATAATAATTAGACACAGGATTTATAAGCATTTTCATGTTTTTCATTGTCGGTAACTTCCCAATTTGTTGCCTGCTATGCATTCCTTATAATGTTTTGTAAAAATTATGTCATAGCCAAAATAGAAAAATATGGTATAAAAGTACAAGTATGAAGTTACCGGCATCAAAATATATAGAAATGTTTATTAATCCGAATATACCTTGTGTCCCATTGTGTACCACCTGGTGGTACAATGTGGAACACCCGATAATACCAGTACTGAATGCAAATAACTATTAAGTACTAAATATCTAAGTATCAGATGCGGAAAAGAATTTCTTACATTGCACTTCAGATAATAAGTAAAAATGTTTTTGCAGCAAAGGGGGGCGCGGGCCACTTGTGTAGTTGAGAAAAAAAATTATTTTCCCTAAACTCCCTTCCCTCGTTTTGAAAAATTGAAAAGTTTTGTTTTGTGGAAAAGTACCTTTTTTTTGAAGGAGGGCGCCGATAATACTTTTTGGTAGAAGGGAGGCGTGTCATAAATAAGTTTGAAAACCACTGTGTTAGAGGATGTACTTGGTCTGTTAGGGGTAGAGTTCTCTTCGTAATTTCATCATAGCGCACACTGCCGCCAAATCCTTAAAAGCTGACCAAAAGTCGAAAAACAAACAAAGTATGTAGTTAAGGTTTTTTTGGGTTGGCTTTAATATAGCCCTAAGAGTCCTGAAATACTTATAAATTCTTCTATTTCTTATTACCTGTTCCAAAGTAGTTGTTACTTTTGTGTAACTTTTGTTCGAGTAGCGTCAATAGTTGCTACCGTGTTATTGAAGGACGCACGTATTTAAGGCTTAATAACTTCATATAAATTATAAATTGAAGAGAATTGCAATCGGATGAAATGGAATGAACTTCTGAAGGTAAGTAGAATGAGAAAAAAATGTTATACGTTAGTAAGTGACAAGTACAGTAAATCAGCGAAATGAATAAATTGTTTCTAAATTTGATTAATGCCCGTATTCACCAACTACACCAACAAATAGCACTATTTGTCAAATAAAATGACATTATTACAATGCAAAACAATGCAAAATCTTGTTTTTATTCGACAAATAGTGCTATATTCACCAACTACAGTTGTAGTTAACTACAAATATATTTGTAGTTGGTGAATACGGGCATAATTGAAATTGTTATAATACGACATATTGTTATGAAAAAGTTATATAGTTCCGTATTGTTCCGCCGTAAAACGTATTTGTGGTTGCATTGTAATGTATTTTGAATGAATTAAGAACAAAATAGCTGCGCAAATTTGTCCCTCTTCTTTTGGACACGTGTTTTGTAAAAAATTATGTTACTCGATTATAAGCCAGTCAATAGGTACTTTAACTTGCAAAAGGTATAGGAAGATTTATATTTGGCATAATTGTTTAGTTATGTAAATTATATAAAACTAGCAGGTCAGGCGGCCTACCGGCCGCCATGACCTCCTAATATTTGAATGACCCTGAAACTCCTTTTTGCACAGGATTCTTATTTTATTATTATAAAATCACAAAATTAGTAATATTTTTTTTACTTTTTATTTTCAAAAAATTGAAAATTGACGTAGAGAGCTGGGAATAGTCGAAAATTTTCGACCTTGAGGGGGTGCTGCTAGCGCCGCCATCTTGGTTTGAAGAGGTGGAAATTTGCATTTTCGCTATTATCTCGTTACGGGTGCGAGATACGTCTAAGATACGACTAAGGTTATTATAAAAATTGATTTAATAGCTCACTCGCTATTACTGATTGGACAGGTGTCTGAAGATGTCCAGGAATCATTCAACAATTATTTTTAAAAATTTCGAGAAGACTTTTCACAAAAATGTTTGCGAACGAAAACATCGAATAATATTTTTTAACGATTTTTTGTTACATCTGATCTATACATATCAAGTTGTCGTCAATTACCTGCTAAAAAGCTTAAATCTCTATATCAAGCGAAGTTGTAAATTTGCTATTACCTCCAGATTTAATACTGACAGACATTGTGAGAGACATATAATACGGTATTTCCAGTACAGATTTGTCAACATCAGAAGACACTGACACTGATGAATCTGTAAATTTAGCGTCCGACCATGAAGCTAATTTTTTTTTGGAAAAATAATTATATTGTATTTATTAATGTTAACTTTGCAATTATTTATTTATATTTCTTTAATAATATTATGTAGAATTTTTTCATGTAGTAGGTATTCATAAAAAAAAAAGTATCCGGACTTATATTCACTATTATGTCCGCCATTGTGAAAATAATTATTCTGATAGTAGAATAGTAATCAGCGACCCCCTATACCAATTTTTAATTTAATTACTTCAATTTTTGACTTTTAATATCTTATATTAAGTATTATGTCCGCCATATTGGATCTGCCATTGTGATAATAATTATTCCGATAACAGATTCGTAATCAGCGACCCCGAGAATCCCCAGATACCAATTTTGAAACTTATTACTTCAATTTTCGACTTTTGGCCAGATTTTTCGAATTTGGCCGCACTGATGAAGTCTAGGAGCCATAGCTCTGAGTGGTTGCCTCTGTATAATTGTCTCTGTATAAATAGTCTTCTATGTATAATTTTAATAATCATAGAACAACCAACGTCGGTTATATTCAGAGGTTACTTAATGAAGTTCTTTATTTCAGATGAAATTTTGGATAATATGGATACTTCTATTTAATATATTAAAACAAAGCATCGCTTATGTTTATTGTGACAGTCGAGCTGTATTACGACAACAAACATATGAAGAATTACAACCGTATCAGGGAAATGACAATTATAATGAATATAGCGAGTATAATGAAGACGACGGTTTAAATGATAGTCCGTTCAATAATTGGTTTTTACAAAATATACCTGATGATTTCTCAGAAAACACCACATGTACCGCCTATGCTTTAGAACCTAATGACAATCTAAATATCGAAGGTCCAAACCTAAGAAGTATCAAGTTTAAAAACAGCAGCATAGCAACGATACCACCTAATTTTTTTAATAAGCATTCATCACTAGAAGATATTTATCTCAATTATTGTCATATTAACGATATCGATATGAAAGCTTTCGAAAGTCTAGAAAATTTGCGAGCACTTTACTTGGAACACAATAACATTGTCGAAATTAAAACGGGAATTTTCAATTCGCTCAAGAACCTTTTAATTCTTGATATCTCCTGTAATCAAATTAGGACTATTGAAGAAACGTCATTTCAAGGATTTCTTCGTTTGAACAACTTAAATATAAGCCACAATAACATTCAAAATATTTCTAAAGCCATATTTGAATCTAATTTGCGTTATTTGCGTATTTTACATTTATCTCATAATAATATATCAACTGTAGAATTTCAAGCAATTTCAAACTTATCTTATTTTGATTTAGTTTTATCAAAATTTGATTTATCTTTCAATAAATTAAAAATTTTCAATTTTTCACAGTTACCTATACAAATGGATGAACTAAATTTGGACAACAACAACATAGAAACGATAAACGGTGTGACAAACTCAAAGAATATAAAGATTTTAAAGTTAAGCAATAATCGCTTATCAAAGTTTAGTTACTTGCCTGAAAGTGTAAGATATTTAAATTTGAGTAATAATATTTTACAATGTCTTAACATTTCATCGGCCAATGTTGAACTTTATACATTAGATTTGAGTCAAAATTTAATAGAAATTATACTTCCAAACACCTTTGAAAATATGCCTGCTCTTAATAAATTATATATACAAAATAATAAGTTAATCGCACTTCCGATTGGCCTTTTTAAAAATCTTAAAAATTTGCAAATTCTAAGTTTATCTGGCAATCATCTGAAAAATTTTGAATTCGGTACATTTTCGGGACTATCTAATCTTTTAGGACTTGATATATCGGAAAATTTGTTTAACAGCTTAGATTACAAAACTTTTCATGTTCTAAGTAACTTAATGGTGTTAAATATTGAAAATAATGGACTTACAACTCTAAACCCTTACGATGTATTAAATTATTGCAAGAATTTACATACAGTTGTGGTCGACAATAATCCATGGCATTGTGAATCTTTGCTAAATTTTTCTACGATACTTCAAAATAATCATGTACAAGTTAGGGTAGGTTCCAAAAGTTACGTCCAAAACCACCTAGGCCATGCATGTTATATTTCAGATGAAACCACAGAAAATCCGAGTCAAAAAATTACAATTGACTATCATCAATTAGAAAAAGAAATTAACGATCTCAGAAAGCTTTTTGAATTCAAATTTCGTAATTCCACTTTCTATGATTTTTTTCAAAATTATAAGAACCTCATCGAGCAGTCTCAAAAAAATTTTAATGTCCTTGACGATTATTTTAATGCAGGTTTCGAAAACAGTTCATTTTACAAACATTTGAATAAAAATATTTCAATAGCTTTCCCAAAAAAATATGACGAAAGTTTGCATAATTTAACAGACACCCTAAGTTTATTAAATTTAAAATTGTCAAAAATAAGTCAAACTAACTTAATTAATTCTGCATTGCTAAACGCAAGCCAAGTTAATTTGAAAAACTATGATGAACTTCTGTCTAATTTTTCTCATAGTTTTGATGCAAAATTTAAATCAAGTAATTTCTATAAAGTTTTTAATAAAAATTTTACAAACTTCAATGCTTTAAACAAATCTGAAGTCGACATACTCAACACTAATTTAGAAAAATTTTCAAAATCTATGGATGATATTTCAAATTATTTTGAAAATTATTCTTTTGTTTATAAATTATATCAAGAAAAATTAGACAACAGTAGTTCAGGTCAAGTTTTTCTGAATCGAGAGAATATTTCAAAAGAAACATTAACTGGCATTTTTGATAAAACTGAAGATACTGCGGCACAGCAAATAGCAAGTTTACGTGGCAGCTTTATAGCTTTCATGATCATTCTAATAACGATTTTACTGATTGCATTGTTATTACCTATCTTTAAAAAATTTGGAAATATTTTTACCTGGAAATCTAAATCTATCGATACTTCTGAATCAGTAGTAATAGATGATATAAAGAGGGAAGATGTACTATAAAAATCAAAATCAATATTAATTATTTTTAAATTATTTCTTCAACACAAACATTATAAACAATGAAATAATATTTATTATACGTTACAATTACATAATTTTATCGAAATATTCCTATCTGTAATATTATTATATGTACTACTATTATTTTTCTTATTAAATGTTAATTAATAATTTTTAAAAAACTTGAATTTTTATTTCTCTTCTTCCTAAATCTAAAAACATTTTGCATTTGTTCGAAACTCACGCAAGAGAAGATGTTGTTATATTAACATTTTTCATGTAGTAAAATAATTGTTGTCTCACGAACAACAATTGTAGTAAAATTAAACACACCCCTCATGCTGTTTATACAACATCAGCTCTAAAATGCACTTACGCATTGTTGTTCGATGCATGTAGTTAATTTTAAATTTTTTTTGTACTTTTAACTCGAGAGTATTGTTGCTTTATCACTCAAAATAGTCAACATATCACAATGTTGTTAAAATTTAACAAAAATATTGTAGTAAGCTGTACTGCAGTCATTTTACAACAATGAAGTGTATTTTTTACTTATGTTTGGTGTTGTCTTGTTACTGTATTTACAATCCATTGTAGTAGATTGCACTGCATTTGTAGTTAATTTAACAACTTTTTTTTCGTATAGTATAAGATTCTAACAAATTTTTTAAATCAAAAATGCGATATCTTAAATAGATCAAAGAGCTTCCTCTTGCACTTTTGCCATTCTTGAACACCATTTGTGCAACTTATGGCTAGCTTTATCGGTCCGAAGGCATGAAACTCAAATAATCTATACTTAATTATTATTTCGGGCAGCAGGAAGCCATCTAAAATGTTGAAAAGAAACTTACATATAAACTAAAAGCTAAATGAAAAATTTCGTCTGAGGTTTACTCCTCGGCGGTGATCACTGATCATTTAATAAAATTACAGTTTACGTAAAGCAACAATAATTCGTTATTAACCCATTGAAACCGAAGTTTTATTTTAATTTTTAAATATCTCCAGAAAGAGGAGTCGAGATAATAAATATAAAAACTATAGCTATTTTTAGAAACTATTAACTGCGTTACCATCTGGGTGCGCCGGACTTAATGAGTTAAACATCAAATCAGGCTCAAATCAGAAGATGGAATCAGGCTACCGGGAAGACCCCCCTTCCCCAAGAGGTAAAGGGACAGTTGATCATCTGCATCCCAGGAAAAATCAGAATTAAAAAGGTCCCAGATCTAAAACAACCCGAAGTAGAAGAATAGCCTCCCCCTTCCCAACATTTGAAGAAAGTTGGAAATTTTGTGGTTTTTAAGGCAAAGTTGGTAATATTAATAGAACAGTTGGCAAAACTACTATTGGTACAAATCGCATAAATTAGGCATTCCCTTGAGGGAAAAAGCTCATTGGTGTACTGCGAGGAACAATATTGTGGGCAATTTTGCGACCGCTCCCCCCTTATAAAAGTTGGTTCGGCACGTCCCTGGTTCCAAGTTTCTGAATATATTAATGAGTACTAATAATAAGTAAAAATTGAAATATTTTTATACTGTAACATATATGATTTTTTCCGCACTTCATTCCGAAAAATGTCCACCAAAAGGCACATTAAATTTAATTAAGACAAATCATCTTGAAAATACAAAAGTAGAATAACAAGAATACCAGTCGTACGAAAAAAAAGTGCGAAACTGGCACTTAAAACCTGAAAAAGGTAATGCATTTAAATATGACCCAAATAAACAGTAACACTAATAAACTGTAACAAACAAAAATTTTATAACATAGTAAATTGAACTGGCAAAATAAAAAAAACTTGTCCATAATAATGGACATCGACATCATCAAAAATGCTGATCTGGCGCCGTCACTGATAACAAAAAATTAATTTTTTAAAAGTGCGGATGGAGTATTCCAGTTTGCAAAAACAAATGTATTTAGAACAAAAAATATCAAATAAATAATTATTGAGCGAAAAGCTACTACATAATATCTACTACATGCAATTTATTTTATTTGTGGTTTTAAGTGCATTATGATTATTCTAAAATATACTGACATTATATTTATTTTATATCCATTATTTATTTGGACGACTTTAAAAACGAGACTCTCGCATTCGAGAAACCCTTACTAGCACCAATTTTATTATGCTGAAATGATAAATTATTTATATCATATTATACTGGCTTGGCTGTAAGTACTCGATTACAAATTAAATAACAAAGTTACAGTTGTGTGCAACATTATAATCACGAAGTTCAAGTGTACTATTAAAACGTTAAATCCGAATTTTTCATTAGTCTATTGGACAAAATTATAAGGTTTGAAATTTGTATTTGTATTTTAATAAACTATGTATAACTTTGTTTCATAGAAAAATGTCCAACTTTTTACGTGTTTATTTTGATATTAACAAAACAAAATATTTAAATTTAATTTTCTGAAATTCCACAATATTTTTCTAGTTGCTTTTTTATTCTTAAAGAAATTTAAGAAAGCAAAACTTTTGCAGAAAATTAAGGTAAAATTGACCAATGAGCACCTTCAATTTCATCTTATAGTGGCTTACAAAATTTAGAATACACCTCATTTAATCAAATAATAATTGAAAAAGCAAATTAGTTAATTCTGTAGGCAACAGGTCGATTCGATCGATCTTTTGCGTTTTTAGTTAAAATTACTTAATTACTTACTATGTTGACAATGTAAATTGTATTTTTAAAGACTTTTTTGATACTTAACCCTCCAGTACTAACATATTTTTTTATAACACGAGTACTAACGTCGGTATGTAAGAGCGTTTCTAGTTTTTAGATTTTTTAACGTAGTGTTTATATTTTTTTACAACATGGAATAATATCAAATGTTTAAGTATTTTTCTTTATAATAATGTTAATTTTAGTTGGAAAAATGTATTTGTTTTATAAAATTTTATTACTATAAAAATATTAAAAATTAAATTTACCGTTACAAATAGAGGTCCGTCTGTCTATGAGACCGATTGTTAGTACTAGAGGGTTAAAAATTATTGCTTTTATAACAAATTTCGTTTTCTTCATTTTTGATTATATAGATTTTTCTATTTTATTCCGCCGTTTTTGAGTTACAGTGACTTAAATAAGGTTCTGTGAAATACAAAAAATATTGTTATCTGTAGCTCAGATAACTCAGCTTAGCTCAGTTTTTTTTAAAGTTATTGTTATTCGGTAACGGTGCAACGAAATAGAAAAATCTATTTATACTAAAATGAAGAGAATGAAATTTCCAACAAAAAATGTCTTACAAGTGTTGCTGTAAAGTAATTTTTATATGACAAAATGGTCTTCAAAATGTACAATTTACGTATTGCTAACATTAGGTGCGCCTGGATTCTTTTGTGAGTTACTGTATTTTAAACGCCATAAGAAAGAAGCATAGGCGGATTTAGGAGGTGGGCACGTGCCCTTGACTCTTGAAATTAACAAGAAAACTAGGAGACAATCCCAAATCTGAGAACCCTTTTTGCTCATCTCGACCCTTTGTGCCCCCCCCCCAGAAAAAATTCTGAATCCGCCCCTGGAAAGAAGTGAAATAAGAAACAGATTGTGTACAAATACTTTTTGAGCTACTGTATTTAACCCATCATTCGAAATAAGAAAAAAAATCTATTAAAAACACCCCCATTAGTACCATGCCTCATTATCACCCAAACTACATTATTGAACATTATTTGTAGATTGTAGTACAAGCTTACCTAAAACCTAAAATAACAGGAACCGTATAGTAACGAGACCGGATTAAAAATTTTAAAATTTGGAAAAATGGAACAAAATTGTTTCTAAAATAAGAAAAAACATAGTTTATTCTATCCTATGATGGTTACAACCTATTAATCAAAAAGACACTTAAATAATGTAATATTATTTTTTGTTTTTTTATAGATCATGCCTGATCATGCTGTAGTTTCTAATATAAAATCAATTTTTGAATTATTTTTGTTTATAATATTACAATAATTAAAGAACTGCATAAATACTAATAATTATTATGAAAAAATGGAGTTAAAAAAGAATTATTTTATTGAAATATAAGTGAATTGTTATGCGATAATCAGGTGTACCTATGTTCAAGTTTTCTGATTAGTTTGGTCAATTTTATCTTAGTTTTTTGCTTGAAGTTTAATGCTACCTTTACTTTCTTGGTGAAATTTGCCCTAAAAGTTTTTGTTAATTAATTTACTTTAATTTATTTAATAAATATGAATATCAATTACGAGCTAAAGGGTACTAATAAATCTTATTATATGGATTAGTAAGCACTTTCAATCATTAATAATTTTTTTACAACATTTAATTGTATAGGATTGCTCAACAACATAAACTCTCGGACATTTAACTCTAAAAATTAACTTATCGTCCTCCGCCCCCCTCCCCCCGCCACTACAAAATTTCAACATTAATTTTGAAGTCAGGGGAAACGGAGAATTTTTAATACGGAATTTATAAACAGGTTTCGTAAGTGGAACAAATCTCCTTTTCCCCTGACTTCAAAATTAATGTTTAAATTTTGTAGTGGGGGGGGGCGGAGGATGATAAGTTAATTTTTCGAGTTAAGTGTCGGAGAGTTTATGTTGTTGAGTGAAGAAGAAAAAATTATTTTTTCCTTTTTAAAGGGAACAGTAGTTTTTAAAGTACGGTGCTTTTATAGCCAGGGATTTTTAAAATTTTTGATTTTTATTTTATTTCACTCATTTTGGAGTACATTTTGTCACAATGTATAGAGAAACCGAATATATGTTTTAAACCGCTTCGTGATCCAGTCAGACGATATGGTAGCGCCAATTGTTAGCCAATGATATGAATTTGACACTACATAATCTAACAAACATAGAGAACGGGGGGGGGGGATAGAGTAACTAATCTTGGCTGATTAGACCCTCGCGGCAAAAGGCATCAATTGGCGGGATTTTTAGCTTCTGTTACAGCGATCTGAAATCAAAAATTTTGGTTTGAGCGTGTTCATAAAACATGTACCTATCTTCTAGTTGAACCAATAAAAAAACAAAAAAGTAAAAAATCATACATTGGCTCGCCTTAGAAAATAAAAGCACAATTATTCACCCTTTTTTCGATAGATTTTTCAAGGGTTTTTCCTTCCTAGAATACTTTAAATATCTGGCACCTTAGGCTTTCGAGTCCATTTTGTTGGTTGCCATAAACTTTCTTCACTAAAATAAACAATTAGGATGTCTTTATTTGTACCAGTAAATGAGGAAAATATGGGATATACTTACTTGTTTTTCCTGCAAACAGTTTTTATCCATTGATCACGTCGCTTTTTTTCGTGTGGTTTTGCGGGAAATCTATAAAATTTTACAGCTCCTTCGGTGTTTAAATAATTATTTGTACACCCAACAACACAGCAATTCACACAAGTACCGATTTTCATTGTTAAAAACACGTGATACTAATAAACAAAATCTAATATGCAATATCACTATTTGAAATGATTACGCCAATTATGCAAATTATCACTACTACTGGCGCTAGTTGCAAATACGCTCGGTCCCTATAATAAGATTTATTAGTACCCTTTAGCTCGTAATTGATATTCATATTTATTGTATTTTCAAGAGCTAATAATTATAATTAATAATTAAATTTATTTATTTCAGATGATATTTTGGATGCCATTATTTATATTAATAATAAATGCAAAAGTAAGTATCACTAGAATGCAATGTAAAAAATATCATGTTCTTGTAAGAAAATATCAACCAATTTTAGACAGCTACAACTGTGAACCGGATGATTATATAGGTGATTTTCCTATTATTCGCGTTGGTTACTATAAAACTGATTGCAGGATTCCCATTTTATACTCATATTGTGTATGTGATAATCATTATCGCTGGGAATCGAAAACCACAATAGCATCTAATTTTCTTGACGATCAACTTAAGGATAAACAAGAATTATTTAAAAAACTATACATTAACGATAGTTTTGTTGACGAATTAGAAGTAAACGCGTTTAATCGCCTTGGGAATTTAACAGATCTTTACCTGCAAAATAATAATATTGCGGCAATTGAAAAAGGAGTATTTAATTTATTAAAAAATCTCACAATTTTAGATATTTCAAATAACCAAGTGACTGTAATCGAAAAGAATTCTTTTCTTGGTTTAACTAATTTAGAAAAGTTAAATATAAGCCATAACAAAATTCAAATTATATTTTCAGATATATTTGATAAAAAACTCAATACGATGCGTATTTTAGATTTATCACACAATTTGATATCGACTATTGAATTAACATTAGGTATGAAAGCAGTTACAAGTTTGCAGTTGGATTTATCTTTTAATGAGATCAAATCTTTTAATTTTTCACAGTTATATTTAAGCATGCTTGATTTAAACAGCAATAAGTTAGGATCCTTATATGATATGGTGAACTCAAATATAAAAAAAGAATTAGGTTTAAGTATTTCGAAAATTGAAACGTTGGATGTAAGTCAAAACTCGATAACAAAATTAGAACCTGGCGTTTTCAATAAGATGTTAAAGCTTTCTAATTTGTATCTAAAAAATAACGACCTAACCGAATTACAAATTGGAATATTCAAAAATCTTAAAAATTTGAAAATATTAAGTTTATCGGGAAATCACTTGCAACAGTTTGAATTTGGTACATTTTTCGGTTTGTCTGGCCTTTTGGAGCTTGATATTTCAAATAATTCTTTTCGCAGTATAGATTATAAGGCTTTCCATATTTTAAGCAATTTGAGGACGTTAAACATTGCAAATAATAAGCTTACAACTCTCAATCCAAACGATATTTTGAATCATTGTAACAATATAAATGTGATAATACTTAACAATAATCCTTGGAACTGTGAATCCTTGTTAAATTTTACTGTGACGCTGAAAAAACGCCATGTTCACATAATAGAAGGATCAAACACTAACACCAAAAATCATTTAGGTCATGCATGTAATGAGGTCTTGACAGAAAAGCCCTATATTAATAATGATGTGATGAAAGAAATCGAAAACTTAAGGGGTTATTTCGTAGCATTCATGACAATATTAATAATGATTTTATTGATTGCGTTGTTTTTACCGGTAATTAAGAAATTTATAAATTCTTTGAATAAAAAACCAACGGACCTTACGTTAGTGCAATCCATTCGTCACGAGTCAGTTGACGAGCATAACTAACAAAAAAAATATGTCGAAAAATTTAATAGAAGGTAACAATTAATAATTATATTTTAATAACTTTTTTAATTAGGTATATATGTAATGTTTGTATTATTTGCCTGGAACTTGTGCCGTATATTGCATTTGCATTTGGATTTGCAATACATAAATGATGCTGCAGCATTAAAACCGGGAAGCTTTAAATGATACAGATTAAGATTTTAATCACCTCTTGACTTGAACATACTCCACTAAGCACTGTTTACAACTACCAATCACCTAAGATGACAGGGTGGGACTTACTACAATAATAATTAATTTTACACTAATTTTTAGAATGCAAATACAATGCTTTTACTGAATACGGAACACCCTGTAGTATAGTTCTGAACTGTTTACTAGTTTTAAAATATTATGTTAACTCATTACTGAAGAAAATGTAATCAATTTTATATTTTATACCTAATGTGTAACCAAAGTGAAGATTTAATAAACTAAATATTTTTGGAACATTCTATCCTATTAAAAAGCTTCATCCAAATTCCAAATATAAAAAATAAAATCTGCGATTAGGTCAGGTAAATAAGACTAAAAATATTTTGGAAACCTTGTTCGGTTCCTGTAAACTGGTTGATGGTCAATTTATCTTTTTAGATTCACCTAAGATCTAGTAAGATTAAAGCGACATTCAGATAGAGATTTTTTCTTGCCTTGCTTAGGTAGAAACTGACAAGAGCCAATCAGATTAAAGTATTTTCTTTAATTCTTACTGATTAAAAAGAATACGGTAAGATATTTCAATCTGATTAGTTTTTGCCAGTTTTTACCTAAGCAAGGCAAGACAAGAATCTCTATCTGAATGCGGCTTAATACCCAAAAAGGAAACCGCTGGGAAAATTTGGTGCAAGTGAAAGGAAGTCCAAGGTAAATTTAGGAAATCTTAGGAATACTACAGACAACTTTTGTTTAATGGTTCTTTAAAATTATTTTAACTTTTTTAAGAAAATCTTGAGACAATCCAAGGAAATCCCGGAAACTTGATGAAACCAAAGAAACCTCATAAAAGGAAATCTGCCTTTCTAATGCCTTTACCGATTCCAATTTTTTATATTTTTATCAATATTTTATTATTGTATTTTATATTTTATCAATTTATTTTAAACAAATAAATGACAATTTGAGAGTTTACTTCCCAAATTTGTAAGGAACGATAATAACAGTTCATGTATAACAGAATGTAATAAAATTGAAACAGTATATTTTCATTATTATTATTATTAATAAATATTATAATATATTGTCGTGTTACAAAATCTCCTTTTTTATAAATTTTGAATACTTTAAAATTTAATTTGTTTGTAAATATGGGCTTTGATTATTTGTATTTAAAATTACTTTCTAAATAATTTTTGTAAATATTGTAAAAATTTGAATTTGTGCGTATTTTCGCACCGACAATTTTTAAATTGGCACAAATGGAAACGCTGGTAGGTTCTTCCAATTTGGTGCGTCGAAGTGATCGGACGCTTTTGCGGGAAGGTCCTGTAAAAGTATTAATTTGCGTCTCAGATTTGAAATTTTGAATTTGATTTTGTGAAATAAAGTTTAATTTTGAGTGAATAATTTTATTTGGAAATTGTCCGAAGTCATTTTTGATAAAATTTGGATGGATCATTGGCATAATTGAAGTGAAATTTAGATTGTTGATGGAAATTTTCGTAAATAACGTAACGTTCCACTACAATATAGTATGTCTAACAACAATAATAATTATTATTATTCAACTGAAATATTAAATATTATCGTGAAATTATTTAGAAATAGATGTTCTACACAATTTTTAATAGCACTGTAACTCTCGTATTTTCCAGCGTGTATATTTTTAACCAGTGCCGGATCTAAGAGAGAACGATAGGGGTGATCGCCCCCTCTCCTTAGGGTTCAAAAAACCTCAATTTTCACAACAAAATTTTTTTATTCATTATAAAACACAATATAAATTTCTTTATCCAATATCTCGTAATAATAGAGGTATAACTGGTTTTTTAAATAAGTAAAATAACCTAATATAACTCATGTGTGACCTACTAATCGGAATTCCGGAAAAGAGACTTAAGCGATATGATCCCAAGGACCTACCCCATCGCCGTAAGTGGTAACTGGATCGTATAACTATAATATTTATTCTGTAATAAATAACTTGTAAGGAGGCCAGCCAATGGGTTGGTTCTCCGCTGTGTCATTGGTGTATATTTGTATATGTCAAATAGTGTTGCTTATTGTCCTTTAGGACAGATTGTAATGTTCATGGAGTCAAAAAAAAATATATATATAACTTGCTAGTTACTTATGTAACTTATGAGTGGGGTTAATATTATAACCCACTCACATTTTTAATAATTATGCTAATTATTTATTACATCTACTTTATATTTATACTATAGTTTTCATAATTTAAATCTGACATTTTAAAACGTCAAATGTCAAAACTTTTAATTACATTTTAAACTATTATTACGAGATATTGGATAAAATTTTGTATGCCATGCGTGTGTTAATAACAAATAAACTTTCTCGCGTGACTTATTATTTGTCATATAACACACTTGTACCATAAGTAGTTATTTTGTTATTACTACTACTTTTTATTTTTCACATTTAATCAGTTTTTATTTTATCGCCCCCCCCATGGTAATTTTTTGGATCAGTTTTTAACTATATTATTTTCACAAGCAAACATGACTAATATAGTATTTTCATTCAACCTATACCTATATTTAATATTTGTAATCCGTTTCTCTCTATTATGATTTATGTTTATGAGTATTATTTTTCAAATTCGTATTACTTCATCAATTTTTCTGAAGAGTTTAAAATACTATATTACTGGGGTGTAAATTGATAAGTATACATAATCTGTTTTGCGTTTTTGCCATCTATGTACTATTGTAAAAGTTTTTATTGATAAAAAGTGAAAAAATGATTTCGAGTTGACAATAAATTATTGTGTGGGTTGGAGCATTATTAGACTGAAATGATAAATTAGTATCATTCTTTCACATGACTATAACAAATGTGTACAAAGTAATAATATTATAAATTGCATAATTCACTTCAGACAAAAATAAGGTATGAAAATTTTGTATTACACTTAATTACTTACGACAAATCGCTGAAAGATTACTGATGTACATGGGGTAAATTTTTTACTCGCTTTTTCGTAATCTAGCGCCGCTTTCGAGTTATTGCAATTTCAAAATCTCAAATTTAGTTATTAAACCAATGTAATTTTGCATTTTCAGCGAAATTGTAAAAAATAGTATATACATTTTGGAACTAATAAGATTCTTTTCATCAGCACGCGGCACAGTCAGTGGTTTGAAATCCTGAATTGTTTGACAAAATTACTATTATCACTGTAAATCCATGAAAATTTGTATATAGAGGTTTTTGGGGTCGCTAATTATGAATCCGAAATTATTTTTTGAAAAAATGAAATGGATGCCCAAAAATGCGGATTTTTTTGAAAATATTCATAAAATATTCATGAAATTAAATGAATGATTTTTTTTTAGTTTTTTATTACAAATCCGTTAATATGTGTTCCAAATACAAAATGGCCGATGCAAAATAACGAAGTTTTTGGATCCTAGGTCACGAATCTGAACTATTCTAATGGTGTACGCAAATAAATTGAAAATTCCACTATAGATAATTGGTAAATTTATTAAAATAGAACTGCAATAGATTAACAGTAAATATTTACATTAAAATAATAAAATACAAAATATTAAATAATATCAACATTCCGTAATAACGTATGTACTACGTTCAAATTCGCTTCCGCGCTTCCGACTTCAATCTTATTTTATGCATACTTATCAGTTCGATTCGATGAATTTTCTTTCACTAACGAATTTCTTACACTTTTTTGCATATAATGTACCTTAACACGAATTTGAATGTCACTCAATTCACAACTAATTCTCTAAGTGCTTATATGCTTCAAATTAAAACATAGAAATTTTCGAGGGTCACATTCAAATACAGTTTTCCAACGATTGATCGTAAAAATACTGTAATAAATATATATAGAAATATTGTACATACCTTGTTGATCATTTTCCATTTTACTTTGTTCACTTTTAACAAATAATAACGACACTACAATATTTCTAACAGAGCGCTCGAAATAAACGAAACAGTAGTTAAAATCGTGGCTATATTAGAAAGGGTAAGTTTGAGTCCCTATACAGAACACAACGTTAAACTTAGAAGTATAAATTTTTGGAATTATTTGGATTAATGTCTTTTCTATGAAGGGCAATCAAAATATACCACAAATTTTAAAATTTATTTTCGGGGTTTTGTCCAGGAGTTTGTGATTTCAGACCACTGTACGCGGGTTGAAAAGTAGCACCTATGATGTATAATATTGCGATGTACCGGGGTGTATAATTATAAAAAATAACTTACCCCCAGTAATCGATTTATTTTAGAGCAAATGAGACTCGTCAATATAAATTTAGTTTAACTCTTTTTAATTTTTTGATTTTGGAACACGACAATAGATGAGATTTTTAGGTTCTTACATTTTTCTTATTTACGTTGCTATTTACATTTTATTAGAACTAAAATTTGTTAAATGGAAAAATATTTTAACTGAGCTATAGTTATTTTTACCTTTTTTTACCATTTTTTATACAATTGGCTAAAGAGTACCTATTTTTGAATTTTTGGAATCCATTTTAGAATTTTCAAAACATTTTTCTGATTTTAAGATTTGAGGGCGTATTTATAATTGTGAAACCGTTTTTTGACATATAAAAATAGATTTTACAGCAAAACTTTTTGGAAATTTTTTGTTAAAAATTTCATTGTCTTTAATTTTGTACCTACACGCAAAAAAATTTTGCTTTAATATCAAAAAAATTGCGGGTTAAATTAAAAGTTTTACTTTTAAAAATGCGTCGAAAGCAATCTCATTTATTTTAAAAGTACCATGGTTTTTAATTGATAAAATAAAAGTAAATTGCTTTTACTTTAATGGTATAATATTTAAATTATTTTAAATACATAAAATTTTACTTTAAAAGCAAATACTTTTGATTTGAATATTAAAACAAAAGCGTTTACTTTCAACTTAAATTTTTTTATTTTTGTTTTAAAATCACTATGCGTTTTGTTTAAATGTATAATTTTTAATTCAAATATTTATTTACAAATATTATCTATTATAATTTATAATATACGAAATAATATTCGAAAATTTTAAACAAAATTTTGAACCTTCACATTCAATGGATGTACTTGCAAAAGATGTACTTTCAGCTTTTCTTTTTTTCTGCTTATGCCTACTATTTCTGTATCTAAAATAGAGTGTCCCACTTTGCCTTTTGTTTTTACATCCTTCCGTGTAATAGTAATCCTTAAAAAAATTATGAAAATATTAGAATAGAGTAAAATAATATAAGATAATTCCGGACGAGATGGGCATACAAAGTTAGATGACCATATTTCTGTTATTTCTTACAATGCCAGCTTCGATATCACCCAAATTAATACCACCCAACTCTACCGGATGTACTCTAAAAAATCAGAATTTTAAACTTACCAAATTTTCATCCGGGAAATTTGTACAAATTTGCGTACTTATATTTAAAAAACCTCTTTTACTTAAAATGTTCTCATGACTGGTTAAGAAGTCGATTACAATTCTGCTTATTTTTAATCTGTCTTCGGTGCTTAATTTTTTCTTCGATAATAATAGTTTTCCCGAATGATCCCCATTAAGTATTTCTTTCACATCCTAAAATTAACTATCCAAATAAGTAATTCAGCCATAATTATTTATAATATAATTACAATATTCAGAGATTTATTTTTATTTCCACTTGCAATCGTAGATTCGACTGAATCAATCAAATTGCTAATGTTTGTAGAATTTGTTAATGTAGTGTTACCACATTCTCCAAACTAAAAAATAATTATTTGTTATTCGTTACTTACACAAAATTTAATTTTGTAAATTGTACTTACATTCAATGCACCCAAGTAAACGAATGATGAAAAGACGTTACAAATTTTAGCTAACTATACACATTTTGCTGATTCCATGGTGCCAATAGGCGCCTAACATATAGGTGTAAGTTAATCACCCAAGAACTTGCAAGACTTTGTTTACGTTATTTAATAACTTAATAACCATTGCTTTTATTTTTAAATACAAAGTACGCCAAATTGATATAAAAGCATTCAACATAAAATCAAATGTATTTTTCATTCGAAAAAATTTACCATTGTTTTAATGATAACTTTATATCATTTAAAAGTAGTGACCTTTACTTTTAATATTTGTAATTTCAATTTAAAAGCTATGATACTTGTTTAATCAAAAGCAAATTTTAAAAGTATAAAATCTACATTTCTTTTAATTCAACCAGCTTTTTTTTTGTTTTTAAAGCAATTCTTTTAATTTTCATTTAAAAGTAGAGATTTTTAAACTCAAAACTAAAATTTCTTTGCGTGTATAAATGTTTTTATATTGTCGCCCCGTTATTGACTAACAGCGACATAAACAAGACTGTAAATTACAAAAAATATTATCATTTGTACCTATCTCAGAAATGATGTGACAAAATAGAAAAATGTATATAAACAAAAATGTAGGGAATGAAATTTGCAACAAAAACTACTTATAGGTTTTTCTATTTCGTTGCACCGATTTTGAGATACAAACGGGTGACAAAATATCTTCTGTATTTTACAGTCTTGTTTATGTCGCCGTCAATCAAAAACGGGGCGACAAAATAGAAAAATGTATAAGTACAAAATTGCAGACAATGAAAATGTAATGTCCATAAAGTTTTGCTGTAAAAGCGGTTTTTATGCGATGTAAAGGGGTAATTTTCAATGTATAAAAACATTGTAACCGAGAAAAGACAAAACCTCGAGAGCGAAAATATTGAAAAGTCTATAAGTCTAATTAGTGCTTTTTTTACCTAAAACTACAAAATACTAACTTAAAATAACTTTTATTAGTGATTTTTATATTTTTATTTTTGAATTTATTCAACCTAAAAATCTCATCTCTAATTAATATACTATTATTAAAATTTTACTACTTTTTTATCTATCTATTTTTATTTTATTTTTTTACTGCATTTTCAAATATTTAATTAATTAATTTACTTTGAATGTTTATTTTAGATGATATTCTGGACGGCATTATTTTTATCATTAATCAATAATGCAAAACTTAATGTTAATAATATACAATGTCAAAAATATAATTTTCGGGAAAGAGAATACCAATCAGATTTAGCACGTAATTATTGTGAACAGGGTTATTCTGAATATTGTATTCCTATATTATACTCGTATTGTGTATGTAAGAGTTTTTGGCATACAGATAACATAATATATTCTAATTTTCTTGATGAACACCTGCAGATAAACCAACAATTATTAAAAAAAGTTTATATTAACGATAGCTTTGTTGGCGAAATAGAAGTAAATGCATTTAATCGCATTACAAACTTAAGTGAACTTTATCTTCAAAACAATAATATTACTACAATTGGAAAAGGAGTTTTTAATGTATTAAGCAATCTTACAGTTTTAGACATTTCAAATAACCAAGTGTCTATAATTGAAAGCAAATCTTTTTATGGATTATCTCATTTGGAAAAGTTAAATATAAGCCACAACAAAATTCAAAATATTTCATCCGATACATTTTTTTCTACCAAATTTTACCATCAGAATAATATTGACGGATGGTTTCATGAGCCGGATGACGTTAGTAATTTGCAGTTGGATTTATCTTTTAATAAAATGAAATCTTTTAATTTTTCGCAATTACATTTAAACAGACTTAATTTAAACAACAATAATTTAGATTCTCTAATCAATTTGTTAAACTCAAATATAATAGAAGAATTGGATTTAAGTAATAATCAACTTTCGGAATTTAATTACGCACTTGAAAGTACATCATATTTAAATCTGAGTGGTAATATTTTAAAAAATCTTAACATTTCCTTATCTAATAGTAATAAAATTAAAACCTTGGATGTTAGCCAAAATTTTATAACAAAATTAGAACATAACGTTTTCAAAAACATGTCTAAGCTTACCAATTTGTATCTAAAAAATAACGGAATTACGGAATTACAAATTGGTATTTTCAGCAACCTTAAAAATTTACAAATTCTAAGTTTATCGGGAAATCATTTACGACAATTTGAATTTGGTACACTTTCGGGTTTATCTGGCCTTTTGGAGCTTGATATATCAAATAATTCTTTTAACAGTATAGATTATAAGGCTTTCCACATTTTAAGTAATTTAAGGACATTAAATATTGCGAACAATAATCTTACAACTCTGGATCCAAATGATATTTTGAATCATTGTGTAAATTTACGAGTGATAATACTTAACGATAATCCATGGAACTGTAAATCTTTGTTGAATTTTACTACGGCGCTAAGAAAGCACCATGTTCAAATATCAGAAGGGTCAAACATTAACACCAAAAATCATCTAGGTCATGCATGTCACGACATGGTCCCAGAAAATCCCGATAGAAAGACTAAAATTGATGACCATATTATTCAGAACCAAATCGATGATTTAAAAAAACTTTTTGAATCTGAACTTAACAATTCCAGTTTTTATCATTCTTTTGAAAACTACATAAACCGCAGCATACAGCCCCCAAACAACTTCAACTTTTTAAATGACTATTTTAATAAGGATTTTAGAAATACATTGTTTTATAAATACTTCAATAAAAATATTTCGATAAATTTTCCAAACCAACACGACGAAACTTTTCGCAATTTAACCGAGACTTTAAAATTATTAAATTTACAATTAGGCAATTTAAATCAAACAAATGTACTGAATTCAAAATTACTCAATTTGACGACCAATTTAGAAAATAAAGCAAGCATAGATATATATAATAAAACGATTCTTAATCAGCTTAATTCAAATTTAGCAAAACTTTCGAAATCAGTGGAGGAAATTTCAAATCATTTCGACAAACATTTTATAGAAACCTCTATTAATCAATTTATTCAAAACGAATTTCAAAACAATAGCTCAGGTGAAGTACTTGGTCAGGTTTCACAAATAAATCAAGATGAGCTGATTTCGAATATTTCTCGTGCTAAACTGACCAGCACGTCTGAAAAAAATCATGACGTGGTGGAACAAATCGAAAACTTGCGCGGATCTTTCATAGCTTTTATGACAATATTGATAATGATTTTATTGATTACGTTGTTTTTGCCAATAATTAAAAGATTTATAAATCCTTTGACTAAAAAGTCTAATCATATTAATATTTCCGAATCAACAACAGACCTTGCGTTAGTGCAATCTATTCGTCACGAGTCACTTGACGAACACAATCAATTATATGATATGTAAAACTATGTAAAGGAAAATTTTGATTATATTTTAAATAACTTTTTTAATTATATTAAATTTATTATATTGTATTATAGTACTTATTTTGAAGCTTAGCCGTGTTCAGATAGAACATTAAATTTGTAATACGCATTTACAATCACCAATTACTGACCATAAAGAGGGCGGGGCTTAAAGCATATATATATATTTAAATATTTACATAAAAGATAAAAGTTCAGCAACTTAGAAGAATTATACTCTAAATTTTGCAATACAAATACAATGTTCTCTCTGATTACGTATCAGGCTGTAGTATTCAGTCCTGAACTGTTTACTATTTTTTAAATGTTAATTTTATATTATGTAATCAAAATAAAGATGTAATAAACAAATATTTTAAATACTCTATTCTTTTTCAAATCTCCTTCTAAATGTAAAAAATGAAAATTTGCCATGGGATAGATTTAGCCAGACTCACTCATGTTAACTATTATACATAAGACAGTTACGTAATTGATTTATCTACTACCGTTCGAAAAAGTACACTTTCAACATTCATTTGTTTGCTGTGAAAGTTTAAAAAGATATTGGCAAATTTAAGTTTCCGGCTTTAAAACCATATTGAAATTAGCCGTTTTATTGTTGTCTTTATTGTTGATTGTCAAAAACTTAACCAGTCTCAAAATGAATCTTTGTAGAGGGCACCAGAAATGCTGGTTATTTCTCAGATATAAAAAATAAAAATGTATTCTGTTTTTACCAAATCAATAAAAATTATTATATTTATCAAATTGACAAGTTGTAATTTTCCTTTTTTTAAGTTCTTCCCAAACGGTTGGTAAGTTAAACTTTTATTTTTATTAAATTACGACATAATATTTTAACTTAGACTCCCCCGTGCCTAATATGAACACGGGCTATTGTTACACCACTGCCAAACACGCCTCTTTTACAAAATGATTTCTTTTCTCAATTTCAAAAAAAATTCCAAACTGACATCATCAACTACTATTTATAAAAAAATTTAAGTCGAACAATAATTTTGAGCCTACAGTTGCAACTTTTTGTCCAAACGTCAAATATTGAGTGACATCGAGCAATAATGTCAAAATTCAAGGAAAATTAAATAAGTTGTGATTTTATTTGCAAACAAATTACATAAATTTTCAGTCATGGAATTATTTAGTTTTTACAATTTGCCAGACCACATTGTCGAAGAAATTTTTGAAAATCTATCGTTTTCGGAAATTGTTAATCTTCGACTGGTAAACAAATGGTTTAACCTCCAATGCATCAAAATTTTGAATTCGAGCTTCTTAAAGTTAAAAAGTTCGATCGACATTTTAATTTCAAATACGTTAAAAGAAATAGAGAACGTGAGTGTACAAGATAAGTTTGAAAGTCGTTTAGCTAAAATTTCTTCATTGTGCTTATCGTACAAGATTTTTTCCATATTAAAATCAGAGATAACAGTTTTGTACTCAATTTGTGGCCGATATATTAATTTTGGTGTTTGCTGTTTTACCGGAGGAAAAATACTGGATCAATACAAATACGTTATGCACAATTTACTAAAATTAACAAATGGATTTGGATACGCATCAGAAGTGTACTCAAATTTAGTATTTCATTTGCTATTTTTAAACCAAAAATTTATGGATTACTTCGAAGATGAGGTTGAACCAATTATTTTTAAAGATCATTCCTTGTACATATCATTTGGAACAAAATTAGTCGATTTATTGGATTCCTATTTAAACTCAAATTTTAATATCGAAGCTTCATTTAATGGGACTTCTTGTCAAATTTATGCTAGATACGAAATCTTGTCAACTCAGTTTGCTAAATATCCTCCAATAATATTTTTTAATGGAAGTGGCGAAATTAAAAACTGCAATTTATTAGTTCTAATGAAATACTTTCGTAACCAAATGAGATGGAGTAACTTTTTTGATTGCGTCAATTCGGCATACATGCATCCAATTTTTAAGAAACCGCTCGGAAAATTTTGTTTAAGTTTGGACGACGGTATAAGAATAATCGATAAGAAAACTGAATTTGGCGATGATTTTCAAAATGGTTTTAGCAAGATTTTTACGCGATGGACTGCAACTTCACCACCTAGCGAAAATATTTGCTACACAATTGGTAAAAAGATATAGATAATTTTATACTTTATGTTTTCTAAAAATTCTACTATTTATAGAATTTGCATGCAGTAAATATTTTGCTCCCATGAAGCTGACTCCATACATTACGGAAACTTTTCTTTGGCAAGATGACGAAAATAATTTAAATAATATGGATTTTAGGGAGGTGTTGCACCACGTTTCTGAATTTTACGAATTTAATTTAATGTTCAGGGTAAGAATGCATAATGTAAAAGGATATTTATAAATTTTGTTTTATGGCTAATTTCAGATTATTTTGCCTTCTTCTGATAATGAAATATCAATCGAAAATTCTATGGATTTATATCAAGATGGTGGAAATTCCTACTTTTCTCAATATTGGAAAAAATTGCCTTTGTGATAGTTTTGTGAATTGAAATGTGTTTTATATTTTTTTGACATTATTAAATAATAGTAGTGGTATTTGTTTATTTTAATCTTATAAAATTCAATTATTATACCGGGTGCAGAATGAATTAGCCGAACATAGGAAATTAACATGTAAAAACTTATTTATGCAAATTCCTGCTTCCCTAATTATTTTAGAGAAAAAATGCAGACACAAAATAAAATCTACGAATGATAATAGCAATAGATTTCATCTAACTTTTACTTAATAGGTCAAAACATGCTTTCAAAATTGTTAAAATTGTCATTTTTTGCACTGGCCATGATAAGTTTCCATGGTAATTATATATTTGAAAATAGAAATTAAATAGAATTTATTACATGGCCAGTGCGATAAATGAAAATTTTAACAATTTCGAAAGCATTTTTGACCTTTTAAATAAAAGCTAGATGAAATCTACTGGTGTTATCATTCGTAGTTTATATTTCTGCATTATTTTTGCGTCTTTCATTTTTTCTCTAAAATAATTAGGGAAGCAGGAATTTGCATAAATAAGTTTTTACATGTTAATTTCCTATGTTCGGCTAACTCATTCAGCACCCGGTATAAAACTCGTCAAAAATTAATTTATAAATAAATCAATTTTCTGACGAAAGCGATAACCATCGCTAAAAGTTCAATAATAATATTTTTATTAGTTGAACTAACTTGTTATATTTAACTTTTTAATATTATTAATTTTCACAGGTAAAGACATCTTTAAAACATTAGAAAAAACTTGGCCTGATTGTTTTTTTTTTCTATTTTACAACGATTGAAACTTGAAGCAGAAACTAAAAGTGTTATAATATTATATGAATAGTAAATGAACTTGAAATAATAGGAAATACCAAAAGCAGTGGCGAAACTTCAATTTTTTGCCCCCCCCCCCTCGTAAAATAATCAATTTCAAGAATGTTTCACTCTTTTGATGATACATTTGAGCCATCTATAGCTATATAGATTAAAACTTATACTTACTAAAGTAAATAACAGAACTTACTGACTTGAAAATTGTAGTATGTATATAAAAAAAAAGATAATTTTCATGAATTCTTTATTAAACACAAATATTTTAAAATGCAATCAAGTAAAAAATACCTAGGTACTTAAACAAAATATGTATTATAAAATTAACTTAAAATTAATAAACATAAAAAATACCTACTTGTAAATAGGTGTAATAATAAATGAATATAAAATTTAAAAAATTGTAAATGTAGATACCACCCATTCAAATATACAATGTTTCTTCTTTTTCAACAAACTGATATTTATTTTGTCTCCTGAAAATGAAAAACAAAACTGCAAATATTAAAATTGCCAACAAAGCAATGTTTATCATTACACATATGGTTAATTTATTTGCAAAACTGTTGAATTGATCATTTACTATGTTTTCATTTGTAAGTGCCGCAAAACTAGGACTTCCAACACTTGAAACTTCAGTTGTTGATTTTTCCAAATTGAAGTCTTCCTCGCTAAGAGAACGATTAAAAAATTTACCTAGACCATCAACCAAATTATCAATTTTTATGTAAAGTGTGCTATTCTTAAAACCATTTTCAAAAAACTCAAAAAATTTTGATTTCAGAAAACCTTTGTTAAAATATCGCACAAATTTTGTGCTTTTGAAACCATTTTGTAATTCGTTAAAGAATCCAAGTTTGTTATAATCGTCTTTAAAAAATTTATAAAAGCTGGAATTTAAAAATTCCTTTCCAAAGTACTCCTGCAACTTAGCATTAGAAAACTCCCGAGGAAACACAGCGTGTTCTGTATTACTGCCTAAATGGGCAATTTTTTTCATTTCACCAGGTATATTTTCTGTCGAATCCTTAAGAATTTTGTAAGTTTCGTCTGTTTTACAAGCTATGCCATAAATATTTTCAACTTGATATTCGGTTCCATTAGCAAAACCAATTTTTTTCTCGGTCAAAACCTGAATCACCTTAAATAATGAAGTACACAACCAATTATTGCTATTTAATCCTATAAATGTAAGATTTCCAATTTGGGTCGACAAATCATTAGCGTTTAAGGTGGTTAACAAATTATGAGTTAAATATAACCCTCTCAATTTTCGTAACACGTAAAATGAACTTTCGTGAAGTGAATGCAATTTGTTATCGTCCACATACAAAAGGGTCAAATTATCCAAACCCGAAAAAGTTCCAAACTTGAGATTTTCCAATTTATTGTGAGAAAGACGAAGCTCCCAAAGAGAAGATAAATTCTGGAATATTCCTGCCGGTAAATCCGTCAATAAATTTTTTGCCAAATTTAAAACTTCTAATTTTGATAAATTATAAAAAGTGTTTTCAAATATTTCTGCAATTTTGTTATCACTCAAATCTAATTTTACTAAATCATGAGACAAACCAAACATTGAAGAATTTAAAAATTCCAAATCGTTCATATTCAAATAGAAATTTGATATTCCGCTCGCTAAATTATGGATTTCACTAACGTTATTTTCCGAAGCATCGATGGTGTCAATGTTTTGTAACAAACTCCAGTCGATGGAGTTATTTGCAAAATTATTGTTACTTATATTCAAATAAATTAGATTGTTAGGTAGACGTTCAAAAGTTAATTCCGGAATATTGTTTCCAGATAAATCTAAAACTTTCAAATTCCATATTTCGTTAAATAGAGACATTGAAACATAATCAAAGTAATTATTGACTAGATTTAAAGACTCCAAATATTCCAAATTTGAAAAAGATTTTTCTTCGATTTTCCATAACTTGTTGTTACTCAAGTCAATTGTTCTAACTTGCTCCAAAAATTGAAAATCATATTTTGAAATTTGAGTTAGGGAATTATTCGCTAAATTTAATTCTTGCAGGTGCTGTAAATTGAAAAACCAAATACTTTCAAGATTGTCCAACTTATTTTCCGACAAGTCCAATTTTTTCAAGCGTCTTAACGTATTGAATGTGCCGTTTTCAATTTTGTTGATATTGTTGTGTTGCAAATATAGTTCTTCTAGAAAGTTTAAGCTGTAGAACGCATCTGGATGTATATTTTTGACGTGGGAATTATTTAAATACAATCCGTTGATATTTGAAGTGGCACTGAAAACTTTTTCTGGAATGATTTTCAAAGTGCTGTTTTTGAAGATCAAATATTTTATTGCAATATTTTTTACCAATATAGGCTCATTATCGATTAACGTGTTAAAATTTTCACATAGTGTGAAATAATAAGGATTTTCGTATTCCAAACTTTTGCAGTGCTCTGCAAATCCTCTTTCAAAACTCCAAATGATTACAGTAGCAATTAACACAAGCGTCTTCATACTGGAACGACATAAAATTTAAAAAAGTTAAAATGTATACGAAAAAATCTATTTTGAAAATAAAACTAAAATTATTTTAAAATTTAGGTAAATATCTAAACATTCAAATCAATTTTCGAATAAAATAAATTAATTAAAAAAATTAATTTTAATTGTTTGCTAAATACTATGTGTAGGGCTGGCGATGGCGGTAAGTAAACTTTAGTAGAAAAAATGTCAAGATTTTCTACATTAATTTGCGTTGTAAAGTGAGCACTGAGCATTGATTTTGAAAATAATCTAATGGTTTTCTTAATCGAGGTACTGATTGTAAGTAATTTATTGGTATCGAAAATGATTATATTTTTCTCTAATTCAAACATTGTAATTATGTACATTTTATAAATAAATAATCATCTAATCATCATAAATTAATTTTCATGAACTTAAGTTTCAAATTTAACATGGAAAATTGAAGTTTGAACTTTTTATATTTAATGTGTGCAACATATGCCTTTTTAAATTTGGAGTCTGTAAGACCGCGTGCATGTTACAAAATTTAACGCGTGTTCTCGAAGGTTAACAAGGAAATAAAAATTAAAGTTAAAGAGACTTTTTCGTAATCATATTATGTCCGGGGAGCCCCCCTCCAGGCTACAGGTGTGTGAAATCATTGATAATTTTTAAATAAATACAATCATATTGTTAAAATATAAAAATCAACAAGTAATAAACCATTACCTACTGGAAACTTATGGAAAATTTTGATTTTTATTGTTTATCTAACTTGGTAAATTTTTAATTTAACGTAATTATTATTATCATTTTCAGCTATAGAATAACATCTTTTAATTTAAAAACAATAATTACATATTTACACCAAATTTCAATTACAAATATGTGACGTAAACGAACCCCCGGTTAAAAGGAGCCCCTGGTTCTGCAGCGATCTTACCTAATCTTTACAAAAAAATTTAGTGTTACTACAGATATACAGTGGCTCCAGAAATTGTAAATACACTCCTATGTTAACCATGTTAAACGGACATTTCCATGATCCTTTTTCTCATATAAAAATCGATTTTATAGCAAAATGTTTCAAACATTTTTGGTTGCAAATTTCATTGCCTTTATTTTTGTTTCTATACATTTTTCTATTTTGTCGCGCCGTTTCTGAGTAATAGCGACTTTAAAAACACTCTGTAAAAATTTAAATAAAACTCCCATAAGAGCAATGTTAATTTTATTAAATTTTTTAGTGTTTTTAAAGTCGTTGTTACTCAGAAACGGTGGGACAAAATAGAAAAATGTATAGAAACAAAAATAAAGGGAATGAAATTTGCAACAAAAAATCGATTTTTATATGAGAAAAAGGATCATGGAAATATCCGTTTAGCATGGTTAACATAGAAGTGCATTTATAATTTCTGGAGCCACTGTATGTAGTATTTAATTTTTAGTTTTCATAATAATAAGTGAAACTTTGTTTGACACACAATTGCATTTGCAAGGAAGAGCGAATGTGGACCTATTGTAAAGTGAGTCCTTAATGTAATTTTGTTGTTCGATTATCTTAAAATTATGAGTAATATGTACGTTATTTATTATTTTCTTTTGTTTTTAGCTTATTACAAAAACAGAGCCCCCCGTTAAGAACTTTGTACAAGGCTTCCTGAACTGATTCTTACGCCACTGCATTTAACTAACTTAAGATTATTCCCACCAATGAAAGTCTAAATTTAATTACATACAACTACAAATTCAGTCGCCACATCGGATATTTACAAAATTAATGTCGAATGAATTTCCCTCCGACGCAATTCATTTACTTTTTTTTATACAAAAAAGAATCAACAATAGCGGCAAAATTCAAAACTTCATTTTATTATAGGAATAAATGATTAATAAATTATAATGAATACATTTTTAATTATTACTTACGTTATTTTCAGAAAAAACGTTAACACTACAGGAAAAGTACTGCTTCAATGCAGGATCTGTTGCTTGTATAATATGAATTTTGGATCATCAGCGAAAACCGGCGTCATTTATTGTACGACCATTGCGATCTCTCAGCAGATTTTACAAATATGAAACTGTCTAGTACAATGTAGAATATTATGTGAACTTGATGATTTTCCTCATACTATAAAAAAATTGATGTGAAATTTAATTAGAATCGAAATCGTACGATTTCAAAAATGATGACAAAATTTGCTGATCCGGTTGTTACCACCCAAGGAGCAGGTGCAAAGGAGTTCAAAGTTTATTTATTTGTATTTTGATTGTAACTGCATCTGCATTTTTTGGTTTTGCAATTTCTAGTATAAAAATTAATCCGAAATTTTAATTTGAAATTGTAAATAATATTTACTTAAATGGAGAATTGAAGATTCTCATTTTAGTCAATTTTAATTTAATTTGATACTTATAAATGTGTATATTTTAATGCTACCTTAAATTTTTTTATAAAATTGGCCTTCAGTAATTTTCAACAAACTGTTGTTGGTGGAAAGTTTGAAAATTACTATATGTAATTTGAGTAACTACATAGTACATAAAATAATGTATATTGTATCAAGCATTTTGGAACACTGTTTCAATTTACAAGATTATTTTTTGCAAAATTTTTATAATATACCTAATGTACTATGTAATGTAATAGCAATGTAATTTAATGTACCTAGTAGCTTTTCTGATAAAGCTTGATGTTTCACTCAAAGGTCAGTTTATTTCTTGTTGTGCTTGCACGACTTCTGGACTTTGAATTTCCTACATAACAATGTGCAATCGTTTAAACTGTTTTTGACAATAACGAATAAGTAATATAAAATCGTAAAAATTGTATTATTTAAAAATATGTATACATAGGTGGTAAATAAAATAACGTCGTGCACATTTTATTCAGCGACGTAGGCGTCACTAAAAGATAAACCGGGTGGGTTCAGAACCACCCGAAATTTGTCTGCCTCACCTTTTGTTCCATCTTGGATTAATAAAATTAAACAACAAATTTATAATATGTAAATGAATTTATTTTATTACCTACTATAAAAAGATTAATCTAAGCAGCGGTTTACGATATCCTAGAAAATGAATATTTTCAGCAGCTAAATTATCGTTAGTTGGACTAGAACTTGTTTAATTCAAAGTTGAGAAAACATTAAAACAAATTGGATTATTTCAAGTTCAAATTAGGGTAATTTTAATAACAACTTTTAAAATTTAGAAAACCAAAATTGTTCGATTAGTCAATTTAACTTCTCACAACTTTAGTTTTTTTGCAAATCTTGACCGTGTTTCTGAACACGGTGTTCTCGAAAATGCAAATAAAAATTTTAAATTATGTTTAGATTCTTATCTCCAAAAAAAAAATATTTCTTTTTGATTGGAAGTAAAAAAAAATAGAAATTGAGAATTTGTGTTTTTTTTAGAAATGTAGGTATATTTTTTTAATATAAATTTTAAACAAAATAATTGATGACTATTTTTATTACTGACATTATTGTCAGTAATTTTATAGGTTTATCCTTTCCTTGAACATGTCAATAATCAAAAAAAAAATTGTTTCTTTGTTTCCAGATCAATAGAAAAGAAATGATAAATGCAGCACTTTTAGATACCATGCACAAGACACCTGAAAGAACACTGTACAGAATAGCCATTTTGTTAAAAAATATTTAGAAAAAATTTTTTTTCTGTCCTTTAATACTATACTAAAATGATGTTGAAACTTTAAAATAATATGATTATTTTCTCAAAAGTAAAAAAATTCCCAAAAAATGACTTATTTCCAGACGTCTAAATAGATTTCTTGAAGTTACATTATGAAATGTATGCTTTTATAGTTGTTTTATCCAGATACTTTTTCGTCCTGTGTGTACCAAATAAAGAATAATATAGCTTTCACTGTAACAATTTGCTCTATTAGCTCTATTGTGAACAAAAAAAATACTTTACCTGAGATGACACAGATTTGTATTTAATTTTCTGTCAAGACCGAATCAATTATTTTGTAAACCTTGAAAATCTGCTTAAAACTCTTGTCCGACCATATGTAAGACTTAATTTTTGAAAATAGGAAAAATTTCAACATTCTGCGAATTTTCTATTTTGTTCGAAATTTGAGAAACTTTATGGAATTAAGAAATTCTTCAAAATCATTGGAATTCTTTCAGAAATTTGGAGATCCTAAACAAGAAAAGTTGGAAAAGCATAAAAAGCTCATGTAAAAGGTAAAAATAGTGAGCTAAAACAAAAGGTCATTGAACTTCCAGGTAGAGAAATAAAATTTTTCTGTCTGCAGGTAATTGAAATACTTTCGAAATCCTTTTTGATCATATTATGTTTTTGATCTATGATCTATGAACGATTTAAGATAATGCAAAATAAATCAAAGCATCAGTATTCTATAAAAAGTTTATTTCACAAATCTTTTTACATTTACAAAATTTATATTAAAACTATCAAGTTTTCTTTTTTTTTAATATCGTAACATTATTATACCAGAAAAATGGTAATTAAATCATACAAAACTCATTGTACAATTTAGTAGTAAAGTACAAACACATGTTTTTATTTTTTATAAACATTATTCAAAGTTATAATACGCCTCGTCACGTAATTTAGGCTTATTTAATATATCAATCAAAGTATTCAATTTATTCAACACTTGATCAATTTTTGCATAAATTTCGGTATCTTCTAAATCATTTTCAAAAAAATTAAAAAATTTGGACTTGAGGAAACCTTTATTAAAGTATCTAACAAAATTAGTATCTTTAAATCCTTTTTCAAAATTTTTGAAAAACCTAAGTTTTTTATAATCGCCATTAAAAAAATTGTAAAAACTAGTATTTAAAAAATGTCTTCCTAGAACATCCTCCCATACATTTTTTCCAGCTAAACTTTTCATTTGAAGGTTTGCAGCTACTTCATTTTCATTATTCAATTCTGTATTTAATATGTTAGTTTTGCTTTTGCAAGCTATTCCTTCAATATTTTCAATGTCGTCATAAGTTATTCCAATTTCAATTTCAATCGATTTTTTGTTCAATATTTGAATTGATTCAAACAAATTATTGCAAATCCACTTATTATTATTTAAATCTATAAATTTAAGACTTTCAATTTGCAACAATAAATGATTGGCATTTAATGTTGTTAGATGATTATTTTCCAAATACAATTTCTTCAAATTGCGTAACACAAAAAATGAATTTTCTGGAAGTGTCTGCAGGTTATTGTTATCTAAATATAAATTAGTTAAATTGCTTAAGCCTGTAAAACTACCAAATTTTATATTTTCCAATTTATTGTTTGAAAGGCGAAGTTCCCACAAGGAGGATAAATATTTGAAAGTACCAGCCGGTAAATCACTTAAACTATTATCAGCTAATATCAATACTTGCAAATTGATTAAATTTTGAAATGTATATTTTAGTATTTGTTGAATTTTATTTTGACTCAAATCCAAATACACTAAATCGTATGATTCGCCAAACATTGATGAATTTAAATATCTTAAATCATTTGAATGTAAAAATAAATTTTTAATTCCAGGCGCTAAATTTTCGATTTGGCTCAAATTATTATTTGAAACGTCGACTGTGCTGATGTTTTCTAATAAATTCCATCCAAAAATACGATCTCCAACATTGCATTCACGTAACTTTAAATTTATTAAACTAAAGAGTGGTAAATTTTCTAAATATATTTCTTGAATTTTATTTCCAGATAAATTCAAATCTTTCAAGTTAAGCAAATTTTTGAATAATAAATTTGAAAGATAATTAATATAATTGTAACTTAAATCTAAATGTTCCAAATATGTCAAATTGGAAAATGAATAATTTTTAATTAAGTACAATTTGTTATGATAGAAATTTAATGATCTCAATTCTGTTGAGTTACAGAACCAGTCGTTTTCAATGATTTCCAATTTGTTTTCTGATAGATTCAGATTTCTCAGTTTGTATAAAGGTTTAAATGTTATATTATCAAGTTTGCTAATATTATTTATTTGAAGATGTAATTCTTCTAAATGTATGAGACCAAAAAATGCATCTGGTTGTATAGTTTCAATTTTTGTTTCATTTAAATACAGATGTGTTATATACTTGTACTTACTGAGGATTTTGTTTGGAATAATATTAATCGTGCTATTTTGAAATACTACATGTTGCGATGGATAATTTTCAAGCATCGGAATAGATGCTGAAAAACGATCAAAATTCGTGCACATTGTTCTAAAATACAATTCTTTCTGAAGTTGTATGTAACAGTCTCCAGAAGTGTTTCCTTTCTCAAAAATCCAACATAGGGTAGCAATTGTTAGAAAAATTTTCATGTTGTTTATCTAAAAAAAATAAAAACAAATTTAGAAAAGCGTTTGTACATTTTTCATCAATATAATACCTAATTTTTAAACAATAAAACTTTAAATAACAAGTTAAATTTAATAATATAATCAAATTATCTTTTTTAAGCTTTAAATAAATAATATTAATAATTAATAATATTAAATAAATTTCTTAAGAAGACGATAAAAGTCTTCGAAAGCTTAAAAATATAATTTGATTATATTATTGAATTTAACTTGTTATTTAAAGTTCTATTGTTTATTTTCTCACATTTATATATTTACCTAATTTTTATTGTAATAAGGTAAACACATTAACAATGCACAGCGACAGTAAGTATTATGAAGTATTATATAATATAAATTAACTTGAAAACAATGAAAGTTTTCCAGTTATCTCAAACTTCTTCATAAGCAAAAAATATGAGTAAAATATCTGCAATTGTAGGGTAAACCGGGCACAGTGGTCATATTTTGAAACAATACAATATTTATTCATAATACAAAAGTAATCAGTTTATACATATGTATTATAATCACACGTAACAAGAGAGGAAAATTTAAAAGATTCATAAAAGAATGATTTAATAACATCTTCAAAATGACAAATCGCTTTATTGCTTGTCTTTGGGACATGTTGGGTCCCTTTTACCAAATACTATAAAATTACAGTAATATTTTACAGTTAATATAATAATTTATTGATTAGTCCATTTCTTTTAATTTAAAAATTTACAGTTTTAAAAATTAATTTTAAAATTAAAAATTTAATTTTTTTAGGGTTTTACCGTCAGCTTTTGTTACTATACACTGATATTCAGGTCTATTATGTATCACAAACGTTATTATAAAGGTGACAGTTATGAAATAAAATAAAGGTTTCGGCAAATTGGTATGCACTATAAATGTTAAGCAAACCTTTATTATCAAGATAATGTTAAAATAACGGTTGGTGAAAACGATAGGTAATACCAATTTGCCGAAAACCTTTAATGTTATGTCATAACTGTCACCTTTATAATAAAGTTTGTGATACATAATAGGCCTGATTTTATTATAAATACTAACCTTTTAGTATAATACTAACCATTTAATTATTTAATTATTCCAAATACTAACGTCGAAAAGCTCATAACTTGAGAACGGCTGGACCGATTTGGCTAATGTTTTCTTTAAATATTTGTTATGGTCAGAGTAAGGCTTTCACGGAAAAACAACTTGGAAAAGTTGTCCGGAAAACAGAAAAATCTGGGAAAAATTAAAATTACTTCATTTCTATTCCGATAGATGGTGCTACGTGCGCAAATGTCGTTTGACAGCATTTTTAAATTAGAGGGTGACACTTAAATGTGTCATCAATTTATATTAGGTGCAACTGACCAGATAAATCCATTCACAAAATCAAAATTGCATTCTTGCCAGATTGTTCGACATTGGTAATGGGAAAATCGCAGTTGACATCTTGACCGGATTCGGTCGAAGGAATATTTCATTCATAGTGTTTCTCCCAACATAGTGCAAAGTTTCAAAAACTATAATTGGCTGGAGGAACGAGTCTATTGACGGCGAAAAACAAAGATGTCGATGATGAATCAACTCAGGGTGAGTTGATTTCCTTCAAATCGGTTTCTTCAACCAAGATGAAAAAAATAGTCAACTATCCCATAGAATTCTCGAATTCGCTTGAATTGTCCGGATTACCACCTCACAATTTGTAATTCAAAGTAGGCTCAGTCATCAGCATGTTGTGTAATGCAGGGATGCACAGACTTATTGGGACTAGGAGCCACTAGGCCAGATTATGTGTCAAAATGTGGGCCGCAAGAAATAAAAAGTCCGAATTTACGGACTGCGTATTCAAAATTATCAACATTATTTTATTTTTTCTATTTCGAGTTCTTGCCATTCGAGTTCAAACGGCTGTAATTCTCCGTGCGTTTGTGATCACCATCAAGTCGTTCGAATTAACTTGGAGTTTCCGTGTTTTGCTTATGGACAACTGTGTGTCGCGTGTTCCCAAGTTTTCATCTTGGTTCATTTACACGCCGGAAAACAAAAGGAATGAATCACAAAGCGAAACTCAAACCGCATGCAATGGGGTTACTATTGCCGATCTCAATGAATTGGATTTGGAAGGCCGATTGGGATTCATAATCGCTTAGGGAACATCCATTAATTACGTGAAGCGTTTAGGGGAAGGGAGTCGATCCGAATCTCACCCAATCACACATGGGGGAAAGGAGGGGTCTCGGCAAATATCATGTAATTTTTTCTTCGAGAAATTTTAAAATTTCGAAAGAACTGGATTAAATTAAGTAAAACAAACAATCTTTTGTGAGATTAGAGGAGAGAGGGGTTCAAGGCAAATCTCACGACATCTTACTAGGGGGGGGGGGGTTAAAAATTTTTCAAAATCGCCTCACGTAATAATTAATGGACGCCCTCTTATGAAGAGCTACAATCAAATTAATTTTAGGTGATACGAAGTTCACCGGGTCAGCTAGTATTTACATATAAATTGTCCAATAGACAGATAGAGAAAACTATTTATAAACTTACTTAAAAGTTAATAACAAATAATGTCTGCTGTACACCTATGACTATTGTGCCCCGGTCTCTCCTAAGTACAAAGTCTCACTTTTTACTGTTAGTGGTATAAATGCAATGAGCATTACCTAAGCTAATTTTAATCTTTTCTGAATGATAGAAGTTTTTTACCCTCAAATCATTTTCTGAAATATATTATTTCCATTTTCGAATCCAAAATATAATGACTTCGAAAAAGTATCTTTTTAAAGAAAATTTGAACAGCAAACATTTTCATTACGTATGGTGTATCAATTTTATTTATGGGTTCAAGGCAGGTCAAAAAATAAATTTAAAGAATGCAAAGCATTCGCCCCAAAAACATGAGCCCCGAATTTGTAAACCTTTTTTAAAGATTTTTACTAAACCTGATTTTTAGAATTAACGGGGAAAACTATTTAATTTCAAAACACGGAAATATCAAATATTTAATTATACTTTTGGGAAAGTTGTAAATTTTTATCACAACCACAAGTATTAGGTAAGTACCCCTTTCCACTCCACCTTCTACTACATTCTGGTTAAAAGTATAATTTACAGATAAGTCTCATCATCAGTCCCTAAATTGACACTTCTCTTCATGTTCACTAATATTCTAACATCATTGAAATTTTCATAATTTTGCTAAATCTAAACGAACAGTCACCACAAACTCGCCTCTAACTTCAAATATTAGCAATAAGAAATAATAGTAACTTAATTTGTATGAATGTTCACTGGCGGTTTTCCATGTGTGGTAGGTATGACAATTGCATAATTTTTCAAATATTAAGCTGAAAAAATGATACAATATGTAGAATAAGAAAACTACATAAAATACCAAATTAAAATGATTTTATATCTAACATAAGAAATTTTTGCATAATGATACAAAGCACCTGTGAAAGATCTGAATGAAATTGCAGAACCAAAGCAAGCTAAGATTATACAATGCGTTTTACCTGGAAGATTTTTCCGGAAAAATTAAAACATATTGGCATTATTTTTAATCTGTAGAGTTCCTAGAAATACTATTAATTTTCAATAATAGTATATTTTGTACTCACTTTTGAATTTTTGTATTGAGTTTAAATTCGTCTTTTCCTTAAGCGAATCACGATAGTGACAAACAGTGGCTTGCGGCGACTTGTGAAAAATGTAGGTAGTAAGACAGGCACGTGAAATCAAAAGGTTTGGGTTTTCTTAAAATATTAAATATCAATTATATTTTTGTGAAACTAAGTTTGTTGGCTTAATATAGCAATTGCCTTCCCTGACAAACCGCCGCGCGCCGGCAGCTTGTGAATAATGCACTTCTTCATAATATATTATTACATATTCAAAAAATTTATATATGCCCAATATATTTGCCTTTAAGCCTGTCGATAAACAGCCAGCGCCAGCGCTTTAAATTTTGTCTTCTTATTTAAATTTATTAATAACAGGCGAGCCCCCAGTTTCCTAATTGAATCGATGATTGTTAAAGGGAACTAACTCCAGAAAAGTAAATGTTTAGGAATTACAGAAAACAAACTAACTCTGGCGTTTAGTTCTATTTTCCACTCATTCATTTTGATTAGTAAGGATTTAAAAACCACTTATTAGTTGATTTTTTTAAGATGCACTTGAGCTCCTTAGCTTTTAACCCCCTTTAATTATGTTCTTTTTTCCTGTAATTGAAAACACATTCTCCAATATTAACCACATAATAATTACATTATTTCAAAAACATAAAATAAAAGAAATATCTAATTTAAAATTTATAATAGGCACTATGTTTTATACATCATATTTGCTCAGAACAAGTGTTGATAAGCTAAATTTTTGTAAAATAAAACAATTTAACCACTTCATTTTTCACCAATATTAATTGACAACAAATTTTGCAATATTCAACAGCATGTTCTCAATAGAATAAAAATACATGATATTTTTAATTCAAAATTATAAAAATTAAAAAATTAATGTTTCTACAATAATAATAATTATTAATTAATAACTGTATTAGTATGCATGATAGCCATTTTTAAGATTATTCCATAATATTCTTATATAACAATTAATTAAAAAATATAGTTTTCAAAATTTTTATATTTTTCAACTACCAATTGCGAGGAGGTTGGTAGCCACCAGGTGGTTGTTGGTAGTTGCCGGGCGATTGTTGGTAGCCACCGGGAGGTTGCTGATAAGTACCAGGTGGAAAATTACCTGGTTGTTGTTGCTGAAAGTTTCCTTGATAACCAGCACCTTGTGTATATCCACCAGGAGGGAAGTTGTATGTCCCTAAAGCAATTACATAAAATTTTGTGATTTAAAATAATAGAAAAATGTAATACCTGGATAGGGTGCTCCACCATAAGGGTTATAACCCTGAGGCATCGGTGGTGGTGCATACGATGGGTACGGTGTGTTACCAGTTGCTCCAAATGGTACAGGCATTCCTTGTGTGTACACAGGATACGGTAAAGATCCTGGGGTTGGTGCTTGTTGTGATGCTTGTTGTGGAGGAGCAGAACTTGGAGATTGAAATGCAGGATCGGGTTTTTTCACATCTTAAAAAAAATATTACAACCTATCATTTAAAATTAAATAAATATTCTTACCACTATAATAAGCAGGTGTACTAGGTGGAGGAAGCGGTGCTTGTCTACTAGATTCTTGAGTCAAATCCTTCATCAACTCTTCTTTCTCTGTTTTACGTGCAAAACAGTAATCAGAAATTTTATTTTGGAAAACCACCAGCAACTGCAAGAAAAGTTGGATAAGATCTAAAAGTTGTGAATCCAAAAATAGATTACCTGAGTGAGGTCGTTATAAAATTTAGTTCCTTCTTGTAAGTTATTTTGAATATCGCGGAAAGCATCGTGAGCAGCAGCCAGTTGACACAGCATCGATTCACGACCACTCGCTCCAGATCCATTTTCTGAAGAAAATTCTGAATGGGTTGCCTAAAAAGTCAAAATATAATACAAAGATTATCTTTTTAATTTATTGAAAAATTTACTTGTATTCTTGCAATAAGAGATTCCTGCTTCTCAACACTTTCTTTCACTTGCTTCTGTAAAGGACCAAAAGTTGCTGCTAAATTTTCCATAGACAAAGCTGGTTCGTTTATACCACCATCGTTAACTAAGGAAGCTAAAAATTTGTCTTTCATATCGATTGTACCACATTTAAGTTCTGATTCAATAACGTCTCTTTCAGCTTTAACGGTTTCAACCTCTTCCATAAGTGACCTCAAAGTTTGAACTGCTGAAGAATTAGATACGCAACCTCCACCGGATGGTACGGCTTGTTCTAACTCCGAAGGTGGTTTGCTCAAAAGTTCCATACACGATTTATGTTCTTCAAATTTATCTTGAACCGTTTTATCCGCCTACAATTAAAAATGGTAGAAATAATGGTTAATGGTAGAGGAACCATTTTTTCTAAATATTTTAAAATTTTCAAAATAATTATTATTATATGAAATAGCATTACCTCGATAGAACCTAAACATACTATAAAAGTAGTACATACCTGTAAAGCGTTGTTGATAATCTGTCTGTACTTTTCGGTATTTGATCGGAACATTTCCGTCAATTTTTCCGATGGAGTTCTATTCCATTTATCTTTAAACTGCTCTCTCAAAGTTTGGTCGGATTGTTTCTCTTCGTTTAGTAAACGTTCAGATTCATCTAAAATATCTTGGTTCCTTTTCAACAATTCAGGTAGCTCAGAAATTAAGTGTTGTAACTGTTCAATGCCACCCATTTGCCGTACAGCTTCAGCCTTTTCCAAAATAGATGGTGGTAAGGAGTTACCACCATCGGTTATCTCAATAGCTGCTGGTAGATTCAAAGAAGCTAAAACACTAAACAGAATTTACTTTAAATTAAGAAAAGAAACTTCAGTAAAATGTACCTGTTCAAAAACTGAGTGGCCTCTCTTAGTTTAGCAATTTCGGTGTTTTGAATTTCAGTTTTTCTTAAATCGTAAGCTACCATGGCTTGATGTACAACAACCGGTACAAGTTCACTGAACAAATCTAAAACACTTTTATTACCTTCAAGCATACAAAAATTTGTAAGTTACCTTTGAAATTTTGACTTAACGGATGAGTCAAAGGTAAAATTTTAGCAAGCTGTGCTTTTCCTACCACTTCCAACGATTTTATTTCCGGTATTCGCTCATGATAAATAAAATCGTTGTCCTTTTTAGCTTCATTCAGATTTCTTTGAGCTTTGCTAGCGTAATCTTGGAACATTGTGGGTTTACCTGAACGAGCTTGAGCTGCTTTAAATAATTCATCACAATGCTGAAGTCTGGCGATTTCTTCACCAACTAATTTTTTACTCTTGCATACCAAACTTTGATAGTATTCAGCAATGGCATGATAGCCTGCTTGTTTACCTGCCACCTAAATTATATTTAGCTTTTAGTAAAATAATTAAATATTAAGAGTGAATCGTAATAGTAATTTTGAAAACGAGCTTTTAAACCTTATCCTACTATTGAACTTTTATATAGTAAATTATATTTTATATATACAGGGCGTCCCAGGATACATTATACATAACTTAGGTGGTATAACAGGACACTTTTCGAAGAAAACTATTTAAAAATTTTGTTTTCTAAATTCAAACCCTCGAGAGTTAGGCCACTTTAAAGCATTTTTTTCAATTTCCACCTTCACATGCCCATAGCCCCGAAAATATTAATTTTTCAGTAAAAATTGTTCAGTGCTTATTTAAGGGGGGGGGGGTAAGGTTAATTTTTGATACAATCGCTGCATATTTTCAATAATATTTTTTGACGACACAGTTAATATATACTTATTTTTAAAATTACTACTTAATAAAGTAACATTTGAAGAATATTCTGTAAAATTTTCATTAATTTTTATGTAGAAATGAGCCATTAGTGACAGCAAATCTCTGCGGTCTTCTCAAAAAAAGCGGTGCCCCTCATAGCTCATCATTGGATCATTTAAAATCAAAAATCCAAAATGATTTTATTAGTTGTTAAGTTTCTGCAGGTAACTACGTCGGGATTTTATAAAATTTTTAATTTTAACATATTTTAAAATAACAAAATTTTCGATTTTTTTAATGGAAAAACGTTATTTTGACTTCTAAGTGCTGTAAAAAATTGAAAAATCAATTTAAAAAAATAATCTCGATGTAGTTACCTGCAGAAACTTATCAACTAACAAAATCATTTTGGTTTTTTTATTTTGGATGATCCAATGATGAGTTATGAGGGGGACCGCAAAGAAACTGTTTTTTGAGACGTACGCGGAGATTTCCTTTGAATCGCTCATTTCTTCATAAAAATTAATGAAAACTTCACAGAATATTCTTCAAATGTTACTTTATTATGTAGTAATTATAGAAAAAAATATATATTAAATGAATCGTTTAAAACAATTCTTAAAAATATGCAGTGATTTTATCAAATTAACCTTAACCCCCCCCCCCCTTAAAGAGCGTGAAATAATCTACAAACTAGATTTAAACCTTTTATTGTCTAAAATCAACAGCTTTTGAGTTATGAACTAAGGTGAGTACAAAAATGTTGAAAATTCAAACTCTCTCTTTTTTTGCTGTTTTTAAAAACCCTGATCTTTTAAACGAAACATTTTATAAAAAATCAGACGCCCCATTCCGGATAGGAAATTTAACGGGCTACAACTTTTGTCTAGTACAATTTTTTGAAAAAACCAATTTGTTTTACAGAAAATTAGAAAATAATAAAATGGCAGCTACAAAACTTGTAATTAAATTCACAAAATTTTCATTTTTATTGAAAAATTATGTAATTAATTGAGATTAAACTATTACATTATTTAAGAAAATGTTCAAAATAACCACCCTCAATTTCAATACGCACATTTTGGGCTTCAAGTAAAAAATTCTTTAAATGAAATATCCTGAAAAATGGATCGAAAGAGGAGGAACTATTAATTGGCCAACAAGATTCCCAGAATTAATTCCTCTTGATAAATTTTTATGGGTGCTGTTAAAGCGTTGGTGTACACCAACAAAAGAAAGCCTGACACCAGAGAGGAATTAATGGAAATAGCAACGAATGCTGTGTGGCTCTAAACGAAAGAGGAAATGTTATAAATAATACTAAACATTATTTAAAATGATCACTAACTGGGTATTGAAAGTGAGGGTAGTTATTTTGAACATTTAGGTAAATGTTAATCAATAAAATAATTTTTCAATAAAAATAAAAGTTTTATGAATTTAATTTTTTGTTTTGTAGCTGCCTTGTTTATTATTTTCTGATTTTCTGTGAAATGGATTGGTTTTTCAAAAAATTTTACTAGACAAAAGTTGTAGTCAGTTTATTTTCTATCCGGAATGAGGCGTCAGATTTTTTGTAAAATGTTTTGTTTAACATATAGTTTTGAAAAAAAAAACAAAATAAAAAAAAACTAAATTTTTCAACATTTTTGTACTTACTTTAATTCATAATTCAAAAGCAGTTGATTTTAGACAATGAAAGGTTTAAACCTATTTGTAGATTATTTCATGCTCTTTAAAAAAGCACTAGACCATTTTAACTGAAAAATTAATATTTTCGAAGCCATGACCATGTGAATGGAAATAAAAAGAAATGCTTTAAAGTTTAAATGCTTTAAAAATTGCACCCTAAATCTTGAATAAATCTCGTTTACCTATTCATATGCATTACTTATTATTATTAGTAAGAGAATGTATGAAATAGTATATTATTAAACAAGAGGTTTAAATGGCTTATTAAACGCGAGGTGGATCGGATGTCACGAGGGGCAGCAGAGTGATATACAATCCACACGAGCGTTTAATAAGCAGTTTAAACTTGAGTTTTAATATACTATTTTATTCGCACCTGTAGACGTAATAAGCAAATTAACAAATTAATGAGCAATAACAAAAAAATTCGTGGAATAAAATAACAGTTGAAATATAATTTATTGCTCGTAGGTAAGCTTTGCGAATAACTAAGTAATTCAATATACTGATATACACTTATGCTTACTTATGCAGTTTAAGCAAAAAGACTGACCTGAGAATAATATAGACGACGCTGACGATGTGAAGGGGTGACTTAATATTATGTTGCTATAATAGAGGTACCGTTTAATGTAGTTGAAATGTGTGGACAAATTATATCTTAAAGTAGGTAACTTTATATTTTATCAGGGTCGTGTTTAATTGTCAACTTATAGAGTATGCTTATAACGTGTTAATTTGCTTATTACGTATGCAGGTGCGAATAAAAATACTTATTTACAAGTAACTAAATAATTAAAAATTTCCCTTTAAAAAAAAAGAACATATTTCTACTAACTAGTTGTCCATATACTAGACCTCAACTGCGTTTTCCTGCAAATGCTACTAGTCAGAGAACTGCAATAATTAAGCTTAAGTGAAGATTAGAATCCATTAAATAATAAGTACTGGCTGAAACTAGTAGTAAAAAACTAGTTAGTGTAACTATTTTCTTTCTGTTTTTTTCTTCTGCTTTAAAAATTATGAATAGGGTAAATGCTACATTAATTGGCCTCTTAAACAAAGGTTGTATTTGTTTACTCCCTATTTGCAGGTCATTCCACCTACATTTTATGTAAAATTGTAACCTTGTACATTAACTGCTATAAATTAATTTGATATGTTATCATTTTATTATTACAATATGATAATTAAATTATATCATATCCTATACTTATATTTCTCAAAAATTGTGAATAAAGTAATTGAATTGAGTATAATTTAAGAGTAATTCTAATTCATCAATCATATCAAATGGTCCAACTCAAGAATTTTATATAAATTTTGTCATTTCTTTGTGTAATCGCCCTAACACCTAACATATTGGTAATTTTTTTATTTTTCTGCTTATAACCATTGCACTATAACTTAGTAACTTGTTTAGAAATAACTATGCTGTATGTAAAACCCAAAACAATACACGTTATGCGCACTGACGACATTACATTAGACCAGCGTTGTCAAAATTTTAAACATCAGTTACAAAATTGTTTGTTCAACTTTTTCATTTCAAAAACCACGGTTTCTGATCAATATTTACACTCTCTCAGTATTTACTTGAAATTTTGGTTTGGTTCACTCTTAAAACTGTTTTGTAATAAAACTTACAGTAGGAATCCAATCTTTGTCCCAAAGCTGTTTCAAATTATCCCTTTGAAATATCTTCAAACATTCTCCATACAAGTCTTCACATTGAGAAGCTAATTTTGCAACGATATGGTCTTTCATGTTATCTAAACAAGATAAATTAGAAAATCATTTTATTTTAATATTGCTACTTTCTTCTTACCATGAATTGCTTTCTGAACAAATATTTCTTGTGCCTGAGCTAACATCAACGATGAGAGGGCTCCTAACGTATCGGGATTTAAATCTGGAGTTGGATCTTGTTGAATAGAAAACATTATAGTTGATTTCATGTGTGCATATATACCAGCGGCTTGCTAAACACAATCAAATATTAAAATTGTAACAAAACAATGTTTACTGAAAATACCTGTAATAATTTAGCTGACAATTTAAGACCTTCATCATTTTCGATACTTTGTGCAGCTGCGACGGAACTTTGCAAAGCGGCAATATTGAACAAAACGCAGATTTTCTCGTAGCCCAAAGAAGCAATGGCTACAAAACAAGTTTTACGGGTTGGTCAATTTATTTACAAAAACAACTCACTGAGACTAATTCTGCCTCCAAAAATGGATCCTTTATCGAAGGCATCTTTCCATTTAAAAGGAATTTGAACCTCCGCAGCGGGAAGTTTACTTTCCAACGCCACAAGTTGATCGTAGTAACTTTACAAATTTTATATTTGATTTTTATTTATCGATAGAGCTATTTTAATCCAACCTTACCTATAAATAACCTCCAACGAACTTTCGTACTTTTCGAAAGCCCTCCAAATTGCGTTGTTCCTAAGTTTTGAAAATTCGAGTATTTGGTCGCTGTAATCTTCCGGTTGATCAGCTGTACTGTACCGAGATTGAATCAAATTTTTTAAGGGCGTCACAATATCAACGTCCGAGGGCTTTTTTAACGGAATCGACAATAATTCTGCCATTATTAATTGGAAAATCTAAATTACACTCAATAAACACGGTTACACTGTTGGAATGTTAAAAGGTGGTGATATCACCTCCAACAAAAGCGACTCACTTAAATGATTCAACGTTTTTGAATGGTTAATAACGTTCATGTGACCACACAACTGTCAATTTGACACTGACGCACGTTAAGGTTAGTTTCCATGTTTTGGTTTCGTAAACAAGATGAACACAAATATTTTAAGCTTTTTGAGAATTTTAAAAGTTTTTAATTATATTTTAAAATAAAATAAACTACATTCTTAAAAACATTTGTAGCTACTATAATAAACGCAGGGCTGATTTTTATGAAAAAACAAAATTTTGGTTCATTTGAATTTACTGAAGTTCTTTATCAACTTTATTTTAACCTTCCCCTAGGAAAGGAAGTTATGGCAAATCGTCTAGGTGTATTCTGTCTAGTACTACAAAATGAATTACAGTGACTCACAAAAAACTTGGGGCACTCCTATGTTAGCAATGTAAATTGTACCTTTTGTACATTTTTCTATTTGGTTGCACCATTTCTGACTTAAAAAAGACTGCTACAATAAAAATTGCCATCTGTATCTCAGAAACGGTGCGACAAAATAGAAAAATATATAGGAACAAAATTGCAGGGAATGAAATTTTCAACAAAAAATGTCTCACAAGTTTTGCTGTTAAATTAATTTATATACGACAAAAAGGTCTTCAAAATGTACAATTTACATTACTAACATAGGGGTGCCTGAGTTCTTTCGTGAGTCGTGAAAGAAGTTAAGTTGGATGAACTTGGGCCTTTTGGTTTAAATGCTGGAACCTTTCTCTTATAGAGAAATATGCTTGAAAAAGAGGTCACTGGCGGCTTTCCATCTATGGTAGGTGTGACAATTACACGCTTGTTTAAATGTGAAGCTGGAGGTCAAACTATAGGGACCGAGCGAATACCGTAAAGTGGCGCCTAAGGCGGACACTTTGAACATTTTTGGCGTGAAGGTCATAGCCACAAAACATATTATATTATTATTGTTAAAGATCGTTAATGTTCAATTTAATTATGATTTTGCTATGAACCTAGTATTAACACTAAAACGCAATTATTTTCAGAACATGCTACATTTTATTTGTAAAAAAATACAACATAATTACATGACAAATTAAAATTAAAAAAAATATAAACCAAATTTAGCTCTCTTGGAAATGTTTATAGATTTTAGGGAGGTTGTCGAATAAATTGGTGGCTGCAAGTTAGCTACTGCACAACACATACGGACTATGTCATCAAGGTAAGGCATTAAATCGTGGCTTATATTGCGCAAAATATGATGGGTTTTGATTCGCTGTATTATACTTCTTTCGACATGAATTCGAAAACTCACTTGACTACAAAAATCTCTTTAAGCTTCTTCTGCATAATTAATGTTCACTTGTTCTTTAGATCCACAAGGTCCTACTAATTCTAATTTCTTTTCTTTTCGCTTGATAGCTCGTTCAAACCTGACACATTTCTACTTTTTCTAGAAATTGGTGTTTTGGCGTTTTTTATGTACCTAATATAAAGTTTTACTGTTACTTTTACTATACTTGAATCAAAAATTAATGTTATATTTCTTCTTCACTCAACAACATAAACTCTCGGACACTTAACTCTAAAAATTAACTTATCATCCTTCGCCCCCCCCCCATTACAAAATTTAAACATTAATTTTGAAGTCAGGGGAAACGGAGAATTTTTAATACGGAATTTATAAACATGTTTCGTAAGTGGAACAAATCTCCGTTTCCCCTGACTTCAAAATTAATGTTTACATTTTGTAGTGGGGGCGGGGCGGAGGATGATAAGTTAATTTTTCGAGTTAAGTGTCGGAGAGTTTATGTTGTTGAGTGAAGAAGAAAAAATTATTTCTTCCTTCTTAAAGGGAACAGTAGTTTTAAAAGTAAGGTGCTTTTACAGCCAGGGATTTTTTAAATTTTTGATTTTTATTTTATTTCACTCTTTTTGGAGTACATTTTGTCAAAATGTATAGAGAAACCGAATATATGTTTTAAACCGCTTCGTGATCCAGTCAGACGATGTGGTAGCGCGAATTGTTAGCCAATGATATGAATTTGACCCTACATAATCTAACAAACATAGAGAACGGGGGGGGGGGGATAGAGTAACCAATCTTGGCTGATTAGACCCTCGCGGCAAAAGGCATCAATTAATTGGCGGGATTTTTAGCTTCTGTTACAGCGATCTGAGATCAAAAATTTTGGTGTTCATAAAACATGTACCTATCTTGTAGTTGAACCAATAAAAAAACAAAAAAGTGAAAAAATCATAAATTGGCTCGCCTTAGAAAATAAAAGTACAATTATTCACCTTTTTTTTCGATGGATTTTTCAAGGGTTTTTCCTTCCTAGAATACTTTACATTTCTGGCGCCTTAGGCTTTCGAGTCCATTTTGTGGGTTGCCATAAACTTTCATCACTAAAATAAACAATTAGGATGTCTTTAATTGTACCAATAAATGAGGAAAATATGGAATATACTTGCTTGTTTTTCCTGCGAACACTTTTTATCCATTGATCACGTCGCTTTTTTTCGTGTGGTTTTGCGGGAAATTATAAAATTTTACAGCTCCTTCGGTGTTTAAATAATTATTTGTACACCCAACAACACAGCAATTCACACGAGTACCGATTTTCATTGTTAAAAACACGTGATACTAATAAACAGAATCTAATATGCAATATCACTATTTGAAATGATCACGCCAATTATGCAAATTATCACCACTACTGGCGCTAGTTGCAAATACGCTCGGTCCCTATAGCCCTTATTCTTCTCGAAAAGTACTACAATGGACATAGTTCTAAATTTAGCAATACCTACATTACAGGTAAAAAAACCAAACCCACACTAAAATTAAATTTGCAATTTTGCATAATATCTGTTTTTGGGAGTGAAATCCGTCGTGTGCTAACACGAACGATAAAATTTGTATTTTCTTTATAAAGAAAAGAGCCTCTTTAACTTACATGTAGCTCCGGGTCCAATCAAAGCTTATAATCCAGCGTTGCCAATTTCAATATATCTTTTGTTTTACATTGTTAGATTGACAACCTTCATTTTATAACTTCAAAATTTATTTCGACTTTTGATTTAAAAATAAAAATGTCTAAATTTTTAAATATTTGCATTTTCTTGTATATCGTAAACACAATTTTATGTGAAAAAATATCGTTAAGCGAACTTAAAGCACTTGTGAGTAAAAATGACTCAAAAAATTGGTTAGACATCGTGAACAGATTTGAAAATTCAAGTAATCCTTACTGTCGCTTGTGTTGCATTAACATCGAATTGCAAACTATTGGAAAACATTGTGGATCTCACACATTATGCAAATATCCAGTAATAAAGTTGTTATAAATAAGTATTGAAATATTATTAGAATATCAAAATTTTAGAATAAACAGCCAGGTGAAGCATGTAAAGGATTGATTAAAATAGGTTTTACAACATTAGACAAAGAAATGATTTTGGATGCTCATAATACTTTGAGAAATGCAGTGGCGAGTGGGTTCGAACAAAGAGGTAGTTTTGGTCCGCAACCAAGTGCAGCAAATATGAGATCCCTGCAATGGAATGACGAATTAGCTTTTGTTGCCGAAAGATGGGCATCCCAATGCATTTTTGCCCATGACGTGTGTCGAGATTTAGGTTTGAATGTGCCAGTTCTGAAATAAATTTAAATTATCAAACCAATTTTAGACAGATTTCCAATTGGCCAAATTATAGATCATGGAAATTTTGCTTCTAATAACGAACTTTCTTTTATTAAGTCATGGTATGACGAAGTGGCTCACTTTAATAAATCAAAACTTGATAATTTTATACCGTTAGTATTTTTGTAACAAATTATCTAAAACTGATTAAATTCTAATTTTAGTCATTTTAATGATGAGCATATGACCAAGAGATACTCGCAATTAGTGTGGGCAGATACTTATCAAATTGGTGCGTTTCCTTATACCTATAATTCGGTTAATTAGGATAATAAATTTTATGCTGATTTTAGGATGTGCAAGAGCAGTGTTTCAACAATCAACAGGATTTGAGGTTGAATATAGGGAGCATTTTATTTGTAATTATGGTCCAGCGGGAAATATACCCAAACAACCTGTCTATAAGATTGGAGCTCCTTGCAGTTTTTGTCATGAAGGAACGAGTTGTACATTAGAGTATCCTTCATTGTGTGGAAGTATGCACAAATTTGTACTCTATTATAATTTCTGTTACTTTGGGCAATCCCCCTGAAACATGAAAGAAAATTATTACATTTTCTAGTTTCTATTCATGCAAACTTTTTTAAAATTTTATTGCACAATCATTTTCCTGCCCAATTTCAAAAATTCACCTGGTTTACAATTATTTGAATAAAAACTTATATTGACTGGACCTATACCTACTAAATGAATATATTATTAATTAAAATTATTAGCTCTTGAAAATAATATAAATTAGAAATATCAATATTATCAATTTGTGTTCTGTAGCTCAATATTGATAATTCTAATTTATACTATATGAATATGTTCAAAAATTAATATTTGCACAATTTTACTTCTTTTCAGGTGTAACGGCTTACAAATACAACGAAATGGCACATCACGAAAAAACTAATCATAAAACCTTAGAAAAAAGTTATGAAGTGAATAAAGGTAGCAGCATAAAATTGTCTAAATTTTTTATTAATTTCTTACTTTTAAAATCATTAGTTAAATTGTTTAAATTATAAAATTTGTTAAATTATGTTGTAAACAATTCACCAAATTTTATTTAAAAATAAATTATTTTTAAAATTTTCAAAAAACGTGTAAATATTCATCACTTCTTTTTTGGATTTTCAAAAAAAAACTCAAACACTCCTATGTTAGCAATGTAAATTGTATATTTTGAAGATTTTTTGTGCCATACAAAAATTGATTTTATAGTAAAACTTATCTGACATCATTTTTGCTTACATAGATTTCTATTTATTTTCCAAATTTATATAGCTTGCCAAGATTATTTTACAATAACAATTGAACTCATTTCTTTTTGTAAAAGTAGTAGTAGTAATTCATATAAATGAATGGTTTAAAAATTGAAAATTGTGTCAACAGTGAAATAGCAACGCAAATAACAAATTTACAGAAAAACAAAAGTTGTAAGTTTTTGTTCATTTTTTCTTGTTATTTATTAGCGATTTCTTTGAACAAAAAATTAAGTTTTATTCCTTTTTTATGGTTATGTTTTTATATCCAAAATTTTAAATTTGGAGGCTCCAAACCTTTTATAATAAAACAAAATAAATTCGAGATAAGAAATCTAAGTAGAAGTTACACATTTTTAAATAATAAAACATTTAAATAAGAAGTTTATTTAAAATTTCGTATTTATTTTTTATAATAATTTTTACAGAACATGGTTATCTTTCATATAAAATAAATTTGAAACATCTCATCGGCAAACACACCATCACACATACATTCATAAATTTAAAAGGTATTGTGTACTTTTTTGAGCACCATCAGCATATATATTATACAATTAACAGGTTAGAAACTTACTCATTTAAATAATCAACTAATGTGAAATTAAGACATTTAACTTAAGTTGCTGTTATAATCGAGAACAAATTTCCTTAAGATCATACTATAATAAATAGTAAACTTTAAACCACTCTAAAAACTTCATACTAATTCTAAATTGCACTTGCTTTAATGAAACTGTTCGAACAAACCTAGACAGCCTCAATTCATAATTTCCAAATTTCTAAAAACTACCTTACATTCAATCAATGCAATTTAGCCACTTGAATTTGGTAATTATAGTTATAAATAAACAAGGTAACTTTTTAAATTATAAAACATATTTTTTATATTTAATAATTCTTAATATATTAAGTTGAAAAAATATTTTGTGCTGCACTAGAATGTTAAATTTCAGATTTCCAAATAAATTTAAACCGATACCATTTTCACGGGGCAAATGACACTTAATATCACATTGGTAAACTACAGTAGCAAGTCCACAATCGGTAACCTATTTTTATTAAATAGGTAAAAAAACAAACTTCAAATTATCAAGTTCTTAATACTTAAATTTTTTTTAAAATTCCTATGATTACAAAAAAAACAAACTAAAAAAATAAATGCAAAACTATGAAAGTCTGTTCCTATTTTATAAAAACAAGCAAATGATGAAACTAATATTTAGATTTTAGACCAAATTGAAAATATAAAACAACATAACAGCATTCGTGATATCACAAAACTGGTGTTAAAGTTTATTGGCACCAATATTTTTGATATAAAATTTAACTAACACATATTAGGACTTCAATGCAATGTAGAATCGTCCTGAAAAATTGAAAATAAAAAAAATAAATTCAGGAATATTTCACGAACTTACTTGCACATTTTCACTATTCTTAAATTGTAAAAATGGATTCGTCGTTACGTTATTACCTAAGGATGACCCTAAAGCATTAAAATGAGATAATTGATGAGTTAATTGTATTGTACCTTCCTCGACTACTGTTATTATCGCCCACAATGGATCTAAAAATTTAATTTTAACAGAAAAAAATCTGCAGAGGAAATAATTAATATTACCTCCAAAATACGTCCCACAAGGCGTGCACAGTCTCCATTTACCTTGATATATTCCAGGTAAAGAAGGACTTCTCATTGGTACTTGTAAAAACATTTTTTCACCAGGAGGCAATGCCATAATTTTAGTATTACCTGCGCCCATACAATCGCCTTGTGAGCACTTTATATAACAATCGGAGGGCCATGCTTCCCTTCCACTATTAAGTACACACCAATTCTTCACGAAACTAGACAAACCGCACGTCAAAATATTTATAAAACTTAAATTGTAAAATTACCTAGTTGACGGTTCTATACTTTCACATTCATTGGCTAAGGGATCTGAGACTAGTGACATTTCTGGTAAACGCACAGTTGTTTGGATATCAAAATACGAACAAATAGCTGCTTGTAAATTCCTGAAACATAGAAAATATATAAACTATCAGTTTTATAAAATAAATTATATAAATACTATGTACTTTTTCTTCACTGTTGTATAAGTATATAAGTACATATATAATTTATTTCAATAATTACTTCGCTCAACGTGAATCCTACATTATTAGTTTTATATAAAACAGTATGTAACCTTCATTGTGAAAAATGATAATTATTCTATTGTGAATAAAAATGCCCACCCATTTACAGTGACTATTCAAACTATTCAGATTCAAACCGAGTACTTTAGAGTCAGCAGTTGTAGAATTTAGGAATTTTCCGGTGACGCTTTCCTTATAACTATTTATAATAGATATTATTATATAACTATAAACTATAGAACTATTATGACTTAAAAAAACCTTTTTAACCAATCATTGATATTTCCTCATTTTAATGGATTGTTAATGTTGTTTCTGGAATTCAGTTTTTCAACCAATTTATTGGGATAGACATTCAATCTTACATGATATGATTTACTAAAATTGATGATTTTTTCCTTAACGATAGACATTTGTAGGTCTCGTCGAATCACTTTGTTTGGAACAAAACATAGGTACCTAATCATTATTTAATCTTCCATATCGTCTGGGTTTCCTTGCAACATAGCTGCTATCCACTGTAGGGACTCGATGTGCAGCAAGTTTGGCAGTGCCGTCTGCAAATGTTGCTGTGGTAGTATTTTTGTAGTATATCGGCGTAAAGGGTAGGCCGTAACACACTTCCCTATGACTCCAGCTTGAATTGGATAAATCTTAGTGCTCTCCTCTTGAAACTTGACACACAGTTTATTAGAATTTTATATCATTACTATCTCGGCAGCCTTCCATTGTCTTGGGAAGTAGCCCATTCTTAAGATTGCATTAAATATATAGAGAAGCGCTACAGGCCTTGTAGGCCCAGAGTTGAGTAGTATTTAAGTATTTAATAACTCAAAGATGTTGCCAACATCTTGTGAGAGAGACAAGGTCGAATCTTATAAATTCTAGATCATGGAAGTTCTTTTAATATAGAATTTTTTTTATATTTATAAAAACTGTATATAAATAAATCTACAATATATAAATCTATGTTACAACAAATTAGTAATTTTGTGTTTTATAAATGCAACATGTAATCATATATAAATAAATATATTTGTTATTTATTTTCAAAATTCAAAATTTAAAAATAAAAGGAAAATAATATGAACACAACAACTTCTTAATACATACTTGGAATGTATTAATATCAAACAAACAAACAAATACAATGTTTAAAAAAATAGCTTTGTAATAATAATAATTATTGTCTTGAGCAACAAATGAGTATTTTATTTCTATATACAAAAACTACTATAATATACCTATACAAATGAGGGATATAGTACATAGAGGATATTGTGATAATTGTTTCATGACTATTAATATTTAAAAAAAATACAGATGATCACATTATACATCAGAACGTTGTTGAAGAAACAAAATTTTGTTGGTCAAAATTCCACTCAATACATCTTCCTTGATCTTTCTTTTAATGTTGTTAATCGATAGGACATTATATTCCTCTTCAGTGTTGTTCTGGTAAACCACAGTTTATCTTCGTGACAAACTAGATAGATGAGTTTTGGATCTTTTAGAGTTTGTTTTTATTTTCGAGGGCAATACTAGGTCCATAAATCAACCTCCATAATTGAGATGGCTCATTATTAACCCTTCTACAAGCATTAGTTTAATATCTAAAACAATTCAGTTGTCTTAGTGAACTGTCCACTTTCCTGATGCTGAATGATACTTGTTCATTAAATTGAAATGTTGTAGGTATCCATCATCACTCTGTTCTTCATGGTGTGAGGTTTTTCAAGAAACTGCACTAGCAATATTCTCCGATCTTGCAATATTTGCTGTCCAAATGACATACTACATTTTTAGTTAAATAAAAATGAGCAGTCATGTTAAACTTAAATTTATTTCTGATTTTAAAGGGCTTAAATCCAATTTCAAAATAAAACGTAATCAATTTTTAAAATTTAATACAAGAATTAAGTTAAAACGAATGATTTTAATTCTTAGAATCAGGTGAATTTGCTCCTAAAATAAGACATAATTCTCAAAAGGCAACAAATGGAACTGATAACTATTGTAACTCAAAACCCTGATATAGGGTAGTTATACATAAGGTATACGTATTTAATATTATGTAAAATAAATTGCCTTCATAATCCCTCACAAGAAAATATGATCATCATAGCTATCATAGATGCAATTTTTTTTGTTATTAAAACCAAGAGATTTTAAGGTCTGAGACATCGTAAAACATATTACTTTAGATTTTTTTAAATAAAAGTAAGCTATATAAAAGCAGCTTAGAAGCTACAGAAAGAATAATTTAATTCAGTTAGGCAGAGATGATTCCACCTACAAAAGTATGATTTTGACAAAATCAACTTCAGCAATATTCATTGTGAACAAAATTTTGAGAGCTTGAATATGAAAATTGAATAAACCATGGCATCATGCATTTAAAAGATACAGCTTGGCTTGTTTAAACATAATATAAATATCGATGTGAAACATGCAACCCTAAGTTGAAAAATCTATTTAACTTGTGTAATGAATCAATTCTGCATAACTATGTCCAGTCCAAAGTAGCTTTGTAAGATAATATGCATTGATATTCAAAGACGCTGGATCAGTATAGAAAGATTTATATTTAAAAAAAAATTTTTTTCGTTTTCACGGGGCCTCTAAAATAAGCGGGGCCCCTAGGCAGCCGCCTTTTCTGCCTTATGGGTAATCCGGCACTGAGTTCGAGCCATTATTACACTATAAAAAATAGCTAGTCGCTGAACTACTTTTAAAAGCGCTTAACAATAGACTCTTACTCCATTCAATGACTGTCTTAATTTATTAAAATTAACCATATCTGTTAAAATAACCTTGAAAATTGCATCGTTATGAATATTTAACATAAAACGAGCAGTTTTCAGTTTTAATAACAAAAATTACCAACTATAATGTGAAATAAATTTTAATAATAATATTATATTAGTTTGAATTGTTTATAAAAATAGTTCATAAGATTTTCCTCGTTTCCAATATACCTAACTCTATCAATTACGTCAAATTAGTATCGATGATTAGACAAAATAATGTACACTTACCAATTATTCATGTCGAGGAAAAATACTGCAGAATTATAATTCAAGCTATTCCCTACCAACTTCTGCAACTGCTGAACGAGTTCATCTTTATCGGTTGTGCCCATACAACTAAACTGTCTCAAAAGGGACGCTTCCAGATCCAAGTCCCCGCCTCCAGAACCTTCAGGTTGCCCACTATTGATATCCATTTTTTTCTAAAACAAAGAAAACGGTAAAAATTGCTGAACTAAAACCAAACTTATTGTTATCGTTAAAACACAACAATAAAAAGCTGCCGATAATTTCTAGTATCGATTAGAGTAAAGGATTCCCACGAAAAACGTTTCTGAAGTTGTAAGTATAGTAAATATTATGCGAACTCAATGTCAGATAATAACCCAAATTTTAGACTGACCTTTCGTTGATTTTCAATTAAACAAACACACTTGGCTCGGTCGTAACAAAACTATTAATTCAAAACGCACATTGTAAAATAAAATTTATGAAGAATCAACCAACTTCATCAATAATAAAACCACAATTTTGAAAAATGTTCAAGAAAAATTTAGATTAATCATCTGTAAAATTTGACAGTCAAATGACAATTGACAGCAATTGACAGCAGCACTAAACAACAAATAAACAAACACTGGAACGTGTTTAATGAGTCACTCGTACTATTTACATAATGATTGTTGTTATATTATTATATTAATAATGGTCTGTGTCTTCCTATTTTATTGGCAGAGACCGAATTCAAAGTACACACATTAACCCATCAGTTATCCCATTAACTCAGTGCCGTACCAGGCAGTGGCAGTCCGTAGTGTGGGCCTGACTCCTTCTGCCCATGGACAGTGGCAAACAGTGGTAAATATCCTGAAATTCGTTGCCAAAACTCGTTTTTTAAATTTTACGTAAATTTATTTACTAGAAAAATAACTGCAGTGTCTAAGAGATGCATTAAAGCAAAAAGGGAAAATGTCAACAGGTGTCGCAATTATGATTTATGAGAAGGAAACTATTTTTAATTGGTACACATAATATTATAACAGTTATTTGTCATTTATTCTTAACCTTCTCTATATACCATGGTATATACAATACTGAACGAATAGGTATAATAACCTTAAACAAGGTAGAACTCGGATGATAGCAGTTACCTGTCGCAGTTAGGCTCTTCTGGTTCAACTTGAAAAATATACAGTGACTCGCAAAAGAACTCAGACACTCCTATGTTATCAATGTAAATTGAACATCTTGAAGCTGCCTATTTTTCATATAAAAATTGATTTTACAGAAAAACTTTTTAGAGATTTTTTGTTACAAATTTCATTTCCTTCAATTTTGTTTAGGTATATGCATTTTTATATTTTTTGACGTGAATACGTCTATAAAATCGGTAGCTTGTTTAAAAATTTAATAAAAATATGTAACGAAAATATGGTGTAACGCTGTAACGCTGTTTGTGTGTGTCCATCGGATAAGATCGGGTAACGTGAATAAGAATAATAAGTCTACAATATTGGTAGCATGATCAAAAATTTTATAAATTTATGTAACGAAAAGTATGTGTAACGCTGTTTGTTGCTAACAAACATCACAAAACCAACAGAAATTATCAAGTAATTTTGAGATGCCAAGGGAAAGTTCAAAACCTGAAGAATTGATTATTATTAGTTTCGTTTATATACTGAAATTTTTCGGTTTAAAAAAATTATTTGAGATTAAGTTCGGATTAAATAAATATAGATTATTTGAACTTAAATTAAAGCCGAAAAATTATTCGGGATACTTCGGGTCAGTGGCGCAGCCAGGGGGGAGGATACAGCCCCCCCACCCGACACAACAATTATATTCGAAAATAAGATGACCACGCCCCTTTTTTAAAAAAATTTTCGATATAGACAATATAGCGAAAAAATATTACGCGCCATATTTTTAATGGCAGCTAAATGATGATGATAAATTTCGTATTGTCAAAATTCTGCGAAAGCTTGGAAGTTGTTTTTATGTTTTCACATCGATGTTATCCGATCTGTAGACCTGGGCGAAAACGAGTATCCTTGGACGACGTATTCACGTAAAACCTAACGGCTATGTCTCCGAACATAGCCTCGAAGCCTTTAATACACCGAGAGAAAGGTTTGGTTATAATAAACAAATTGTGGTTATAATAAGCAAACTTTCAGTTTTTGTTAAGTTAATAATAGTTCTTAAAGTTGAAAAATGCGGACGGACGGACGGGCACGGGACCAGAACATAAGGCTTCTTGCTATACTTTGTATATAGGCCTAAAATATATTCACTTGGTAACCTTTTGCCAACCATAAAAATGCTCTGATTGGTTGACTTCTTTTTACCAATAAAAATATATATCGAAGAGATTTTTTTAATTTCTTCAGAATTTTGAAACGAGCTGCACATCAGTCGAGTTCCATATCAATCGACTTCCACTGCATTCACTTATTAGAAGGTCATTGATACCGAATAAGGTATTATAGATAAACGAAGAAGATTGAAGAAAATAAATATGTACTATACAATCTACATAATAAGTAATATAAAAATTATTTATTTATTTATTTTTGTCATCGCGTTATGAATGCAAATAGGAATAATACTACTGTTGACAACTAATTTTGAAATTTTTAATCAATACGTGTTGAAGCATTGACATTCTTTTCTTGACTTTCTTCTTAGCTCGTGTTTGCTTTAAAATGTTTTTGAATATTCGTATTTGAGAATCAGTAAAAATATTATTTCTTTTCCAAATCGCAATTAATTTCATAACTCTACACCTAAAATCACTATTGCACTTAAGATTTCTCAAATGTTGAAAAACATTACCAAGAACATCATTAAAATCATTTCTAAAGTCTTCAATTTCTATGTGTGATGTTGAGATAACCGCATTTATCAATTTCAAATAAAATATTTTATCAACCAAAGAGGATAATAAAATGTTTTCATACCAGACTTTTACTAGCAATTTGTGGTGTTTTCTTTCTTGAATGATCCATTCCTTTGTTTCTTCAAAAGTACTTTCATCTAAATTTAAGAGAATGGTAATAAATTTTTCTGAATCAAATTCCATTTTTTTACAATTATTATTTGTAGACTTGCTTATATAGTTTTATACAAAATTTATGATTACCAGATTATCAGATTATTTAAAAGATAATTCAATTATTAAAAAAAATAGTATATAGCGTAACTTGCTCAAAATTAAACTACACCTGCCACTTGCCTTACCGTAGATGGACTGTACGCGTTAGCTAGCTGTGTTATTTAAAACGCAGTTTTCGAGAGCATGGGTTTCGAAAAACAAAACGTTCGTAACAAAACGTTCTTCAGTACTCAGATCTAAATTCAGCTAAATGAAAAGTACGATGGAAAAGTAGACGCCAGCTGATACAAATAAAACTAAAAAGAAACCAAGAGTCGATTTATTGTATTAACACAGATAGAAAATAAAGATGTCGACAAATTTAATTAATTCACTAATCAAAACAAAACCTAAAACATACACATAAGGATTAAGTAAAGCTAGTACGTAATTGAGGATTACGAACTAGAAAAATAAAATAAAAATACAAAAGTGAAGAACTCACATCCACCTGAAGGGTAGATTCAGTCAAGTAAAAAAATACAGTTGAGTATCCCTGAAGAGGATAACCCAACAAAAAGAAGTTATGCTCAGCAAAGATTAATTGCACACCGGATGTCATTATCTCGGGATTATTGACTTACAAAATAGAACCTGGCATACAGCATCATTTAAAACAAGTATATGCATCTCTATGAGACTTACCCTGAATGCAGTACTACCAACTTCACGACTCAGCAATTGTCTTTCCTTCGTCAGGACTTTCGAATTCAATAACATTACTTAATCATTTTATTGGTCTACCATCCAGGAATGAAAGTCTACAAAATAGAGAACACAAAATACACATTAAAAAAATTGAAGCCTAGGCTTCGAGGCTATGCTCGGAGACATAGCCGTTAGGTTTTACGTAAATACGTCGGCCAAGGATACTCGTTTTCGCCCATGTCTACAGATCGGATAACATCGATGTGAAAACATGAAAACAACTTCCAAGCTTTCGCAGAATTTTGACAATACGAAACTTATCATCTTCATTTAGCTGCTTTTGCATTTCGTTCACAAATTATTCCGTCTTTATATTCATACAGTTGTTGACTTCTCGATTTGTTTTCTTAAAGTACGTTTTGCTAGAAACTGTAGCAGCAGAGCAGTTACGGCCGCGTCAACTGCGATTGCAATACCTAATGGGGCAAAACAGCTTCAAACCTGGCAGAAAATAAATAAACTAAATACTATATAAACACTCCTACTTATAGTAAGTAGTCCGGTCAATATAGACATTTCAAATAACAAAAATTGCCGGAGAGCCAAATTTTGGTGAAGAGCTGGGGTTTACCATTACAAATAAAGTTTTAAAAGTCCCCATCGATCCTATGTGTGCTACAAAAGTTATTCGGCGCCAAAGGTCAAAATTTGAGGTTTTTTGGATTTTTCTAGAAAACGGTAAACTTTATCAAAAAAAACCTTAAACCAAAGTTGTAGATCTTAAAATTCTCTACAAAACTGGTCATTATAATTTTTTTCCTAAGAGTTACCATTCCTGAGATATCGCGATTCTAAGAGTCACATTATATATGATATATGCACATTATATAAAGCTGCTTTACTCACTGATTCATCATTTCGAGTGAAAATGTTTGACCACTTCTAAATATCGTGGAAAGCTGAAATTTTGCAAACCTGTTGGGTTACTGGCACAACCACCCAGAACAATCGAAAATGTTGAAAAAGTTACCCCCGAACCCTTCTGCGAAGGTTGAAAGGTTTTTGCTAAATGTGGTTGCATCGCCGTTATTTGGCGTCGGATTTTGATTTTCTAAAAAGTTTTGAAGTTGTCGTGACGGCGGCATAATAGAATAGTCAGATGTTTTTTACTGCCACGTGGGTAGAGGGGATTCAGTTCGTGGCTTATCTGTGCATATCATGTATAATGTGACTCTTAGAATCGCGATATCTCAGAAATGGTAACTCTTAAAAAAAATCAAAAAAACAATTTTTGTAGAGAATTTTAAGATCTACAACTTTGGTTTGAGGTTTTTTTTGATAAAGTTTACCGTTTTCTAGAAAAAACCAAGAAACCTCAAATTTTGACTTTTGACCCCGAATAAATTTTGTAGCACACATAGGATCGATGGGGACTTTTAAAACTTTATTTGTAATGGTAAACCCCAGCTCTTCACCAAAATTTGGCTCTCCGGCAATTTTTGTTATTTGAAATGTCTATATTGACCGGACTACTTACTATAAGTAGGAGTGTTTATAGTATTTAGTTTATTTATTTTCTGCCAGGTTTGAAGCTGTTTTGCCCCATTAGGTATTGCAATCGCAGTTGACGCGGCCGTAACTGCTCTGCTGCTACAGTTTCTAGCAAAACGTACTTTAAGACAACAAATCGAGAAGCAGGGCCGGATTACGTCTATTTGGCGCTCTAGGCTAATTTAACTTTGGCACCTATTTAATTTACCTATTAATAATTTAGAGCATAAAGCGTGCTTACACTCTGAAAAATTATTTGTCGTCGTAACAAAATCATTAGTAGCAATAGCCTCAACAGAATTTTTTACTGTTACAACAAATTTTATACTGCTTGGAAAAAAAGTTTGTTCTAAACACAAAAAAGTTTGTTGTAGCAGCAAAAAATTCTGCTACTAATGCTTTTGTTATGACGACAAATCTCTTTTCAGAGTGTACAAGTTTTTTTTTATTAAAAACCAAGACAAAACAAAGTTACAAAGATACAAAGATACAAAGCTTTCAGTAGCGGCGCCTAAAAATTTATCAGCTGCTGATAAATAGACAGCAGAAGTATCAAGTTCAAAATTAATTTTCGGGTTAGTTAGTTTTCACTTGACTTCCTAAAATATATGAAAAAAGAGTATCAGAAGCGATATTTCAATTTTCATTGTGGAAATATAAAAATTTTACAACTCTACACTCTATCTACTTGTGTTAGCTATATCAAATATTCCTTTTGCGCTTGTCGATGGTTGCTCGAATTCCTGTTTTTCATAGTCGGGGACATCAATTTGATTTTTTGCTTGAAAATGAGTCTAATTTTGACACTTTCTCTAGTAAAACCAGTGACGGCTACAGGGGTGGGCCATGGAAGGCACTTGCCTACTCTGTTCATTGCAGTGCCTACCCAATTTATTTAGGTGCTTATTTCAATAATGTATTTTTACGAGTTTATTTATAAATGTTGTGTGCTCCTGCCCACCCCAAATATATTAGGCCCAATTTATGCCCACTTATTTCTAAAATGCTGGCGCCGTCGCTGAGTAAAGCTTGAACTTTTTCTTACCAATCTTTCGAAACTTTCTTCCTATATTCCAACCTCTGAGTTTTTGTGCGACTATACATACTTAAAAATTTCCAAAATTGTTATGCAAACTGCATTACATATACACATATTATTAAAAACATGTATTTCGACCTAAGTAATGTAATATTTCTTAGCATATTTTCATAAATGTATTAATAAAAATAAAAATTTAACCCTTGAATTTAATTGAATTTAAAAGGCTGGTGCCTTTTCTGCAAACGGCGCCCTAAGCTTTAGCCTAGTCAGCCTAGTGCATAATATGGCCCTGTCGAGAAGTCAACAACTGTATGAATATAGAGACGGAATAATTTGTGAACGAAATGCAAAAGCAGCTAAATGAGGATGATAAGTTTCGTATTGTCAAAATTCTGCGAAAGCTTGGAAGTTGTTTTCATGTTTTCACATCGATGTTATCCGATCTGTAGACCTGGGCGAAAACGAGTATCCTTGGCCGACGTATTCACGTAAAACCTAACGGCTATGTCTCCGAACATAGCCTCGAAGCCTAGGCTTCAATTTTTTTTTTAATTTTTGAACATGTTACCGATTTTATAGACGTATTCACGTCAAAAATCAACAGCCTGCCAGTTCCAATACTCATCAACCGAGTTAGTGTGACTACAAACTCAATTAATCTCTACTGAAACATCTTCATAAAATCAAATCATCCGCTTGAAGTCGAGGTGTACCATCCCAAATATAAAAAAAAACGTAAATCCACGTCCGGGATTGAAAAGTGGTGAAACATCAAAAAGACTAATCCTCGAAGTCTGGCTTTCCAACAGAAGATAAATTTCGATCCAATAGGTATCACAACTTCACAAGGAAACATTCTCTTGTGAATAAAGAAAACAACCATCGGCATCGAAATTCACAAGGAACGAAATAACCATTCTTCGGAAATAATACTGTTTCAAACCCCAAATCTTCAAAACAGATGACAGATAAACAGCGTCATCACAAAAACATCAGCCAATACTGGAACCATATGTGGACAAGAAAAGATTTCCAACATTGATATCCATATTTATTTTACGATGTCAAATTAAAATTATGAAAAGAACTAAAAAGCAAATAATTGCAAATACGGATAACCAGTAACCTGGGTGCTAAAAATAATTTGTTAAACAAATTAGTTGGAAGTAAAAATAACATAATTACCCGCTAAACAGCAAAACTAAATAAAATAAACCATTAAAAACTAAAATGGACGAACACCAGATTTTACGTCGATCTCTTTCGAAATTCAACGCATAATGGCGCCTATCAAAAATGAACAAAAAATTTTCGCAACCAATAGCGATCCAGTGGCGTCGCATGAAAGTAATTGTAACGGACAAAACGTCGTTTGGCACGTTACACTTACTTTCATCCGTGGAATTCTTTAGATTTCAACTTGTTTGGAAATCTCTGGAATTCTTTGGAAATTACTGGAATTCTTTGGAAATTACTGGAATTCTTTGGAAATCCCTGGGGTTCTTGGAAATCCCGGGAATTCTTTGAAAATCCCTGGAATTCTTGGAAATCACTGGAATTTTTTGAAATCTCTGGAATTCTGAGTCTTGTGTACAGAAATTCTACTGGATATTTACCTCTTGGTATTATAGATAAACGAAAAAGATAGATGAAAATACAAACTACATAATAATATAAAAATTATTTATTTATTTATTTTTGTCATGAAATGAAAATATGAATAATACTACTGATATGTTGACAACTAATTTTGAAATTTTTAATCAATACATGTTGAAGCATTGACATTCTTTTTTTGACTTTTTTCTTAGCTCGTGTTTGCTTTAAAATGTTTTTGAATATTCGTATTTGAGAATCAGTAAAAATATTATTTCTTTTCCAAATCGCAATTAATTTCATAACTTTACACCTAAAATCACTATTGCACTTAAGATTTCTCAAATGTTGAAAAACATTACCAAGAACATTATTAAAATCATTTCTAAAGTCTTCAATTTCTATGTCTGATGTTGAGATAACCGCACTTATCAATTTCAAATAAAATATTTTATCAACAAAAGAGGATAATAAAATGTTTTCATACCAGACTTTTACTAGCAATTTGTGGTGTTTTCTTTCTTGAATGATCCATTCCTTTGTTTCTTCAAAAGTACTTTCATCTAAATTTAAGAGAATGATAATAAATTTTTCTGAATCAAATTCCATTTTTTTTCAATTTTTATTTAAAGACTTGCTTATATAATTTTATACAAAATTTAAGATTACCTGATTATCAGATTATCTAAAAGATAATTCAATTAATAAACAAAAATAGTAAATGTCGCAAACGTTTTCATTAAACTATGGTATCATCATCAGGCGATGAATCCTAATTCTGATATGATACATTTCCAATTCGTGGAATCAATTCCCTGACAGTCCCCGTGAAAAGTGTATGGAGTATTTTAGTTAGATAATTTTATGATCTAACAGCAATTACTGGTTTAATTTTTGTATGAGCCATAGAGAGCGAGATAATAGCGTTCAAACAGCTCTACCTATAGTATTTTTTAATCAAAACTTATCTTTCGTATCTCATATCTCGAGAACAAGTAGGTGTACGAAAACCAAACTGGGCTTTTTAGAAAGGGCGTTTATTTATAAAAACATAATTATATAGGTGTCGTTGCCGTTTGAGCAGTATGAAGCGAGAAAAATGCGGCGATACACGTTGCATGCTCAAATTTGGGTGTTTTTGCATTTTTACACATATTCAGATTCATATCTCGAGAAGAGTTAGAGGCGTATTTACGTCAAATATCCCTTTTTAGGTATTTAAATTGAGACCGTCAACGCAACGTTTGTTATAAGTGTTTTTCACGTCATGACGCGTCAGAGGCCCGAGGAGGCATGGGTATGAAACAGAGATATTTGGTTTGGTGGGGCACTGCTTCCGCTGTATAGCTCGACAAGCGCCACTAAAGAGATATGATGTTTTACAAGTTTTATGTTTTTACAATATATTTATTCTAGAGCTATACTGCAAAAGTAAAATTTCGATTGAAAAATGTTCAAGTCAAAATTAAAATTATTAATTATTTTTTGTTTACTTCTCTTATGGTAGAATTGACCAATAACTATAATATTGTGGTTATTTTTGAAAAGTGCTTTTTTATGAAATTTTTATTTAAAATTTATTCTTTTATCAATTTTTCTCTATAGATAGGTATAATATATAAAACTAGTAAATGTTTAATTTGCTAAATTAATAATAAACTTAAAATTTATTTTAAATTATAATTAAATAAAATTTATTTCAATAATTTAAATTTATTGTAAATACTACAAATTAAATTAAAATAATTAAATAATTTAAATAAAATTTTAATTTAATTAAATAAAATTAAAAAGAATTTTACCAAAGTAAATATACAAAGTTTTTATTGAAAAATATCCAATGCGACAAATAATTATTAATTGTTGGTTCTAGTTCGGCGGTAAATATAATACAAAACAATAAATAAAACAAGTATTTAACAAAACAATGCTTTAAAACACGATACAATCGTGGCTTTAAAGAGATTTAAAATCTCAATTTTTAAAATGAACAAAAATCAAATTTGTCTATTTGGAGAATCCATAGTTAGTTACAAACAATACAATAAATTACAATTACTAATTATTATTACCGAACTAAAGCTGCCCACTCACGTTACTGCTCCGCAGTACGATTTTGCAGGATGCGACGAAATTGAATCGTGTGTTGCAGCGCTCCGACCAACTTGGCAGTATAGGATCGCAGAAAAGCCGGTCAGTCTGCTGCAGGACAATGCAATTTTGTTGTTCAATTTCCCTACACGAATAGTACTTAAACTGCTCAATTGCAATTGCATTCAACAAAATCGGTACTGCGGCGCAGTAACGTGAGTGGGCAGCTTATGGGCTCAGGGAAAATCAATTTCCCTGCGCGTACATAAGCAGGGAAGTGTTGTTTCGATGATGAATTCCGGAAAAAAACCGTTTCGACCGTTTTGACAACCCGTCAAACATAATTTTTATTGTGTCTTTATTCTATTGTTATGTTACATCAACATGTTCGTCAAAATTTTGATAAAAAAATAATCAAAATGTTGAACGTGTGACCAGGCCATTATAATATAATAATTGAAATGAACAAATATAAATTACTACTATAAATAGTGCACGATGGCAGGTTGAAGTTATTCAATAATAGTCAATTATATTTTATTTCAAATTAATTTGAATTTTTTTCTCATTCTTAAATCACAAGAAGAAGACAGAAGAAATTAATTATTATTACTATAGACTATAAATAGTAGTAAGAAAAAGTGTAAATTTATACAAAGTTTGTCATGCTTTTTATAAAATCAACCGGACTTGAAAGAAATCAATTTTTATTGTGAAATTTTCTTGTAAACTCATAACCGAAAAAACAATGCGATGAATGAATTCGGGATATTTGTTTAACCTCGGTTTACACTGAAAAAAATATTATGACGTAGGGTATACTAAAATTCAATGATGTAGGTAGTTTATAAACAATTCATTGAGATAATGAAAAATCATTATAATAGTATAGTAAGTGCATAATCTTAAAAATTATTTTTATTGTAAGTCGTTTTTTGTATTGCTAGTGAACGTAATCTTTTCACTCTGACACACTTATTCCAAAAACCCTTAAAATCCGTTATCTTGAGTAATATTTTTAGTGACTTATAAACATCTGAAGGAATCAAATCTGCCGCTGGCTGTAACAATTTTAATTATTATCTACCTGCAAATAATAATTTTACTTTTTACCTAATCATAAATAAAAATACGTTTGTTTCATTTTGTTGCAGTTTTTCCCAAATTGGATGCGCTTGCGTTAGGTAGGGGCGGGTTTTAACTCAAATAAGGAGTTTCCCCCAGAATCAACCAAACCAATGTCCTATAAACCCTTCAGTGTATTCCTTTATTTGAACAAATTTTAGTACATTAAATTTTGAAAATATTTTTAATCGAATAACAATCGAAAAATATTCCACGCCATCTGAAAATTCAAAATAGTAAGTTCTTTGTTGAAAATTTCTGAAATGACAATTTATACGTAATTTTTTTGATTTCAGTTTTGATTTTGAATTTCACCGTAGTAGACGTTTCCGGTTATGTTAAGGTGCATTGTTTTATCTGTCAGCCGTGTGTTAATTTCGGACATACAGATTTTTATTATTTTAATCACGTGTTAAGTAACTACTTGGACATGAATACCAGCACAAACAATCAATTAATTATTCGCGACAGACCTGGGGTGCCTGCTCAAATAGACAGATCTCGCAATTTAATTACAATAAAAAGATATAACGAAGATGATTTTGGCAGTGTTAAAGAAAATCCCACGAAATACAGAAGAATTAATGGTCAAAATGGAAGTAGCTTACCTCAAATAGCAATCAAGATGAAGAACAACGATTCCCCAAGCAGCGTTAAAACCGAGGTATTTTTTTCTCATTCTTAAATCACAATACTCAATATCAAATCAATAACATCTTCAGGTTGTTCTTCTCAACGGCAATTGGGACACCACTAATAAAATTCCCAATATTGTCGCCGAAATGCACAATGTAAATATCGAAGAACTTCAATCCCTTCAAAACAGTTGGAACTCCAATGCACCTGAAGCATCCTTCAAAAATGATGCAAAATCTGATTTCGTGAACTGCTTAATACCTAGTCCAAAAGGCTCGGATAGTGGAATTGAAGGAGATTCTTTCGATGGTAACCTTTCCTGGTTATTAAATTATAAAATCCAAGATTTAACTCCCGTTCCATCAGGTTTGTTTTTCAAATATTTATTAGTTCGCACAGCACTTTTTAGGAAAAACGTTTTCGAGCACTTACTTTTACTAGCAACTTTTTTTTGGTTATTGTTTGTTAATAAGTAAACATCTCGTGTCAACAATCACTTAGTAATTTGAGGTTTAGTTTTTTCGAAAATTTCAGTGCCCTCTTATTGTTTTATTTAAAAAAAAATAGTTTTAATGAAAGTATAAGAAATTGGTATTATATTTTAGACTGTGATACTCCACCAGCGTTGGAACAAGATGTAAATACTGTCGAAGCATCATCAAAATTTTCCCTAGTTTCCGAAAATGAAATAAATGGAGTTTTCGTTTCGGAACCGGCGAATAGAGAATATTATGAGCAGCGCATCGAAAATGTAAGTAAAAAATTTCCTTCTTTCAAATTTTAAAAGAAACCTGGAGCCCTAAAACTATAGTAAAGATGTTAATTATTATTTAATTGCTTAATTTTTGTATGATACACTTATGTTCTGAAGACGGCCAAGGCTAAGCTTTGGCAACCTGATTTTATTTTAAATTATCCTTTTTTTGGATACAAAGATTTATTGGTTTCTTAATGTAAAAACTTCTTCTAAAGCAGGACATAAATCTAACATGGTTGAAAGTTATGAGTTAGTAATTATTTGTTGTTGCAGGTGAACGCGAGTAGATTAATACCCGAAAATGAATCGAACAGCCTTTCAAAAGACGATACAGTAAAACTCCATGGACACGCCTACAGATATTCAGGACCCAGGAAACCACCCTTTACATACACCGAACTGATCGAGCACGCTCTCAACGAAAAGGGAGAGCTTACCGTGTCTGGAATTTACCAATGGATATCGTAAGTCTAAATGAAAACAATTTAAATAATTTAAGCTTGTTGATGGCATCATAACCAAGTATAACAGAACAAAATTTGTGAAAACCATCGAGACCCTTTATTTGCTCATAAAATTGTTGACATTAACAGTCGATAAATTTGCATGTGGTAAATCACTGCATTAAAATATATTTGAAGAGACGGCAGGGGCTAAACCAAGTTGTAAAGCTTTCCCTTGAGATCGTCAATATAACCGTACCAGGCACGATTTAATCGCGGTCACAAGACTAAACATCGTTCAATTTGAAACCCCGTAATTCACCTGGCCGCAGGATGTAAACTTTTTAAATTTCCACCCCTACATACATGATACGTTTTGGACAATTAACGTGTTTAAATGTTTGATACGGATGAGTGGACCGACATTGGTGGTTTGTGCAGGGTGTAATTCACATGATCCTTGCAACTGCTTTGTAGCAAAAGATGGACGGAAGTAGACTAAATTATAACAAAATCCATTAAAATATGTTAATGAACAATTACTCGGTGCCGTACTTAATAATAAGCGTAAGCTGGAAGCTTTTTGCCCAAAAACTTATTGGAGAAGCCTAATCCTCTTTTAAAAGTTTTAAAAAATCAGGGACATGCAGAAAATGTACCCAACCAAAATCTAAAATATAAAAATATACGGCAACAACAGTATTAGTTGCCGAGGTGAATAATGCTTTATTACGGCTGAGCGCGCTAAGATAGTTTACTATGTTAACTACACTATGATATATTTTGAATTGTAATTAATGTGCTTTTTTTTATATAAAATCGCAAATTAAATTAATCAAAATTTTAATCCGTTATCAAAACAGATTAAAAAATATATCATAGTGTTCGGAAAATTCTCCTCTTTTTTTTAAAAACTAAAAAAAAATCATAGTTGTATCTATAACCAATTTTGAGCTGTAACTGAAGTTTTGAAACAGTTCTAAAAATCGCACCCTTAACTATAAGTGCGAGGTTGTAATGAAGTTTAACACCGAGGTACATTATGTACATAATATACTACGTATTTTATTCAAAATCACAGTTCCGAAATTCACAAATTAATAGTAAATAATTAATTACTTAAGTATTATCTATGTAGGTTGGAAAGTAAATCAAAATATTGTTCCGATTAGTTCATACATGTGAAAGTACTTAAACTATTTTCTAACTGATTAAAATTAAAATTCTGAAATGGGTCGATTACCTATCGATTGTGAATGAAACAAATAAAACAAACAAAGCAAACGCTCCCCACAGCACAGTTCTGGAGTCTTAAATTTAAATTTTTTAAATTCGCTAAACTCATAGACAATAACAATCTCATGAAGTAGCCCTTTCACTCACAGTAATTCTTTGGAGTTTAGATATTTTTAACTGAAAATTAAATTTATAAATTATATAAATAAAAAATATAAATACAATTTTCTAGTTTTACGAATATGCCAAAAGAAGTAATACACAGTAAAAAAAATGCTAAAAATAATGTTAATTTGGCACAAAACTCGTGGCAAATAGGGTCCACTTCATAATAATGGCAAATCATCAACGACCTTAGTAGGCAATGCGTCTCTTTAAAACTATGATAAATATTTCACTAGTGCCGATTGTTAATTTACCTGACTGAAGTGAATAAAAATGCACTAATCTCTTGTTAAATTTACCTTGAAAGATTGATAAATATTCCCAAGGTTGCATAACAGTTAATGTTTTGCAAACCAAGCAAAAGTATTTATAACTGACATGAAGTGAATTTAATTATTTGAATTGGTAATTTTACCAACAATAAATGTTTGTTAAAAAATGACACATCATATTGGGAAAATATCTTAGATTATGTTGGAAATTAACAAAAATTAACGTTAATAAACGCAACTTTAACAAAACAGCAAAGAAATAGAAGTTTACCAACCGTGGTAGAGAAATTCATCAACTCATATTTTAACAATATGCAAAATTTTCAAATTAAGTAAAATTAACTAGAACTTTTGACAAATATTACCATGATAAAAATACCAATGAAATAATGAAAGTTTATTTTATATCTTTTTTTACTGTGTAAGTTTAAAATTGATTATAATTATATAATAATTGTTAAACAGTGCGCCGAAAAGGCTGGCGCCGGCCCTGTATTATCACCAATTAAAGACATACTTTGGTAACATTAAGTCTTTTTTAAATTTCAATAACCCTAATCTCCTGTTAACAACATAAGTAGCTATAAGTAGGTAACCCATTGTTAAATAGGTGCGAGCGCAGTTTACATTTTAGATTAAAAAATAAAATTGGAGAAAATAAAATGCAGGTATTTTAGAGCGCAATTTACATTACCCCAATAATATACGTAAGCGCAATATACAATATTCGTGTTTGCTGTATGAAACAAAAATATTAAATGCTATTATGATAAAAGTTGTATAAAAATTATATAAGTCTTCTTATATGGGATAGAATTTACCTATTTTGAAAGATTATATTCATAAACAAATAACTCAAAAAAAAGTAAATAAAAAAATTAGTGAAACTCGATATAAATATTTTAAGATCAAAAAAATGTACACTAACTTTTTAGAACTAAGTTGTTTTAAGTTTTTTCAAAACCAACTAGGAACATAGTTCATCGCCCGATCCCGATGATGCCATATATAATGAAAACGTTTGCGATAATTATATACTTACAGCCAGTGGCGTATTATCGCAAAAACCCATGAAGCCCGGGCTTGTGGCACAAAATTTTAGGGGCGCAAAATTTCAGGAGATGCAAAATTTAATTTCAGGAGTTGTAATTACCTAATCATTAATCGTCTTAATTATTATTAAAAATAAGTACTTATCATTTTCTTTATAAATTTTTCTAATTTAAAAAAAGGTTAACTGGAAAATCGAGGATAGGGGCGCAAAATATTAAAGGCTTGTGGCGTCACACTTGGTTAATACGCCTTTGCTTACAGCGTTCTTACGGTGTCTTTTATTTATGAAAACTTAAAAGCATTTTAGTTCTAAACGGTGAGTGCATTTTTTAAGTTTTTTAAAATATTGATATAGTTAAATCAATAGATGTTCATTTATGGTTTTTATTGGACTACAATTAAAATAGATTTTTTTCCGCGTCCAAAGTCCAAAGGTACCCAACACTTGATATTTTGTTTTTTAATTTTTGTTCAAAACTTAATAATAAAATGAAAATATAGTGCATTTAATAAAACTTTTCAGTAGCCTGGCTTGGTTGGTAATATTTAAGGATTTTAGGTAATGTAAATGTCAAAGTCAAAGTTTACATCTATTTATTTTTAAATTATACGGCCTAAAAGTGCATAATTGAAGTGACAGAAAAACTTAAAATAATTTTAAGAAAATGTAGAAACAAAAAATTAGTCTATTTTATTAAAATAATAATAATAATATCATATTTATAGTTTATTTTTTACTTGCCTTGGCATTTTTACTTACGAAAAACGTTACATCACGTGTTTATATTTATGTTAGTAAGGCAAAATTTGAGTCTCGTGTTTAAAATTGATTATCAAACAGCTCACTTTCGCTTAATTTGGAGACAAAATGTTTTATAGTTTGCATACATAAACCCCGGGTGGCTTGTTGAAGAATAAAAAAAAGAATTTTTTATCACCCGTATGACAGAAAAAGATATTGTAAACTCAAACACATTTTATCGACATTCGTTTCTTTCCCCTTTAGAGCTTGGATAAGGAAAAATTTTGAATTACACTTGAAGATATTTGTATGTGTAACCTTTGTAGGTAATCATTAAATCTATATGTCATGGAACCTAAGAGAGTTTGGAAGAATTGTTGAAAACACATTATATTGTCCAAGTTAAAGTGTTACTTTTTATGAACACACGTTTAGTGCCTAGGTACTAAAGTCAAAGTAAATCGTCGTAATAATTCCGACGATCATTGTCAATACCTACTATACAAACTGCAACAAAAGGTCGAATTTTAATTCTTAATAAAACATTAAACAATATAGGACCGGGGCACAGTGCCGTAGCCAGACTGAAAGATTAGGACAGGCTCAAAGGAGGCTGAAATTGTCTACAAAAATTTTGGTTAATCAGACGTATTTTAATGCATAGATATTAAAAAATAGCCTGCGAATAACGGAAGTGCTCGAAAGTAAACTTAAATGAACATAAAAAATTTGAACTTTAAAGCAACATAAAACGAAAAATATCGTACTACAGGGAATTCAGACTGCGTCATTCTAATCTTCTCGTCAATCTGCGAAATCTAGGAAATCGCAAAAATTGTTGCTAATTTTAAACTTTCAGTTTTTGGGGTCAAAAGTCACCAAGCAGAGGTTTTTTTTCAAAAATCCTAAAAAATTTAAAATGGCATTTTTTATTAATTAATCCGACGTATTTTAATGTATAGATATTAGAAAAACAACCTGGGAGTGGCGGAAGCGCCAGAAAGTAAACTAAAAGCAAATAAAATATTTGAACTTAAGAAATACATAAAACGAAAAAATTATAGGTACTTGAGAGAATTTATTCTGACTGCGTCATTCTAATTTTCTCGTTAATCTGCATAGGAAACTGCAAGAATTGTTGCTAATTGCAAACTTTTATTTTTAGGGTCAAAAGTCACCAAAGGGGTTATCAAAATTTATTATATCAAATAAAATGTCGGCGCTTTGCGTTTGGACCAGGGGACTCATCCCCCTGGTAATGGTAGAGGTATTCTGTGGGATATGCACTGCAACCGATCCAAATCAGGAGGATTCGGACAATCTCTGATCTATGACAAAACCGCTGGGTTTAGTGCTGATTTTGTATGTTAGTTTTTGAGGTTGGTTTTTGGCGTCGGTTTTACATGACGATTTCAGAGGGGTAACGACAGCAAAAACATGTTCCATGTTAAAACTTTTTATTTAAAATTGAATATTTTAGTTTCAATTTAGACCAAAAAAAAAGTTGGCCCTGGCCAGCGGCCAGGGCAGGCTCAAAATTTTTTAGGGCAGGCTTAGCCTGCCCTGGAAGCCTGCCCTGGCCTACCCCTGGCTACGGGCCTGCCGGGGCAAATTACAACACTTTTTAATTTTTATTTTATTTAAAGACTATTATGAAAAAAAGTATCCAAATATTGGTAGACATATGTATATTAGTCCTTAAGAAACATAGGTACATATAATACAGTTAAGTAACTTAAAAACAATAATGGATCTGACACACCTAAGAACCATTAAATTACACGTATTTTGTACCGATGGCGGTATCAATTATCTTATCCGTAAAAAAATTATCTAAACTGTTGCAACTTACCCCGGTCTTCCCTACCCATACTAGTGCATTTTGCATTTCTATTGCATTTATCGAGTTGGAGATTAGTTGAAGTCCTTAATCCTTAAATTAATTTTGCTCCTTGGAACATTAAATCGATAAATAAGTACTGCACTGTACTATCACATTTTTATAGTATATTGTTCTTAGAACATACACAAAACTAGGATTTAGATTTTTAGATATTTATTATTCTAAAAAATAATTATTCAGTAGAACCCCTCTATAACGAGTCTCGCACTGAGAGAAAGAAATTGCTTAATCAAACGATAAACGATTCAACCAACAAATTTTTTGCATTGCGGGTGGCGAATGCAAAACGTGCATTAAACTAATGCAAATAAAATGTTAACTTTTTTGCGTTATTTTAACATGAGAAGTATTTCCTTGAACGTTCTCGTTGTGTTAATTGAATCAAAATTTACTACACTAAAGCTATCAGTTTCTTTAATAGGACGTAGTAAAAGGTTGATTCAACATTCCGCACTTTTCGAACTAACCAAGTAGGTATATTGTATCAACCATTTCTGTGCATTAAATTAAACAATTTATTCTATTGTTTGAATCATTTTAGGTTTTTGATGTTACTTATTGGGAATTATGGGTTGGTGGGGCGTTGGTCATGTGCCAGGTGACGCTGAGCAAGAAAAATGGTTGTCGTTGTAAAGAATATTATGTGTAATTGTTAGAAAAATATAATTACGTTAATATAAAGCGTAGCATTATTTCTCGAGTAAACATTACACTAACTTATGATGGTATTAAATCAAGCACTCTAAATTGAATGCGTATATCCAATGTTGAACCATCACAATAGGTGTATTACTGTATTAACAGTAGTGCATTTTATGAATAAATAAATTTAAACAAATAATCCTCAAAGGTATTAACTTTTAAACAATTATTCATAACTATAGTATCCATTTCTCTAGCACTTTGCAAACGCATATTTCATGAATACATCAAGGTTATTATGCATCAAAGATCAAACTGAAATATATGATAATAAACTTGCGCAGTGGCTCGCATATTTTCAAGCTTCTATTCAACAATTTTATTGTGTTCAGTTTAACTGATTAACATTTCGGTTGCATTGAAATGACATACTAAAATGCTACAACAAGACAAAATAATAGTTTCGTTCAAGAATTTCATTGGATTTCTTCCAATCTAACTATTTTATTAATTCAACGATAATATCGTATAGAAGCTTATTTGAACCCATTATAAACATTAAATCAAATAATATTTATTTAACAAAACTAATGCATTGAAACAACATTTTTGAATTTATTGAAACAACTGAAAATTGTTTCATTCAACGAAATTTCGTTTAATTTAATAAGAAAAGATTCAACATTTCAGATTCGTTCAATTTACCATCTCTTTTCTCTCAGTGCGGTTATAACGAGAAATCGGCTATAACGAAGAAAAGTTTGGTTCCTTGACTTTTGTATGCATACTAAACTGACTGTTTATAGCGAAAATCTGTTATAACGAGGTCCATTGAGTTCTCGTTATAGAGGGGTTCTACTGTATCATAAAATCGCCACCAGAGATAAGGAAATATTTATTTGCAAAAATGTTTGCATCGGCCGGGAATCGAACCCGGGCCGCCCGCGTGGCAGGCGAGCATTCTACCACTGAACCACTGATGCTTCTTTTATGAATTTTGTTAAATTTTAAAATAAGTTAGGTACAATATTAGCATGATTTTCCAATATCATTTTTACAGTTCGATGCGCATTTTGGCATCGCTCCAGATTTAGTTTTATATAATATTATTAATTCTGAGAAGTCGACGTATTAATAAATTTAGACAACTTCCCTATTATGTATGTATCACAAAGTTTCTCATTCCATACCTTCCAATAGATATTAAATGGAAAAGGTGGAAAAGTTAATTTTTATTGTGTCTGTCATTATTGTAATTAATGTTAAAGCAATCCCCCTTTTATAAATTACATTTTGGATCATAAATAAAACCCCTTCATTTTTTCAGTAAGCGTGAAATGTGCATTGAATACTCTACCAGCCAAAATAATTTCGATAATTGCTAGTCGATTATCACGTCGTGTGTAAGGTGCAGATATGGATGGTTAAACACAGGTGTCCCTGTTAAAATTATACGTACATTATAATATACCCACTCGGAAATGGAGAAGGTATAGCAAAACGATTGTAACCCTTCTGTTGTTTTTCTTAAATCTTTCTGTTGGGGTGCATTGTATTTATTTATGTTTATATCCGAGTATCCGGCAGTAATAACAATAATATATACAATTTGTAGATGTAGGTATGCATGAAAATAGTAAGTCAATGATTTACTGACAAAAAGAAAAAGTTTCGTCCACAGACTAAAGAAGGGTTTGCAGTGCCTGGTACGATTTCTTTCAAAGTATATTATCTGAAATTATACGGAATCTGAAGGGATAACGAAAATGGTTGTAGCATTATCTTAGTGTTATTGACTTTTCAGCTTTCTTCTGCATATTAAACGAAATACAAATTTTCTATAAAGCAAATTTTTCAAATATAATTTTTTATAATCTCTTGCAGAGACCATTTTCCATTTTATAAGCAAAACGATGATAGATGGAAAAACTCAGTTCGGCATAATTTGTCCATAAATCCGCATTTCAGGAAAGGAAATAAGGCTGTACATGGTGCGGGTCACCTTTGGACAATTGCGCAACGTGAAGATAAAAAAACGTGGAATATTGTAAGTGTCGCGAAAAAGTTCTTTCGTCTGTAAAATAATTATCGACATATTTTTGGAAAGCTAATTTCCATTATTGCTTTGTAATTTTTCTATTTTAAGAAGAAGCAACGGATGCAACAGTTTTTGCAAACAAGTTTTAACGATTTTAAAGACAGACAACGTGATATTGAACTTGAAACAGCAACCGCCAGTATTCTTCCAGAAAATTCCGTTGAAAATTCCTACGACGTAAATGTAAGTTGTAAAGTGAGTGACTTTTTTTATTAACAACATTATGACTTATTTTTGAGAACATAAAGATCAATCCCAATAGGATACTTTCTAATTTAATGTTTTAAATATTTTTTGCAATCGAACTGTTGCCGTGACAAGTTTGTTATAATAAATATATAAATTATACGACTTCGCAGTAATCTTTTATTTTTTAAATGTTTAAAAAATAGCACAACATGTTTCGTATGATGGTTCATACATCTTCAGGTGTCTATAGAAGAATTAAAGAATTAAATTTATATATTTATTAAATAGTACTTCGCTAGACGTAAATAATTCTAGTTTATTATAGTTGCCGATGTTGTAGTATGATAAAACTATTATTTTTTTATTCATCAATAATCTAAATAGATTCTAGAATATATATTAAAGTTCCAATATAAAATCAAATAACTGCTTTGATTTTTACTTTTTCTAAATTTCGCCCTGTTTCTGTCTTTTTCTAAATTAATAATAATAATTTTTCAGATTTTAATTTAACCAGCAGTGTAGTGTTAATCTTAAACCGGCAGACTTAATTGCTCTTAATTCTTCTTCTTAATTATCTGCTAATTTAATTTTTACTGAATTGATACATTTTTTTAATTATAGAGAAGGCAAGTTCATATATCAAATTCAATACATGCCGAAAAACTACAGCAGCCTATCGAGTTTGAGTATATTAATGTTGTGGATGTCGCAGACGGACTAGAAGGTAAATCGATTTAAAATATTTTTATTCAAAATTTTAATAAAATGTTTTTCTGGCCAGATTCTAATAAGAATTCTAATAACAGAACAGTAGTTTTCCAAATTCCCGAAAACATATTAAAATATACTAATTGCATTTAAAATTCAAGTTTGCATTATATTATTTTCAATTTTTATTTTTCTGAAATTTTGCTAATGTACCACATTAGCCGTACGTAATCTAAAAGTAAAATTGTAAAAGAAAAAATTAGTTTGAACATCATCATAAATCTAAAAAATTTTATAGTGATATCACACTCTAAAAAAAATTTGTCAGAACTTGGTATTGTGATTACCAGCGATTGGCTGAGGAGACCCAACTCATTCTGGAGTAAGGTCGAAACTCAAGTTTTAATTGAGGTAATGCAATCCTTGTTTTTGTCTCTTTTGTCTGCTTTTGTATCTTAAACAAACGGCTGGTGCTACTTGTTTAGTGCTAATATGTTAAGCTTTGGATGGATAATGAGGTAATATCTATCTACTAATATGTAGATGTATACCTACTAAAAGCTTTTTTGATGTACCATAAGTACGGTCGACTTTGATATATTAAAATTTGGATTTTCAAATTTTAATATTAACTTCAATCATTTTTGATGACTGAAAAAACGTTTATTCAACGTATATTTAATTCCCTTCCAAAAGTTTATAAGTCGCATTGTGCATTATATCACGATATCATGATATCGTGCAATTCATTCTGGAATTATACAAAAACTTAAGATAAAGATAGCGCTTTTAAATTAAATTGATATTATTTTCAATTATATGGTTATCAAAAATGATTAGGTATTTATTTTTATTAATTTTTAATAATGTTAAGCGCTATCACATGGTACCAATTTGTTGTTAAACATAATATAATCCTCTCTCTCTCTCTCTCTCAACTGTTTATTTACCTTACGTATAATTTGGTATAATGTAGGTAATTTACCCATTGTCGGATATCGGTGTCTTCTTCTATGCCATATACATTTTCTCAACGCTAAACTTTTTATAACTACCCTATCAGAATAATGTTAATGTTAATGGTAACGTAATGTTAACAAACATAAGTTATCTTTCTGATAATCTACAAAGATTTGGTTAATAATAAAATCAAAATTTTGAACAACCTGAGTAATCAGAAGGCAGAGTGCACAACCTCCTGTTTGTATTTACCATTTGTTTTTTGTGATTTTTTTGGTGTTGGACTACCGTTTGATACGGTTGTGTATGGGGGGGGGCTTGGATGTTGGATGTATGCGCGTAACAACTTTTGGGTTGAATGAAAGAGCAGGCGGTTTTCGTTGAGAAACCAATCTGATCTTTGCCCTTTTCATGTGAGACGAAAACTAAGCGTAAATCATGGACCACGTGCATAATGTTGATATTAATTTGTTGTTTATTGTTCTCATATGAATAATGAAATAAAGACGTTGTTATTATTATACTTACTTGATTATACCTACTTACATGTTATTTGCGTTATTTTTCTTGGTAAAAAAATTTAAAAATATACTTAAATTATTATTTTAAACAATAATATATTATTAATAGTTTATCCAAATTTATTATCAATAAGGTCAGCTTTATAGAATTTAAAAGTTATAAAAAATATAATTTTCTTTTGTATCCCTTGATTGTTTTTAGGTCAATTCTACAAACACGGTTAATCATAGTAAAGCTATTAATCATACATGGGACATTCACGTCAATCGACCTGACTTTTACCCTCGCCATTTTTGTTTTTTTCCTTTGAGTATGTGCACAAAATATCATCCACATCAGTTTTCAAACTTTGTTGCAAATTAATCTGGTAGTTACAATCAAAATTTGCATATTAAATTTCTTGTTAAAAAACAAAATTTTTGAATTTGATCAAATACAAAAGTTTTGAAACTATTTCGATTCTGTCCGTATAGCTTTAGCTCAGGTAGTATAATTTACATTCCTACAGTTAAAATTATTAAATATTATTTTATGTTGTTTTGGTTGTTTTGCCTAAAATAAAGTTACAGATTTAATCAAGATATTCTCAAAAAATTTGTTTTTCATCAAAGAATGTATTGCGCAAATTTGAAAAGGTTGGTGACAAGTCTTTCGTACTTTTGATTGTAACTACCAGATCAATTTGCAAAACTTCTGAAAATTGGTAGTCATTTTTTAGTGAGACTTGACAATGTACTCAAAAATTGTTAAAAAATCAAAAATTGTCATAGTACTTAAGTAAATGCCGGTTCGATTCGTACTCTGAACTACAAAAAATAAAACAGTTGCAAGTCAGGAAAAATTTAAACAAATTGACAATTTATGCGCAGCATTTTGAAATTAAAAATTTCTTTAATTATTTAGCAATTAATTAAGCAATTGAGTTTGTTCAATTAATTTGTAATTTAATTAGTACTAATAATAAATCTATAATTTTGGTATATACTTAAACTAGAACGCGATGTCAAAAACTTTAATATTGCACTTTTATGCGCATTAGTAGCTAAACTATGGAAATCCTGGGCCACTTTTGAGCGAAACTTTTCTCAAGTAAAAATTCGAACAATTGTTTTTAACATGTCAAGGTCAAATTTTAAATTTATTCCAAAATTTTTAAAATTAAAGGAATGAATAAATACGCTGGCATTACTACTGATTGTTACCAATTAAATTTTTAAGTGAAATGACAAGTTAAACTATTAGGTTGTTTCAAAGAGTATGTATATATAGAGGGACAGCTCTTATGGGAATACTTGTCACAAGTATTTCTTGATGGCTCTGCTACGCCATCTAGTGGAGGGGGTTATCTCTACGTCTTTATTTTTGGTCCTCTATATACAGGGTGCTGAATGAGTTAGCTGAACATAGGAAATTAACATGTAAAAACTTATTTTTGTAAAAATACCCGCCTGTATATAAAGGATCAGCCATAAATTTAAAATTAAAACGTAGAAATCACACCGTCTACTAGATGGCGTAGCAGAGCCATTAACAAAAACTTGTGACAAATATTTGTTAATGGCTGTCCCTCTATATATACATACTCTTTGGTTGTTTTCTATTTATCTCAAAACAATTTAGTACTAAGTTAAAAATTCATCTGCAGGAAGTATTGTTTATTTTACTAACTTTCCATAATTCTGCTTTATTCTATGTCGATACCAAGTTTCATTAGGTATGTATGTATATTCCAATGAGAAAACAATATCTGTTAAGTAATAAACCGGTTTATACTTATTTACGGTTTTCCTGCAATGGTTACTTTAAAAATAGTATAAAATAATATTAATATAAAAATTGTAATTAATTTTTCTCGATATCCATTCTAGACTTCCTCTGTCCTCCAGTACCTAAAGAGCAAGTCGTGGAAGAATGTGGACTTGGCGGTGATTACATAATCACCGATTTAAACCCATCAACACTTGGTTTAAATATATCTGATGCAGAAATAATCGCTGGTGGAAATTTGTATGACGAATTAAATTTTCAATGCTACGAATTACCAAATGAGTGAGAAAATTTAAACGTGCCACCATCAAGTTTCCCCGTTTTTAATGTGTTTTTATTTAATAAATTTAGCTCGTAATAATTTCTAGTCGAAACCGCACAAATATTAATTGATTAATTTTAGGAAGTTGATTTTTTCAAATTTTGACATGTATTTTAAATAGGTACCTACGAAACATTTGTACGCGTAATTCTGTATATATATTATTATTTTTTATTATTTATTTTCTTGTTTATCTTATTTAATTAAATAATTGCAGTACCTATACCTAATAAAGTAAAAAATAAAAATTTAGAAGCTAAATTTAATAATAAATAATGTAAGTTTGTAAAATTTGTAAGTGGTTTACCTGCCCATATAAAAAATGTTCGTTGTCGATTTTCTACTATGTATTTTTTCAAAAAAAGCTGCTTTATTTAGGTAATAGATACATGAAGTGTACTTATAATCTGTAGTTGTATTTAAAGTGTACTTATTAGATTTTTATTAAAAAATCGAATTGTCGTAACCCTCATCCAGGAAGTCCGTCCATTTTTAGAATGCAGTCTGCTGCATAATTTACGTTAGATAAATTATTTTTGTACTTAGGTACTTTAATAAGTGTAGAAATTATATTAAAATAAATAATTATAGTTACCTTACTGCTAGTCATAAGATTTACTTTGTTTTAGATAAAATATCGGGACTTACTTTCAACTTTTCATTCCAACTAACTTCGAGTAAATTAGTAGTGTAATTATTCTAAATTCTTGTATAAGTAATCGCTTTCAGATAGCAGTTTGTAGATTTTTCAAATTAAATTGTAAACAATTTCTCTCTATTTAGATAAATTCAATTATTGTTATGTGAAAAATGATCTTTTCAGTTAAGTTTACTCAAAGAAATTTACCTATAATTCGACCTCGATACCATACTTACCAAAACAGTCTATGTATAAATCGCTATTTTGGCGATAGCGGTAGCAAATTATAATTTTTGAGTATACTTAATTGTAAGGAACTATAGGTAATAATGGTATTATTATTCTTATTATACATAGCAAACGTTTTTCATTTTTCCAATTACCTTATTTTGTAATTTGTACTTCCCAAAAAAACTAAATTGCAATAAAACAAAATAATTTTCTAAATATATTTATTACCCTAGACAGAGTGGCTACATTTTCGCTTATAATAAATTTTTTTGTCTAAGTGCCTATTTATCTTATTGTTATAAAAAACTTAATAGTATCTACATTGGACGGAACAATTAAAATTTGTACAGCAAAATTTTTACATTTGTCTTGAGTGTTACAAAAATACTCGAATAAATTATAAATGGCAGTGTAAATTTTGTAACAATGAATGAAATGATTTAGTGAGTAAACTACTGTGTTGAGGTTAAAATTTCTAAAAACACCACAACTCTTTAACGAAGCTACTTGGGTTGTGGTGTTAGTGACCGCCGATCGTATGAAGATGAAGGTAAAGCGGGAGGTAAACTGGTCGTGTGCGACAGGGTGTTATCCAATTTCCGAGCTTCGTGTTCCAAAAGTAAGGCATCTAAAGAAGGATCTTGAGATACTGTGCGCAAAGAATCGCCCAAAGCTTGTCTCAAATGTTGCATTTCCCGTCCGGCTCTGGAGGATCGCATTACGTACTGCTGGCGACGTTTAATTTCTTGGTTAAGTTGGTCTCTCAATAATTGAACTTGGTTTTCTAATCGGGCAACTTGTTGACGGTGGCTTTGTTCGCGTGCTTCCAATAACCGTTCCGCTTGTAGCTGAGCCGATCTGTACCGCTCTACTTCCGACCTATCATATTTACAATCCATAGAAGGTCTTTGATTACGCAAACGGTGCAGTTCCGCCTCTTTATCGGCCAATTGTGCCTCTAATCGTGCGATTTTCAATCGCAATTCTTTATTTTCATCTTCAAATCGCGAACTTTCTAGCGTCACCGTGTCGGATTCGTATTTTTCTGGTCGGTCATAAGATTTACTCACAGGCAAAGCAATTCCTTTGGAAACTTGTCGTTCAAGAGAACGCTTTTCGACTTCGGTTTGGTGTAACTAATATTACAATTTTTGATTTTAGTATTATAACATTTTTATGAAAAACTCACCTTATTGGTCAAAGAATCGACCTTTCCTCTTAATTCACTGCGTTCTCGTTGTGTTGAATGTAGTTGACGAAGTAAATCATCGTCTCGCGAACTAATGGGACTTTCCACGGGCCATTGCGATAATCTTAGCTGCGATTCAAGCCCAGCTTTTTGTACTTCATTATTAGCCAATTCGGTGTTTAATCTTTGAATTTGATCTTGCAGAATCTGGTTATTTCGTCGCAATTCCCCTAAACCTTGTTGACTGGCTTCTAGACGTTCGACAATTACTCGACGTTCATTTTCAGAATTTGACAAAGATTTTTGCATCTGAAAAATCAAATAAATACGAGAAGAAAAAAAGAAATATAAAAAAATTACTTGTTTCAGTTTTTCGATATTTGCGTGCGATGTAGATGACGTCTCCAGAAGAGCTTTTTGTAACCTATTGAGTTCCGTTTTCATTTCGCTCTCATTTCCTGACGATCGTTCAAGCGACAAGTTAAGTTGATCAATTGTCGATTTTAGCGAAACACACCTCTCTTCAAGGCTAGCCACTGCACGATTTTGGCCGTCACATTTGTCCTTGAGTGTCTAAATTCCAAAATTACATTAAATAGTTTATTTAGTTTTAAACTACGTCAGTACTCACCTCAATATTGGCGTCCTTCTCTTGAAGCATCATTTGGAGTCGTTTTAAGTCACCTTCCATAGCCATGCGCTGTAATTCCAATTTTGTACACCGATTTTCAGTCCTGTTTAGTTCATCTTGTAGGTTATGCTTTTCAGACTCTAGACGCGATAACGAGGCTTTCAGTTTTTCTACTTTATCCTGTTTAAAATAAAAATTTCAGTAACATCTGTTTGGCAGAAAAGTTGGGTTCACTTACTTCATATTGTATTTTTTCTTCATTTCCAGTATGAACTGCGAGTTCCAAAGAAGTAATTTTATCTCTCATATGATGGACCTCATCAGTTTTCTTCTGTAACGCTTCATTCTAAAAAAAAATTAGAGTATTCGAATATTTAGAATCAACTTTGACTTACCTGCGCATGTAAAGCTATCGCTTTTTGTCCTAATTTAGCTTCCAAACTACCTTTCTCATCTTGTAAAACCTTCAAATTGTTCAGTGCTTTATGTAATTTGCTATCACCTTTTGTTTGGGAATCGTGCGCTTCTTGTAATTGCTTTTTCGATGTCGAAACTTGTGTTTTGTAATCATCCTAATTAAAAAAAAATTAGTATTAAATATTTAGACTGAAAATGACTTACTCGTTCTCGTTCAATTTGAGCGACTTGTTGCATGAGATTACGGACTCCTTTACGCACAATTTCAGGATCTACGTCAACTATTCCATCCACTTCTTGCGCTAAAAACAAAATATAAATAAAAAAGTTAATCCTGAATAATTCAAGTGTACATCTTGCTGGACTCCATCTTCTTGATGGGCTTAAAAGTCGGTATGGCATGTTAACTGTTCCATCTAACTGGATTCCAGCTATTCTACGTAGAGTTGAAATGACACTACTTAATTTTTGCTCCAAATCTCGTTTGGATCCTTCCAGGTGCGTCAACTCCCCATCCAAAGCTCGCACTCTACCCTCAGCCCCACCAAGTCTCGCCTACAATAATAATATGGTTAACCTTTTCAAAAAATGTAGATCCAAAATCTACATACCTTCAGTTCTTGAATTTGTTGAGTAGCATCAACTAAGCAAACTTCCAAATTATGTTTTTGATCTTCAAGTCGTTTTTCTTTGCCTCTTGCATCTTCCAGGTGAATAAGAAGATCTTGTTCTCTTCCATGCCATTGTTCTTCCAATTGTGCTCCGTGGGATCTTGTACGACCAAGATCGTGGCGAGTTTGTTGCAAATGGTCGTCAAGTTCTGACATCTAAAATAATCGAGATTTTGATATGCAGATTTTCTAAATAGAATACGTTATACCTGTTTCTTAAGTTGATGAAGTTCTTGCTGAGTACGTTCTCTTTCCTCGGTTTCATTAAGAAGTCTTCCTTGTAGCTCTTTCTCTTCTGCTTGTTGTTGAGCACCTGAAGATTCCAGCTTTTTGAGGTCATCTTGAAGGGACTCGATTTTATGTGAAGTATGGACCTGTTCTTTTTCCATATCTCGAATTGAATTTTGTAAGCGCTGTTTTTCGTTGTCCAACGATTGCTTTACTTCTTCTAAATCTAAAACACAATTAAACCGATATTGATCCAACTTATTTGCCCCTAAACTAAAATATGCAAACTCACGAAAAATAAAACTTACTGGCAATTTTCTGGAAAGCCTCTTCAATTTGGCGGACCTGTTCTCGTTTTTCCGTCTCATTCCTTTTGACGTGATCTCTCAACTCCTTATTAGTCGCGTGATATTTTTCTTTTTCAAAATTACTATCCGTTAATTGACGTCTTACGTCTGTCAGCTCTTTTCTTAGCGATTCTGAGTTATTTTCCGCTAAAATAAATCAATTAGTATAATGTTAGGGTGAATAAAAAAAACTTACTTTCTTTCCATTTCCTAATTGCATCGTGCAGTTGATTATTAATGTCGTCGGCTTTGTTGTCGGCCAAATGCAGTTGAACTTTCAAATTCTCGACTTCCGTTTGGGAAGCATCTCGTTCGATTCGAATTTCTGCAATTCGATTTTCTAATTTTGTCTTTTCCTCTTCTCCTTTTGTTCTAAAAACATTTCATTTTTAAACATTTAAAAAAATTCAAAAAAGCATAACTTACTTGCATTCGTCCAATTTCGCTTTATTCTTGTTTAATTCATCTTTGATTTGATTAATTGTTGCTCTATCTTGATCAAACTTTCCATTAGCTTCACGTTTCAATCTATCCAAAGCTTCTTTTTCCCCTTCCAATTTTCTTCGCGTCACATCAAGTCGTTCTTGCAAAGCTTGTTGATCATGATGAGCTAAACAAAACAAATGAAATCTAGCAATTTAATACAAAAAAAACGACAAACCAATCAAAAGAGCTTGCTGCTTGTCATTTTCAGCTCTGAGTAGCAATTCTTCGTGTTGTTGGGAAACATTTTCGATGTGATTTTGAATATTTGCGAGCTGTTCGTGTAAATTATTAATTTCTCCATCTTTTTCGTGTTTCAGTTGACTTAGAGACTCTTGCATGCGTTTTTCTAAAGCCATCCGAATTTTTTCGCGTTCTTCAGTTAATTTTTTGACGTTATCATCGTTTTGGTTTTTAAGCTTATTCAAGGTTTGCGCAAATTCTGCCTCTTTATTGCCCGATTGCTGAGCAAAAGCAGTTTTAATATCTTGGCATCTTTTCTCTGACCGTTCGAAATCTTTCGTAAGTCTTGTAATTTGGCCTTTCAGGGTTTCTTGCTTAACAAGAAGATCTTGTTGTTCTTTTTCTAGTTGTACTTTCTTTATATCTGACGCTTCTAAATTCGTTTGGGTGTCAAAGAGAACAGCTTCCAAGGTTTCCTTTTCGCTTCTTAAAGCCGAAAATTGTTCTTGGTAGTGTTGAATTTCTTTGTTATTTGCATTAATTTGGCACTGAAAAAATAGCAAGTTAATTTTTACTCGTTGTTTCGTCCACCTGTACCTGTTTGTCTTCACATTCTTTCACTAACTCTTCCAAATTTCGATTTATTCTAGCATTTGTTTCGTTTGCTTGCTCAAGTCTTTGTTTTGTTCTTAAAAGCTCTTCATTTAAAGTTTCCTTTTTACGATTAATAACAATCAATTGATTGCTTAAATCGGATCGTTCCCTTGCAATTTGTCCCAATTCCATTTCAACCTAAATATTACCTGATGCAAAAATTATTTTATCAACTTGTCATTTACTTACCTTTCCTTTATCAATTTCCAAAAACTTAATTCTTTCGTTCAGAGTTTGTTTATCCGCTTCCAAGTCAAGTCTGGTTTGCTCTGCTTGCAACAATTCTTTCCTTAAACTGTGTATATCGTTTTGTTGATCGTTACATTGAGAATGTAATACCATTTTTTCATCTTGAGTCTGTTTAGATAAAAAAATTATTTATAAAACACAAAGTAATTAGAAGGGAAATTGCCTATGACCTTTTTCAATTCATCCTGAAGCTTTTTCTTATCCAACTCCAGATTGGTAGCCATACTTTCTTTCTTCAATAAAGATTCGTGCGTGTTGGATCTTTCACCAGACATCATATCAAGTTGCATTTCCAAATCACCTAAAATAAATAAATTAGAAAATGAAATGAACACCAAGTAGCTACACAATGTTCGCACCTTTAGATTTTTCCAATGCACCAATATGACCATCACATTCTAATTTCTGTTGTTCCAGCATATCATGAGATAAGTACAATTTATTAAGTTCTTCTCTAACACTTAAAAGTTCCTCTCTCATACGACTGCAACGATCTTCTTCACCATGCAAAGTAATTTCACGAATACTAGCCTCTTGGTGTAGCCGATCAACTTCGGCTTGCAAGAAGAGTTTTTCGTCGTTCAAAGTGTCAGATTCTCTTTGCAATTTATAATTTTCCTTTTGGAGTTTTTCGTAATCACCGTTTAATGATTCCAACTAAAATATCGACAAAATCATAAAAGATGCAAAATCGCAGCAATTTGGCTTACCATAGCGTTTAATTCTAAACGATTGCGATCTAAAGAATTTTTATCCGCTCTAGAACTTTCGAGTGATTTTTGCAGAATGTCTTTTTCTTCGGCGAATTGAGAACACTGTGCGCGACAAGCATCAAGTTGTGCCACCAGTTCAGTAACTCGCCCTTCTAAAACTACCACATTTCCTTCTGAATGTTCGCATTGCTTACGAACTAACAACAATTGCTCCCTATTTGACTGGAGTTTTACCTATTTGGAAAAAATATTCATAACAAAATGGCTACAATTTCTTGATTACAAACCTGTAGTTCGTGTATAAGTGATTGATATTTATGCAATGCGGCTTGGACAGCAGATATTGTGCTTTCTGCAAATGCAGCTGGTGATGTTGCGGATATACGAGAAGAACCTCGTTTCGGTGATCTAAAATTTTTTGCAATAATAATAATGTATAAATAGAGCTCGCGACATGTTTACTTTTCTGGTATAGGTGTTGAGGGAGTTAAATGTAAATGTGAAGCTGATAGATCGGTCATTTCGGAGTCTTGGATTAGTGCGTGCGCTATATCTCGCAATGCCCCTTGAAGAATGTCTACGTTTTCTTGGATGCGAATAACTTGACCAACAGATTGTTCTGCATCTGCACACCTGTCTTCCTGCAAGTTAAAATTTTTTTTTCTATTTACAATTCCGATTTACAGAAATGTAAATTCGCTCACCAAAGTTTGCACTTCATGAAGAAGTTGTTGAACACGGTCGTCTCTCATTTTTATTTCCGTTTGGAAGCTGTCGTGTTGAATCTGTAATTCGTGAATTTTGGAATGTAAATCCGAAAGTTCCTGTTCGTGTTGATGTTTTTCTTTGCCCTAAAATTGAAAATTCTCATCCAATTGTCACTCTATCGATGTGAGATAACTTACACCAAGAATCGAATCGAAAGCAATGTTTCTATCCATTCTACTGCAAGCCAAAGCCATTTCATGTGCAATATTACTAAATTCCGATTTCAGACCAAACAAATCTTTCTCGGTTGTAGATTGAACATCGTTAAATAGCCTTTTAACCGACACTACGTCTTTCCATAAGTTCAATAAGCGGCCATGCTCGCTACTGTAATAATCATTAAAAGCTTGTTCCTCGTCCTTCCATTCGTCTTCTTTGATTAACATTTCTTCCCTTAGATTATCAAAATCATTTGTTAATTTTTGTAAATCATTCGTTAATGCTTCGTTTGTACTTTGAGACTCGAACAGTTGTCCTCTTAAACGTTCGTTCCTAAAACATGGAAAGATTGACAATAAGTTTAAGTTAAGTTACGAAGAAAGGGGCCACCTTCGACGCTCTTCGTCCAAACGCTGAAGAGCACTTTCGAGATCATAAATTCGTTCTTCTTTTAATTCCCTAAGATGCTGTTGCGCTTCTTCTAAAGCTGAACTAGATGGAGATGAAATGTGTAAAGATGACGGTCGGACTGGTATCGTTGGTTCTGGCGAGACAGGTATTTCGATGGTTTGCGATTCTAGTTCGGAACATCGTTGCTTATATTGTAAAACCTGCAAAATTATATTTTTGGAATCAGACAAAGAAACGAAACACTTTGGTCGAGTTGTTAGGACAAAATGTTATACAATAAAGAAATTGCGATTAGATAAATTTAAAAAATAAAAAAAATTACTTGCCTATCGCTTATTTTTTATTCGTTTATCACCTATTTATATTAATTTAAAAAAATTTTAACAAAATATTTGGTAATATAAACTTAAGAAAAAGTTCTTTTTTTAATTTTATTTATTATTTTTATTTATGTGATTTTAACATAAATGCTATTTCTTTTCTTCGACGATAATTTAAATTTTTCACAAAACATTACATTATATGTAATGTAATTACAAATTAATTAAGCATTATTGCAAATTGCAATCAATTATTGCAAAATAGTGGTACTTAACTAGCATGCAAATTTTCGCATTTATGTAATCATAATCATATTATTACGTTTTATTGCAATTTTATCAAAATTATAGAAATTCAACAAAATCATCAAGCTTATAAAATGCAAACCTACCAATTGTAAATCTTAAGTTAGATCTTAACAAATTTTATATTGGTATAGCTTAATAAGCGACAAAAACAGTGATCAATTTGGTTTCAAAGCATCTCTTTTGTTTGATTTTGTTGGTGTTCAATATGCTTGTAGTGACGTCAGATGCTATTTGGTCAAATTTGTAATACCTGTCAGATTTTTAAGGTGCACGCCTGTCTTCAGATTTTATTTGATGTGAATTGTGTTTTCAAACAGAACGGTTTTTGTTAAGCCATAAAAACTACAGGTACGTTAGTTCAAATTTTGTTCGACCTAACAGGCCATAGAACTTGAATCTGGCTGGCTTTGATATGTTTTGGTTATAATTATTAAATTAGGTACTCAGTTGTGATAATATATAGAATAGACGGACGGGCAGAAAAGCTTTAAAAGTGAAATGTGTGAATCCTTTTGAAAAACCTAAATCTTTGTACCATACGATGATCAAGACAAAGTTTCGACTTTAAAAAACTCGATTATTTCGAATGCGTCATGCAGGAATATTCATAATAATTCGTTAGAAAAATATAAAAAAGCTTATCAATTTCGATACTTCACTTGAAATTCCGATCGAAAATTGGATAACCAAGATAACAAATACTAATACTTTGGCCTTTTGTAAAACGCATGTTTTTATAGGAAAACTTAACTTTTATTTGATATGAGACTAACCAGCAGAAAAATTAATTTCATCATAAAGCCAAGAACTAAGAGTAGTTTTAGATTTACAAAGATGTTTAAATCCTTGAAATAAGTAATAACATTATAAAATGTTTTCAATCGGAAAAATTAAGTGTAGTATATCGATATCTAACAATTAAAATTGTAATTGCTAATTATTATTTAACAACGACAACCATTAAAACATATTTTTTTAAACTTTAATTGCCCTTATCGGCACTGTTTAGCAACATGGATACATGGACTTTCTATAAAACAAATTAATTACCACAGCTTTTATAATAATTAAAAAGTACAATGCTCTGATTTATGAAATCAAGGATGTCTGGGATCTATGCGGAACCACTTACTAATTAGCATAATCAAGTACAAAGTAATAAAGTAATTTAAATTTCTCTGATAATTACAAAGTAGAAGACCAGATAAAAAGTTCGATACCTTAGCTTGTAAACGACTAACTAAAGCTGCCTGATTTTGTTGGGCTTGCCGATAAGTATCCAGTCGTTTTCTGTAAAGTGCAGCTTCCTCCTGAAGCCGCTGTCTTAAGTCCTGATTCTGCCTAGATAAAGTATCATCGTCACTACTTGCACCTCCGTCGCCCCTTAACCGTGCAGTGTCCATTTTATTTGTCTGTTAACATTTACAATAATTATTATCGATCACATAATTTCTTTGTAATACTTACGTCACTTCTTGATTTTGGACGATAAGGAGGGTGACGACGATCAAGCAAGCCCGATTTTGGCTGCTCGATTTTCTTTATCGGTGGCTGCAACAAAAAAAGTCGTTAATTTCCTAAATTGTAAAACAAATATAGCGGTCAATAATTGGTGACTCCGGCAGAACAGTAGCTCTTCTGTTATAAAAATTAATTAAATTTGGTTTATGCACAACGGCAGCATTTTGTCTAGCGTTTTCTAATGGAAACCTTTAGTAGAACAAAATATAGGATTGGAGACCAACGAATAATTCTTTTTTAATAATTAATAATTGTAATATTTTATTTTTTAATTTTATATTAAATAAAAAAAATATATAATAGGTAATATAAATCCAATCTAATCGGAAATCAAAATCCAATTTTTTGAAATATGCTGACTTTTAAACTTCAGAACATAACAACATTAAGAGATAAAGAAAATTCATTTTATTGGTGAACAAATTCATAAATTTAATAATTTTTTTATTAATATTAAAATATTGTTGATGAATACAATGAATTTTGTTTATCAGCACAATAATTTCTTCAGTATACAATATCTGTGCCCCCTTTTTGGTTTTCTATTGGGATCGTGAAAACATAGGATGACGTCGTCAGGGGGCCAACTTTGAAGCATTGATCTAGAATAATTAATTCTGATTTATGAACTAACTGTAATGAAAAAATAGAATAAACGGATCAAAAGATTTTTAAGAAAGTTTAATATTGGGGCGGCCAAACAGTCTACCCCACTGTATTGTTTGACGTGGAATAAGCCGCATAAGAAAATCGCTTCCTCTGTTTTCTATATTAACCTTATATTCAGAGTCTTGTTTTAACCGAGTTGGGCCCTAGGCTCTAGCAGATTTTCGGACCCCTTATATTCGAGTTTAATTAATAGCTTCGAAAGCCCAAATTTTAGGTTATGATTGGGTTTGATCCGAGGGGCAAGTCACAAGGCAGATTTTTGTATACCTACTAAATTTCTTTATACGAGGTCTTTCCAAGATTTTTCCAGGTTTTCTTACACTTGCACACCAGATTTCCCCAACAGTTCCCCCCTTGCTCTGATCTATAAAATATATTTTATATAATAATTTTAAATGTATCTAATATGTATAAACGTAAATTCAATGTTAAAATTCCCCTCGCTTTTAAGTACAATTAGTATTGTTGTACTTGAGGGTATTCCATACCCCTTTGACCCCCGGGTTAAAAAATAGAAAGTTTGTGTATATATTTTGAAATCGGTTTTATTTTTTAGTAAGAACCTTTTACTTTTTTACAACAAAATAATATTAATAGATCACGGCAGTGCTCCCCTCTGATGTACCAGTACATGTATCTCCCAGACCGTTTCAGATCGCTCCAATCTTCTCTTCTCATTCAGAACTAATGGCTTATTCCATATTATTGACTTCTCTCTCCTCTTTTATTAGTTTCAAAAATAATAAACTAATAAAATGATGATGATACTTGAAGTTGTATTGTATAATCAAGTTACGGAGTAAACAAATTACTGGTGTACTAAAGCACTAAAGGGTGTTCCATATCCCCTGAACCCTGAACAATTTGGTCCTGAAAGAGGAAAAGTTATTAATTTCATCAAATTAATCAAAAAATATGGCCATAAACTTTTTGTTACTGAAACCGGGGGGTCTGGGGGGCATGGAATGCCCTCCAGTACATCAGTTATTTATTGACTCGATAACTTGATATGGAATTCATTTTTAACTCAATTACTGCCGCCCCGACCCCCAGGTTTCAGAAGTGGAAAGTTTGTTTGCATATTTTTGGATTAATTTTATTAAAAAAGAAGCATTTTTGGCGCAGTAACTTGATTATAGAATATAACTTAACACAATTTATGATGTACTGGAGGGCATTCCATGCCTAACCCCGGTTTCAAAGCCGAAAGTTTTATGATGTACAAAACTTCATTAAAATCTTATTAGCCAAAAACATTTTGATTTTGATTTTTATTTTACGATTTTATGTTCTTTCTTTTCGGGCCCCTCTGGCTATTGAGTCCTAGGCACGTGCATAATGCGCCTAATGGTAAAATAGGCCCTGCTTATATTCCTAACTTTGCAATTTGAAGTTTGTAACTGAGGATTAGCTACAAATTCTCGCCTCGGTATCGAGTGCTCAAACACAAATTGAGGAACAGAGTTGTCAGCGTATTTTACACTGTAGAACCAAGAGAAAACACGCATTGTGGAAAATCACATAATTAATATTGAAGTCAGTGATGAAAAATAACAAACCTTGACTTTTTCATAGAAATGTTTTAACCTCGTGCATTTAAAAATGCAATAACTGTTTAATATATTGCGATCGTAAAATTTCAATACCTACCGCTATTAACATTTTCGGGATATTCCATTTTATGTAATAGCCAATAGAAAAGAAAATAAATTATTTTGATACAAATTGATCGGCGACTAATATTAAATTTTCTATTCTGGTAGTAAACAGCCAAAATAATATTCGTCACATCAGGAAAATTCAAAGTTATAGGACAAATTGTCAAGATTTGGAACAATTGTTATAGTAAATCATAAGCTAGGGTGAATATACTACACGCAACTGTCTCCACCAGGTACAAATTTTCCATATTCACCCTTTGTAAACTATTGCGTATTTTTTTGTTTTCAGAATGAAAATCTGCATCTCGACCCGATGGAGGTTAACGAACCTTATTATTCGTTGCATTGTAAATATATTCCAAAAAAAAATTTATGACCACAGTAACACTAATAGATAAGAGTAATTAACATGGACTTTTACGCCCAAGAACTTTGAATTTGAAACCCATTAATAATTTTTCCATTATAATTATTACTTATTGGAATTTCTATGATGAACTAATAATCCTGTTCCTGGAAGAAATATCAAAGTACAAAATAATTGTGCTTCATTATCAGCTTGCCCCAGACAAAAATATCTAGAATTGACATCAATAAATATTTGTTATTAATTAAACAAACAATTTGGTGATTTTTACAATAAGCCTAATTAGCAGGTTGTGCTAAAGCAAGATCGATAAGTAAATTCCTAATCAATTTCAAATTGATTACCTATAAGAAAAAATAACTCTTCAGATTTTAATAATGCCAGTTTTAAGACATAAATTGGTTAAAAATATATTGATAAATCCAAAGTGCAACTAAATTCGCAAGTAGGTACCACGTGAAAATCAAAGTTCAATCAATTACAAAATCTTTGGTTATACTAATTAAAAAATTTTGACCTCAACAAAATTATCAGAAAAAAAATAATTAATAAGATACATTTTAAAAATAGGTACATGCTTGTAGCCCATAAAAATATTACACGAATTATATACAAAAAGAAATATTGATAATTTCTTTTTTTTAATTTGTTGACAAATTTTTGAGCATGAGGACATGAAAATATATAATTACGCATTTGGCAATATTTATGTAATAATGATTTTAAAGTTTTTCCTGTCAGACTAATACACTTAAAGCCATTGTTATGATAACAAACTTTGTTTATTTTTAGAAAATCTAAAAGCCTCCTTATGTAAGGCTCTCACGATTCAAATTGACCAACGATCAATTGGAAATTAATCGGATGCCTATTTATGAAGTCTCGTTCTCCTAAGAATACAAAATATTTGTTTTTATTCCTTGAAACTGGAAAAATCCAAATAAGTTCAAAAAATTCCATTTCAGACATTGGTGCCGAAGAAGACAGATCCGGATAGCAAAGTCCAACGAAGACTTTGTATAAAGTGAATTAATTAACCTCATTTAATAATTACTCAATACAATGTTTGCTTTTTATCAATATTTTATGACCTTTTTGCAATTAATTAAGATGTCTAGAAGTACTATCTTTGCAACAAATTAAGCATTTAACTTATAATTGGATTCAAACACCCACAATCCAAAGTTTAATCTTGCTCGATATCCACAAATTGCTCAATTCTTTGTAATGTCGATTAAAATTCAAATCAAAAAGAAGTATCAGCAGTTACCAAGGTGATGATGTTGAAAAGAGATGACTGCCTAAAATCACGAAACATGTATCCTATAAAAGGATAATAAAAATGATTAAAATTACAAAGACAGCATTGGAAGAATCCATGATTTAAAAAAGGGACTCCCTAATCTAATTTTTCCTTTCAAAATATTGATTGTGCCAACCTGTGACTATTATTTGCGAGATACTCACAAGTTAAAACTAAGTTTAAAAGTTTAAAAAAATAATTAGGTGAATACAATTTGGTAAAATTGCGCAAAAATTATGTATGTCTGAAATTATTATCTGATAGCGCTGTTTGTTTTACCTTAATTCGTAAATCTTAGTTGTAGTCGAGATAACAAATGTTTTTGTTTGTTGCAAAATAAAGTTAGTACCTACATGAAAAATGCAGAAATTCCAAACACAAGCGGCATAGCAAATCTTGATCAGTCGAAAAAAGTTTCAAAATTTGCTATAATCGTCACATTTGACCTACATAATATTGTAGGTCAAAATTGGTTTCAAAATTAAATATTTTAATAAAGCTTTTAATTAGATTAGACATATACAGGGTGTTTCTGAACTGTGGGAACAAAATTCGGCTGTGTATTATTTAATAGCTGATGTTGTATGCCATAAAAGTTAACATTAAATTTAACATTACGTTCTACATCTAGTCGTATATAAAATCAACGATAATACATTATCCTTCTCATTTTATTGGTTAGAGAAAAACCAATAGCATAACTTGAAATGCCAAACAAATCCTCATTTGTTCAAGTTTATATTAAAATTAAACAAGAATTAACATCTTATCGTACTTTCATTGATAAGAAGTTCATCATAACTCGCAAACTATATTATATTTTCAGAAGTCGTCTACATGGACTTTATTTATTGACACCAGTATGTAAATTTCGCACCTAAAGTTTACTCATATTTCAGCAGCACACCGTATAGTAATTAAATTTTTCTTATCGTAATCTAAACTTTTTGAAATCGTAAACCTAAAACTTTAAAAATCGTTTTCCGTTTGAATGACTTCATTTGGATTCAACTTTTGCTAAGATTTTAATAATCACCTCCAGCGTGATTTCCAATTTTCGTTTACGTCACCTTATGCACGCAATAACCTCTCCGATTAATTTTAATAAGGAAAAACTCCCACTTGCCAAGTTTCAAACAAGATTTATGTTTCTGTAACTTTTTAGGGCTAAAAAATACACGACATCCCGAAATGATTAAAAGAAAAATTTGGGTGGGTGACAAAAAAACTGAGCTTTCTTCATCATTTTGAAATGAAACTCAACCCTTAATGTAAATAGACGTAATATATTTAAAAAACTTTATAAAATGTTTAATCGTTGTCCAAAGCGGAACAGCTTACAATTGGAGATAAATCACTTCCATCTGAAAACAAGGAACTGGTGGTATCAGATTGTTCGCAGAAGCAACCTCGAGGTTCGGCACATTTCGTATAATTTTTGCCACCTTTTAGTTTAGAACGGGGTTTAGAAGATTTACAATATGATTTCACAGCTGCACAATGCATGCATTCAAGATTGCCGTCACTGGACGAAGTCAATCTTTGTTTTACTATATACGACTGAATGCGTGCCATCGATTTTAACGCAGTAACTTCCGGAAGTTTCTTCAATTGGCATCCAATCACCCTACCGAACAAGTCAAACTCAGTATCAGCTTGTTTGGGTTCTTCAAGATCAATCTGTTTAGGTGCGTCAAGTTCGATACCTCCATCAGGCTCAATTTTTCTTTCCAATTCAATTCTTCTTTCGGGCTCACTTCTTCGTTCGGGCTCACTTCTTCTTTCGGGCTCAATTCTTCTTTCGGGTTCAATTCTTCTTTCAGTCTCACTCCTTCTTGGTGGCTCAATTCTTCTTTCAAATTCACTTGTTCTTTGAGGTTCGATTCTTCTTTCGGGTTCTACATAATCCAATATGTCTAATGTACTCGTTTGCTTTTCTTTTGTATAACTGTTCCTTTTATGCTTTGTTGGTGTCATCAATCGTGGATATTCAGATGTAGTGGAACAGCATGATAACGAATCGCTTAATGGACTGTATTGATTATCTAGATCAATGTATATTACATTCGCCGAACTATCTGATTCTGATTTTTCTAATTTTACTAATTTTTCGGGATTCTAAAACGATACACAATTATTAGCAAAAAAATTAAAGAGATACTTTAAAACTAACCATGAGAAGTTTCTGTAAATGACATACATGTACAAAACTAAATGTCACTCAAATGTTGTCCACTCTAGATTTTTATTCTATACCAAAAGCAAAGAAAGATGTAATTCCGAGAATCCTTTTTTGTTGGCCATTCATTTCCGCCTGCGGCAATTTTCAATTTTTTCAGAAAAAATTTATATTGAAACAGGTAGGTTGTGAAATAATTCAACATTCTCTGTTTAAATAGTATATTATACACCAAGGGTGTAAATAAAGAATTTCTATCTCAATAACTGAGAGAGTTTGGCTAAAGACTATAAACCATCTCTCAGAATTAAAAATCACTAGTTTTGAAGAAAATACGCTATTTTTTGATATTCTGAAAGAAATTTTAAATTTCAATATTTGAAATATCAAATATTAGCCGACTTTGCGGTCTCAGATCCCAATATTCGTTGTTTACGAAAATAAGATATTTAATTTGAAGGTCACCGTGTATATCAAAACAATTTTTTTATAAAATTGTTTATTTGCAATAAAAAAAAACGATTTCAAGTGTTTATTTTATTACAAAGGTCATTACTTCCTCTCAATTAAAAAATTTTTTAAATTCATGTTACCACTTCAGAACCTTTCGGTAACCAAGGTAGCATTTTTCATGAAACCCTAAAATGCTACCACAGTGTCATTATTTATGCGTCACTTTGACCACTAATGGACAGTCATCAGTAAATGTGACAGCTGCTAAAAAAGCAAACTCCCTTTAATCGATACATGGTGGTCACTATTTTCCTGAACGATTTATCATCGAAAAACGAGAAAGCGCATTTGAACTACTCGAAATTGTTATAATTTCTAAAATAAAAGTAAACAATAGTTTTACAAAAAAAACCTCTGCAAGTGCCGCTATCAAGCACCAACAACAAACAATTATTTCAATACCTAATCATTTTTTCAAAATAATTTTTTTCTTCTCTAAAAAACCTATAAGATAAGATAAATTCGTAAAAAATATTTGTTAGTCTGGCTGAAATATTTAAATATTAATAATACTAGAGGAGAATTAAATTATGTAAATATTTACTTTAGTATAAATTGTTCAACAAGAAAGTTGAAATAATAGGTTTCGTTATACTACAACATGTAGTTTTTTAAAGAATATAAAAAATTGAAAATTATTAAAAATTAATTATTATAATTAATATGTGTTGACAAGCAACGAGTAAATATCACGTAGACATAATGTGCTCAGGGCATAGGCGAATTATTGCAATCTACGCGCCAATCTAAAGTACCATGATCGATAAACTACTACAGTATTAAATTAGTATTTGCTTAGTAATTGCAATAATTCAAAGTAAATAATTGTTTCGCCGGTGCTTTCCAATGTGAATTTAAAAATTAAAGTTTTTTATGTAAGTAAAAACAAAGCCGATATAAGCTTTAAATTTTTACATTTGAATAAGTCGACAATAATATAGATACTGAATATAAGAAAACGTTAAAGTGAAAGTTACAATCCTTTTATATGACCCACCCCCGAATCTAATCTTCGAAAAAAAAAAGAACAATCGATCATACGTTAATCGAAAATCTTGATTCATCAAACTTAAAAATTATCTTTCCTGCTAAAGTTCTATTACACAATAACAAAAATATAAATATATAATACAGATATTTATACCTATTGATTACAATGATCACTTAAAAAATGATTTTTAGACTTTAAACTTGAATAGCATTCAAAAAGTACAATTAGATCGAAAGAATGTTATCTGATCTTTTGATCGTGGAAATTTATTGAAAACCAAAACTTCCCCACCACTAATGAGGGAGACTCAAAAATTAATCAGGATCCAAACGTTTCTTGCAACTCTTGGTGACCGAATGTAAATTTCCAGGTTTCTAAATTCAATTCATAATACCAAACGATTGATAGCATCAGGTAAATTTAAATGATTTCTTTCGTGTATTCTAAAATTTGCGAAAGTTTTAATAATACGACGAGACTGACAACTTAAAAAATAATGAGTAATCAGTAATTAATTAACTGATAGTTTAGACCTTCTGTTTCATTGCCCTTTCATAAGTGTCCGACTTATCTCCCATTTTGCACGCACTTAAGAACACAATTTTTGATGCTGAAAAGATAGGTGTTACCATGAGTAGTACATAATACCAATTGATGGGCTTCTTAATTTTCTAAAAAAAAAATTAATTGATTGTCACGCAATCACGCAGTTATAACGAGAGGTCCACCAAACGGTGAAATCAGTTGCTGGGCAAAACACAAAATATTTGGGGGTTTAATTTTTAAACTAAATTCACTCAAAAAATAGTGCAACAAAATTTTGAATGGGAATCCATTGAAGCAAAATGGAAAAAAATATCCAAGATCTACATAGATGAAAGTATCAAAACCGTTTCAGAATACTAATATTTGTTGAAAAAGCTTCTTATTGGAAAGCTTTACAGGCGTAAAAGTTGTTGTATTAACAATTTGTTATCGCAGAGATAACTACAATAATTGTAATACAAATATTTATATAATTAAACACTTGCAATTGAAAACAAAATTGTGTTCTGGAAGTTTAAATTTAATTCAAACTAGACCTTTTTACAGTCTCAAAGTTAAAATCCAAACAAAACTGGAAATTTGCTATAACTATGTTGATATTAGGAAATAGTGCTCGATTTATAGCGGGCGTTATATCCCATTGATTTGTAACCAAATAACCCACCATAAATTTGTGAAGTAACATAAAAATGATAGGTTATACTGCAAAAAATGATGTAACAATTTATAAAAACTATCAAGCTATAATCTCAAAATGTTATCCACTAATTTCCTTGTTTTCATGATTATTTATGGTGCATCTTATGTGACTGTCTGTTCTTAACAAAAAAATCCATAGTACAAAGTACAATTAAATTTTTAGGCGTTCCGACTTAAAAATATTACAAACCATAGATAATAAATGTTGTAGAATTATCCGAACGTTTATTACATCACGTACACATTAAATTATAAATAAATAATTAATTCTTATGCACTTTAATCCAATTAAAATTTAATACGCGAGAAAAACATGTGTAGTAGTTTCATCTTACCAGTAAAGACAGGTTCAAAATAAGGAAATTTTTAAAGCTATCTTAAATTCGAGAAATTTGGATATGCCATGTAGGAACTAACGCACAAAGACAATTTAAAATTTGAAAACGGAATTACTGCAACTACAAAGCGCAAATAATAGCAAACGGTCAAAAATTTTGACTTACTTTAGGCATCATAAACTCAGAGGCTCCAGCAGGAAGCGGCGATGGTGGTCGCGACGGAGATGTGTCCCGTTGGGACGCTCGCGATGCAGTGTTCAAAATTATGGCATCGCTTGAGGGAATGTAAATGGGAACACGCGATCCTGCTGGAAGAACCCCAAACATCCCCCACATAAAAGTAAATTACCTTGTCAATGTGTAATGGTAGAACAGGCCAATATTTTGAATAGAAACATTAAGGAAAGTAAATGTTCGGGGAAGAAATTTAAAACATACTAAGCAAGGTTTTGGCAAAAACTGACGGAAAATTGCAACTATAAGAAACCGATAATTTATTATACATTGACAGCTTTACAAAAGATTTACATATTTCGCTCATTGATTTTTTAGGTGTAAGAAACCAATTTAATTTTCAAATTAAACCAATTAATTTTCAGAATTTAGAAAAATATTTTTAAATAAATTATTGCTGAAATTGCACCAAAAACTCATTCCCTTTCTATTTAAAAAGTATGACAAATTCATATAATATTCATTAGATGTGCATACTATGCAAAGGGGTGTTATATTTGTTAAGCATTAGGGTTTCATAAGTTCCACCTGATCTGATAAAAATGGTGCAAGTATAACGCCATTATAATTATCTATTTTAGGGTTCGAAATTATAGTAAGTTTCTAGAAATTATTCCTTTTTAAATCACCGGTCAAAAATCAAAAAAAAGATGGTGAACCAATGTAAATTCAGCTATTCATTCAACTGCCTACAATTGAAGGGTCCAATGCAAGAAGTTACTATGTCACTTTTTGGCAGTTTTGAGATAAGTAACGATATGTATCCAGCGTTTCACGCTCTATCAATTGGTTGAATCAGTTTGACTGTAAAAAAATTTTAAGCGCCTTAAATAAATATACGGACGTCATAATGGTTGAACCATTTCAACGCAAGAAGTTACTAAGTCTGAACAGTAAGTAATTTCAATGGAAAAAGTTTCTAAGTTATTAGCTGATCAGCAGTGTAATGTAACCGATTTTTAACTTTAAAAGTCGTAACTTGCATATCAGCATAGTATAAGATATAAGAACATCACAAGCAAATTTTAAGTTAAATAAGTGGCTTTTATATTTTGTTCACATTGGTTCTGTGAATTATTAATAAATTACATCGAATTTTGAAAATCAAAATTTTTTTTTTTTCAAAATTGTTTCCACTTATTTTATGTATTGACAATATATCTTGAAATAGTATATTTTGACAGCTATAAATAAATAAAGAAGCCGAATAGAAATTTTAAAGGGAAATCCAACACAAGAAGTTGCTAAATCAAAATTTTGAAAAAAAATATGGAGCTTACAACATGCCATATTGAAAATTTAAGATACGTAGAACTGCCCTTTTGTCATAGAGAATCGTTACAAAAAAAATCAAGTCAATGCGATAATTCACCATGTTTAAATTTGGGTTTGAAACCTTTAAAATGGATTATCTCATAACACGAAAAAGGTACTTAGTAACTTCTTGCATTGGACCCTTCAATTAACCAAAAACTATCATACATTTTATTATAAATATAATAAAAATGTTCATGGAATCTTTTAAATTTCAACCAATAAACAAAAATTTTTTGTATTTATGAATCTGGTCATCACTAAAATTATCTGTGAACTTCTTCATTGTATTAATGAAAGTTGCATAATAAGTTTATTGATTGAAAACAAATTTTCAATGTATAATTTTTTAAATATTAAAAATCCACATTGGTTTAATGGATTTCACCAAAACTCACCACAAAAAATTGAGGGCTTAAATTTTATCTTCTGTATAAATAATTATGTTCATACTAACTTTTTGTGTTTGTAATAAAGGTCGCGGTGAAGGTCTATAAACAATATTGTTTGATTATATTCCCTTATTGATTACGTTCCCTCAAAAAAAAAGTATAACAGAACAGAATAGCAGCCTCACACCTACTGGAAACAGAAAACCACATTGAAGATATTAGATTAAAGTTCATTCACAATGAAGAAAATTAGATCTGCTAAAGATTTTAGAAATCAAAAAAAAAACAGAAACCGGAAGAAAACTGCTTATATCTGAACGAATAGCAAAATTTGAATGACACATCCATCTATAAAACCTCTTAACTCATGCAATAGTTTTCAGTTGGGGTACTGGAAGTATTTCATAATCAGAAAAACCAAATATTTTGTCCATGTTCTGACTAATTTTAAGAGCTTTTCACTCTTTCAGCGTAAATACGTTTATGTACTTATATATCGTGGCAGTACGCACCTGATGGTGCATATAAGCATATAATAAAAACGTTAATTAAACGTAAAAATGTCGTTATCCTGTTAAAAGTATATATTATGCATTTCAACGAATTATTGCCAATTGTTAATATTCTTTTACTATAAGTAGGTAGAATTAAATTTTTGTTCCATATTTTTAGTCCCCCCCTCCTGTTATAGTAAACTAAGAGACCCCCTTCCCCCCAATATATTTTTATTTAATGTTTTATGTTCTTTTTGACAGTTTTATAGATTTTTGCTCGCTTATTACTTAATTTACAGGAAATGTTTATATAGTAACGGTAGAATCAGAATATTGTTATTCCTCAAATATTTTCAAAAATCTAATTTTTCAAATCTATTGTTATTGCAAAATATCAATTTACTAAGAGGCCAGGTCAGGTCAGATAGAACTCAATTAGAAACCATAATTTTAGATTCGTAAAAAAAAAAGTTGACCAATCAGAACGTGATTATCTATAGACTGAGAATTTTGTACTAATTTTAATGTAAAAACATAATATCCATACATTTTAAAAATATTTTCTAAAACGTAAGAGATTTGTTTTGTGTGAAGTTTTTTGAGTGATTTTCAATCGTTTTCACCACCAATACTTGCTTCAGTTAATTAATTTTGGGAGGCTAAGTCCTCCCTAGCCCCTAGTTGCGCTCCTCAGTATATCCGAAGACTTTGTTATTCTTGTCATTAAAATAACAGATTATTTAAAAACATTTATCATAAGTTTTAATTCTGACATTGTCAATTTTCTTTAAAGTCATGGCAACTTATTTTTTTAAACATGAAAATTATAAATTAATATTATTATTGTCCAATAAAAATTCATGAAAACATTTAATTTTTGATATCATTATGCCCAATAATTTCTTGGAATAGGCGAGCAGAAATCAAAAAAACTGTTAAGTTAAAGATACGAATTTGAAAATGATAGTTCGAATTTGTTGCCCCTCGCCACGGTCCTGTCCGAATTTCCCTAATCAAAAAAATAAAACTTAACGAAACATAATAAAAAAATATCCTGCTCTTTATCACATTTTTGCTAAAATTGAATATCGGGCACTTCAACCTTGTTATTAGCAAACTCCGTCATTGATCCAATAAATTTTAATGAAATAATTAAATACGATAAAAATATGATTATAAAAATTCTTCAAATTAAATGAATTTTGTATTCGCGATTCTAAAAAAACTATTATCTTCGTTAATTGCTTAATATAAATTAGTGATAGTAACAATCCACTATTATTTAAAACCTTAACCTTCGATGACTTAACAAAGAATTATGAATAAATAATAAAAAAAATCAACGTCATGAATAACATATTCACAACCCCTTGGAGATATTTCAGTTGGTCTAAATATCGATGTAACAATGTCTGAAAATATTATAAAGCCATAATGTTCTGAAATTTTCAAAATTATTATTTTCAAGTTATAATATTGACGAGTATATTAGGTTACTGTGACAGGCACCATTAGCCCTATGTTACTGAAAAGGGATAAAGCACATATTGAAAAAGATTTATCCTGAGATACGACGCACGATTTCATTTTAATGCGTGGGTATATTGATAAGTCATTAACTTTATTAATAAAAATTAGAAACCAAAAAATTATTTTTATATTATTATGAAACCAAGTTTGCTTATAATGGCATAGCTGGTCAAAAAAAAATTGAAAATTTTTACGCAACATTTAACCAAGTTGTGCCTAGATATTAATAATTAAATGTTTACATTATTTCGATATAGAATAAATCAATGATTAACAGCAAGGTTAAAGGTGTATCAATGATAACTTACCACTTATAGGTCAAAATGTATTTTATTAAGAATAAATATATAAAAGCATTGTTAATGTACGTGAAATGGTGTACATGATGTCGTGCTTTTAATTTAACTTTAGATTACATTTTAAATTATTTTATTAATTTTACATGATAGCAAATGCCAATTTTATGTCGTAGTATTATAGGTGTCCTGAGCCTACAGATCATTAGGCTTTAAGGTGTGCCAGGATTAGGACTCATTATATACTTATGTAATCGCGGTGAGTTTAGGAGATGTTAAACGTCAATTTTATATATTATCAGGGTCGGGCAAAATTTTCTGAGAATTCTGAGATTCTAAATGTGCAAACTTTGTATCCCAGACAACTTTGTATCTTAGAACAGTTTTAGTTTACTGGACAATCGGCCTTTAACTCATGGGAATTTCTGATTCACAACCAATTTTGAGAAGTCCATTTTCAGCATCGTCCGTGTCAATATTAACTATCGGAAACGCCTATAATATGTTCTTTCCCTATGATATTCTCCAGATCACTTTTTATTAATAATAATACCAAAAATACTGTAAGAGAAACAATTAAAAATAACTAATTAACAATAGCAGGTAAGAAGAGAGGTCAATCAATTTGCAAATGATTCGCTTTTAATTTCACTGCTACGATTGATTCGGAGAGATTGCTTAAAAAATCTTATTATACTTTTTTTGCGTGAGTAACAATCGTGTTTTCGTCCATTCTAATTAATTTTCAGAGTAACAAATGAAAACAATTTAGCAAAAGCACGTACACCTTATCTCTGCGATCTCTAAAAACCGCCATGTACGGTTTTTCCATAAAATTACCGCACAAAAAACTGCATTTAAATTAGTGCATCATTTATAAAGTTTTGTTGGCACTGCAGTGCCCCCTATTGGTTCATTTTGATGCTCAGAATGTAAGAACCTGCTCTTTATGCTTACAAAACACTGTATTAAAAATTGTGCATTGCTTTTCATATACTCTAAAAATATAATATTTCCTTGATAATTTCTGTAGTTTTCCTAACACCCAAGACCCAACCGTAAGAAAATAACACGGTAAATCAGTTTTTCTATTCCTATAGTTATTATGCTATTAATAACAGGTTCAGTACACATGCGCTTTAAAATTAACAACAGTGTAAACGCCGAGATCCAAAATTAAATTCAACTATCAAAGTTTTGTTTGAAACAAAGGCGTTATTTTACTTCCCAAGCATTCTTATTGTAATCAAATAATTTGAAATTTTAATCAAAGCATATACGTAAATTATTGTAATCAGAAAAAAAATGATTAATTTTCAAGTCAAATTTGTTTTCAGATTATTTTTCGAAGAAAAATTAAGCAACTTTTTTTAATTTTTCTAATTTTCTAATTTTTTTTTAATTTTTTCTAATTTTTCGAATTTTGTTGCTGTGAAATTGCAAAGATTAAAATATAGAGAAAAATATATAATAAAAATAGATTTCATTAAAATTTAAAAATTAAGGATTAAGGTGCACAAGGATACCCTGGCATATGTATCGTTTAGTTACAAAATAAAAAAATTTAGACAAAAACAAAATTAAATTTTAAGTTATTGTAACTTAATCATTTTGGAAAAATGTTTTATCAGTAGGTAGGTACAATTTTACAAATTCAGTATAAACCAGCTTAATATCACAAAATTTATTATTGTCCTGTGGATCGATTTATATTAAATCAGCTTCTATTTAAACGAAAATGAATTAACTCGCAGCTAACACGAAATAAAATATTGAACTTTGGACTGAACTTCTGTAGTATTATTAAAATTGAAAATGTAGTACATTTGCACTAATGCCATGCTCACATCATTTTCTGAAAAATATGTAAATACAAGTCAGGATGGCCGAGTGGTCTAAGGCGCCAGACTCAAGGATTACCTTACCCAATATTTGGGTTGCGAGCGTTCTGGTCCTCTTTGAGGGCGTGGGTTCGAATCCCACTTCTGACATTTTTTTTTTTATTGCAAAACTCATTATTTAAACTAAATTTCCATTTATAAAATTACTTATTTCAGAACTTCAACGTAAAACTTATGAGTCTACATTCATAATTCTTATTTATTTATAAAATTCTATTCAAATCTCTCTATTTTTGTATTTTGATTTCATATTACTCAAATATTGGTCACTAGTACAACTTAATTAGGTCGAAATTGCTGATTACAAAATCAAATTGTTGTCGATAACAACAAATTAATAGAATAAAAAACTAATTAATTTAATTTCAACCTTTAACCATTCATTTAAACGTATGTAGTTCAATTCAAACTTTGATAATTTAAAATTTCCAGTCTGATAGATGATAATTACAAAAAGAACAAAAAATAAAATTGTATTACATAAAAATAATAAATAAGAAAATTAATATCGCTAGTTTTTTTTATAGAAAAAGTTGTTAATAAGGCTATTAAAAATTTGCGACACTCGTGATTAAAACATAATTAATTATAAGCAATTAAAATGAGTTTTCAACGATTTTTCTTATTTTGATATTATTAATGCAATTGCATTTTATCAATCTTAAAATACTTCTACAAGTGCAGCCAGTAGGTACGTTTAAAATACTTTTGAAAGAGTACAATCAGAAAGTGCAATAATTTATATAAATTCGTATGTGCAATGTGCATGTCTGTATGGTAGTTTTTTCTAATTTTGATAATTGAAGATTTCAAATAGCGACAACTGTAAAAAAATTTCGAATCTCGATCAATACTGACGACGACGTATTTCCGCATTAAGAAGTTACTTATATTATTTTTAATTAATTATTTTCTGTAAAAAAAATTAACAATGATAATTTTGTGATAAGTTTTTTTAAGCAGAACTATACTTTAATGCAATGCACAAAATAATCGCAAAATTTCGAAATAAATAAAATAAAAACGAAATGAAAATTCTTCTGAGAATGTTTTTTTTAATTCGGTCAAACCAAGTAGTCAAAAGATTTTTTAGAGTTAATTGCATTACCACAAAAATTATTTAATAATTTTAAAATATTTAGCTATCTGTATTTTTAATGAAATGGCCGACTAATTGTATAAAGGCTATTTGAAATTAAAAATAAAAATTATATAAAAAGGCAAATTAAAATATTAAATTTAGCTTTTTAAATGTATAAGTAGGTACTAATGTAAATTTTAATAATTATACGTTTTTTCTTGTATATTTTATTATTTATTTTTAACTGATGATTATACAAATTACTCCGTTAGATGATATTCGTATTCGAATAGTTGAATTATTCGACATTGATTCCCAATCTTATTCTAAAGATATCTTCTACCCAACAGTTCTAAGTTTAGTAGTTTTCAGTTCAGTTCTAAGTTCAGTAGTTGAACCGTTAGCACTAATGGTTTTTGGCCTTTCCCAGAGAGCTTTAATCGTTCCTGGAAGATAATAATTCCGTTTTTAATATGACATTTTTGTATTGGTAATGATACTTAACTCAGACTTAAGTAATTGAATCTTGTCAATTGCTCTATTATAAACCAATCCCTGATCTTTTTATGAGTGTGTGAGAAATTTAATTAGTTTAATATGTATATACCAGTACCTATACGTATACCATATAGATTTATTTGAATATGAAGAACAAAAAAGATAAATTATCAACTTCAAGAAAGATTCTTAAAAAAATATTTAAAAAATTTCAGAGCAATTTTATCTACCCTCACAATGCAGTCAATTAGATTATCCTATATAACAAAAAATTTCCAAAAATATTTCAAGTAGTATCTTGAAAACCAGAATAAATAATATTTCCATACACAAAGTCAAACATAAACAAATAATGTAAATTAATTGTTATTATGCGATTATTGCTATCAATTAATAATTATTATTATTAATTTACATATAAAACAGCATTAAACCGATATGATAATTATTATTAATGAGTACTGGAAGCATTACTCAAATATACTTTAAATTTCAAATTAAAACTAAGGTAATAATTAATAATAATTAATTATAGATTTCAAACCTATACCATTTTGAATATAAAAATATAATTAAAAAAAATTAAAATTAAAAATTAGATTTCCATTGTAGTATTGTATTTTTTTATTATAACTACACTATTTCAACGTAAAGAACCAAATTATTTACATTAAATTATAAAAACGACGGGTAAACCGCTGCCAAAAATGTTTACACTAAATTACTCAAATATTATCCGCTATATTTCAAAATTATTCAGGTATCTACAGCAAAATAATCCCTACGCCTAATTCAAGAAAAAAATTATATTTCCAAGATTTCGAAATTAAACAAATTTCTTTTCGTGAAACTTCAAACATTTATTCCATGGAAGCATTAAAATAATAAAAATTGTATGAAAACAAGCCAAGCCTTCAGACATAATGCACTTTATCGCCATAATAATTGTGAAGCTTACTCTAGAGACTTGAAAAATTTTAGAACATAAAACTCCTCTAGTGTGATGCTCTCTTTCCACATGCACTACCTGGAAAGGAAACCCATCGGCGCCCATGGCACGCATTCAATATAAAAAAGTTATTCATAACTTCCAAGACATTAAAAAATATTTCTGACCTAAACTCATTGCAGATTGCAGTAATCACAGCGTGCCCTGGACTTGAAGCTCAGAGTCCAGTAGTGTCAGGGGTCACCAAATGTGGTTGCCGTTGTCATGACTGTCTGCTGAGATTACAAATTTCTATTTCCTTGCTATCAGTTATTTGTAATATCCACTTCTCTAAAACAAAAATTATATTAGTACATACAGTTTCGTATTGCAAACCACTGTGAAATCAGCTTGACGATTAACCTTTACAGGTTTTTCCCACCGAACTGTATACAGCGATATCAGGACCGGACCGACCGGCTGGGTAACAGACGAATGCCGATCTAAGTGCAGCCATGTTTCCATTTGGCCTCAAATTCACTTGGCCAAATACAAGATTAACTTTTTCTTCCAATTTTTTGAAACTTTTGAAGAAGTTATCACTATTGAAGAAAACAATAATTTAAATTGTATAATGGGAAAAAAGAACTGTGGGTCTGGACGTCTGCTCTTAGCAAGTTGTTAAAATGCAGCAGTGTAGCTGGCAGAATTACTAGTTTTAACATAGAACTGCTAACTATTCTAAATTGAATTTTATATGAGTATTACACCGTCGTCAGGAGTAGTGTTTGTGTTTCTTCTCAGTGTTTCTTTATTGATTTGGTTTACTATTATATTATTATCAGTAGGGTCCGGATTTATAGGCACTAAGAAACTTGAAAATATGCTCTAAAAACTTTAAAATAAGCACTTAAATATGCGCTAAACAGTTTTAATATGCCTCAAAATGCTCTATTGCAATAAGTGCAAATAATGAATTAACTACTTTTCTTGAAAGTTAATTGGTGTTGAATTGTGGTTACAGCGAGCGAGTACATCTTTAGAAATAAAATAATAATAAACTATTGTTTTATTTTTTATTTTTTTGATGTTTGAAATTTGCACCCAAACTTTCTTTCGCTTTGGGCATTTGTAAAAGTAAAATAAAATTCAATAGATATTTTTGAAATGAAAGTTTTTGAGGATGAGGCTCGTTTTCGCTATTTCAATATTTTATTTATTTATTTTCTATTATTCTTGACCGGTAAAGTTGAAAAAAACTCCAATAATATGTAGTATAATACAGGGCGTAACAAATATTGATGTAACGGTTTAGAGGTGTCAGACGTATGCACAAGTTAATTGAATGTTGCAATTTTTTAAACAGTTATTTCAAAACAAGAAACCACTTAAATCGTTTCAAACCGTTGCAAAAGCAAAACTTTTACTATTTAATTTGCTAAATATGCAAAATATATGCCAATAATAAGCAAATATGCATTTATAGACAAAATAAAAACTACATAAAACGACTCAGAAAGGAGTAAAACAGGTTCCCCTTTTAAAATTTTTCACGTGCCTGTACGCAAAAAAAAACATGCAAATGCCTAAAAATCCGATCCCTAATTATCAGTGAGCGTGGCTTTCCTTTGTACACATATACTTTAAGATAGCCCCACAGACAAAAATCACAAAAAAAAAGATCTTGATAATTATGCCAAAACTAACAGGTTTCTTGTAGTGAAACTAACAACTTATCAAATTTCTTTACTAACACTTTTTGCGAACTTCTTTGGCCTCTCCTACTCACTGCTGGACACTTGCCCGTTTCTCTTAGCTTTATATCCTTTATAAACATTTAGAACCCGGAGTTGCTTAAAACAAATTGGGAAATTTCCTGTGGATCTGTTTTATTTTTGATAGTGGCAAGCATTAACCCAGGCAGACGAATGTTTTACGTGCCTTCCGAAGCACGGCGACGTTCACAAGAAAGTTAACTTTTCCTAAAATTTGAATCAGTTACTCGGTATTAGCACGAACTATTTCTACTTGTTTGGTTTACATGTGGACGCGAAATCCCAAAAGCAGTCGTGCGCTCCATAATATACATAATACACCCTAGCAGTGGGTTCTTACGCAACACCCACCCCCTTTTTGATAAAAACAAAAAAATTGATTTTTATAAAATACTGTATTAAATACAGTCAACAACAGAAATAAAAATATAATATTACATCAACACAGAACAAAAAAAGTAAGAGATAACAAAAAATTCTGTTTTTGGTTAACCAATATAAACACATAAAGCAAAACCAAATCGATTATTAGAACTTGGTAAAATAAATTTGGTTTTACTTTTGTTACTATCTACTCCTAAATTGGAAAAATGAAAATGAAAATTGAAAAGAAAATTCTTTCTTTTTATTCATATCCATTTTTGCAGCTTCTTTATGTTTAATGGCTAATATTGTAAGTTCGTGTATTTTGCTTTGACTGATGGTATCTCTTTTGTAGTCTTTTATTATTTTCTGTTTTCCATTTTCAGTTTGTCCGTGCAGAGTCCATAACCTTTGGCACTTGAGGACTCTTCCGCATTGCTAACCCATGCTATACAGTAGCTACGCCACTGCTGATGACATTTGTTCTGAGATAGCCTTACCCTAAACTTTGGATAATACGCATTATGGGAAAAGTATTTTATTTTTAACAGATTTACATTTTACTAATTTTTTGATTCAATAAGTATATCCTGTTTGTAATTTGACTAGTAAATTTTCAAATCTGCTAATTAACCAGTGCTGTGATTATTGGCTACCTGCTACTTGTTTGGTGTTCACACTATTAAGGTCGTATGGTAACCTGGTCGTATACTTAAATTTTATTTCGTCGCATTCAAAAACGAAAACTTTCGACTGTAAATACTTTGATAATTCTCTATAAGATAAATTTTGTTTACATCACTTAAATTTGCTACACGTGATCATATTACTGAATGGTTAATCTGAACAATTTTATTAACACAATAATTTATTGTCATTATTTTTGTGTACAAAAAGTTCTATTAACATCTGGAACTGCCATGATGTATTATTTGTAGGACATTTGAATATTTGCACTGATTGTATTATTTATTTGAGATATTCCCTGAAGGCTGAACAAGCAACCCGTAACAACCCTTTAAGTTAAACAAATTTTGATAATTCCGCTAGTCCAATGCGGAATCCGTTTGAATTCCCACTGCATGCAGAATAAACAGAAAAACCCAAGAAGATATAAATGGAAGCTTAAACGACTGAGTTCAATTTCCCCTTATTATTTTTCTCAAACGAAAAAAAGTGAAGCTCATTAAAGCAAAAAATATACACTAACCTTGAGTGGGAGAGGGCTGGAAGAATATTTCAGCTTCCGAAAAACATGTTTTTGCCAAATAAAAAAACTTCCCCACTGCGACCTTCTCGCAAACCCTTAAAAAATACAACACCAATATTTCCTAGATATTGGGAATATTCCCTGACCCTCTTTGGCCTAATTTTTTCTTTCATTTTGTATTTTAACTAGCCACACTGGGGTGTAGAATTGGGCGATTGTAAGTTCCACCGATCGGTCAAATCCTTTTTAATCCGACATGTAAGTTCCACCGGTCCCTTTTGGGTCACTATTTTCCAACATTCGTAGTGTTGTAGGAGTCGAGTTTTATTCAAGTTATACAAAAATCTTCAGATTTATGATGCAATTTGACTTGTTTTTGATAAACTATGTAAAGGGACAAAAAGTATTCTGATTTCACAAAATAAAACGGTGCTCAAGCACATCTAACAAAGAAATCACATTTTTATTTAATTTTATAGGTACCGGGAGTGTCTTAAAGGTAAATTTGTAATCTTGTATTAACGCCATTCTATCAGTTGATAGTTGATAATCGCAGAGAGAAATTAAATAGAGCTCTACATTTTCTTATTTATAATATTTTTAGTAGTCGGGGAGAGGGGGGGGGGGGCTTTAATCGCCTCTTATTTTTTGAAATTGACAATTGCAACATTTAATTATTATATAAGGAAAAAAATAATGGATAATAATATATAAATACAAAAAGAGAACGATAAATTATCAAACACTTTCAGAAATATTTGGTGTTCGTGTTTGTTAGTGTTAATATTGTTAGTGCACAAAGGATTCAAATTCTTTAACAATCTGTTTTATTAATTAATATCAATTAAGTGGCATTATACTAATAAAAACTGTTCAGCAAATCTATACACCGGCGGATCCAGAATTGTTTTCTGGGCGGCGGGGGTGCACAAGGGTCAAGACGGGCTAAAAGTGTTCTCAGATTTGGGATTATTTCCTTGTTTTCTTGTTATTTTTAAGCGTCTGGGAAAGGCACGTGCCCCTGTGCCCCTCACCCCCCACCTAAATAACGTCAAGAGGTAAGTGGAGTTGTAAAGAAAAAAGCAGTTGAAGCAGTTTTCGTTAATTTTAAGTATGTATACCAGAGAAAAGCGAGTTTATGGCATCATCTGTTAGTTATGTTATATTTTGTAAAAAATTGTCATTTTATCACTTTTTTGATATTTCAATTATTGAATAGTATTTAATTTTATTTTTTCACCATATAACCCATATCACTACAAAAAATTAGCTTTTGAGAAGTAATAAAATAATTAGCAACTTAAAAAATTAATAGATTGTTTGAAATAACACGTTTTATCGCTGGGGTGCAATGCACCCCAGTGTGTCAAGTACGTCACTCCATAGAAGTGTGGCAAGTAAGGGTTAAAGATTTTTTTAGCTCTCTATTTTTACCCTGTTCTATACGTGATAAGACCTCGTCATTAGTAGTTATATGGTCAACCCAGGATAATCCCAACATTAAACCCACGTCTATAACAGAACTCTTGAGTCTTGACAATTTGAAGTTTTTCTCAGGTATCTTGACCGGATCTATATTGCTAATCAGTTAGCAGCCTAGGTGTAAATATTATTAATGGTGCTAAATATAATTAAATAAACAATTAAAAAGTTGTTTACAATTTCGCCTCGTTTCGACAAAAATCAACAAAGATTATCATCCTGTATATTATTTTATATATTATAACATCCGCTTATTCCTAATCTGCGAACGATTAAATTATTGTTATGGATTTAATAAATGTTAGATAAAATTGACATTAAAAATAAAGTCGTAGATAACCAATAATTATCAATTCAATTGGCTGTGTAAGCAACTGAACAGTTCAAATAAATCATCTCGTGGTTCTTTCCATACACAAAATCAAATTGAACTAAATTTTCGAAGTCAAGAACTTTTGTCAACATAAAATCTGGAAGATCTACATAAAAATGAATCAAAATATTTACATTTTCAATTGCATTCTTATTGCGTAATAGTTAAACTATTAATCCATTAATATTTAATCGATGTTTCCCTTGCACGTTACTATGAGAAAACAATGTTATTATATGAAAAAACCATCAAAAGGTTATCTATTTCAATAGTTCATCACTTATTTTCAAATTCGGTCTATTGCAAAATAAAAACACTGGAGCAGTTGAGCTTCAATAACTAAGTATTCTCGATCTTCGGAAAGCTGTAATAGTAATTTTAAAGAAAAGAAAGAAATAGAACGTAACAAATTTATTAATAAAAAAATAACAAACAGAAGATTAAAGAAGTACACAAAAATAAATGTATCATTGATACAATGTACTACAAATATTTCAAACAATTTTCAACATACAAAAATTGGTTAATATAACGTACCGGTATGTATGCACTAGTAATGCAAATTAAAATACAATTCTATTAATCCAATAACCCCCCTCAATTATAACATTTTTCATTTAAGCTCAAATAATTTGTACATCACTTTTTAATTCTAACAAACTATAAATAAGAAAATTAGCATTAAATAAAAATTTAATTCTAAAATTATTGCAGTAGCAAATAACAAGTGTCCGTCCATTGACTCATATTGCTAAAATAGTTTATGTTTGTGTACGCTTATCTCACACACACACATATATACAAAATAAATAAAAAAACATGTTTTTAATTAGTGTTAAATAAAATTGATTAAAATCTATTTCAATGTCTCTTTCAGGCTCATTTCTCTCTCCTAACGAGTTAAGCCTTAACTAACGCACAGGAGCCGCCACTGGTTGAGGAAACCTGTCTTGTTGTTTTTGTACAAACCCTAACACATTTTTGAAAGGTAATTGCATGTGGTAATAAGCACAATAAGGTAGTGGATCCCACATGGTAAAAAGTACTTCCCTTTTATCTAACACGGTCCCGATTAACCTAGTAACATTTTCGACTGTCGGATTCCTTAACGTAGTCGCCATAGTTTCCGGCATCCAATATCTTCCGTTTTCCAAAGTCAACGGTCCGGAATTTTGACGACTAAAATGTCGACACGGCTTCCATACAAGCCTTGGATGGACATTCGAGTAACAAATGTAAGGTAAAGTTACTCCCACTCGACTACTCAATGGAACAATTGTATTATTGTTCTTGGTGATGAGAAATCTAAAACTCACGTGCCCAGTTAACGGCCTCATAAGGTTCAACTTCGAGAAGAAGTTGTTGAGCCACTGGGTCACCTCTTTATTTTCGACAGGTACCAAACTATGACTCTCTTCATTCAAAAGACAAGTCACGTTTGCAATAACCTTCGAATCTTTGACCGTCGTGCAAGTCAAATATTGATCTCCTTCGGCATGTTGTACAACCACCCAAGGTCTTTGATCACTTATATCCTGAGGTAATTTTAAATCGGTTCTCGACAGCGGTAGTACGATCTTCAAACGTTCTCTTAATCCACTCAGTCCAGCTGTCGACATCACAAATCTTCCTGTTCGTATTTCACCAGATTCGTATAAATTTAATATGTTGTCTTTGGAAGTGATAGTGTGATAAATTGGAGTAGGTATTCCGGCCTTTTCGCACCTTCTCAACAATTCTAAAGTATCGTCCAAAGCCCATACCTCTTTAATTCCTGGACAAAAGCACGAACAACCAAGTAATTCTAAATGAGGCTTCGCTACCGCATCGTAATAAGCCGAAGTGGATGAACTTACTGGTATGTAGTACGAAACTCTTTCTTTTTCGGCAATTTCGCACAGTGCTCGTACGTAATTTTGTTGATGTTCGGTATTTGGTTTGGGAACGGTATAAAATTTATTCACAGCAATCGAAAATCGAGCCAAAGCAAAAAGTCCGTCTACTTCGCACACCACAACACGAGCGCCGGCAGAATAAAAATTTCTAGCCAAGTGAAGTGCTTGAATGGTACTTCCGCCGCTAATAAGAACTGTTCGCTTCTTGCGATTTCTTTCAGAACTTGGCGTTAGCAAAATGGTCATAAATGTTTTGAAAATAGTTAACGGAAGCTGAATTATCTGCCAAAACATCCAAATCCATAAAGTGATCGACCACATAGGAATTGCAAATAGAATTTGTCGCCATGCCAAGGGTAAAATTCCAAAAAGAATGCCTTTTGCGACTCGTAATAAAAAACACGGGTACCAACCTATAATTGATGCCAGAATCGATAAAGATTCTTCTTCTTCGGGCAAACTTTCGACGGGACTTTGGCATCTTGAATCCCTTCTGTCCGACTGTATAACGAAGTGTTCTATGGAGCCGCTCGAAGAAGTACGTCTTATTCTTTTTTTCAACGTACCATCCGGAGATGTAGACAGCGGCGAAGATGAATATGGTGAACCGGGACTGTGAAATCCAGAACTGCTGGAGCTCTCTCCAACATGGACACTTTCGCTACTTGACCACATATGTGTGAGATTCTCTGAAGCACAAGCTGGCATTTTGCCACTTATAAAATAAACAAAACTATGTTAGCACACTTAAAATTTCCAAACACCCACTAATGCTTTCGAAGTTAAAATAAATACTGGTACACAAACGAGAGCTCTTATATCATGTATTTTGTACTCTGCCCCGACTTTTAGATTATCCCCTTCTCCACTTCAGATGTCTGTATTCATAATAATCGGCTTATTCATTCTATTGAGGTAGTCTTTATTTATTTTATTCTTATCAACAAAAAAATTAAATTATATAGGTTTAATTTTTAAAAATTCGTTCTTACTTTGGAATCACGTGCACTTCAAAAATTATGCGTTTTTGAGTTTACCATATTTTGGCCACAATATTTCAGAATAAATCCTAACAATTTTTTTAAAATTCAAAAAAATATTTTTATATGCCATTGCAGGTACAACAACATGATGAAATAAATAATAATAATTGTTTCATTATGTAAGAATAGCATAATGGATTTTTTACTAGCAAAATTAAATGTCAATTTTATTGTTAAAGAAAGATTATTTTTAAATCACTTAGGCAAATTATCTATATTTATATTATGAATTAAAGCGAGTACCCTTTAAGCTCTAATAAAATAACAATAATTTCAGTGTATTGGGATCGTTTAAAGTGCAAAATCTGATTTAAAAAATTATATTTTAATTAAATATTGCAAAAAAAGCATATTATTTATAGAATATTGCTACATATTATTAGTTGTTTGTAATCGTCATTACACTTATCAAACGTTTCGTCAATCCATTCAGGAAAGGAAGTATAAATGCGGGTACCCCCTAATTATTATAACTGTAAAATTAATAAAATTTTAAGGGAACTGCTCGAACTCAAAATTTTGTAAAAAAGTATGCATTATACAAGCATTATAGGGACCGAGCGTATTTGCAACTAGCGCCAGTAGTGCCAATATATAGCAATGCATTTCTTCCAAGAGGAACATGGAATTCTCCATTTGAGAAAAAATTAAAGATAGGTATATAGAAAAAAAGCTATATAACTTAATGCTTCTACAAATCAAAGTCCAAAATAGACATAACAAAACAACAACGTAAGTTGGATATTATGTAAAATATAATAATATATTATGTATTTGAAGATATCAATATTTTAGCAAACCCAAAAATTACACACATACTTTTTAGAACTAAAATATTTTTAGATTTCCCAAATAAAATACACTACTTATACGTACAATTATCGCAAACGTTTATTATCTTCAGGTGTTAATAATTATAATTACAGTGTACTTTATTTGTGTAAACTTAAAAGCATTTTAGTTCTAAACTGTATGTGTACATTTTATATTTTATCAGTTTCATTACTTCGCAGTAAGTAATGAGTTTCATTAGCTAAACTATACGTATCTATCGATCATTTTTTTAATATTATTTTTATAGAACAGTTTTCAACATTCGAAATTTACAAGAAATCAAATATAATTAAAAAAGTACAAAACTAAATTAGCAATATTTTAAAAAAATAATCGACCGCAGCAATTATTATTATCTAAAATTAAATTGTTTTTTTTTTTTATTATTTATATTATTATACAATAATATAAATTCCACTATCAAATTGATAAACTATCTATAATAATTTAATTCAAAAAATATATTAATATTACTAAAATGAAAGCTCATTAGATTCACAATCAACATTTCATAAAGAAAAAAATTTTATGAAATAGAAATTTTCAAGTTTGAAATAGAAAAAAACCCGCCCGCGCAGGGACTTGAACCCTGGACCCTTGGATTAAAAGTCCAATGCTCTACCGACTGAGCTACCCGGGCTACATATATGTGAATTTTATGTATAGGTCGTGGCGGCGGTAGTGGTACCCTTAGTTCTTCTAAGTTCTAATACAAGCAATTACCAGTAATCGGTAATAAATTGTAGATTCGCTAATTTGTTTTTATTATTATTACTCAATTTGACAAATTTATTAAATCTTTTATTTATAACTAATTTTAACCTATTAATCAATTTTTTATCTTCCAAAGTTAATCCAAGGTAACCACTACAAAAACTAGAAGATTTGAAGCAAGAAGCCCGGGTAGCTCAGTCGGTAGAGCATTGGACTTTTAATCCAAGGGTCCAGGGTTCAAGTCCCTGCGCGGGCGAATTTTTTGCTCCATTGGGATTCGTTTCAAAATATATTATAATAAAAACTTTCTTCTTTGTCTATTTACCAAATTACAATTACTACCAAAGTTAATACCAAGCACTTGAATTATACTTTTTAGTGGAGTACTAACTTTGCTAAATACGTAGGCATATCAAATGGGAGTAGATTTTGTAAAAGCTTACTCTGTGGAACAGACCGGGCAAATGGTGCCCCAGGAGAAAAAACGTGGACCGAGTGCTGCCCAAAAAACGTCCCTCCCGCCTCCCTTGACCCAAGCCAAATTTAACACGTCCGGTTAGCTTTAAAACACCAAACAACAAAATCAAGACTAAAAAATCACCAAAACAGTCACTATTTTCTTCATTTTCTTCCTTTGCTTTTATATACTCAAATCGCGACTGTCCTAGCGCGCGAAAGCTAGAAACGCGATACGATTGAAATTCAAATTCAATAAAGCCAGTGAATGGCCAGCTAAAAGGCAAAAGGTTGTTATTTTTTGTAACTCCCAAAAATATTGGACCTAGTTAAATCTATGATCAGATAATTTTCTTCATACTGGAAACCCTGTAAATGTAAAGTTGGCAACATTTTCTAACCAAATACTTAATTGTTAACAGCCCGGGTAGCTCAGTCGGTAGAGCATTGGACTTTTAATCCAAGGGTCCAGGATTCAAGTCCCTGCGCGGGCGGATTTTTTTCCCTACAGAATCTTTCAATCTAATAAAAAAAAATAATTTTAGCAAAATGACAGTACTGCCCAAGTCAGGATCAACCTAGATCCTGATAGCACCAGATTGTAAGTATTTTTTTGCGAATCACTTGTGATTTGAATTAAAGACCTATTCATCAATCAAGATTCACCTATAAAACAAAAAAGCGCTATCTGATGCTGCAGCAGTGACGGCGCCAGGGGTGGGCCAGGGTGAGCACTTGCCCACCCTGTTGATTGGAGTGCCCACCCGCATTTTTTAGGTACTTATTTCGATAATGTATTTTTTTTAGTTTTGGTTTGGTTTTAGTTTTTTTGGTTTGCTACTTTTTGACACAAAAGAATGAAAGTTTGAATTTAATTACAATTTTTGCGGTTTCTTATGCAGATTGATGAGAAAATTAGAATGGCACAGTCAAAATTTCCTCAAGTATGATATTTTTCGTTTTATGCACCTTTAAAGTTCAAATTTTTTATTTGCATTTTAGTTGACTTTAGAGCACTTCCGCCAGAGCTAAACTGTTTTTTTATTTCTTGGCATCAAAATACGTCGTATTAACTAATAAAAATGCCATATTAATTTTTTTAAATTTTTCGAAAAAAACCAAAGCTGCTTCTGCCCACCCCAAATATATTAGGCCCAATTTGTGCCCACCCATTTCAAAAATGCTTGCGCCGTCGGTGTGCTGCAGGCCCTACCTTGACACGCTAAGTGTGTAAAAACTCAATTTTCCCATCATGTTTTAAGCGTCGTTCTCGGCCAATTAACGTAACACAACTTAGCATAGCATAGCTTAACACAAAAGTTAAAATACATTGAAACTTATGTGTGTGTGGATCCGTTACTTTGCCCCCCCCCCCCCCAGTTAAAATTTTTTGCCAAAAAGCTAGCTCCCGAATCTATGGAGCTAGCACCGGCTAGCACCCAAATATTAAAGCTAGCACCATTATAGTTTTTTCACAAATCCAAATTGAAAGTGGGAGGGGGTTAAAGTAACGCTAGCCCCCCCCCCCCCCAGTTAATATTTTGGCTCCAAAACCTAGCTCCTTAATCTATATAGCTAGCACCAGCTAGCTCCCAAATATTAGAGCTAGCACCGTTACAGTTTTTTCGCAAATCCCTATTGAAACTGGGGGGGCCTAAAGTAACGCTAGCCCCCCCATTTAATATTTTGGCTCCAAAAACTAGCTAGCACCAGCTAGCACCCAATTATTAAAGCTAGCACCGTTACAGATTTTTCACAAATTAGTATTTGATAGAAATGTCTAGATGTTTCATTTACCCGTGTGCCCGGTGTATGTCACGCCACACTAATGCGATTTCATATCTCTTTATATAATATATTATCAGTGACGTATTTACCCAAAGGCCAAAAGGGCCATAGCCCGGGGGGGAAGGCTTCGATAGGCGGCGCAAGCCATTTCTCGCACTCAACTTGGAGTGCATTTTATAAACGTTACCTACCCTAAAGTTTTTTCACATGGGGCGTTATATTGCTAGCAATATAAATTATTAATTGGAATTTCTTGGAAATCATAAAAGTCCAAGTCTTACTAATTTTCAGGGATGTTTATCTCTCGTTTTTGATTTCTACAGTAAGAAAAAAATTGTAGAATTTCAGGCCTCGCCTGCGGCTCGTTCTGGAACCTGTCAAGTTGGACTTCCTCAGTAAAGATTCATGATTCATGTTCTAACCCAGCGGTCGGTAACCCGCGGCCCGTAGCCCTCTACTTACGTAAATAATTGTTATTCAATTTCTTTTAAAAAAATCCTAAAAGATAGCTCTCTAGGGTAGGCTCCGAAAATATATAGATAATAATAGGTTCTTAAATTTTTTAAAAGTCAAAGTTCGCGCTCTAAACGTAGTTACCATGTCAACGAAAACGTAATTGTCTAAAAATCAAGTTTTACAAACATAAAACGCAACTTGTTTATTTTATTTATCTTTTTATGTTTTTCAAAAGACATCAATTTTTTATATGTAGATATTAAAATATTAATGAAAATAGGTGAACAATTTCCTATGCGAAAATTGTGTCAAGGTTGGTAGCGAAATTCCACATCTGTTTGAAAAGCAACGCTTTCTGTTTTTCGCACAAAAACATAAATATTACTTTTTTGATTGAACAGTGATTTTTGAGTGTAAAATAATGTGCAATTAATAATTTACTTACCAAAATTTGGCGTGGGTGATTAAAGAAACGTCCCACTTAACTAAAGACTACGAAGTGAACTACATAATAACATTAATTTGTGATACAAACAAAGAAACTTAACCTAACATTTTATAACGCAAAAAATGGCAAATAATGTAGCGAGTAGTGCTAAAAGTAGCAACAGTCACAGCATACAACTGATGGAATATATGGAAAAGTCAAGTTTGGAGGAAAACATGTTGATGCTGAATTATATTAAAAGTTCTTTGCTAACGAGTAACTCTGAAACGAATCAAGAGTTTCAGAGATTCTGCATATTTTTTATCCTCAAACTTTTAGAGCAGTACAATAAATCCAAAACCATGTATGTTTTCTAATTTTAATAAAACTCCTTTTATTAAACATTGTAAATTTTAGAACCGAAAAAAAACTTATCAAGTCTATTGCAGAAACTTTTAAAATTCTATTCGAACGGACTGTTATAGACGATGAACGTGTTTTTTTAAGTACTTACTATTTTTTAAAAAATGAGATCTACGACAGCAACATAAGCAATGGTAAAGATTAACCCGCTGTCTTAGGTTGTTTCAATTTTCTGTTTGTAGTAAAGCAGATTGACGAAGAATATAAGTTGTTGATAACTCAAAGTACGACTGCTTTGATGAATTCGTTAACCGATCAAGTTATTTTGCAGCTTTATACTCGTGATTCCATCTTATCTTTGAGTACCATGGTGTATGTGATGTGTGAAATGGTCAGATACGAGAAGTTCACCACTTTAAGGTTTATTTTTTTAATTAAGCAAATTAGGTTGTAAAAATTTTATTTTTAGGATGGCCACAATTGAGTGCTTACTCTCAATTTCTAAAATTAAATGTTTAGAAACTGGGAACATTATCTTGATGAAGAAAATTGCAGATGCCTTACGATTTGTTTTGCCTGGAACTCTTTCTGCATTAGGGAGTGTCATCACCGAGGGAGAAACTTGCAATCATAAAATTATTGTTGTAAGTTATAAAAAATATGAATTTCTTGTTGATTTATACAAAATTATTTGTCTGAAAAAAATTATGTGATTATGCCAACTATTTTTTTTTATTTTTTTTTTTTAGTTAGCCCTGCAAGCTTTTGGAAAACTTTTGACACTTCACTTTCAAGATTATGACAACAGTATCCAATCTTCCGTTATGCAAGGTTTATCTTTAGAAAATAAATCATCATTTATTCCCAAAAATAAATGGAAAAATTTAGAAGAAGCCAGGGAATTTCTTCAAAATAACCACTGCACTGTAACTTGGTTCAAACAGACTGACCTTCAATTACACAAAATTGTTACCAATTTTGTGAAATTAACTTGCCATTCACACGATGCAGTGAAAGAAGAACTAATTAAGTCTTTTTTTAATGTTGTTGATGTGTGTTCGATGTAATCCTTACAACCTCTTAACCAATTTTTTCTGATATATAATTTTCAGTACGATTCCAAAAACAATCGGCAAATTATTTGAAATTTCTATTATTTTACAAGAAGACGAAAACCCAGAGATCCAATTTTTAAGCCAAACGATGCTACAAAAATTTTCGCTAAATTCATCCCAACGCATTCTTGCAGATAATCTAGAAGAAAACTTTTTTGATTGTGTGTCTTCATTAACAAGAGTTTTCAATGCATTTGGTAAAACTTACCGCTTCAAGATAATATATTTTTCACTAAGTTTTATTTTCAGATGAACAGCAGCAAATTAGCTCCTTAAATTTATTAATTGGGTACTTGAAATTGTTTGGAACCAATCACTTATCGAATGTTTTACAATCTCACACCCATTTGCACCATCTGATGCAAAGTTTGTTACATATTGCACAGTTGGAACAGAAAAATGTTCACTTGATCGAGGAGTACATGATTCAAGGTAATTTAATTTTTTTTTTATTGTTAATTTAGACTTACATTTACAAGACTTTCTTTAGAAAGTTTCAAATGCGACAAAATATGTCTCGTAGATATGAGTAGCAGTTGTGACTATACTTACTTTTTGAATCTTGATATTTAAAAGTCATTGGTGTGAATTCTACTGCAGGCAAACTGTTTTCCATGTTGTGCAGCTTTTCAGTATAATTTTCTAAGTCCTGAAGGCTTTAGAGAAATTAGACTTAAAAACAATGCAAGATTACAAATGCCTTACTTAAATATATCACAATTTAAAATTCCTCTCATGATGCTAGAGATGTAAAGGTGTTATGTTCAAAGGCTGAGAGATGTAAAATCGCGGATTCATTCTAATAAATGCACTCCACTACTTTTGATTACGCATTCTCTTATTTTATGGATTTATTTACTTCCTTATCACTTGGCTGAAGCCAAGAGAATATACTAGAAACTAGAGTGTATAATTAATGGGGTGGTTTTCCATTGCTTTCCTCACAGCTGTATCAAGATAGACCCACAGGCAGGGATTCTGTGTCATAACTTGCCATGTCTCCCGTAATCTCTAAATGTTCTTGTTAAAAATGCATTGTTTAAATTTGAAATAATAATTTAAATTCAACATATCAAAATGACTGTATTTGATAAATTAAGAAAGTAGATGTAATGTAAGTAATTTCTTTCAGATTTGGATGTCGTTGGTGATCAACGTACACCATGGAAAAACTTTTACTATTTCCGAGAAGAATCTGTAAAATTGAAACTAGAAATGGTATTTGAAACTTTTGTATACTGTAACGTGCAAGACAAAATTAGCGATCTCTTAACGGAGATTTTTCTTAAATCGGTTGAAAACCGTAAAGAAACTACCACAATTTTGAATTCGTTAATGTTAGGAATAGCAAGTACGAGTATTTCTGTAATAGAATTTTAAAAAAGTGGTATCAAAACTATGTCTTTTAGGATACAGCAATGCCGATGATAATATGGACCTTTTGACTTCTGTTCTAAAAATATACATGGATCCCGAATATTGGGATTTACAATTGCAAGTACAGCAGGGCACTTTAATGCATCAAGTGCAAACAAATTTAATTCAAATTTGTCTGCAAATCGAAGGAATTGGAATTATAGCCTCGGTTATGAAAGAAAAATTTAAACAATTTTTGTTTAAATGCATGTTTTCTGTTTTGATTCGCGCTGGTGCGTATTTTTTATACTTTTCATTTAAAGTTTTTACTAAAATCTTTTATCCAAGGTTCTGGACACCCGTTGATCAAAATGGCTGGTATTTCAGCTATAACAAGCATTGCAATTGCATGTGGTAATATAGGCGTGACCGATTTGCTGATTGACAACAGTGATTATTTTTCTTTCCATGTTATACGCAGGATGAGGAATAGTGATCCCGACGAGAGTGTATTAAATGTATTGGCTGTGATGATTAAATATAGTAACCTAGATATTGTGCCTTCCATTGCTCACATTATACGAGAGGTAAAGAAGGAAACAAATTGTTTATATTTTTATAATTTCTTTGTTAACTTAGGCAATCTTACCACCACGTGGACAATTCCGAGACCACAACATAAACGCCTATCTTCGTGTGATTCAAATTTTTATAAAAAGTCTTCAGAAGTGTCTCAACATTGAACCTCGCATAGAACCGATTAAATCAAAACTGCAACGAAAACTCGATTATGAAGAATTCCAACTCTCCAATTTAAACATTAACGATTACGAAGTACAAGGTAAAACTGCACAAGAGATGTATGAAGAAGATATCGAGCAAGCCCAACACGAAATGGAAGGAGGTTACGATGACATGATTGATCCATATCCGAAAATAGAGCTTCCGTTACCACATCAACTAACCGCTGATTTGGTGGAACTTTGTTTACACTTTTTATCCTCAAAAGATTCGGAGAGACAGCTTCTTGTTATAGATATCATTAATCAGGGTCTTGAAATTGTGCGCGATTTCGAAGATACGCTTTTGCCATTGGTGCACAAAGTTTGGTCTCCTTTAAGCAACAGATTTTCTGATGATACCGATGTGTTGATAATTAACTACAGTTTTCAATTATTTGTAACTTTGGCTAGACTTTCTAAGGATTTCATTAGGTCCCGATCAATGAAGTATTTTGAGTGATTTTTAATCTTTTTTTTTTTAATTTTGTGTTTGTTGTAGCTATGTTATACCGAAACTAACGCGCTTTCTTAAGGAATATTCCAAATCAAGTTATTTACAAGATCGTGGTGCTCATTATCGATGTACAAAAGCATACAAGTTACAGTTATTAATTTTACAGCAATTTGGAAGAGCGCTAACTAACCTAGAAGTATCGGATTCTTGTATTAACTCTGTGATGGAGTCAGTCGTATTGTACCTGAACAAGAAACAGCCTATTCCTTTGCAGGTGAGTTTCCTTTTTTTTTGTTTATCAATAAATTATTGTCTAAGATATTTGCCGTTTAAAAATTTTAGAATTTATTTTAAGATATTCATTTTTTTTTTCAATAACGAAGGACCCTGTAACAAAAACTGCCGAAGTTGTTACAGTCCCGGAGTTTTTGTTGGCAATATTTTTTCAAAGATTTTTATAATTCTATTGCTATTTTATTTAATGTCTATTTAATAGACGAAATTTCGATATAAATATTTTTATATTTGTGGAACACATTTGATTGCATTATGCCAATGATAAGAATTCGTTTTTGTTTGGAGAAAATCTTGTAATTTACGTTTAACAAATAGTAATTTTTGTGTAATTTCTTCTTTGGAAGCATAATTGGGACTTGAGTTTTTCGTTGCAAATTTTTTGAGCGATCAGATTGTCACTAATTGTTTGAATTTGGATTACCAACTTTTTCAAGCATCTTGTCAAACTCATTTCATCAGTTTGTGACAGACCTAGTCGCTGCGAGTTTTACCATTTTCGAAGAGTTTACACCAAAATTTGTTTAATGTGTTTGCGGCCCTTAAAGAAAATATTATAAGGTAAAACTTAAAGGAATGGGATCATTGGAGACCACTCGCTTGTTGAAAAAATCTCCCAAAAATACAAATTTAAGAAGCCACAAGAACTTGAAGGCATAGAACCATTGCAAACCACTCACATACTTAAATAATTATCCGAAAACGACAGATCTAAGAACTTGCCAGAACTGGAAGGTATGAGATCATTAGAGGCAATTCATTTATTCAATATAGCACCCAAAAATTAGAAAAAAAATATTCATATCGAAACATGCCTAGTCTCAACAACGGGCTCCAATTATTTATAAAACTGTGTAGTGCTCAAACCCAACTACCTTATTGCTTACTCCCTGTAGGAAATTTACCAATGACTTCCGGAAAGGGTTTAGTATTCAATTTAGTTTGGGGATCTCGCCTTTCAGAGTTAACCGAAGGGTCAAGTTCTTGAGTTTTGTTTGTTGACTGGCTAACAAAGTTTTAACCATTTTGGCAGTTGCTTATTTGTATGTCGATGGTATTACACTTGTTAGCTAGTCTTATTATTTAAAACAGTTCCTGTGAGCGTTATGGTTTGAAAACCCCCTCATAGTTTCTTGAAAAATTGATGTTTATAATTCAGTTGATCTATAAGTGCCAGTATAATTTTTTGGTCCCCAAATGTCTAATGTCCGATTTCTTCACCTTAACCCATTAAGTTCCAACGTCCTCATTTGAGGACAGTAACTTATTGGAGGCCTTAACAAAATATATAAGATTTATTCTTTTAACAAAAGTTTATGTCTACTTTCGTAAAATATGCTTGGTACTTAATGGGTTAAGATATCTATCGGATAAGTTTAATTATAAGTACAGTACAGTCTCGATAATCTGAACACACGTGCTAATCCTATCTCCAGTCATCCGAACAAAAGAAGAAAAACTCAGTACTCTGCACAAATAGGTATAATCCGAACTCAACTAAGTTGTGATTATAACAATTTATGCAAACTACTAAGTTTTTTTTTCGTGTTCGGATTACTGGATATTTTGTTCGGATATAGGGTGTATTGAATTAAGGTTGTCTGATTGGTCACTTGATTATACTTATACTTATCCGATAGATCAGGGATTCCCAAACTGGGTTCCATAGAATAGTCATCAGGGTTCTGCCAAAATTATTTATTTTTTTATAATTTATTTATTATTATTAAAATGTTCTTATATAAATTTCAGTGTTGATTTGTAATCATTTGATATAGGGTTTCATAAAATAAAAGATATTTGGTTGGTGTTCCGTTATCTTTAAAGTTTCGGAACCCGTGCAATAGATATCTCAAAGTGAAGAAATCGGGCATAACTAGAACTCTTTCGAATATTCCGCATCCTTGTAAAATGCCTCCATCAAACTTAAAAAGGCGCCTAATTTGCTGCTTAAGTCATACCTCTTGAATTTCCAGAAAGTTTGCTCACTCACGGACACTTCCTCATAGCGGTCCTAGAATTACTAACAAATAATACAACAGGTTGAATCCAGATTCGCCATCAATTCACTTTAATTTGATATTGGATTGTGTGATAGCGATATTAAATAGTTATCTAGATGAATATTATGTAGGCCAGTAATTTTTAGCTTACAAACTTTTTGCATTTGTTTTGCTATATTTTATCTCATTGAGCTAAACTAATTTATGCTTATTTTAGGATGCCGCAAAAAGTTTCTTGAGAGATGTTGCCAAATTTGATCAAGAATTAGTTAAGTCAATGATGGCCACTCAAAATGGAGAGGAAGTAAAAATAAACGCCATGGCTGTGCTACTAAGTCTGTGATTTTTTTATTTTTATACAATTTTGTTTCGTTTCCTTATTCTCTTATCATTTTGTGTCAAGATTTAATATATACGATTTATGTACCGTTACGTAAATAAAGCTAGTTTAATATAATCAATTTACTATATTTTCTTATCCTAAATATACATTACTGTATATAAAATTCAATTGCACACATATCTTTTTATATATCACTTAGAATTAAAAATTCAATCAATTTTGCTAAAATATATTTACAGGACTCGCATGTAAAAATAATTAAAATAAAAAATATAACTGAACCTCTTTGTGCACAACATTGGCCTAGCGTCACATTAAAATTATGTGGTACAACCTCAATTATTCTAATGTGGTACTTGAACACGTTATGCAGAGCAAGATCCAAGGAAAATGCCTTAAAAAAACTAAAATAAATTAAATTTAAAAATGTACAGTCTTAAAGTAAACAATGAAATTAAACCACCTCACCTTGAACTGTATCAATAAAATTGTGTTTCTTGAAAATCAATAAAAATTAGCATAGATTTACAATTATTAGCACTTATCTAACAATTTATAATACAAATCTGCATTACAGTAATTTTTTATTATATAAAAAAATTCACTAGTATAAGTATTATCATTATATCTTCCCCCTGTCATGCAGGAGAGGTGCAGGAAGAATCCAGACTTTTAAAACTAAAATCTTCTACATAACAAAATTTAATAAAAGTAAGAGTTTTAGTGATATTTGTTTGTCCGCCCAACGTAGACCAAACGAACCAACATTTCACCAAATGTGATAAGTTTAAAATATTTAAAAGTTTAAAATATTTAAAAGTTAAAAATATAAAATATTAAAATTAAAAGTACTTAATTTATTTAAAAAACCGAAAAATCGTCAATTTTCAGTGCTTACTGGCTCTTTAGCGTGATGTATCATCACGTGCTTGTTGTGATTAGATTTCGTAGTGGAAGTTTTACCACAAATATGACACGAGTAAGGCCTAATCCCGCTGTGAACACGCATATGATCTTTAAGATAATATGACCTATGAAAACCTTTATTACAAATGGTGCATGTGTAAGTTTTGTCTATCTCGTGTTCTTTTACATGTCTCTGGCAGTTATATTTTCGAATAAACTGAGCACCACAATAATTACAAGTGTAGGGCCTCACACTTTTGTGCGAATTCATGTGAGCTATGTAATCACTTTCCCTAATAAATGCTCCCTTACACTGATCACATTTATAAGGTTTAGAAGCACGAGCGGCATGTGTCCATTTGTGTAATTTAAGGTTCCACTTTGTGGTGAAATCTTTATTACAAATCAAACACGTAAAAGGCCTACTTCCACTATGGTTTCTAATATGCGCTTCTAATGACGACCGCAAATAAATTCCTTTGCACACCGGACATTCGACATTTTCATTATTCCTCTCCTCCGAAGGCACAAACAGTTTATTATGTGCCCTTCTCATGTGCCTCGTTAAACTTGCCATATGCACAAACTTCTCGTTGCAGTGAGTACATGCTTTTGGCTTCAAATCGTGCGTCTCTTGGTGCCATGCAAATTTCTTCTTAGAATGTGTAATTTCACCACAGTAACAAATATAATCCTTAATTTTTTTTTTAATGTTCAAATGATGACGGTTTCTGTGCTGCACTAAATTGGAATGCCTTCTGAATGTTTCATCACACATAGTACACTTGATTGGTGCTTCTCCCGTATGTGTGTTTTTATGTTCTTCCAATTTTTGTTTTGTTAAAAAGGATTTTTCACAAAAATCACACATGTAGGGCTTAATCCCCAGATGCCTTTTCATGTGGAGCTGAATATTTTGACGTCTAAAAATAAAAACAAGTTAGAACATCAAATATACAGTACAGTCTCGGTAATCCGAACACACGCTAATCCGACCATCCAGTAAACCGAACAAAAGAAGAAAAACTCAGTAGTCCGCACAAATAGTCATAATCCGAACACAACTAATAAAATATTCGGATTACCGAAAAAAGAATAAGGTGAAAGATGTATGTAATGCAATATATAAGCACTACACTACTAACTACAAAAGCTGTCGATGGTTTAAACGTTTGCTTAAGATGGGGATGTGAAAATGATGATCCATCTCATAATTTTTTTTGTATAATTAATTTAGAGAAGAGGTAACTAAAACGGAAATGGTTGGAAAGAAACAAACCGTAATTACAAACTATTTTTCTAAAAAATAATTTTATTTTTTCTAAGCACAGTAGAATATCTAGTATGTAATGTAGTATTTATTTTGAGTTTGAGGTTTATTTATTTCGAAAGGCCTTAACAGTCAGGCCTAAAGACCATTTTAACATTCCTTGGAAATTTAAAAAAATTGTACAGTAGAAATCCAATTTCTTCTGTGTTTACCTGTGCCAAAATATCATTTAACGCGTTTGGAAGTATAAAACAAAAAGTAATGCTGCTACCTGATTTGGGATCTATCATATTATTCATATCCCCCTTTGTAAGCCCTCATAAGTAAGTAAAAATCACTCACCTATAAAAATATTTTCCACACAGTCTACATTCCAAGGGATGGATTCTTAAGTGTTCAATAAATTTCGTCTCGTTGGCCATATTTTCTCCACATGTATCACATTTATAACGATTAATACTTTTTTTACTATGAACGTCTTGTCTATGTAATTTTAATTGAAAAGCATCTGGAAATAGAAGATTACATAAACGACACTGGGGTAATTTAATATTCTCTTTAACGTCGATTTCCCCATCAGGTCCCCTCGCAACTTTCTCTTCTGGTTCCACCTGATCATTATTTTCCAAACTAACTTCAATTTTATTAGTAAAAACATTATCAAAGTTATTTTCAGTTTTAATATTGGCGGTCTTTGGTTTAATCACCAATTTTTTAACACCTTTCTTGTTTATTTTCGAACCAATAATATTATTGCTTTTAGTTGGAGAACTTTTATCGCTTTCTTCTTTTTCGGCATGAACTTCAAGTTGGTGTGTGCGTCTTTCTTTTACACATTTGAATCTTTCACCACAACTTGAACACTTGAAATTTAATGGAGCTTCTATTATGGTTATAATTGTTGGAACGTCTTCTACATAAGTTTCTCCTTTTGGAGGAACACGACTTTGTAGTGGTGGTACTTCTGAATCAGAACAGTCAGAACCTTCCCAGGTTTCACGTGCCAACAAATCATAGGATGTTGAAGTCGCAGAATTACTTTCATATTGCATTCTACTCCAGGCTATGTCGCTGGCAGCTCCATTACTTTCCTAATTTGAAAAAATAATTTTTTTAAACTGTTTAAAATAAATGTAAAAAATTCTTAAAAATGTTTCTGCACCATTTTACACCCTGACAGTGCTCATCGAGACTTATGGTTAAATTATTACATCTACAAAAATTCTTTGCATTAGATAAAGTGATTGCAGAAAACATTTTTGCACTAACTACAAAAAAAATAAAAAAATGTTTCACTGTAGCTTGTGCCAATTATGAAAAAAGTCATGCACATAGACTTATATTTTCAATTGTCGTCTAATAGCAATTATGAATAACCTTTTAAACCAGTTGAGCCTGGATTTATCATCAAAAATTATTCTTTGAGACTGTAAAACGCCAAGATGTAAAGAGAGAAAAAATATGATTGACAATAGAAAAATATATCATCATCATCGGCCACGTCAAGTCCGTTACAAAAGTATGGAAAATAATGAAAAAACAAAAATGTTGACAGGTTTTGCAACAGAAAGGACTATAAAACATGTAAGTATACTTTCACCACAAAGACATATATACACAGTAACCTCGACATCACCTGATGGTAATACGGTGAACCAAACAGACCACATATTTGTAGAAAGACATATGAATAACATAACTAATGCAGGAATCTGTAGATGTGCAGATTCAGATTCAAGCGATTTCCTGATTAAAGCAATTGGTATCAGAAGGAAATAAAGAACGAACAGATTTGACATTGGAAAATTACAAAAAAAAGATAACGGAGATAAATATGTGGAAGAAGTGAAAGGATAACTACAGACAAGTAAAAAATAAGAGAAAAAGAAGACATAGGACTGGTACTATGACGAATGGGAATGTAACGAGAAAATAGAACCATGCATTTTGATAACTTGTTAAACCACGCCCTAATGAACATTTTTGGCTATTGGACTATCTTAGAATTATTACATAGAAATCTTGGGATTAGGAAGGAATAATTAACTATATGTCAACGTTTCGGCTCATTAACTGAAGAATTTTTCTAAAATAAAAATAACAGGTAATATTCTAAAATAAAAATAACAGGTATTTTAAAATCGGCAGCTAGGTTTTAAGATTTCTGCTTCCTATTGTAGTAGCGGATAAGAAACATATGAACCAAAAGTTCTTTTTTTTTCAGATTCTAAAGATACCAACACTTGATATTTACTCTTTAATTCTATTATCAATAGTAGAATTCTTCCAAATACCTTTCTAAACATTTTTTCCATAAATTTTGAAATACAAAAAGAAATATGAGAAAATTTTAATTTAAGAAATTCCAACTTGATAACCGGTAACTTACCGAGATTTAAACAATTGGCTGAAAAACAACGAATTGCTCCATACCTGTACATGGAAACATACCCTCATTCCCACTGACCGTAATTTCTGGAATTACTATCACCCTAATTCACAGTGCTCCCAAAAATCTAATTCTAAGGGGGTAAACATCTCTAAAATAAATTTGTACACAGGGAATTCCAACAATTTCCCAGGAATTGCAATGATTTCCAAAGGAATTTCAAACAATTGTACGCAAAATTTTTCGAAGTATTTACCCCTTGAACTGAACAGAACCTTAAAAATGAACTTTTAAATTTGGAGTCTTGAAATGTTTACTTGGGTACCTACATAAAGTTTACACATGAGTTTACATATCAATATAAAAGTGATATTTGTTCAAGATCAATTTCAATTATGAAAAATTGAAGATACTACTTGTGCAAGTAGAATCTTTATATTTTTTTATATGAATTTTAAACAATTTCGTAAAAATAACCTAACTCAAACTTCCAAAACTCTAAATTTAATTGCAACTACCATGTAATGTAATAGAATAATCATAATTTTTTTGATATTGGTAATAATATATTAAAAAAAATGTTACCTGTCCTGACAATTCTCCTCTTGGTGGCATACGTTCGTCGGCTCGTATACTCATGTTGGTACTTTCACGAGAAACGCTTTCTTCTACTAGCTGTTCAATATTGACATTAGCATCAGATACGGCAATCACAGACCCACCATCGATACCCCCAATATTCATCAAAACTGCCCTTTCGGGTCGATTATTCAAGCAATCAAAATCATCAACTTGCGATATTAATTGACTCCCCATAAAATTGTTACACAAAATTAACTGCATTCCGTCCATATCTATAACTTGATCGTTGGTCTGAACAACAGCTAAATTATTACATTCGTATTCTTCATTTTCATCAAACTCCTTTTCTTGATTCGAATCTTCTTCACCTTCAACTCCATTTTCATCAGCATTTTCATTAAAACAGTCATCTTCGCCGTTTTCATGAAGGTTTGTGTCTTCCATTTCAGTCTGCGGTGATTGTAGAGTCTGGCAAGCTTTGTTTAATTCAGATCTATCTGGCACGTAATCTGACCCAGCACTGAAAGTAGGAGAAGCAACATTTTCGTATTCTTCTGAATAATCGAGATCTTCAATATCCTCTTCCTTGTGAAGAGGATAATTTTTTACTTTGCGTTCCAGTTCGTCCTCTTGTTCCTGTTTGGACAAATCTTTCGGTTCTTCATTGACCTGATCTCCAAAATTACTGGAGACGACTTCTGTTGAAGTTTCTACTTCATTAGAAACGTCTACTATTTGAGGTTTACGAAGTAATGGGGTCAGAGATGGTACGGTAGTGCCTGCAGACATAATCACCTGTTGTTGTTGGTAAACGTAAGGCTGACACATAACTTGTGGGTTAAAAACGGTAGGAATTGTTATGTATTGTTGACCTACTGGATTCACGGTGGACGTATTAGGTGGAGGTTGACTGGTGGTGCTCATAAACTGTTGATAGATGAAGGCATGGTTGGTGGGTATTGAATTAAAACCGGTCGTGGGTTGAGTCCAATTCGGAGCACCTTGTATTGGAAGATTAGTCTCACCACAAGATTGATTGGCGATAATTGCAACATCTTTGGCATCGTTTCTCACGGTGGAGGTCAAGTTGACCAGAGCATCTATCACTTTCTGTTTCGGGTGACTCGTCAAGTGAGATTTTAACGTTATGCCCGGTCTTAAATATAGGGTGCAAACGGGACAAACTGTATTTTCAGATTCCATGTTTTTAAATTATGAAATGAACAATTTGGTTAAAAGTTAATGTTGAAAAGTTTGCATGTCTTGAATTGAAAATGTAAAAACGTTGACTTGATTTAGATGTAAATTTGTACACTCCTAAGTTGGAATATTGATCTGGTGAATGAATAAAATCAATGTTTATCAGAATTACACAATTTTGTTCGCTTACGCACAGATCCAGGCACAGAAAGACGAAATAACGATCCCGATGTGTCGAATCGGACTCGAGATAGGAACCAAAGAGCAAATTACGTTAACTAAACAAGAATTTTAGTTCAACATGATAAAAAGATAAAATTTACCAAGGCGCTAATCAACGCCAATTTTACTATTTTATGCTGATCGTTGATTCACAAAATACTGTGAAACCGATTTAAAAATTTATATTACACACATATTTGACCACACAATTAAAAAGTACATAAAATGTTGTACATGTAGGACAGCACAGAATCTATCATGGCGAACGAACTTGCTGCTGGTACTCAGAGGCGTAGCACAAATTACAGTTATTTTTTTAATATTTTTTGTTTCAAATTCTTGACCACTTGAAATTAAATCAACCTAATTATAAACGAAAAAAAAGCCAAACAAATGAATATTTCTTGTAATAATAATATAACTGTTGCGCTGTTAGCTGATATCAAAATTTGGAATTTCCAACACTGATTCCTTATCAATTTTACCCATACAAATATAAAATCATTGAAGGAAATTTAAGCGATTTCACTTTTTTATTCCCTCCTCCTCGCGTTTATAAACAAAATATACGCTACTGAACCTTATATTATAGCAAACCAGGAGCGCACTGGCCTCAATATTTTAGTGATTTCCAGTTAGGGGATGCTTTTACGATCAAAAAAATGGTCAAATTTAAAATATGAAATTATTTTTAAAATTATGTACCCAAGAACTTTCAGTACAATTTTAAACAAAAGTAAAAGAAACAAAAGATTACTAGCGAATCGCTCGTAGTCTTTATTTGGTCATCAGTCCTACGTTTGGTTTAATTACAATATAAAAAATATAATTATAAATTATTAATTAAACCTAAACTCGTTATTGTTACATATTTTGCAATAGAAAATATTAAAAATACCTACGATTTCTTTTGTGTGCGATGACAACTTTTAAAGTGACGGTACATAAGACACATCCTGTAAAAACAAATGACAGTTCAATTTATTGAATTATAACCACGAAATGTTACATATTAATTTTTAATAAAGAAAACGTAGTACGTATCAATTTAGTTGTAATTTACTTAGCCAACGCTTTTCTAAAATGGATGATTTGAAAAATTTAAGTTGGTCAGGTGCGTGTAAATCGACGCCGCATTTTAATTATTTTAATTGACCTTCTTAATTTTTAGAAGCCAGAGATTTGTTGAGCGTTTGGAGGGATAATAATGATAGGAAGAGCGAGGAAATCCTCTATTTGTGGAAGTCGGTGCTGGAATATAATTTGAGTAAATTAAGTAGCGAAAGTGAGTTCTTTTTATGTATAATATTGTTGCAATATGTTGTCGTTTAGAATTTTCAGTATTGGAACAAGTTTGTTTGGCTGCTCTCGATTGTTACAACATTCCAACTGCAGATTTTTGTATTCAGCAGTTGTCCAATGAATTTCCTAACAGTTTACGAGTAAAGAAGTATTATGCTATGAGATTAGAGGCCCAAGAACGTTATGACGATGCGATTACAGTGCTAGATTCTCTCATCAAAAAGGACGAAACTAATAATGCTCCTAGAAAACGAAAAATTGCTGTTCTGAAGGCTCAGGGGAAATACATAGAAGCGATCAAGGAGTTGACGGAATATCTGAAAATGTAAGTTTTCTTTTAATCGAAGCATATTTCTAACAGGTTATTTAGTTTTATGGCCGATACTGAAGCGTGGCAAGAACTTGGGGAGCTGTATGTAGCTGAAAACGATTTTAATAAAGCTGCATTTTGTGTGGAAGAATTGATTCTTCATAATCCTCACAACCACTTATTACATCAAAGATATGCAGATATTCGTTACACCCAAGGTGGTTTTGATAATGTTGAAACAGCTCGTGCTTATTATTGTCAGGCATTAAAGCTAAATCATTCGAATTTAAGGGCTTTGTATGGCGTTTATTTGGTAAGTTAACTTATTGTATTTAATTACAACTTTATCGAAACATTTTCAGTCGTCGAGTTACCTAGCAACATCTAACAAAAGCACTGCAGCAAAGAAAAAAGAAGCTTTGAAGTTATCTGAATGGGCGTTGTCAGAAATTAAGGAGAGGTATGCATCAGTCAAGGATTGTTATCCTGACGAACGTAACCTTGAAGATCGTATATCGGCATTGCAAATCAGTTAATTATAATTTGTTTAAAGTAAATTATTAACCTAGTTTGGGTTCACATTAAAAAAAAAATAAAAATTTTATGTTATTGCAAGGCATGTATGAATTGTTTTGACATTTTTTTATGTGTGTATGTGTAGATTAATAATAATTTAACATTTATTGTGTTAATTGTAGATTTTTTGTATAATAAAAACATATAAATAAAATTCACCAGTTCAACCAATTTACTAATATTTCAAAAATTATCTTAAATGGGGGAATTGAACCATAGATCTTCATTATAATAAAATTGAAGTCATACCTAAATAACTGATAAAATTATCGCATCTGAACTGCCCTTGGGGGGGGGGCATGATGATCTAATATTTCAAGGTAGGTCTACGTTTGTTTGACAAAAAGGAGGGAAAAATTTCTTGTAATTCATAAAAATTGAAATAGTCTTTTCTGTGCAATACATTGTCAAATACAATATTGATCACATTCATAAATAATTTTTGTATGTTTGCTTCTCTAATGTTTACCGTCAATTTAATTTTTTTGGCCTTTATTCAATGGGGGAGTCCCTGTGACCTACCAAGAATCAACAAAATCTTCTACATTTTGTTAAGATTTGTAAAATATACCTAAATTTTTATCTAAATATATCTATTTACCCTAGTAAACTTTGCCTGCATCCGCTCTTTTCTTTGCTTCATTTATATCATTCTGGTTATTTTGTAATCAATGTATTATATTTACATATCTTTTCTGGAATCCAACTTCGAGTGTGGGTTCTCGAATTGCACTTCTATTTTTCTTGTAGGAATAAATACATAAACAATCAATTTGATCGAAGCCAAGATGACTTACTAGGGAATATAATTATTAATGGGCTGGATAGAAGATGCACTGACTTTAGTTCCTTTGTATGCCATTATTCATAGCTATATTATTTTCTTTCACTATGAGATTAACTTAAATTTTGCTTTTTTCAAAATTTATTTCACCAAGTTTTCAACATCAAAATTTATGTACTCCACCACTGCATAAAATTAAAAACGTGGAACCTAACCTAACAATTATTTCCACCAAATGTTTACAAATTTTCTTCGAAAAATCATAATAATTAACGTAAGAAAGATGAGTTTTTCACCAAAAGCATATTTATTATTTTTTGCTCAAGAGCACATAAATTTTCGTGCAGCGGTAAATCCAGTTTTCCATAAAGACAGTTTCAAAAGTTTGAAATGCTTCTGTTTTAGGAAATCAGTTCACTTCTATCGCTATTTAAAATTCCGATGGTGTTCTTAGAACAACCTACGGAAATTGTAAGTTTCTAATTCTAATAAAAATTCCTGTTAACTGAATCTTTCTACTTTTAGCAACCTTTTTGGATTGTGGAATTTAAAAGCGAAGAGCATGCGAAAACATTAACCAGTCGTTCTGTTTCTTTACACTTTTGTATGGAACTTTGGGGACAAGCACAAAACAGTCAGACATTGCACAGCCAAATGAAACTTTTGCCCAATAGTTTCTACGGGACTCATTTAAGTGCCGATAAAACATTTAGGATTTCAGTTCAACATTACGGAAAGCATTTAACACAAAGTGACAAGATTGATAGAATAAATGTAAGTTATTGTTTGTCCAATTGACCGGATTTTCTACCTCATTGTCTTTAGGAATTTACATATTTACCTGCCGAAGCTGCAGTCAATTTGAAAGAACCTGAAACACATTTGCAATATGTGGAATATTACGGAACAGATTCTAAGGTGGTTTTGGATAAACCGCATCGCGTTTTCTTTGGCAGACAGGTAAATGAATCAACTTGTTGTGTTTCGGTTGGTTATCAATTGATTTTATTTTTTTAGGTAGCATCGGGTTACAGACAATTTATTTGTAAAATTTCCTTAAGAACTCGTAAATTCATAGGTAATACAAGTATGGATCCACAGTTGTCACTATTAATGGCTAATCAAGCACGAGTTGAATGTGGTGATTTGGTGTTTGATCCATTTGTTGGTTCTGGATCATTGTTAGTTGCAGCTGCTCAGTTTGGTGGATACATTGTTGGAGCCGACATCGATTACCTTATGTTACATGGAAAAACTAGACCATCTAGGATTAATCAAAAGGTATTGAATTTTTTTACTTAGAAAGCTGAAAAAACAAGCAAAAAAGTAACTTTACTCTCGAGTTTATTATTTTTGTATTTCCGATCGCGAAATTTTGTAGTATATTTCAAACAACCTTGTTTCAGCAAAGAGAAAAAGATGAAGGTATCAAAGCAAATATGGAACAGTACGGCTTAAAAGACAAATACTTAGATGTATTTATCAGTGATTTTACAAAACCATTGTGGAGGAACGATTTAATATTCGATTCCATAATAACCGACCGTAAGCTTATAAACTTATAAAATATAATATTTTAATTGCACAATCTTTCAGCACCATATGGTATTCGTGAAGCTCAGGAAAAAGTAGGAATTAGTAGAGAAAATTATGATATAAGTGAAGAACATTTACCAACTCACATTCCAGCAAAAGAAGTGTACCAATTTTCACAACTGTATGAAGATCTTTTAACCTTTTCCGCAAAGCATTTGAAATTGGGTGGAAGACTTGTGTGCTGGTTTCCTATTTTCAGGTGCCCTATTTTTTAAATTGAAAATTTTGTTCTAATTGATTTGTAACTATAGAGAAGACTATTCACTGGAAGGCTTGCCCAGACACAGCTGTTTAAGTTTGGTAGCAAATAGTGAACAAGTTTTAAGCAAGTACACAGCAAGGAGGTTATTGACGTACGAAAAACTAAAAGAACCAAGTGAAAATGACGATGAAACATGCAACAAAGTGGTAGATTTTCGTGTCAAGTACTTCCAAGCTAGAGATGAAACCAGACAAGAGAGGAGGACAAAAAAAGCTGCTCTTAAAGAACAAGGACGACTGAGAGCACTAGAAAAACTTAATTCTACAAAATAAGATTTTTTACCGTAACTTTTTTATTAAATAATTAAAAAACCACCAAGTTATGTTATTTTCTTCTTTGTCCACCAATTGGTCGATGATCCCGGTTTGCAGAATTGGTTTTATCAAAATTTGATTTTGTTTTAAATCCTGGTTTCGAGTTCTTTTTTCCTCTGGAAAAACTATTATCTTTCTTATTACCAAATTTGGTTTTTCTTCCACCAGAAAAATTTCCATCTTTTTTATTAGAAAATTTATTTTTTCTACCGCCAGAAAAACTGCCATCCTTTTTGTTATCGAATTTGTTCTTTCGTCCACCAGAAAAACTGTCATCTCGCTTGTTATTGAATTTGTTTTTGTGTCCCCTGGAAAACTTATCCTCGCTTTTGGAAAACCTGTCCTCATTGTTGTTATGAAATTTGGGTCTTTTATTATTTTTATAATCATGGAAGGTTTTTGTACGTTTTAGTCCTCTAGATTCTTGACCATTAAATAATTCTGAAAAATAAAAATTAATAAGATATTGTTGTATCAAACTATCGTGACTTTACCTTCTTCTGGTTCTTCTCCAACTTCTTGTCTGTAATATTCTGCATCGTCATCAACAGCTTCTACTTCTTCAGTTTCTTTTTTCTTTTGAATTCCCTTCATAGATAGTTGTTTAGGTTTTTCCTTTTCAGCTTCTTTACGTTTTCTATTGGCCTCTTGTGTAGTTTTACGTTGAATTTTTAATTTTCTGTAATATTATAAAAATCGAAAAATTAGTAAATTGAAATTTTGGATGTTACTATTCCTACGTACTTTTTAGTTTCAAGCTTTTTTTGTAGTTCAAGCAGTTCTTCATCTGTTTTGGTTATTAAATTGTGGTAGAGCACTTCCCCATCTAACAGACCATCCTCAATCTTCATTAATTCGAGAGTCAAACGTGGCCCCAACTCACTCAATTTAATTGCAGATTTACCCTCTTCGATGTTACCTCTTGAAATTAATTTTTGTGACACAGTCACATGACTGTTAACATCCTCTTCCATCTCACTTTCTGATACAAAACCAGACCTAAGAGTGTCAGAGCAGTAAATAATAATGTATTTATAGAATAAATAATTTAACTTACTTAGTTAGAAAGTCTGAAATATCTGTACATTTTGACAAATTTGGTATTTTGCCTTGTACCATTTTTTTAACACCTCTTGCGACACCAACCGGTGCAACCTTAATAACATAGTGTCTAAGATCAATTGTGTGATTTGCCGAATTGTAATTTAAGAGTACACATCGTCTAATATTGTTCAAATTGACCTAAAAATGAAAAACCGTGGTTAATAAAGCTACGTGATATCATAAAATAATCTCAAGCCTGGTGGTACTGGGTCACCAGTTCATAATTTTGATATCTACTTACGTTTGTTAGATTAATTGCTGGAAACATATTTTGAAAGGTAGATGCCATTAATTTCATATGTGATTCCTCGCTACTAAACCCATTCAAAATAACCAGAGGTGAATGTTTAAAAGCTCGCTCAATAACAACTTGTTTTTTAAGTGACGAAATGACATCACGCGATAAAGAAAAACTATTTACTTTAAAGGTTAAAGTTGGCCCATGAGATAATCGGGCCACTTTAAAATAAGTTCCAACTTCTGTATGACTGAATATGCACATGTGACTCACATGAAGCATTCCGGCAAGTGAAACAAAATCCTTAAGTTTATTCTTTTTGCGTTCCTAAAACAAGAATTACTAATTATTATGTAAAAATTTTAAATTGTACGTACTTGTAAATTCTTGGCAGTAAAGGGATCCATCAACTTTCTGAAGTCTCGGGTTAGTTCGATAATGTTTCCACCTGGAACTCCCTTATGTATGATGAAAGAATGAGGGGCTTTTGTTAATTCTTCTGCTTCTCCTCCCCTATTTGGATTACGTTTCACAGAACGTCCTATCTTCTTCTTACCCATTGCGAACGTGAATTAAGCGAACTTTTAAAAGTGAGGTTAAAATTTTATTAATTTAATAAAATAAATTAAATGAAGATGTTTTTGTATAAGATAATAAAAATTTACCTTCGGAACAACAATTCGTTTATGTCTCGTATTTAAAATTTAATATAACCAACAAACACGTTTTTAATTTTGACAACTACTTGGTATAATTGAACTAATAACCCTAATAACTAAATACACGAGGAAATTCAATAAGTTCAAATTAATTCAGATCAAAATGTGCACACAACATGGTGTTTCATAATAATTTAACTTGAACCTCAAAGTTCCAAGATTTTATTTTTTAAAGTGTTAAAATCAATAAATATCAAAATACTGATAATATGGCGATATTTTTGGTCTTGAAAAAAAATTTAATTTTAAAAACTAGCAAAGAGTATGTATTTGTAACTAGTCTAAAACCCTAATTCGACTGGCTAATTGAAGTACGCCACTGATGTCAGACAAATACCAGTTTTTAAGGTTATGAATTTTTAAATTTAATATAAAATATTATGATTTTAAAATAAAATTTGGATTACATCCTAATTACATGCAAAAATGACTGCAAAACATCTTTCCGAGTCAACTCTAAATATAAGAAAAATTGTGCGTAAAGAAGATGTTACAAATAGAAGCGTAACTAATTCAATAATTGAAGCAATTCAGTGTCTTATAAATGCAGATAGCAGTAATACCGAACATGTTTTGTTAAACATAATCATAAGTGTGACAGGTGTTGAAACCGAAGAAGAAGAAACTGAAAAAACGACTAAGAAAAAATCTAAAAAGCGTGCACTAGTCGAATGCGAAAAGTCTGTTAGCAAAATACAAAAGTTAACGGAAAGTAGTTCAAAGCCAGAAATAGTAAAAAAAAAATCTAGCAAAAAGCGTTCACTGATTGAATCTGATGTTGAAACGAATGAATCGATTAACAACTGCACATCGAGTGAAAAACATAAAACAAGTAGGTGGGATTTACCGCCTGCAAATACCAAACCCAACAAAAATAAAAGTAGTGATGATGAAACAAGAACGAGAAAAAATGGTTGTAAAAGAAGTAAAGGGACTAATTCTGAATCTGAGAAAGAATTGGTTAAAAAGTCCAAATCAAGTGAAAAATCTGAAAAGACCATTACAAAGAATATACCAGTTGAAAACGTCTGTAGGAGTACAGAACAAGACCAGGAATTGGTTAACAAGTCGAAATCAAGCATAAATGAAAAGAACACTACAAAAAATATACCAGTTGTAGGTAGCAAAATAAATACAAGCAACAGTACTAATAATGAAATAAAAAGAAGCAAAAATAGTTTAATTGAAAGTAGGAAAAGTAATTTTGAACAGGCTAAAATCGACGAAGAATGTTTTAAAGTTTTCCAGGAACTAGAGGAGGCATTAAAACGACGTATCAACCGCAGATGCGCATCGGAACAAAGTATGGCCGAAAAATTTGAGTATCTTAAACTAAGGAAAAAAAATAACACAAAAAAGAATTCAAAATAAGAAACAATATAGGAAAAATATCTGAATCTTCAAAATCTAATCGAGATAATTGTCGAGGAATATTTGATAACAATTAAACAGAGTAAGTTCTGTTTTATTTTACATTGTTTATATTTTGATTGCTTTGTTGTTAAAGAACTTCATGGTTAAGTAAATAGTATTCATTTGAGCATCACATCTTTCTCTTAAGAGTCTAAGCAATTTGTTTGCAACTTTCTTTTTGTTAATTACTTTGCTTGTAATATTTTATGTATGTACTATGTATGGTTTCATCTTTTTTGTTTTATAATATGCTTGTTGATTTTATATTTTTTATAAAGACAATGAAATATAAAATAAATTGGACAAATTATTAATTTCAATGCTTGTAGCATTTTTCCTACATCCGTGTCTAAAATTTAATCAGTAAATTCGTAGTTTAGTTTAACTTTATATTAACCGTGGCGGTATTTTAGAATCATCAAAAAGTACTAAACGCTTTTTGGAAATAAAATGCATAAAGGTTTTATAAATGAAATAATATACTAACCCAGATTTCACTAAACGAAATTAACTTTTTTTTATAGAAAACGAAGAAATATGATGTATTGATATTTTAGGAAATAATGAGAGCTAATGCTGAATTGAGTAGCTTTAAAAAAATAAGCAGAAGCCAGGTTAATGTAGTGGTCAGCCTTCTGGAGTTTAAATATGTTTGCACTCCACTTTGGGTTTGCTTTCAGCTGCCTATATTTAAGATTATTTTATTTGTTTTTGCTATAAATAATAAACGATGATTTATTATTGTATTCATATGGAAATAGTTATTCTAAATTTTTGTAGCTTTTCAATTAAAACTTAAAACTGTACCTGCAGTCTTATTACCTGTTCCCCAAATGCATTAATAAAGACGACTTTTATTAACCCATTTCGTCCCGATGTTGCGTTGCCGACACAGTCATAAAAAGAATTTTAAAAAAATAAGTGAATATTTATACGTAATATCATGAGGTTTGGTATTTTGGCAATATAAATAAATATATTTTAAACTTCTCTCATCTGTCTTCCGGTTCACCTGGTACTTTCGGAAAAAAGTCCAAAAAATAAAAAAAATTTAAATTTAAAAAAAATAATTTTTTTTAATGGCAATATAGTTTTTTAGCTAAAATAAGGCATTCCTGAAAATTTCATAAAAAAATTCTGACGTCCTAGGCGCTTGGTCCGAAATGGGTTAAATTAAATTTACAAACCGAAATTTTAAAACTGCAAATAGCTGAAAGCGAACTCAGATATAAAAAGGTAACAAATTTGAACTAGCAAGTGCTGACCACTAAAAACGCATTTTGTAGTAGTATGTTGTTTGCCTATTTTTTTAAAACTTATTTTAAGCACATCAAATATTTTGATTTCATTATCTCTGAAAATAAGCTACACCAAATCAAACGCCAAAATTTTATTTTTGTTCTATCATTTAAATTCTCAAGATTTGGTGTTATCAAGTTAAAAATTTATATTTCTTCTGAAAATATTTAAAAACCTTTCTAGATTTTCATAAAAACGCGCTAAAAGCTCAAATTAACGACTAAAAAATTTCAGAACTTATTCTCCGGGCCAACCCAAACTTAAGACAAATTCAAAAATTTTAGAGGGCGGTGTGTCACTAATACTATTGTAATGTCAGGCTAGAAATTTCCCAATATGGATATTATTTTTGGTACTAGCATCAGTGGGCAGTTACAAAGTTACAGTTTACAAAGTTACAAAGTACACCCACGACAAATTTTCCTGTCAACTAGTCCCATTATTCTATATTTATTTTTTATCTTATCATTGAGAAACCTAGCGATAATGCTCAGGTTGTCCTGGGATAGCTGTGGGTAGTATTTTGCAGGACAATAAGCTTTGGCAGGTTGAAAAAGTCCTATTAAATGAAGCAAGCAACACATGTTTTTTTAAGTGTTAGGAGTAATTTCATTATTTTGCACTTTTTTTATGTCAAATTTATAATATCCTCCCGCTCTTTTTGCCAGCAGAAGTAAGAAAAAATTGAATCCCTCCCCCTGACCCCTAAGCCTGCTTTCTGAATACTTGAATGATTCCTAATTTTACTTTGCCCGTACAAATTTAAACAAGGAACTACCAAATAAACATACATTTATTAATTTAAAAAGTCATAAATTATCATTTTGGCTTTCGAATGGTCATTTATTAAGCCTTTAACTCGCAAAACTATTTCCTATCACATCTTTATTCGTCCAAATAGTGATTTCAAATTATTTCGACATGAAGAGTATATAATTTCTGCTCGATGCGAACTGGTAAAACGTCTTACCAAAGAGCGTTCAAGGGTTAAGCGTCATTCTCAGCCAATTAACGTGACATAACATAGCATAGCATAACATAACAGTTAAAATATATTGAAACATATAATATAATGTACAAAATGACATATGTCGTTTTTCATAGCAACAGGGAACACGATATTTGGTATGCAGTATATAATTTATGCATAAACACAAAATATTATACATATTATAAATTATATACCGCACATTAGGTTTGTTCGTTTGTCATGCACTAAGCTGCACCAAAATATTAGTGTAGAAAATAGCGTTCGTTTGTCACGGTGTAAGAATACCAATTGTGTTCATTTGTCCGGTGGAGGGTACACCAACACTGAAAGTGTCACACTAACCCACACTGTCTTTTTGCTGGTGTAACCGGTGTGCTAAGAAGTGGTGTAAAGTGTAAAGTTGTCAATTGCAGAAATTTTTAATTAAAATGGAAGCGAAAAGTATTGCAAATTTTATGGACGATGATATCAGCAGTAGTATTTTTGTAAATAGTTCGTCAAGTAGCGATGATGACGCGAATATGGGAAGTGCTTTAATCGAAAGGTGCTTTGCTAAGACTGTACGAACTACTATAAAAAATTATGAGCTTGTAAGTAAAATGTATTTTATTTATAGTTTTTATCTAATAAACAATATTTTCAATAGATAATTGATCAGTATTCTGACAGGGAGTTTATCACACATTTTCGGATTGACCGCAGTCAAGTTTGCAATTTAACAGATCGATTTATAGAAAGCAAACAATATCAAAAGTTAATAAAAAATAACAATTCAAGAAGCAACTCAAGAAAAAATATATCACCAAAAAAACACATTTTAGTGTTTCTGTGGTTTGCTGGCGACCAGACTTCTTCGTTTCGTGATGTTGCAGATAGATTTGATTTGTGCTTAAGCTCTCTTCATGATGTCATTACAAGGGTGTCATTGTTTTTAAGCGAAATGGCACAAAATGTAATTTGCTTACCAAACGAAAATCAGAAACAAAAAACTATGAACTACTACAGCTGCAAAGCAAACCTTCGCAATGTTATTGGTTCTGTTGATGGATGTCATATTAAAATTGATACTCCAAGTGAAAGAGCCATTGATTATTATAATCGAAAGAGTTTTTATTCTATAGCATTGCAAGGTACTTGTAATGAAGATTTGAAATTGATCGACATATTTATAGGTTTTCCTGGTTCAACGCATGATGCACGTGTGTTTAGCAATTCCTCACTTTGTTACAATTTAGAAAATATATGTGGTAATGGTAATTACATTTTGGGAGATAGTGCCTACCCACTACTACCTAATTTACTAACTCCTTATCGTGATAATGGGCATTTAACTGCGTCACAAAAAAATTTTAATACTGCTTTAAGTTAATGCAGAGTGAGTATAGAACATGCTTTTGGTTTATTGAAACAGCGATTTCGCCAATTGTATCATGTGAAACTAAGAGGGCATGAACGAATATGTCATTTTATACGAGCCTGCTGCGTCTTGCATAATATAGCAAATAAGGAAGATATACCTCAATATTTGAATCTGAAACACCAGTGGAAGATGACCAACCAGAAACTACTATACTTTCCGGAAATCATACAATACATAATGGAAAACATGTAAGAGATGAAATATGTAGACAAATGTGTTTATAATTATTAAGATTTAAAATTGCATTTTTATTTATTTCATTTTTGATAATAATTGCTCTAACAAATCATTGCGCCTTTCTAATTGTAATATCAGCTGATTGTTATGTGCAGCCTTCTTTTCTTCTGCAATTGTTTTGATTTCATTCCTTTCCCTAATTGCCTCGTGGAACTGCTGAATACCTCTCATCGTTGCAGAACGATTTCTTTTTGGGAGTGCAGTGGGAGTTTCAAAACAATTTGGGAGTGCAGGAGTTTCACTTCCGCTAGTAGAGGGTTCTGAGGTGGAACTTAGTAAATCCTCTTCCATTTCTAGGATACTGTAAATAAAATAAAAATAATTAATAAACTTACAAAACACCTTACAAAATAATAACTTACATTTGTTCTTCAGAAAACGGAAGTACCTCCACATGTAATTGTTCTGTCGAACTTGAAGTTTTTGAAGTTACCGTAGTAGCATCCATTACTACGGGTGGAACAATGCTTGCCCTTTTCAGTAATATGTCGGATAGTTCTCTGTAATACATATTATATAGAAACTGTGATAAAGCATATCAAAAATAAATTTATAAGAACTTACTTTTCATAAGGGCATCTTCTCCTGGATCGACCAGTTTTATTGTTATTTTGAATTTTAGCTTTAAAGGAACGATCTAAAGTTTTCCATTTATTTTCACACTGGGTAGTTGTGAAAATATACCCTTTTTCATTTAAGTCTACTTGTATCAGCTCCCACATTTTCTTCATCGTCTTTAATTTTCTTTGTTCAACCAGCATTTTATACTTTTTATACAGCTCAATTAATAACTTGTTCGAAGCATCGGTCCACTTGGCAAGTTTTACATTACTTAATTCACTTTCGTTACTCATATTTAATGTAGCAAACGAAAAACTTACTAATGAATGATTATGCGTGTAAACAGTTTTAGTTCATGAAGTGTACTGACTTGGTTCAGGCAATTTTACTTGTCAAAAACTCAAGCTCGTCCTGTAGGGTTAACAGATTTGCAAAATTTAACCAACAGGAGATCGTGTGAAATTGCCTAAAGCCGTTGTAAAAAAAGGTGACCCGAACAAATCTCATAAAATCACAACAATACATGATAAAACGGCAAGCGACCAATTGGGGTTTTATGAGTAAAATTACTTTAAACTAGTTGTAAACTTAAATAATAATTATTGCCAACAAATAGTAATACGGACTTCCCGGTCTTTTCGGCAAAGTGCCAGTGAAACGTGTTGAAATGATAATTTTTAAAAATCTTTAAAGTAAAGATTGGATTTTACAACCGTGAGAACTTTTTAGGGCATTTCGTATTATTATTTATTTAGAGGAGAGAAAATTGCCACAAAGCAAATTATGTACTAATTTGAAATGCACGAGGATATTTATTTAAACTATTTCACGAATAAAATAGGTTAATTTATTATAAAATTTACAAAAGTATAATTTGAATTACTGCAGAAAGCACAATTTTTGACGTGAATACGTCTATAAAATCGGTAACATGTTCAAAAATTTTAAAAAAATATGTAACGAAAAATGTGTGTGTGTGTATACAAAAGTACACCCTATCTGTTCAAAAATTAAAAAAAATATGATGTAACCAAAAATTTCAAAACATGTTGACTTTTTGATTTGTTTTCTTAAGCCTCTTTGAGACAATGTCTAATTTTTTGTATTTTTCTCTGCTGTTACGGTTTCTAGCAAGACCGAGGTACAATTGCAGCGCGGTACTTCCCATTAGGTATTGCAATCGCAGTTGACGCGGCCGTAACTGCTCTGCTGCTACAGTTTCTAGCAAAACGTACGTTAAGAAAACAAATCGAAAAGTTAACAACTATATCAATATAGAGACGGAATAATTTGGGAATGAAATGCAAAAGCAGGTAAATGAGGCTGATAAGTTTCGTATTGTCAAAATTCTGCAAAAGCTTGGAAGTTGTTTTCATGTTTTCACATCGATGTCATCCGATCTGTAGGCCTGGGCGAAAACGAGTATCCTTGGCCGACGTATTCACGTAAACCTAACGGCTATGTCTCCGAACATAGCCTCGAAGCCTAGGCTTCAATTTTTTCAAGTTTATTAAGTATAGAAGATAATATGTATTATTTAAATGTACTATGCAACACTAACTTTTTTGGTGTAATTTCGTGCATGACAAAAGAACAAACCTATACTAAATATCGAGTTCCCTATTGCTTTTAATCCGGACTCGAGTGATGAGGGACTATAAAATTTGACGTTTCAACAACACTAAAATGGTTATTCTCTTTGAAAGAACTAAATAAGCCAAAAGTTTGACTACAAAATCATGTATAAAAAGGGAAAATAAAAAAATAGTAATGGTGATAACCTATCGCTTGTCGAAACAAATGATAATGAATCAACGATTGTGACAATTAACCATATTGAAGAAATTGCCAATTTTAAATTGATATTAAATTATTGGTATTATATTAAATATATAAATTATTTAAATAAAATAAGAATAAATATAAATTCGCTGAAAGTTTAAAAATAAAATTGATTTTTATTAAATATTTAATTAACTCATTTCATTGAAGTTTTAATTTATTGCATTAAATATATAGATTTGCTTTTTTTGTTACTCTAAGACTTTCAAAGTAAGAAATATGTTGTGAAAATTTTTCTTATTGCAAAAAAACTTTTTCCAATCTATCACAAGCTGATCTGAAAATATCTTCTGGCAAAATTCAGTTAAATATACTTACGATTTTGGTTAAAATAAGATTTATTCTTTCAAATATAACCTACCTACGTTTGATGAAAAGTTTGTGTAATCCAGTTAGTAGTTAGAGCTTATAACAGTCATTAGAAGATGAAGTTAGATCAAAGTAATTTATTAGAGGAAACCATCCTTCTATAAAAGGTTTGTGCGTATTAATAGTCTACGCTTTACTCGGAATTATTTTGAATGATAAACAAAATTTATTTCTTTAATATTTACTTTATTAGTTAGAGATAAATGAGAAATAGGTTAACAGAATTTTAAGCTCCGTTAAGAGGTTTTGCACTGACTTTTTTTTTGTAAAGATGTAGGTAATATTTACATAAATGTAAACAAATGGATCGATCTATTGTTACATATTATTACAAGACATGTTAAATCTTTAAGACTAAATAAAAGCTAAGCCAACTTATGAATCACTTCACAGAAGCAATTTATATTTTCTTTTCACGTTTAAATTTAGTGGTAATAAAATAACAATGAAATGTTTCATAATCAGAATATTTATTTACATTCTAATTTAAATTTATCGGCAGTCAAGCTATGTTTAAGTAACAAAAAGGGAATTAAATAAAATTTCCTAATACAAAATAAATTAAATAGCTTGCCTGTATATGCTTTCTACATATTAACTAACTAAAATAGTTTCAATATTTACATCAACTTACGATGCAATATCATAATACTTGTACAAATTATAATAAAAAAAAAACTATTAATACACAGAATGTATAAAATTGCTCGAGAATTTTAGTTATTATTTTTCGGTTTTTCTTTGGAATCTCAAGAATTTTAAAAATTCCGCATTTTACAGTCTTACTTAACTCGAATTTATAAAATTGTCATTTTAGAAAATTGATGCACAGCTCCAGAAAATGCCATTTCTACATAATATAGGATAAATTAATATTGTTAATAGTTGTACACATGTATTTACAATTTTTTGGATTAAACAAGTTCTTTCCTAAAACGTTTTCAAATATTAAACTTCCATCCGATCAAATTCATCCCTCTGACGCTAATGCAGATTTTACACAACGCCAGCTATTATTTTATTTACACTTATAAATAAAACCTTAAATGTACAAACAATAACAGTTTGTTTTCTTCAAATAAAAACATGCTAATTTGTGATTGTCTAGAATACAAAACAAATAAGTTCGCTTCAAAGTGTTTCAAAACAACTTGACGTCCTAGAAATAAGGAGGAATAAAAAGTTCTAGTTATGATGAGATCCAAGCAAATTGCGAATTTGGAATGATCCCACCTCATTTCTCGATTTTTTGTAATAAAAATAACATTGATTTTGAAACACCTTGTCGGTTTCACCAAAATGGGCCTATTAAAAGTTTATGAAGTACATTATGTACATAATATTCATATTTTCTTCCTGGTCTAACATTTCTTTAAACAAAATATTTTTTAATTATTCGCAACTTTCGGTAAGTTTTTTTCAGACCAAATTATTATTCCTAGCTGTTGTAACCGGAAGCTACAATTAATTGAAAATATTTTGATTAAAAAGACTACAGGTATTTGCTAAAAATAATTTGGAAAAATGTATTAAAACCTTATAAACTTTTAACAGATCAGTTTGATGAGTCACCAGGTATAAAATATAAATATACACAGATATGAATATTTTTCAGAATACTAAAAAATATGTATTTTTTGACACTAAAAGTATATAACATTGTAACAGATAAATATTGGCATACGTAGGAATCTGCATTATACAATAATAATAATAATAAATTTTCTTCGTTTATTAAGTAAGGGACCATCACAAGCGAAAGTATTGCTTTATTAAATATGCATTAAACTATACATCGTCGGTGTTTTTATTTTATATTCATTTTTTTGTGTCAACAAAAGTCCGTTCACTTTGGTCCATTTTCAAATCGTTTCTTATCAATTAGCTGCATTTCATATAATAGATAATATATATGTACATTTTTAAGTGTGAAATAATAAAAATATGCATAATAACTTTACGCACATTACGATACACATATATCACAGACCTACAAGGTTTTTAATAAATATTCGTGTGCATTACAATCAAAATTAAAAAAGCCAACAAAATTAGAATGTAGGTACAGGAAATTTTTATATTAAGAAAACAAAATAATCAAAAAGTAGCAAATTAAAAATAACTAACGATACCTACTAGTAAAATTATATAAATATTTAAAATTTTTCTCGTCAGTCTCTACTAAACTGTCCGTTATTGTTGGGTATTCAAAAACAATTTTTTTTGTTTTCATCACTTAAATGCACCATTTTTAAACTTTTTATGCTTTTTTCACTAATAAACATCAGGGCACTTTCAAGTGATTGATTGTAAACATTGTAACCAAATATAAGTTTATCACTCAACTATGACGATTTACACAAAAAGTATGACAGTCCAATATAAAGGAATTCCTAAGGGCGTGAGGGCCAACGGGCCGTGTTCCACGAGCTATCATAATAAGGGTCGAAGTATTTCATTTGGATGGTTGTTCTGATCGCTATCGTTTTGTCTTGCGAGGCATTGCTGAAAAAAAACAGTAAATAAGTATATGAAGTATTAAATTATTTTATATAAATATATTATAATATTTTAAATTTTATTAAATTAAACTAAAATGGCAAATTATTGTACATGATCTATCCAGACTGGAATCGAGGGAAAAACCGCTGGGAAAATTTGGTGTACAAGGGAAAGGAAATCTTAGGTAATCTTAAGAAATCTAGGAAATTTTAGAAAATCAGGAAATCTTACACTGAAAAAAAGGTAAATCAAAAATGCATCATATTGATGAAGAATTATTCATAGTATTGCAGAAAAAATCATTATATTGATGAATTTTGTTCAACGGCGCAAAAATAATGAATTTTGTATCAATATGATGAACCATTTTTTTCAGTGTAGGTATACCATATAGCATATACCATAGTCAACCTTTGTTTTTTTTGTTTTATATTTTTAACTTTTTTATAAAGTTTATAAGATACGTTCTCAACTCGTTCCTTATTTTTGCTTTATTAATTACAGCTGGGGCCCGTAAAAAACAGCATCACTTTTCACAGTTAGCTTAACGATAAATGCTTTTTTTTTAACTTTATTTTATCATACAAAAATACAAACAAATTCGTCACCATTTATTAAATTTTTACGACAAAATGTAATTTATTTTACTTAATTATTTAAGTACCTGTACAAATAGCTTCTATCATCAATTGCGCTTGTCATATTATACCATTTATTTATTTATTTATTTATTTATAATTTAATAAAGTACAGACGTAATAATTACAAAATTACTTACGCTTACTTAGTATTTACATATACTCATATAAAATAAAAATTTTTCAAATTAATAGTTCTTTGACTTAATTTAACAAGCGCAATTAATGGCAGAAGCTATTTGCATGCACCAGAATTGAACTTAAATATACTTTTTTTTAGAACAAAGATGGGCTATAAACAATTGTTTCAAGACTCAAAGACTTTATATTTTTCGGGAAAATAAAGAATTCTAAAAACGAATCCACTGTATCTAAAGATTTAAAATCCGCGTTCTTAAGCAATTAGTTAGGACTTAAGTTGTTATGAGGTTTAAATTTAAAAACTTACCGCTTGTTTTCGTTCCCATGTCCTCATTGCAGATTTGTACTTTTCAAATTCATGACACCAATCAGAATACACCTTTTGATAATCATTACTTTTAGATGGCGCAGAACAACGATGAGAGTCTACCGTTACGTTATATGAACATAATAGTGAAGCTCCCATCCAACAATCATAGCGACCAGCGTCAGCTTCCGTGACTGACAAAATAATCAGTCCATGTTCTGACGTTTCTACATATTTTTCAGGCCTGCAGACAAATGAAAAAAAATTATAGTTATACATGAATAGTCGACATTAAGAGTCTCTTACCTATAGTTAATTTTATACCGTCCCTTATCTTTGGAGTAATGGTGCCAAGTAATAGTTTGAGACGCCAATACGGCAGGCATTTTCAAAAAACAGCCCAAGTGCAAACTTTGACCCCAAGTTGCAACCATCTTCTTCTTCACAACGCTACTATCACAAATGTTGACTGTACTATTCGAAACGTCTTGGAGTAAACTGCAAAAAAGTTGCTTTAGTGCCAAAGCTTTTCTTAAAAAAAAGTTGCTTACCCTGGAGCGTACGGTTTGCAAATCGACATATCTTTATCCCATCCACAGTAAGGATCGTGCACGCAACGTAAACAATTATCGTACCGACGATTACACATAACTAAATCAATTTGTTTAACTCTATGATCGGACGCAACATACAGAGTTTTGTGCTTTTTGGAGATTTCCATTGTTTGTATTGGTTCTTCCAGCGTTATATCGAAAACGTCCAATAAAATCGACGATGAGTCTCCATTATCGTTATGCCATTCGACGATCTTGTGAACTCTTCCATCATCTGAAAAGTGGCGCGTTTATTTTAAATTGTATTAATGAAACTAGCAACGTACTTGTTCCGGCGTAGTAAACTATATATTCCAAAATGCTTCCACCAAGATCGACTTTAATTCTATCTACGACTAATTTGGTAAAGAAAACGTCGCGTTTGAAAAATACAGGTTTTTCATTTTCGTGTGTAACTGCGGAATCCATTAAGGGATGAGATCTTATGAAGTTTAAAACCGTGTCTGGAAGAGTTTCGGTATCGTTTACGCATGTACCGGGTCGAGGTTCTGGTACGCGTCCCGATAATACAGGAAGCCATGCAGATGACGAAGAAGCTTGCTCTTTGAATTTACCACTAAAAGCTTCTTGAATAGACGAAAGCGTAAACGAACAAATGGCTGAGCCCATTAAACCGTTTGTGGAAGTTGTAAAAGTTCCATAAAATTTAGTATCATCCCCTGGAATCTTGTAGATGCTCTCTGTAGAAATGAAAATTATGCTTTTTTTATTATTTTAAATTTAGTAAAATGTACTTACGTATTTCGTTAAAATAAAATGGAAATTCTCCAGGAATGGAACAATTAAGACGAGCTTTGAGATATGTTGCCCAATTTTGTGCAAGAATGTTCTTCCCGCCGGTATCTTTTTTGCATACGCGAGCTACACGCGAATATACACTTTTACCACAATTTATGTATTCGACAGCAGTTTCTCGGAAAAAGAAAAATACGTATTCGGCTATTTCAAAAGATCCGACAAAGTTGGGTTCTGAAAAAAAAATTCAAATTAAATTGAAAGAATTTTTGAAGTTTAATGTTCAAACGGCAACACTCTTCGGAATATCAATAAATCGCGAAAGTTTTGCTGTTTGAAAAAAAATCATAATTGACTCGTTTACGCAGCAAGTTAAATTATTCACAGTATTTTATAGTCGAATCGTTGGAAAGTGGAAATGCGAACGACTATATGCGTAAAATGTTAAAATGTGCGTTTGTTTGGTTAAGCATAAAGATTTCCTCCTTTATTCTCGAATATTATGTCGAGCGGTGACATTAAAGCAAAATACTATTATACCTGTCTATTCCACGCCGCTTTTACTCATTAGAAGTAAATCTTCCTAAGGTAATTACCTGTAATCTGTATTACACCAACTATACGAGCAAATATAATGTGTAATTAAATCATACAAGATTTTGTAACAAGGGTGACGCATTTAGGATATAAGCGTGGTTTACCCTCATGACCATGGGAACATCCACATGGGGGCGATGATTATCAGGGTTAAAACGCACACATATATTCAAACCCTCAAAAGATATTTCCACTCCTTTGACCATATTAAATATATTGCACATTTAGAATTATTAATGCATTAATAACATTAAATTTATCCGATGACCATAAAGTTTAAATTCGTCCCCCCAAACATTCCCCTTTAAAGGCGACCTACAACTGAACGTTTCGTAAGGCGTCTCGGAAAAACTTAATACGAACAAGATTTTTGTGTGTAATAATACAGATCTAACAAAACAAGACAATTCAATCGACTACCACCATCATCAGTAAATCTTCTGAACGACTCCTCTGGGTAATGCAAGATACCCTTACACACAGTTCTTACAGTTCGGCACACATGTAGATCAATCTTGAAACCGACAAAGTTAAAAACTAAGTTTTGGAATTGTAAGTCAAAAAGACATCAATATCATAAAAATAGAATATTAGCGTGGAATTTTATAGACATAGAAGCGCAATATTTGCAGTAATAAAACTGATACTCGACAACTTAATTTGATGCCAACGACTTAATTTTGGACCAATTTGCATTTTTATAAGTTACTCGTTACGGATCATTTACATATAAGAATATACATCCAAAAACTTTAAGTGGCTACAACCAAGTCATCTTTGACAAAAAAATTCCTAAGCCGAAAATAATATCTATGCAAATACTTACAAAAATTAATGCAAATTAGGAAATTATACCACCGACTTTATGTACTACATATTAAGAAATATAAAACTTAAATGCTGTCACCTGTTACTTACTTAAGAAAATTTATATTAAACAACTTTTTTTTTATTAAATGTTGCCCCAAAGAAAATATGTTAGTTCCGTTAGGGTTTATGTAAACAGTTGTGAACAAAAGTTACCTTAACATTATAAAATACTTCACGAGAGCTAAAATTGAAATTTTTGTTTATATTATCAAACTTTTTAATTCTACGACAGTTTTTACACGCGGAGGTACATATGCAGAGCTTTTACGACAAATTAAGGACCCAGCAGTGACTTGCTTCGCCGGAAATTCCGAGCTTTCCTCGATCTTCTGTTCAACAACACTATATAGTCAGTTTCGTGAGTTTGTGTTGTCAAACTTTGTTTTATTTGAGATTTACTACTTCAGAGTAATCTAATTATTATTTTTTGGTATGTTGGACGTTTATTTCGGATAAGTTCCAATCATAACTAAGGTTTTTGGATTATGGACTCGAACCTTCAGTCGAACGTTATTTTTACTTAGATTTATTAGATTAGCATTTTAAAAATTTTGAACAAAAAGCAAATAGTTTTCGAATTGTTCAATTTTATTGTAACTTGAAGGAAAACCGTATTCTTTTCCAGAATATGAAAACTTTACGATACACTACGACTCGTCGGTCTAAAATTTACACATTTTCCTTTAGAATGAAGCAAATAAAAAGCAAAAACCGTTTTGGTTCATCAAAAGCTTTTTAAATTTTATTTTTTTACAACCTACCCTACTTAATAATAAATTACTTTACCTTTATAAAACATTTTGTTGAAATTTTCCTTATCGGGTGATATTTTTGATTTAAATGAATATTTTATGTGCGGTAAAATATTTAAGGTAGTTGTATTTATGTGACGTCAAGTAAAGTAATACCCCAAATTCTCACGCAAAAAATGTAAATAAAAATGAATTGTGTTATAAAAAAGAATATAAATTTAATATTTAGACTTAAGAAAAAAACTGTGCGAAAATTAAGTGCGCTCTTATATTTTTACGTGTCTACGCCAAATATATAAACTTTTATTAAAGTTTTTGTGTTGAATATCATAGGTATAAAAAAATGGAAAAATAATAAAACTTTGCTACGCGGGCGTGTTAATTTGATGCTTTTCTCTAAAATACTATTATACGATGAGGTTAATATGCACAAAATAAAAAGACTATAGCTTTTCAGCTTTAAGCAGGATTTGTAACTGAGCGTTTACGTCAGCGAATTCGCTGAGAAAATGTTTCTTAATATTATATTGAAACTATGTTAACATTTTGTTAACACTTTAAAACAATCTTAAATACTATTTTTAAAGTAAAGCCAATTAACATTATAACTATTAACCAGTGTTTGTGTAAATTTTGTGAAGTTACATCCAATTGCCATTCGGCTTCTGAAACCGGGAGTCTGGGAGGTATATTCTCCAGTACTTCAGTGTTCAAAAGGAAAGCTCTTATCACGAAAGATAATCGTTCACTTCACACCCTGTTCAAAGAGTATTCGTTGACAAATTGATGATCAGTACGTAGAAATCACAGAACTTAATATGAAGGGTTAATCGAAGGGATCTTTGTTATTTGTCTTAGGGACTGGCCCTTCAGCACAATATCTAATTTAACTTTGCATTCATTATTACTTTCGGTGAGGCAATAAACAACAGGTTTACACTTTACACAGTATAACACACAGTGCCGGATTATCCGGCAGAAAAGGCGGCTGCCTAGGGGCCGCGCTTATTTTAGTGGCCCCGTGAAAACTAAAATTTTTTTTTAATTATAAATTAAATTCCTTTGTTTTTATCTTTTTATACTGATTCAGCGTCTAGAAAATATAAAAATATTAATTAATTAATTAATTTTTTGTGGAAATGAATAAGTTTTAGTGAATTAATTTAATAAACATTGTTTTATTTTTTTAAATTAGTTGGTTATTATTGAAACTGTTTATTTTAATTATTGAGTAGTAAAATTAAAGATGTATTATGCAAGTAATAATTTTCTAGAGGGCCCAGAAAATTTAACTGCCTAGGGGTCCACAAATATTTAATCCGGCACTGAGTACACAGGTTACGCATAAAAATTAATTTATTTAGATTGAAAAATAATCAATAATGTTGTCCCGTCATCAAAGATTTCGCTAAATTATAGGGAAGGGTTGGTCTTAATGTGAAATCCAAACCAAAGTCTCATAAAATTAAGTTATTAGATTCTTGCTTTGATGTAGTTTGCCGCTATATTTAAAAACGCATCAATAAAGCAGTTTTTAGTAACTCGAGTTACTAGGTTCTTCAATTGTATATAGTGGTATAGTGGAGTATATTCTCCAAAGAGTCATGCGAGGGGGAAACCCCTGACGAAATTTGCTTTACAAAGTGAAGGGAAATGTTAGGAATATTACGACAAACTTTCTTTTTTTTAGTTTTTCAACTTTTTCGAAAAGAAATCTTGAGGCAATCCAAATGAAAATTCGGAAAAATGTTTAAAAAATTTTGTAAAAAAAATCTACTGTACAAAAATTTGCATTGTGACTTCCCCCTCGGAGTCATTTATCTAGGAGCAGAACTATAATAGTTCTCGTCCCAAAATATCCTATGCAATACTAGCCTTACACAATTCAATCTTATTCCTTTCTAACAATACTTTCACAGTTCACTTCTAACCGTGCAGCTACTAACAACATATTATAAATTTATTTAATAGTTAATTATAGCCGAATTTAATTTTAAAACAATAATCTCGTTTTTCTATAACCGTAATTTTCGAGTTGGAACCGCTGCAGGGATGTTTTTAATGAGTGGAGCGGCTCAAAGATTCACTTTAATTTTATCTAATCAATATAAATTGAAACAAAATTTATCAACAAATTAAACATAGAAATTTTCAAATTTACAACCAAACGGTAACGAGCATGATGTAACTAAGTCTCTTTGCCAAAGTAATTATTATCTAAGCAATTTTAAGTAATTTAGGGTGTTTGATGTTTGTAGAGTTTGTTAGTTTTTATGATAAAAAAATATGCTCGTAACTAACTAAGGATACAAAATTATACTTTCGTTCCTTTTAAAACAAATGTATGTTAAAATACGCACAAAAAGTTGTTTGTAAGTTTAAATTACAACCTAAATTTAAAGTTTTAAAATAATTACAGTATAATATTGTTTGTAATGTTATTGTTTTCAAATTGGTTTCGATTTTAATAAATTAACGGTTGCTGCTTTTCAATACAGAACAATTACAATACAGTACAATACAGAATCAACACAGAATTTATGCAACAACGTCAACGTCAATGTCAGCGTCTGTAGTATAACCATATCAATATTTTAGAAAGCACAAACAAATGTTTTTTAAATGTTCACAAATAAAATACACTGTAAGTATAAATCAGGCGATCATTTTCGAATTTTTAAAAATATTGATATGGTCAACATCAAGTTTCACTATCTAAAGCAAGTATTTAAAAGATTAAACTAAAGTGTAAATCCAGCTTTGAGAAATATTTAGCGCAGACTTATAAAAGTTTTGAATTTCTCATATTCAAAATCTTTAAGTTTGCACTAAAAGAGAAAATCCGTTGGGAGAATATCTTTTTGGAAAATTGAAAATACGATTCGACGATAAACTAAAAGAAAAATTGGTGGAAGTGCAATTTTTTAATAAGTAATGAGTTTTGAGGTTAGTATTTTGGTCATTCGGAATTCTCATAAATTCTTAATGATACGATGGTATTGGGAAATCGCAACTAATTCAAATGGATCGTCAAGAGAAGTTTTTATTAGTGTTCTGGGGATACGCGGAATTCGATTGAAAGACCTGTAATTTTCAGCACCTCGAAGAAATGGCATCATCAGACAAAAGCATGTGCGAACTACGATAATTAAAGCGGGACGCTTTTCTTCTCATTTATGTTCATTTCTTTTGTGTATTCTCTTGAACGACTCCATTTCTTTGTTTGATGTAGACGAACGTATGAGCTTTTTAGTAGGTACCTACACGAACGTAAGTACGTGGGGGAGGGAGATTCTGCGACACACTTTGAATAAAAGTTTGCGGATTCCTCTTGGTGAGAAAGCTTTCATTTTAGTTTCTCTTTATAAGGTAGAACAACATAATAACCCATATTCCGCCCTTGTTTGAAAAGTTCGTCGCTGCTAAAGCGGTGTAACATTGTTTTAAGTTCTAGATTAACGCCTGTTCTTATAAAACCACTTAATATACGTCTTAATAAATAATGCTCTCTTGAAATACAGCTATTATAAAATCGCACTCAACCCAAAATGCTCGGAGAAATTGAATGCCCCGTTTTATGAACGATCATAAAAGCTCTTACATAGTTACCAGCCACCAAGTTTTATATACAAAAACGTAAACACAAACATTTTCAAATAACACCTTTGTAAAGTACGATATTGTTCGCTACATACTATTTCGTATGAATACAAAATTCATATAAAATTATTAACCCTAATAAAAATAAATTACAAAACCAAACAAACACTAACTAGTTCAATAAAAATGTTTCAGTAGCAAAAATCAACTTTTTCTATTAATAAAATTTTATATTTGGAGTGAAATTCCATGTTGCAGCTTCGTTACCTATGTCAACATTTAAATCAAAAAACGTTTCTTTTTTAACTTTTTAACTTAAAAATACGATTTCTCCCTATTCATAAATTTTTGTTAGCCGAGCAAAAGAAAGTAATAAGCAAAAGTGTCACACACACGTATAAGGACAAAAAATATTATATAACAAGGACCCGCGAACACTTAAAATTTTAATTTATAATTCGCATTTTATTCAAAAAAATATTTCATGTTGCCATTATCAAATTGCTTTTCTTTCGAAAATTTTCAGCCAAAGACCCTCTTCTGTTCTTAATATGAAAAATGTCTTGGCTTTAGATAAGTTGGCATGCAAACGATTGTTTGAATTTTTTAGAAATTCGCCCAAACATCAAACTAAAATGGTTTGTAATTTTCGAAATGTAGTATGGTATACTTAAACAAATTTTATTATTCAGAAGGATCGTAAAAGAATCCGTTTAGTTAATGTTTTGTAAAAGAAAAACTGTTTTCCACTGAAACATTTTCTTGGTCAAGAGTGTTTAGGGAGGCAGTAAAAGCGGCATTTGCGGAATTGCACAGGTAAAGGCCGGATAATTCCGTCTCATTTACGAAAATACCTATAAGATCTTTATTAAATTCCTGTCGAGTTATGAGTTGTTCCCGATAAATTAGATGTGTGTAGTAGGTAGTTGAAAACTGCATTAGAGGTAATGATATGGAACCAAGTTGGGTATTCGTGCATGTTAAGGTAGAGGAAAGTTACACGATGAGTTTGTGCAAGCAACTCTTAGCGATCGAAACGTAAACCTTTCAAGTTCAGCTCGTTACTTACATGGAAATGGCGTTACTATTCGAGTTCTGCTGCTATAAAATTCCCGGCTTTTCTTCAAGTCTATTTGCAGTGAACGAAATTACGTCGAGAGTATACAATAATAAAATTCCTATTGATGCAAACTCGAACCGAACGAGATGAACGTAATCCGTGATTTTAAAATGTAAAACTTTTGACTTACTGTCCAGCCATTTTGAGTCGTATTTTAGAGTTCTCTTGAAACTGTACTCTCGCCTTCCGGTCGTGAGGTTGTGTAAATCTGTCCTGAAGATGACGGTGTCGGCTTTTGTAAATTCCGCATTTGTTCCAGAATACAACCCTGGCAAATCTCCGGGATTTCCTTTCTCTACCCAAACAGCAGTCGAGTTGTCCGCGGGATCGTACGGACACTTCGCAATGCCCATTCCAATTCCAGGTACAAAAGTATTTCGACCCAAATGTGTCAGGTTTGCCTAAAAATAAAAATAAATAAATGAGAAATATTTTACATCTTTTTTTTTTTATCAAAAAATTCAATTATCGCGTCGTCTCTTATCCAATCGCTTAAAAGAAAAGTGGGTAGCGAAAAAATTCATAAATTCAAATATTTTTGGTTTATTTGAGAATTTTTTTTAGCATCAAAAACCACAAGAGACAATAAAGAGTCTTCTATTTACATTTTCCATTATTCAGAGGTTGCACACATAAATGCAAACGCGAAATCAATAAGAGAATACTTATACCTAAAACCATGAGAGGGTTCTTAATGTGGCCCTGAATTTTTAATGCTCATTGCCACTGCAACTTGCGGTATATAGAAACGAAGTAGGTAGGGTGGAAACGTCTTATCGCATTTTGCAAGAACATTTCAAAGATCTTAGTGTTTGATTTTATTAATGTTTTGCTTACTTGAGTCGTCTAATTTCATTTCAAGAACTTGGTTCAATTGCAATAACAAATTTTAATAACGACTTCAAAGCACCAATGAATTTCCTCGAACAATAATTCTTTCAAATTTAATTTGTGAAACGGCATATTAGTATTTGCTGTTCATTCCGCAACATTCCCTTTCTTATCGTGTTTCCTCGAGCTCTGCAGGAAGCGGCACGTATCTTGCTTTCAATTGTGCACCCCACGCATAATAATTGTCAAGCTATAAGCAAATAAATGTTCATCCATGCGTAATGCGCGATATTTGGTTATATTAAGACAAATCGACTAGAGAGAACCACGAGGCTGTTGAGCTCAAATCTACCCGTATACTAACCTAATTCATTAGGACGTATTTATATAGTCACTTATCATCTCTTCTGCTTTACGTCTTCAACATCCTATCGTTTTAATACCCAACATATAATTTGATAAGTTATCTCCTTAAATCCCTTCGAATAAAATAAATATACCGTTCCCCTCCCATCCTCCCATACTCCCAACTTGCTTTGGTTCCCTCCCGGTGCAGTCCAGCCTTAATTTTTAAAATATCTTCCTTCTCCTTCGATAATCCAAAATAATAAAAATCGATATGGTTGTATTCTTTACAATTCCTTCGGAATAAATGAGATTAATAAGAAGTGAATTATTAAGTAACTTTTAATAAATCGAGTTTCCCAAACATCTCTACTAGAGACATTGAGGTTTTTGTGAAAGTTTCTACTTGAAGCTGCTAAGCAACACACTCATTTAATATATAAACCTTTAATGAAGAACGCTTGATATGAAACTTATGAAATCTTAATGCATAAACTTAGGTGGGTACGTAATTGAGGTTGCAGCCCTCGTTTCCCTTGAAACTTCTTATTAGGTTTCATTACACGACATCCAAGTGTGTTTTAATAATAGGCAATTTTTTTGTGTTTCATTAAATATTGCTTTTACAAAAGTGATACATATAAACAAAAGGAAAATTACAACAAAAAGTCATCGCTGTCGTACAACCCACCGAGGTCTAATTAAATTTGAAAACATCTCAAGCCTCGAACGTTTTGCAATAAAAAGCTACTTTGCGGTGACGGGATTGTAAGTTTGTCATATTTATTTGAAAGCAAGTGATCAAAACAGCGAATAATTTGATTAGTCGATTCATAATTATTGGCGAGTGCTAAAGTGCATCGATTAACAGTTTCAACCCTTACCTCGATAGAGAAATTATCGGAAAATTTATTAGTGATTTTCCAATCGTGAATAATCAAGTTACAGAATAAATTAAGCTCACTCTTGACAAATTTAAAAAACTTACGTGAACGACCCAATCTTTCGGATTGTGAGCATTTGTTCCGCATAAATACAATCGACTTCCATCTCCAACTGGTTGAATAACTCTTATGTGATTGCGACAATCGAAATGCTGTAACAAAAATATTTTGTTAGTATAATAATAATATGATAAACATAATATATAAACATAATAAACAAAAAGAAAAATAATAATTTTATAACTGATTTAATTGTATTTTTGAATAAACACAGGGACGACGACGTCGTCAGCTGCTTGTCCAACTAAGTCCAACACTATACTTGAAAATGTGATAATTCCTTTACAGAAATTCTAAAAATTATGAACAGAATTTCAAATAGGAAAAATAAATTTATTTAGAAATCAAGTTCCCGTCTCCATTGAATGAACATGCTATCCAAGTTAACGCTTCCCAAGTTTTAAATAACTTTCAGGAGCTTATCACACTGTCGATTTTAATAACGTGTAGTGTAGTAACCAAATTAATTTTGCAAGTTACGGGAAATCTTTTCGCTAGATATTTTTGACGAGATTTTGCAAACCAAGACAATAACTTCGTGGAGCCGCCTTTTAAGCAAATATTTTATTTTGATAAATTACAATTAAAACTTTTAAATACTTAAAATAATGTAAATAATTCAAAGTACGACTTAATTAAAACTTTTATTACGTTTCTAATTCTTTGCTTAAGTTTCGAGTTTGGTGTACTATTTAATTTTGTTTCCTGAAGAATTAAAGTTAATAAATTGTGAAAACTGTGGAGTTTTCGGTTGTATAAGAATTTTTAAAATATCTTATTGTTACGGGTCAAGCATTTCAAAATGTTAATGGGGTTTACGCTCAAGCTACTCCTGGTATTCTTTTCTAATTTATTTTCAAGAGATTTCATAAAAATTATTATTTAAAAGTTTCGAATCGTCTTGTGCGTTGTGCATCAAGCAATTGCGTAGATATTATAATATGCAAGTGCTCCCACTGTCGACTCGTATCAGTGGACCCACAAATTTAATAGAATTTTAGGTGATTGTGTAATAGGGGGTAAAGACCCCAAGTATTTTACGAATAAACATTCGTAAATCTACAGTAGACCCAAAACCGGATCAAAAATTATACAATTCAAAAGTATACAGCCATTAGAATCAGAAAAACTCTGATCAATATTAACCAACCTAAAAAAAGGTCCGACTGGTCCACTTTTTTTTATCAAATTAAAAAATATGACAACCAATCGAGTTCCACACCAATCATTACTCCCCAGTGTGTATAGTTAGTCCAGTGGTAGAGCAATCGACTGCTGAGAAAAAAGTACTAGATTCGACTCCTGGTGAACTATTTAGCAGCAAATTAAAAACTACTGCTGCAACTAATCGCACACAATTCCTCAATTTAGTTTAAGAGTCTAGTCTAAATGCTTTAACTTTTCTTGAAGTAAAATGAGGTTGAATATGTATTAAAAACACAATGGAATCTTTTTACAATTTTGAAATTTGATCCAAAGGCCCAAACAAATATTTTTCGGTCTCCAAACGTCTTTGCTCCAAGAAGCTATCAACCCAAGTAAAAATCGAAGCCTGGTTGAAAAAACTGAAGAATTACCGACTTCAAAATATTATGGCAATCATTTTTTTGGTTCATGTTAAATCTTTTTTCCGCGAAAACAATCTTATGAACCATGACTTGTTTTTCGCACTTTTGCAGTTAAGTAGGAAAAAGCTGGCTCCTATACCGCCCTGAGAAGGAGTTTGCTTTATCAGTTTATCAGGGTGAGTTGTTAATTACCAATGAATTCCAGCAGAAAATAATCAGGGACCCCCAGAAATGAAATCTTCAAGTTTCCCAATTGAATGTAGAAATGAGAATTTCTGACGTAAACAAATAATGCAACCTCTAAACACAAATTATGGTAATGTAATGTAATATCCATTGATACGCACACCAACTTTATTGGGAAAGTTTGTCTTCACAGGCACCCATACATTATACATAGTAAGTTACTTTTGATTCACCGATTCTTTTTTTGTAATATATTTTTATTATTGATTATGATAACAGAAGTACGCTGAAAATACCTATTATTATCGAGCGATTACGCATATGTACGCAATGTTGGACGAGGTTAGCATTTTGATGTGTGACTGCTTGGAAATACAGTGTGTCGCTGCTCACTCTACCAACCCGTATTGGCTAAACGTGGTAGGTATTTGTCTGACTCCCATAACATTATAGGAAACCAAAGTTCAGAAGAAAAAACGAAAAAAAAAGTTGAGAATAGAAAGAAAAGAGAAGATATTTTTTTATCAAGTAACATTGTTGTAACATTGCGCTTTCTTCTATTGAAATTGTTTTCATTTTTGATAATTCAATAATTAACTTAAAACTCCTGATAAAAAATAAAATTTAGACGTTTACTATTTACTCAATGATGGATACTGTGTCTGCCTGTATAAGACGAATTTTTAAAAGCAGAAGGCCCTTGGTAAATGCGAGTGCAATAAAATTGTTAAACGTATTGTCTATTTCCATTTGGAGAAAGCTGGTAAAGGCGGCAATGCATGAAATATTTATAATTCCAAGTGGAAAGTGTGGTAGGGACGATGTCGACAAATTTTAAGCATTTTACATAATGCGTCACTCTTCCTATGTTCATGGTATTATAAAATTTTAATATTTTGAATTTCTATACATACACAACTACTTTGTGTGCCCACAAAATTTATGCCGAGTTAAATTACATTATTAATAGTTACCACTTTCCGATTTAGATGAAAATGCTTTGCAGTTCATGTATTTGTAAACTACATTAAACTTCAACGTCCAAAATTTAACTGCTTTTAACTAAAATTGTTACAGACAGTCACATTTTACTTCATTAAAAATTATCATACAACACATAACGTGGCAGGCGTGTTTGGGGAAAATGTGCCGCTAAATGGACTAAAGCGTCAAAACTTTGGGAAAAATAACAAACCATTTTCTGACTTTTTAAATATCGCAACCGAAACGAGGATAAAACAAAAAGGGTGAGAAAATACACAATCATGCTTCGTTTATCACTCACTTTAATTTTCCATATTTCCTCTAATGACTTGTTTTTCCTTACTTGAACCAATAGAGAACACACACTCATAAATCTTATAGAGGGTAAATATATAAATTACAAAATGACCAGCAAGCAAACAAACTAAAGATTTATGACCCAACTTGAGTCTTCTTAAAATGTAAGAAGCAAAAAGAAATTTATTAAAGGTAACTCTTTCAAGATTAATCTTTTACTGTTTGATTTTTGTTGGTATTATGCTTTGTTTATAAAAGACGGGATTAGTTGCGTAGTTCTTAAGAAAATCCGATTGGTTGTGTAGTCAAGAGTAGCGACTACCTAAAATCTTCTTAACTCGGAGGTCGTTCTTTGTTATAAAACAAAAATTTATTTTATTCTCTCAATTAAATGTCAACCCTTGTTTTAAGGTAAGTGTCCTATTAAATGTACTTACTTTTATTAATACTCTACATTAATATTTATACTTTCCTTTTTGATGAGAACGAAAATCTTAAAGTAGGGCAGACCGGGGCTTGTTTTTTGCTTACTATTTTTTTTTCAATTTACAAATACATTATACAAATACATTGTATATTCGAAATAGATCAAAGATCACCTATGTATGCACCTAAGTATGCAGTCGTCCAATCAAGATTATTGCAGAAAATAAACAAAAATGAGTCAAGTTACCGCTGTAGCCAACTAGCCCCGGTGTCCCTTATGCTTCATGCAAGCTATAGATGTTTCAATTATAAAAATCATTTTTGGGTGGAAATTTATCGTACGAGAAAATTTTGTGAAAGTGAAATATGGCAACATTTCAGTTTTAAATTTTAACGTGTCAGAACGTTGAAGATTTTTCACGGGATGACTGAATGCATCGCATTTTGGTAACTGCACTGTAGCAAATTTCACATCGACATCTATCTCGTAACTACTTCATGGGTCATAGAGTTCTTACGACCCAGTACGTGTACTGGTTCGTAAAACACCCCCTTTTGTAAACTCCGACACCAAGTAACACGTTAAAGGTAAAGCACAAGTTAAAAACAAGTTCCATTAAAATTACTATTTTAATATTTATTAGATAAGGGTAATAAAAAATTTACGATTTAATCAAAACATGAAACTAAAGGGTTAAGGTAGAGGAGATTGAACGCTACACATCTGCACCTAGTGTTACTCCCAAGAGCAAAATAAACTAAATTTATGTGTCTAAAATTAAACTTAAAGCGTTACGTGCCGTTTAATTTCAACTCGAGATGCTTGTAGTCTCTGATTGCCTTCATATGTTCCAATCAATTGTGCGTGTAATTGCTTTATAAGATTTGTAGAAAATGTACAAGAAACCAAGTGCAAGTTTCGAAGAAATACTTGCACCTTCATACATCGATCAAGCTCACTTGAATTTTAATTACTTCGTTATCGTCGCAATCGGAATTTAACATTTATAAATCGATTTCTTAATGAAAATCTGTTAAAACTAAATTAATTTCTTAAGCCAACTTTAATTTAATTTGGATTCGTTAATTAAATAAGAACAATAATCGATACAATTGCTTCTCACGGAACGAAATCGACACCTTAACGAAGTAACTTTTCAATATAAAATCTAAATTCGTTTATCATGTTAAATTTCTTGTTAAGCCTATTTGTAACAGTATTTTGATAACACAAACAAGAAAAGCCGAATCGGGGAGCTATGTAAGCAGGAGTCACGCCATGCGACCATTAACAAAGTTTCTTGGCCAATTCTGTCAAACTAGGCGTCTGACGTGGCTTAGTTTGGTAAATTATCCGTGTAATGATTTAGGTCTATAATTTTAAGGGTACTGCAATATTTATTAACCATTAAATGAACTATCAGCCAAGCCCAAAATCACCCTCATCATAAAAATATTTTTACTATTATAAATTTCTTTGCTCACCATGGTTGAACGACTAAATAATCTATTTTGTAGTTCTTCTACTGCAGCTTTAGAAAAAAACATAACGGACATGTAAATTCAAAGCCTACACGTAAAAATGCTATTAGGAGTCGTTTAATTGATGTATGAATGAAATGAAAATCAATAGGACCTCAGGTTAGCGTACAATTAATAATGAATAAGTGAATATACTTATATATAACAAAAGTAGGCAATTAGTAGGTAATAACGAAAGAAAAAACTAACATGGTATCGTACCAATCCAGTATTTCATTTGGAAAAATCTACTAAAAACATTTTTCACATTTTCCATTTTCGCTTTTATTTCCAACAAGGTAGATATTAAAATTGTTTGAAAATACTCGACCTTCCAATATGTAAGCAGTTGAGAATTTGTTGAGATTGCGGTTAAAATGAAATTAAATAATATTGTCCGACGTTTCGAGTCATTTTATTGACCTATTATCAAGGCTAAAAACATATAAAATTAATGAAAATATTGAAAAACTTTCAATGAAAAGGAGAAAAATGGAGGTACAACAAAACACGTGAAAATTGTACTAAAATCTGACAAAAACCAAACTAACCTGAATTAGACTAAAATTCAAACTGACAAAATTTTTCAATCTGAATTAACCCCCTTTCAGGTTTAATTTAAATTGAAATACTATTTAATTTTTAAAAAAATGAGAAAAATCCTAGTTTAGTATTCCATTTTAAAACCGAAAGAATGATGCTGAATTCAGCATATCCAAGAAACACTTGTAGCCCCCGTCAAAGTATTCAACATCTCTTTTATCACTTATTGACGACTTCTGCAGTCAACTCTTTAATTTTCCTCTAGTATATGAATGCTGTCATAGTTGAGGGTATGATTCTGATGTACCATGTGTCTGCATAGAGCCATTACAGCTCTTTTAGTACTCTTATCCCTCCTCATTATTGCGGACACAAAGTTTCCTGCCTGTCTTCCAACGTATACAGCATCGCAATCCATACATGAGATTTTATAGACAAAACCATTATGGTAGACTACAGATACTGGATCTTTGGTTTTTGAAAAACACCTCGAGTTTTTGTTTAACCCTAATCTAATCTCTGGGGTAGATCTCAAAATATCGACACAGGCAATTTTTAAGAATCATGGTCAAAAGTATTTTTTTGTATACCGGGTGCTGAATGAGTTAGCCGAACATAGGAAATTAACATGTAAAAACCTATTTATGCAAATTCCTGCTTCCCTAATTATTTTAGAGAAAAAATGAAAGATACAAAAATTATGCAGAAATATAAACTACGAATGATAACACCAATAGATTTCATCTAGCTTTTACTTAAAAGGTCAAAAAATGCTTTCAAAATTGTTAAAATTTTCATTTATCGCACTGGCCATGCAATAAATTCAATTTAATTTCTATTTTCAAAAATAATTACCATGGAAACTTGCATAGCCAGTATGATAAATGAAACTTTCAACAATTTCAAAAGCATTTTTTGACTTTTTAAGTAAAAGTTAAATGAAATCTAATGCTGTTATCATTCGTAGTTTATATTTCTGCTTTATTTTTGTGTCTTTCATTTTTTCTCTATAATAATTAGGGAAGCAGGAATTTGTATAAATAAGTTTTTACATGTTAATTTCCTATGCTCGGCTAACTCATTCAGCACCCGGTATAAAAAATTTAAAGAACTTTTGAAAATTTTTAATTTTATTAACCTTCCAGTCCACGGGTACACGGGTAGAATAAATTACATATTATAGTTTACCATGGACCGGAGGGTTAATATGTAGTATAATAATATATCAAACAAACAGTTAATATTCAATGTTACAACTACTTTTGGTCATTTATAATCAAATTTTATGATTACCAAATCATCCGATGTGTTGATATTAAAATATCAATAAAATATAACCTCCAAATTCAGCATAAAACTGAATAATGCAAATTTCTCGTTTTAATTATAATATCGAACCCAAATTTTATTAAATATTTCAATAATTGTTTGTTATCATTTCATATCCATTGTATTCATTAATGGTAAATGACTTAGTTAATTAACATGAATATGTTAATAATTATGTGTTCTAATTATTTCTTCAATTAGTATTCTACTCCAATCAAATTTCGAATGCTTTGCAATAATTTTTTCTTTGGAAATTGGCATTATCGATATACTCGTAGTATATTGAGTGTATGCAAGTAAATTCATCTATTTATTATATTTTTAGTAATTCGACTTACTAGGTTCTTGGATTGTATACTTGATATAATATTACCTATGCATTTTCGAGGTTAATTTTTTCAGATGGATTAAGGACCTATTCTTTAACGTAGTTTTCAAAACCCCGGATGCGTAATGGAAGCATTTATTTGTTTAGTAATAGAGGTTTTTACAGAATATCTTTGTTATAAATCACTTTTGATCGAAAGATTTACAGTAGCTACTACAATATTTAATTTTTTTATTCCGTACCCTCAGACCCCTCGGTGGCAGGCGGTGCCGGGGGTGTTCATATGGATTACCCACAATTATTTACATATAAAATTATAACAAGCAAGCATAATATTAAATTAAAAAGCCAACGTTAATTTTAATCGTATGGTATTCTATTTTGACAAATTTGACAAGTGTAACGTTTATGTAAGTAACCAACATGGCGCGACAAAAATCTACAGTTAAATTTCTACTGTCGACAACCCTAATAGAGACCTGCTGATGTCTTTCCTTGAATCAGCTGCGAAAATGCAGTTAAACGTTTATTCAATCAGTCTACTGTAGCTCTTTACCGCTATCATAGTGTTTGGGTCATCGTAATTACAGAAGCAGACTGTAATAAATACTGTATAAGGTTGAAATTTGTAAATTTGAGTATAACATTATTTTGCAGCAATTTATAGTGACATCTTTATTTTTAATTTTCACTGACGTAATGACGTTTAGTTACCAACCTTTTAAAACAAAAAATTGCGTTTCATAATAATGTCCATTTAAACATGATTATTTCTTTCAAAATGGAAATTTCATGTCATTCTTACGATTCAGCAGATTTACCATTGCGAAAGTCAATTGCAACAAAACTGTGGTGCTCTGTAGGTTTTTCGTGAAAGGTCTGGGTATACTTCTTAGGGGGAGATGTAATTGCGTCTCCTTGTTTGTATATCCACACCTGATGGAAGTCCCAAAGGTATTCTTATTTTTAAGAAGCTTTACGTCAGCCTCCTTGAAAATCCCGTAATAGTTTTTATTTTTATAGCCAGTTTTGATTCTAGAAGGGTTCCTTCCCGATGAAAGGATACCAGTTTTTTTGCAGTTTCGACAACGGCGTTCCACATGGTTGATTCTCTTTTCAATATTTACTTTTAATTAACTTTTTTAAGTTTATGTCAAGCTAATGTAATGAAAATTCTTCTTATTAGCATTTCAAGTTTGGAACAGTCGTTGACTACAACAATATTAAGCTAATTAAAAGTTGGAAGTTAATAAATAATCTTCCAAATGAAGTTGTTGCATTTTGAGAACAAAGGAAGCATTCTATGAAATTAATTCAGTACGCAAATGATAAAAACACAATTACAACAACCGACAAGTCGTTATCAGAAATAAGTCGAGGCGTTTCATTTTGTTTATGAATGTACTTTCAGCGTTGTCATGAACTGACACTAAAGTGACGTGAATACAGAAAGAGGTGTTTGATAAGCGTTACGACTACCGGAAAAGGAAGAAAACGGGTAGACCTACTCGCTTTCCAGAATACATAGCCGAGTTGGTAAAAGTGTTCACTTATCGATGTCTGGATCTCTTCTCATATTGTCGTTGATAATGTAATGACTTTGTATCAGTTAAATACGAAACGAAAGTGTTTTTTTATACAGTCACACGCGCACACCTGCTTTCAAAAGCAAACCAAGTTATTCAAGAAATGTCTAAGTAAAATTGTGTCGAGGGTGCTCAGTCGAGACAAAATTGGAGGGAGCAGTAAAATAATCTGATAAGACAAATGAGAAAATGTAAGAGTATAAAGAATTCAGTTATACGAAAAATATTTTCAAATTTTGCCTACAAATTGAATACGAGAATTAGTATTACTTAAAGTACCTACGCAATTTTGGTTTTTAATAAAAAATTTAAAAATCGACAATTTGAAGGAAAAAATTTAACGCACAATTTACGTAGGATAATTTATATAAAAATAATGGCCTCTGGAAACAAAAAAAATGACAAATATGTAAAAATTTAATAAACAACCTCGTTAACCCGGTTCGGTTAATTTAAATCGGAAATGTGTAAAAAAGAAGATCCTATCGGCCCTATTAATAAAATATGTTTAAAAGCTTTTCCTTTCGTTTTGTAGGTATTTACTAAAAAAAATATTAGATACGGATTAATCGATAAACAATAAATTTGGAAACCCTTTGATTTTATGTGTTTTTATCGTTCCTTTTGAAAAGTGCTCGAATGAGAATTCGACGTTGGATAAACGTAAACGTGTTACACAAAAGCTATACGTCTTCCTCGCTCCAACAAGCAGAGGTTAATCTTAAGTATAAAAGAAGAAAAATGAAGCAGTGGTAAGAACGTATATGCGATCGAATGACAAAGTGATCGTCTGCAAAATGGCTCTTAAGGCGAAAAAGTCGGAATCCTACTACTACGTGTTGTGGAACAGGAAAATGGCTATAACGTTTGTCGTTGCCAAATCGCAATGACTCTTAACCTCCGACCGCGGAAATAACATCTTGGCTATCGATTCCCCACGGGAACAACTTCTTATATAGTTGGAAAAAGTTGAGTTCCTCACATTGCAAAAAGCTCTGATCGGCCGATTGCTTTGGAAATTGGCGTGTTATTCGCTTCTGACCACTAGGGACTCGATAAATGGATGTGTTAGGCCCATAACATATTATTCCCATCACAAATCGTACTTTTACTTGCCATTTCTCGTTTATTATGTCCTAAGAAATTCAGACTTGTAAATTTTTATTTGTCATATATTTGTCTGGGCCAAATTTTTAATCTCCTTGCAGTCGACTCATACTTAAAAATTAAAAATAATTAACCAAGTTGTCTTGAGAAGTTAAAACCGAAAGTGGATTCAAAAAGCAATTTCTGTAGAAACACGAAGAACCCATATCGCTGGCAGCAAAAAGAAAAATTTTACTGGTTCACTTAAAACTACTATATAAAAGTCATTTAATGTTGAAAGTCACATATCCGCTGGTGAAAAGTTTAAAACTTTTCAATAAACTGTTTGGTGGAGAAGTTATTTTTGTGGCTCTACTAATTAAAAACTACATTTCGCCAAGTGAAATATATTAAAGCGCTAAATTCCATGAATAATTTACATGAATAAGCGAACTCGCCTAACGTCATCAACAGTCAAAACTTCAGAATAATTTAGAAGTCCTGGAGAGCTTGGATGTCAAATCGAAGTTGGTCGACAGTCCCGCAGTCATGTAACTTTCCTCTACAAATGAAATCTACGACTACTACACCAAAATCGTAACGTCATTTTTCATCTGTAATTAAAAAGTCATATCCGACCAAAACATGTTCCCTTTTACAATTAGCTAAAGTACCGTACACTAAATTGAACATAATTTGAAAAACGTCCCCTTAAATCAGCTTGTAACAGATCGTGGTTTTGAATTAACGACGGCGCTCTACTAACTAATTATTATTTATCGTAAAGCCTAAATACTTTTACAAATTGAGAGCCTCTCTTTATTGCCCTAAAATATTAATTTTCGCTTACCGTTTTATTAAATATTTAAAGATAAAATGTTTTCCACAAGTTAAAATTTCTTTTGCAAACTTTTCCCCATTCTGATGATATATAAATCAAAATAGGTAACCAAGTTATGTCCTTAAAGTTAGCGGCCACTTTTTTCATTTAAAATTTTTTTCTCAATTCAATTTGGTTTGCACCCTCATTTTTTGGAAGATCAAAACGCAACAAACATTTTTACATGTTAAATAACTAAAATGCTTGTTGGGTATAAGCGATTAACTAATGATTGCCCTTCAAAAATGAAAAATGCTGTAAATTAAAAAGGGGCTGCTGAAAGTTTTAGTCAATTATGTTTGGTACATTACTTATTGTACGTTAAATAATAAATCAAGGAGTCATTTGGTTGTGAAATTTGCAGGTATTGAAAGCTTTCAGCTCGATTCCAACTTTGTTTTCCGCTGCAGAGTGTTACGTATGTTTCAGAATCTGGAATTTAAACCACCCCTTTTACAACTTGACGATCTCGCTTTTATATTAAGAAGTAATTTTACAATTTAACACACAAGTTGAACAAAATGCAAGAAGAGAGGGAAAAGAAAATAAAGAAATTTAAATGTATTTATAATATTTTCAATTAGGGTTTTAGCGTGAGTGGTGTAAAACATTTAGTAAAGAAGACATGAAATATAAAGAAGATATTAATAATAAGAAGCGATAAGGGATGGATTACATCTATGGCAATAAAAAGTTGTGGTAAAGTAGTATCATCAAACATTAATGTCACAAATGTGTTTCCCTCATTTAACCTCAAGAAAAATGCAAGGTAATAATCACACATAAAGCATCGAACTAGCCATTCAAAATCGCATTTATCAATATTATCGTGACAACTTCTATTAAATTAAATAACGTTTCGCGTTTTTATTATTCATAGCTCCTTGGATCATGTCCAACGTTGACAACAGTGTCATTCGTCAATCAAACGGAGTTTCTGACATAATACATCTCACGCACTTCTGATGAACCAAAACCGAATGATGGATTACCTCAAAAGAGTTTTAATAATACGGAAAACGATTAAATAGTAAAAAAGTAATATTTTTTACTTTGCATGTCGCCGAATCGGCAAAATGGTTCATCAGCAACATATATCCTCACTTTCGAAAAGAAACATCTCAGGGGATAAATCGCAAAGTTAATTTTATTCTATAATACACCAATATTCCACGCTGGGCGCTTTATTTCAATTGGTGATCTCGAGAGAGGGAACATTTGAATTACAAATTAGGTCAGACGAGCGCGGCAAAATTAATTTCTACTTCGTGTTACTAGCGTCATTTCGGTCGACTGATTGAGATTTCAATTAGCAAATAACAATATTTAGTAACGGAATAGATGTACCCAATTAATGTTATAAGTACGATAGAATTTATTAGGGCATGCACATCTGTTTTTTCTTTAGTGCAAATATATTATTATGGCAGATGCTTCACTTCCCTTTGTTGATGGTTTCATTATCACATCACGCTTCCTCCTTAGACGTATTAAATTGTTCTTTTATAGTCTTTAGCACAAAATAAAAAAATTCACTTATTAAATATAAGGACCATAAAAAACCCCATCAAAACATCACACACGAATTTTTCAAATGAAAAAAGAGGTTAGCTGGGAGGTCGACTATAATTTTTCGGCGTTTAAATATTTAATATTGTTAAATGGTCTTTGTTAGCGATCGATTGTTGCATTACCGCTCTAACGTGCACAGTGAACATAATTTATGATATTACCAAAGAGTTAATTAAATATACGTCATCGTAAAAACAGTTCGTGGTCAAGTTAAAAGTAACAATAAAACAAGACGTAAGAATTTTCATTCGCTAAATTAAACGCTAGAAAAGACTGTTTTTCTTCGAGTGTCTCGCAACAGTAACTGCCTTGGCTGTGATTGTGGTGGCTTCTGTGCTGCGGTAATCACAGTTCTGAAGAAACTTGAGTTGGTGTGATATTTATTTAAGAAGTCTAGGATCCACACTAACACTTATGTTAGTTAAATTTTCGTATTTTTCTACTGTACAAAAATACTATTTTCGTTTTTTATATTTTAATATGAACTTATTGCTTTCTGCACATTTTTTATGCTATCAAAATTTTTTTAAAGATAACTACAATAATATGCATTTAATTTTGTCTAATCATGTCGTAAACATTATATTGGAAAACATCTTATTTGGAACCGAATAAAAAAAGTATATTTCCATCCAACATTTCAATAAATTTAAACGTAAAAAAAATTTGAAATATAATTATATCAGTTCGACTTTTTAAAAATCGTATGTCTTAATATTGAATTAAATGTTAAAAAATTTTATTCCCAAATGAAATTCTGGAATTACCGGATTTAACGATACACAATGTCATTTTGAAAAAAATAAACGTGTAAACGTTGTACTAAATGCACACATAGCCGTCAGCTGTTTATTGTAAAATTCAATTTTTTGTAATAAATCAATTATTTATTTTGCCATCAGTTTCCATGGTCATCCGTCAGTACAATTACGAAAATAATTTTATAAATAGTATCAGAAGACAACGTTGGTTTGTTCTAATATCTATGACATACTTTTGTAAACACGAATTTGTAAGGTATACTCGTGCCATAAACTTAATTAATATAATGTTACTTGACTTAGAGCAATTTATTAGGCCTTTCAATGTAGTAGTACAATTTCAATTACAATAGGTGTTTCCAAAATTATCATAAGGTTTGCATATTTGATATCAAATAAGAAAATGACTAGGGTCAAGCACATACACATTGCCAAGAGGCCGCCAACTTTAATTCTAGTAATTCCGATTAAATTATCCGATGGAGTTGGCGACTTTTTGATTCTAATGCTATTTGCAAATGTAAGTTAAAATAACATTAAAATTAATGTTTTTCCAAAGAAAAAATTTGCCAACCCTCGATTCAAGGTTCTGCACTACATATCCCAACTTTTTTCAAATAGGCATTTACTTTGTACCCTGAAAATGCAATCCAACACGCAAATTTAAGTTAACATATAACATGAATAATTCCATGGAGTTAGGTAAAAAGAGAATAAGTCGAATTATATCGTCATCCCACATTTTTAGTCCTCTCCACTATCTATTACCCTAAACTATGAACCGCCACTGGCTAGAAGTCTGCTTAAATATATTTCGAGCGGCTGAATTTGTATTAAAATTATTAAAAATAAAAATGTAGTAATGTAGAAATGGATAACCCTGACGTAAACATATAATGCAACTTCCATGTGCGGCAATTGTTAGATACAAGTCTTGAAGTCAGACTATTTACCATAGAGAAGAAAACAAAACTCCCAAAGTTAATTTTCCCCAAAAGCTTTTTAACTTGTAAATAAAATTTTTTCAGAAAGTATTTTGTGATTATTTTGTAAATGTAATATTTTATTGCGGAATTTTGACCTTAATACTTTTTAGCTTGCGGTGTTACTTCTACCATTGTTGGTCAAATAGCCTAAACAGTAAGTATCTAAAATCTTTGGAGTTACTTACTGTTTAGTTATGAACTTATTAGAAAAAGTACGTGATTATGTAGACCACGATACTTACGTTGTAGACTGGGGGGTCTGAAATACCCCCCACATAGAAAAAAGTAGTTAGACTTTCCCCTTCGGTGTTAACCACAAGCTTGTCGTGATTCAAGTAATTTTAAAGAGAAAACGCGGTTGATGACACAAAGAATACAAAATGCTTTTAAGTTTATGTAATTTTTCTAGTTAGAATTCCTGTGTGTGAAACTTGAGCTAAGACAGAATAAGCTATTAACTTCTAATCAATTTCCACGTCAAGGTGCTTTGAAGTTTCAGACTTTGTAGTGTGTATAGGTAACATTATTTATGTACCAAGTTCCAGCTCGAAACTAAAGGTGAACGTCAATTTTGCGGACTTCTACTCTATTTGACCAGTGTAATTGAACAGCGACCTGGGGCGGGATTCCCAAACGGTCACCCTTTCATGTACCATCAGGAGGTAGAGGGTAATTAGAGAAAAACCAGGTTTTGTGCTACAATATCATTTTCGTACCTGCTTAGAAAAAGAGTAGGTACTACGAAATATTATTAAAGCGAAAAATCTTGATGGACAAGAGTTCTCTGAAGAATTGAGTGGACCGAAATCTGCCAGCCGCTAATAAAACTGGCTCGTGCCTCTCCGAAGACTCAATTGGATGGCGTTTAGATTGCTGCATCAACGCTTAAAAGCGGATAAAGCTCCCATTAACTTGAAGAATGAAATTGAAAAAATCCACAACTTATATAATTTAATTACGGTTTCAAATGTTCAAAAGAAAATTATAAAGACAAACTGTAGTGAAGAAATTAATAAATGTTTGAGTATTTCTTAACCAAAATAGCAGGTTTCGTGACGGTACTTAGAAAAGCACAAAGCGAAACAGGCAATCCATTAAATTGTTTACTAAATATTTACAAAGAAGGCAGCAATTGACAAAATAAAAACAAGAAGGGTCGGCGATGAAATAATGAAACACTCATTTCGAAAGCAAACAGCGGTAGCAAATGACTCTCGGTTTAAATAAAAAGCTTATTGTTAATTGCAAAGCTGGGGAGTAAATGAAAGAGTAAGTGGCTCTCGAGGTGGATGCGTTATGTAGGCTAAAATGCGTAAAGAGGTTTAAAAAGCTTTGAAAATTACCCAAACAAATTTATATAATAATTATAAGCTCTTTGGATTTTAAGTTGATATTTAACTCTGCTTATGGGGTGTAATTTTGGTCGCGATAATCATTTGTCAACTTACCATCAATGTGTCATGTAATAATTATTATTGTGGCTAAGATTTTTGACCTTTGGAACTTTTTTAATTTGTTAAGAGTGTCGTAATGGATGTGGCCACTTAATACAAAAGTAAAAAGCAAATGATTTAAATAAGGCTATCCAGACGGAGAAGCTGCCAAGTGGAGGAATAAAAATTAATTATTAACGTGTCGGAGATAAAAATATAAAAGTGCCATAATAAACAAAGTGAAACATTTTTGAAAAGTGTTGCTTGTTTCTAGGCAGTTTGTTCGTGTAGGAAATATGCTAGAATATCTTACAAATGTAGTAATAATTTAAAATGCAATATCCTACAAGGAACGTGACATGTAAAAGTATAAAATTTGCAGCTATAAAAATGGCTCTTCGTGTAGCACCCAAGTTGTGTATAGTGTAGGTAGGTATATAATTTAAAAGAATATACCTAAATATACATATAGTACATAGAAAAATTCAACATATTACGCTCGAAACGTAAAAATTAAATTTTCTTCCATAGCAAATTAAGTGCAAATAATGAAACGTGTACGTACCTCAGACTTTCCTTTGGATACACAATTAACCACATGGCTTGGTTCCAAGATTAAACCGTCTCTCTGAAACAAAAGTAAAGAATTATTTAGAGTGAAATGTAGCAAAGCTAATACAAAAAAAGCAAGATTAAGCAACTTCTGATTCGCTTAATTGAAAGCTAAAATTAACGTTCGAAAATCCAATAGCAATAACAGGGCAAAAAATGCAATAATCACTATCGATTTGGTTTTCAAACAAATGAAAAACATTAATATTCATAAGCAGTACATGTGATAAATTAATGAGCCAATCGTGCCTCAGGTGTAAAAGACGAACTATTGTATGTTCGAGCGTACGAACATCACATGAAAATACGTGACTCCAGGGCATTTCAATTCTGCATTGTTTAGAGCCATTGATTTGGTCAAATTTATCGAAAATTTGTTATTTACAATCCAGCATGACTATCCAAATATTTAAATAATATATTTTATTGTTTAATGTGATTAATAAAAATGTAGAGACAAAAGTGTCCATAACGACACATTGTGCTTTCGGCAGCAGTAATCACTCACATGCTACTATACCATCATAGAAACGGCATTAATATAAACTGGAAATAATTGAACCATAATTTCAATCCGACTGTAAATTTTCCTAATGATCTGTTATAAATTTTAACGTTATAAATTAATACCTACGTTTAATGAAAACATGGTACCTATATAGTTTTGGTCACATTAATTATTTTATCAAATAATACACTTTGTTACCCAAAGGTATCTATCGGGTATAAATAAATTACTAAATTATGATACATCAATTTATTGTTACACAATATAAATTAAATTACGATAACTGAAAATAAATCAACGGGAATGTTAATAAAGAGCAGAAATCTCGTTAAAATTTCAACCTCAAAAGGTAAACTCTAACCCATATTGTCAAAAACAGTTGTGTTTGAAAACTAAAGTGCTTAATTAACTGGTTGATTATTTAATTTCGTTTTTGCAATTCAACCACCGAAAAGAAAATTCACAAACGAACGAAATATATATCAGCATTATATGAACAAAAAATGTTAAATCTGCTCGTTTCGTTTTTTCGTGATTTTGCACTAAATTTTATAAATTTAAACGTTTTTCAATTTTTCTACGTTCGTCTAGTTTCCCTTAATCTGCAAATTTAAACGAAAATTCGACATATTTCAGTTTACAATCTGTAGTTTTTAAAAGCTTCCTTCCAATCCTTGAGAAAGAGCTTATAAAAATGAAAATCAAATAAAACACTTTTAGTATCCATAAGTCCACATCCAACTTGCACTATAACTTCCATGCAAGTTCTTCGTTTTCAAAATGTCAAAACTTGGCAAAAATTAGTTCGTACGTGAATTTTGATATACAGCTATTCGTATTTTATCATCACAAATAATATCCATATTAATAGCTCATATAATATATTATAAAAGTTACGAGCAATTTCAGTTTTTGTGTGTAAATATGTCGCTATTTATTGACGCCACAACTAAAAAATTTCATATTCATCAGTCATCACTACTAACTCCTATTTATTAATAATAAGTACTTAATCAAACATTAAAAAACATATATGTCCGTAACATTTTTATTATGTTTGGACAACCGATTTTGTTAAATTAAATAAAAAAAAACCTCTCATAAAAACGTTAGATAGCAAAGATCTTGGAAAATACATACTAGGTATATTTTTAATGTGAAATTTTTAAAATTCAAGTGTTTGTAAATATTTGAAATACTTTTAAAGAATACTTGCCTTTGCTATGAAATGATTTTTTAAACGAAGGAATTTTATTATCTTGACATGTCAGACCTGACGATGCTGAATTATCAAAACTGATTGTCAAAAATAAAAAAGTCACATAATAAATGTGACTCTTTCGAACGAACGCGAGAAAGGATAATGTAGGTACTAAACTTATACCACTCTCTGTGAAGAATAAAACAATCATTTATATAAATAACAATTTATCAAATAAGCAGTTTGTTTTTTTTATCGTCCGAAATCCAGCTAATTTTATCTTTAAGTGTTAAACGAAAATGTATTTCGGAAAAATCCATTGCCGAACTCGGCTTCGCCTCGCTCGGCATTTTTTATCTCTCCTCCTTTAAATCATAATATACTATTTTTATGATTATTTTGATTTTCTAATTCTTAGCTTATCAAAATAATATTATCGATGTGGTGTAACAAACAGTGATGGGACCCGTGTACGAAGTTATTAACGGGTGCCAAAAACAAAAGGCCATAATAAATAACGTATTCGCGATTTACATTAAGTTAACCTAATACGTATATAGTTGGTATAGAAAGTTTTGTTTATAAACAAAACGTTTGCATTCTTTTGGTATTCTATTTTGTGAATTATCATTTCACTGCGGTTTTACGATAAAATAATTCAGAATTAAAACGCAAAACAACATCAAGTGTACGTAATAGACCATTACATTTGATAATGTCATGAGCGTCACCAACGACAAGGTAAATCGCAAATATCACCAATAATTTTAAGATAAACAAACAATAGAAAAAAATATTGAGGGCCAATTTTACAATAGTTAGATAATCTTTTAGAGATTTTTTTTAAATTTGTTTTCATTTAATTGCAGGTTTATACTGAAACTGAAAAATCAGTTTCGTGCTCTATCCCGACACATCATCAGAACTTGAGCTTATGTCAATCTGTAATATAAACAATTAATAATAAACAACATATTTAATTTTAATTTGATTTTAATTACACGACTAATCGGTTTTTATTGATAAATGTATACTTTTGAGAATTATTTATATAGATGTAAGCCCAGGTCCTGATGATGTGCACAGGATAATGTACGAAACAAGTGTTTATTTTCATTTTGATTATAAATGATTTTCTTTAATTTTACATAGAAATTGCGAAAAAATATATGTCTACCATAAAATCTAAGAACCTAGTTCTTGTTCAATTGTTACAAAATTTACATTAAAAAAATAGTCATGTCCCCTGCAGATCTTGACAATTAAATCAAATTAAATTATTTTATAATAAAAATGTCTAGACTTTAGACCACTAAATCTCTGTCCTTCGCGCTTAATCTTTTTATCAGAAACACTAACGTAAACACTATTTATTACCCCCATGGGTACTATTGGTAAGTTGATCGTCACCAATACTTTCAAGTACGGCTTCGAGGCCGCACAACCTTGGACATTTAGTAATATTGAACATAAAGTTCCAAATTATAAGTTTCGGAAAAGAAAAATAACATAAAATATTACAGAAACCACTTGCGGTAAATCTGAGAGGTTAACTAATAGACTTCTTTAGAGCAAAAAAATAAATTTGAAAATTTTGAGAAGTGTTTATTTTGCAAAATTAATTATTTGAGTTTGGATTTAAAAAGATGCAAAGGTACTAAAAAATGTTCAATAAAGTGGAAAACTTAAGAAAAACAGTTTATAAAAGTTAACTCGTCTAAAACGAGCTTGTTGGCCGCTATGTGATTACGTTGCTTAACATTAAGTACAAAAGTTTTGGCAGTAATTATGAAACTTGGTGGAAATTTGTGTGCAACGACGACCGTTACAGTAATGTTTCGCACTTTTAGGGTGAAAGTTTACGTTAGCTACTAAATAATGCACTGAGTGCGTGATGTATATCAACTGTAATGGAAACGCATTCGTTTCCCTCACTAAAAATCAGACCTAAACAAATTACAAGAGCCTGTCTTTCCCTTGCAACTAGACGATTTTTCGACACGTACTTTAAGGCGTAAAAAATGACACAATTTGTTAGAGTAAACGTTTTATTGCTAATCATACAGCTGAGTCAGCACTGTCGGATGCAATTTGCATAGAAACGTTTATTTAGCAGGCATGTGCATCGCGAGTATTCCGTGTTCACTTGTCAACCACTCTCAAGTTGTAAAGAAAAATACTGAAAAAGAGTTTACAATAAGAATTTCAATTTTCTATCAGGCACACAATATTTCACAAACTCGCAGATTGAAATTCTTGTGGAATAAAAATTGAAAAGCTCTCTCCTATCCGAGTGCGAAAGCTTTTGATAGTTAATTATGAAACCACGCGCGGTCCGTTTGGATAGGATGTCGTTGTGCTAGAAGAATAAAACAAATCTAAAATTTCGACATAAACACAAAACAGTACGTAGCTGTTTCACGGTTTAAGTTAATGAAATCTTCTTAACTTCCACGATTTACAGTTTATGCACATTTGCTTGTTCCGGTATTACAAATTTCCTCATTTATTTCTTGGCCGCTTTTTTTAATTCGCTAATTTTGTGCTTTTTTACCGACTAGTTTTTATTGAAAAGCAAAAATTGTACAATTTAAAAATGAAAATGTCACATTGGGCGAGCACACGGGTTTTTGTGTAAGGGCGATTAAAAATTTATTATTTTGTTGGAGATATCACCGAAAAGTGGCGAAAAGCTTTTATTAATCACGATAAGGTACCTAAGCTGCAAGTATGTATTGTATAGAATCTCCATAAAACGAAAAATGTTTCGTATTTTGCATAATCCTCCTATGATTTTATATTAATCCTTTAAACTTTTATTTTTATCGCCTCTTCCTTTGCAGTAAATCGTAAATTTAGAAGAGAACTCTTTTTACTGGTGGCGTTGTATTTTTATTGGTAATAAAGCAAGGGTTGGTCGGAACTTTTAAGTAACTTGCGTGCCCCCGGGCAAGCAATTTTTAAAGACAGTCGACTATACAAGGTAATAGAAGAGACATAATTAAAATGGTCCACCCTCCTGAAAAACGTGGGGAATAGTTGTTGCGAGTGGAAAATAAATGAAGGGTGATTTGTAGTACCGACTCTGTAGAAACGAACTAATGTTGGTTCAGTTTGTTTGGTTACAGCTTGAAATAGTTTGTTTTGTCATTCAGCTAAGAGGGTTTCCCGTTGCTTTTATTTATATGATTTTTAGCTTGTCGTGATTTCGTGATCTGAAATGCATCTGGAAATATACGCTTTTTACACACGAAAGAGGGTTTTTCTAACGTAATTATATATTTAATGTTTTTGATATATACGACATCAGATTAATTAATTTTTCCATTTACTCAAACTATTAATTCGAGTTGCACTGAACTTTTTATCACGTTTCGTTCTGACGGCGTCAATTGAATTATTACGTGATATAATTAATTTTTTTTATAACAAAATAAAATTATTTTTGTTTGAACGAAATTACATAAAATCAATTACATTTATTTATTTAACCTACGAGTGACCGGTTGGAGCCACATAGCCCAACAACTTCAGAATTGTACTTCTGAAAAATTAGTTTACAACATCTGAATTTTGACTTATCTTCTATCTTTTTACCTCTTTCATCTTCTGCCAAAATTTTCACAGAAAATACCGATTGGTAGTTGTTTAGTTTATCCATAGTTTTCACTTCCGCCCTTTCGCGATCCCAACATTTGTTTTTTTTGTACAAAAAATTTGTACGGCACAAAAGTATTGTCAAATGCCTTGAAAATGCCAAAAAATTTCTATAAATTCCTTCAATGTTATTTTTATTACTTTCCTTAAAAATATCCAACTGTATTTTTTTTATCTTCACTGAAGTTACATTTCAGGAAAATATCAGTTATAACTGTTTTGCTTTTGTTCACTAATGCTCAAGTCTTCAACTTAGTACTAACGTTACTTTATAGTTGTGAGTGTTTTATGTTTATTATTTGAGTAGTGAGTTAAATAGCAATGGGAAGGGTGAAAAACTTCGCGTGCAACTTTAATTATTATCATGAAATAAATAATATAAACTCCACCTATTCCCTATTTTTTTATTACACTAAAGCTATTTGTTCATTCTTCGTCAGTTTTATTTGTATTAACTGACGTCTGTAATAAAATCGTATTATCCCATTTAGCTGAAATGCAGCTTGAGTGTTATTGGAAGAAATTTTTACGAAACCACTGAATTTATACAAATTTTCAATTAAAATAATTTTTCAATTTTTCATTTGTTTATATTTATTTATATTATTCTGTGGTTGAATTAGGTAAATAGGCCGCACATTCTCGGAAATCCAATTTAGACATAATGTGTACAAAATGTTTAAAATACACCAATACAAACAATCGCAAAAAGGCGGAAATAAATATTCTTCTTTGCAAATATTTTATTTATTGATCCTACAAACAAAAAAATATTCTAGCAAGTAAATGTTGAACTTTGTTACATTTATTTATTACTAAAAATACGTCATGCCCCGAAAGCCAGCCGTAAGAATTAAGCCGAGCCACTTAAGCCAGCAATGTCTAGGGGTATTTTGAGATATTTGTGCTCTATATAATTTTTGTTTCTCTACATTATGCACTGTCGTTAACTGGCAGATTAACCAATAAGATTTCATTACTTTCTTTTTATTGTTAGAATTTTTTAAGTTGAAAGCATTAAACGGGTCGAATTTATCGACATATCGTGCATTTCCTTACGAAATTGTTACCTGTTATCTTACCACCTTCTGAAAAAGATTTATAGGACAACTTAATGCATATGCTGCACACCGTAATCTTCGAATCTCATTGTACATTTATTAAGCGAAACAGCGATTATCCCAAAGGTAATTACTCAAACAGCACTTGAATGTATAAATTATTATGTATAGGAAAAGTTAGGATAATAACTGGTTAACAAGTCATTCATAAAGATGTTGATTGTTTATCTATATATGATAATTTAAATAATTAAACTCGAGATTAAATTACAGCTAAGAGAACAAAGCGACGCTATTATTTTAAATTAAAATAATAAGGAATTTAAAGACGACGAATGATGCTACAGTAGGATACTTAAAGTAAACCTGGTATATAGCCCGCACCGTCTCGAAAACCCCTAAAATCGTGGTACAAAAGGAGACAAATAAGAGACGTCGTTTGTTCCGGAAGTGAAATTAACTACTTTAATTAGTTTGAGACACGTTGAATTTACAGGTTTGCTGTCATTCGGGTTACAATTGCTGATTTCTCTCGAGCGGAATTGCGCCAATAACAATACGGCCCGTTTTAACCTTTGCAAATTTATTAGTCGAAGAAGTTAGCGAAAACGCAAAAGCAGCCGCATTAATTTATATAACGACTTTGTAACTCACGTTTCGGAACTTGGCGAATATTGCTTTTACCGCTCACTTGTTGGATGTTTTGTAAATTGTTACCGCCGAGGAAATATAAGCACTTCACGTAGGCATTATCATCTCCGAATAACAACTTTTCCCGATGCAAAGCAAAAAAAGTTTTAATTTTCGAGAGTCGATGACGACGGACGTCTCGAGAAGGAAACTCGGCTCAAAATAACATCCCCAACAATTCAAATTACGATTCAATTGTTTACAATCCTAAGCTTAGGTAATTACGCCCGATGCCATGTTTACCAACAACATACATACATATATACATTAAGTATGCCAAGTAGAAGCTTGGAGGGTATTGCAAGCGATGCACCGCACTTAATCTGATGTACAATTTATAACCCTGCGTCGGTGGTTTAAAATTTAATAATTTTTGGTTATTCTCGGCGTAGTTAAGTAAGAATGTTTAAACATGGAAAAGCTTGAGGCATTCGCATTTCCGTAAAGTATGAAAAACATAATTCGCGGTAATACGTCTTGACATTCAGTATTTAAGAGGAAGCGGACGGTGTTCCGAATATATCTTCTCTTCCTGCAAAATATTTATAATAGCTATTAACTGAAACACTCTTAAAGCTTTTAAAAGCTTTTTAAGCAGTAAAATCGTTCATCTACTGTCTGTGTAGTTTAAAGTTTAAACTGCTCTTAAAAACAATCTAATCCCGTAGTCTGCACTTTCACCTTTCCGTCGAAGCTTTTAGGCGTTAAGCTTCCGTTCAGTTTAGTTACTGACAAATAGTAATCGGGGTCGAGGTCCTAATTCATCGACATTCGATTTACTTGTTACCCTTTGCGCCTTGGCGTTTTTTAGCTTAAAATAATAATGCCCTAAGACAAAGTGCAATTCGTACCGGTTTCGACCCTCGCGTTTCTTTTAGTAATTAAGTGCGGCCTCCGCGTAAGTCATGAAATTGTAACCTTACGATTTGAGGGCCCACCTAGTGTTGGGAACGAAATTAATGTACGAACTCCTGGCGAGTTATTGCACTTATTATACTTTCATTTCCTCCCAACATTTAGCTAATGGCTCTCGCAGAAATTTAACCAGGTTTAATAATAATAATAAGGCGGCGGCGCTTTAAAGCTCTACTGGAGTCGACATACATATTATAAACGGTTCAGGTGAAATTTAACATTTTGCAAATAATAATTTAGTATTAGTAGAAATGTGTTTCATTTTCTCGAGCTCAAGTAAACATTATATGATACCTCTATTACAGGAAGATGAGATCAAAGAAACTCTCTATAGCCAAGGGAAAATGTAATACCGAAATACGTCTATGTCAACAACAATCAAAACTAAAATTGAAATTGCTATAGCTTCCTAGAGAACTTAACACGAGTCGCTAGAAAAACTCCACGTATCGATTTCTTCTCGATCTTCGGCTTTAATTAATTACCAAAACTAAAACAATTAAGTGATATGAGATTAAATCAGCAAAATTGGTATGTGATGGTAAAATTAGTTAATGCGGCTTTCAGCAAAATTGAATAATCTGACGCACGAAAAAGATGCTTGATTAATCAAGCGTCCATTGTTGTAGTGCTAAAATTCGGTGAAAACCTTTATAAAAATAGAAATTTTCATGCGACCATACCATCACCAAAATCGTTTTGCAACGAAAAATTTAATTTTAAACTAATTACTTGCTTTTAATTTAATCAACATTTTGTCGAGGTAATTTTAGGTTAAATAAATAAAACAGATTTTCTTGGTAAGCCGTTGAACGATATGAACTTTTAGTTCGCCATTCGTGATTTACCATTAATTTGAAAGCTTATAAAATACGGTATCATACAGACATATTTTAAAATGTCAATTTCGAGTTTATTTTTACCTTTCGAACATCCAAACGTGTTTCTAAAACTGTCAGTTTTAATATTAATTTCAAAATGCTTCGATTAAACTCCGAACACAAATCATTCGTCATTCTAACTTTAGATGCATCCACTAAATATAAAATTAGATTGCCGACAAAAACAGGCGGCACGAAAAAAATTCAAGTTAAACAATTTAAAACAAGCAATAAAATAAAGCAAACATCAAAGAAATTTAAAAAGCTGAAATTGAAATTTTTTTCCTAAGGAATAATTAAAAAGAAATAAGCGCTATCAACTACACTTATAAGTATAAAAGGGTACTTGTAAAATAAAATCTTTATAAAGAAAAGTATAACCTTTACGAGTATACAATATTTCTCAAAGTTTGTCCTTTCTGCTTGTATATTTGATGACGAAACCCGGGCGAAACCGGGTATAAGGATAATAATTTATTTAAGTAACAAAACCAGTATTTAAACCTTCTATCTTTCCTCTACAGGAGATTTCTAAGATTTCCTCTTCACTTGTACACCAGATATCCACTGAGATGCCCACCTTGCTTTTTTTTAAATTCTATACTCAAAACAAAACTTAAATTTAAATGTGGAATACACAGATAACCGGGGAGTTTGGGAAGTATGGAATATTCCCCAGGACAAGAATCAGGATCCCTGCACAATTACATGAGCTGCCACTGCAATAAATAATTACTAAGTTTTATGTACTACTTCATGAAATATGTATGCATGTAATTATATCAAAATAACAATATTAAAAGTAAAACATTATTACTACTTTCAAATACTTAATAATTAATTAAAATATTTTATTTATTCAAGTAAATTCAATTAAGCTAATAAAAATTTGCAATTATGCACTATAAAATACAATAAAATGTGGAAATTCGTGCATTGAGTTTAATACGATTGTTTGCAATATAAAATTTACAAAAATATTTTAACTGAAATGTTAAAATAAATGCAATTTGAGTTGTAAGTTGAAATGTACATAAAATTTTATCAAAACACAATTAGAGACAATCCAAAAATATCAAAATTAAAATTGAAACAAAGGAAAAAACTATGGTTAGCTGCAATTATTTCAATATGTTTCATCAATATTATCGTCCATATCAGAGATATATTCTAACACAAAAAAATCAATAAAAGTCAAATTAAAATCTGATAACTGGCCAGTGCCGTAACAGTCCTTCAAATAAAACAAATTAAATTTTGAATAAAAAATTTTAAAAAAACTTTAGAAAAGATTAAATTTAACTTGTATGTTCATCGTACGAAGCAGAAACCGTTTGTAAAAAATGTTGCAAATCGTTTCTTACTGTTAGAAAGAAACAGCAAACGGCTCCAATTTGCTGGCTTCACCCCATATTTTATAATCAACACATAATTCATTTAATATTTATGTACAACATGGTACAAAGAGCAGCAGCAATCAAACTGAAATTGCACTGGCAACGATGACATCAATTTAGGATAAAATAAAATAACTTCATTGGCTGCTATAAAATAACTTCGAATTAATGACATTAACATGGATTTTCCGTTTTAGTCATATAATTTTTTGAGTGCTCAATTCAGGTTGTTTTAATTTTTTGTTGCTGCCGATTAGCGAAACAAGATTAATTATAACAAAATATAAAGAGATAAAATTTCCGTTAGGTTTCGAAACCTCTAATAGGGGGAGAGGGGTTTAATTAATCTAGCAATAAGAGCTATAAATTCTAAAAGTTGGAGTTAAAATTTGGACAATTTTGGATAAAAAATGCCATATTGGCAGTAGTGTAATATAAATTAAATTAACCATAATTAAATATAACGAGCAAAGTTCTTTGGGGATAGCAAATAATGAAGAATAAGAAAGCAGAGCAGAAGGTAAAAGCAGTCACGTAATGAATGGCCCCACGTCATTCCCAGATGCTCTGGTATTGTTTTAAAGTTTTAAAAAGCTCATCCGGCTGTTATAATAATCCTCACCAATTCCCTGGAGTTTCCACTTTCATTAAGACCGTGTTAGGTATCGCGAAGAAGCGGCATCCAATATTAAGTTTACAATATGACTGCTTATTTGTTGGCGCCCGCCCGAAGCACTCGGTTTCTCGTAAATATATATGCTATGGGGTGTTTGGAAATTCTATTGTTATTAGATTATAAAATGGGTACATTATTACTTTCAGTTTAAAACGACGACTTATTCCGTTTATATATTATTCATACCTCACAAAATTTTACTTGTACCATAACCGTAAAATGCAAATAATGCATATTTTATCCAAGTATTTAATGTACATACCATATTTCAGTTAATGTTTCCCGTTACGATAAAATGTAATTTTAAAACAAATAAGCGAGCGTACCTATTATTTATTTAAACATATACATAGCTTTAATAAACAAAATTTTTAGACAAATCAAGATTAAATTATTATTGTTGCAAACCACGCACACGCCATTATTTAAATGTTCGTGTGTCCTTTAAGGACCAGTTAATGTTCTAAATTATTTTTTGAACACCCTCTCTTAGATTAATCAAATAAATAATAATAAAAGAAAAATATCACAAAGCGCTTTTATATTATTCAAATATAACACGAAAATAATTTGGTCGCAAAAGAAAAAAACCATCTAAATCCAATTTCATCTTCCAACATAAAGCAAAATTTATTGTTACAACTCAGCTACAATTTCAATTGTCCATGTTTCATTATTTACACACAGATAAGTGCAAATAATAGTAAATTTGTTCATCGATTGCTTTGTATAATATATATGTATGTATGTACGTTATATACCATGTGTATATCTATCTCGTGCCAGGACCCAATCCACGATATGTTAATTTACAACGTTATACTCAGAAGTAAAACAAATGCTTTTCGTTTATTAGTTCAGTTTCAATTTGAGAGAACAGCTATTAGTTTATTTTGGAAATCAGTTTCCAAGTTGATCGCATTCAGAATGCGAAATTAGTTTGGTTGGCGTTTGAATTCCCTTAGTTCGTCTAATCATTTGAGGTTCCGACGTGCCTTGTGATCCTAAACTTGACTTTGATTTTCTCTTCTACTCGGTTTGATCTCCCACATCGTATAAAAAAAATACATTTACCATTACAAAATCCCTTTGTGCTCTACCTTAAACAAACTGTATAATTGATTTTTTTAATTCAAAATCAGAACTTGGGTCATCTTGGCTATTATAAACATCCTTGCAAAGTTAAAATGAAAATTTTAACTACACTATACACTGCTCTACTCGTAGCCGGTACGTCTCGTGATTAACCTTTATACACTTGGCAACTTGACATGTTGATGGGCTACAAAGTACCTACTCGTATTTTACTACATTTAGCCACTTTTTGAAATCTCAAATTTTTATCATCCCAAAGCGTCCATTCATTTAGACTCAACACGAGTCCGGGGGCTCCAACATTACAGCGCAAATTAAATTCAAAAATATACTTATTAATCCTACTCGGAAAAATAAATTTTTCTACGAAAGTTTCGATAAGCTAACTTTTTAAACGTCCACCTTTCCACCTTTAAAGCACTAGTGCGTAAAGGTGTTTACTTTTACGCACTAGTGCCTAAAAGTAAATGTTTGCACGTATACAAGACCGTTTCAAAGTTTATTTTCTACTTAGATTGGTTTTTGTTCTATATTTCAGCTAATTAAAGTTTAATAATTCCAAAATTTGTCTAATCGGCAGCAGTCAGAAGAGGCTGAAGAAGATGATGGAAAAATATGAAACCATGAAAATATATCCATTCTCTTCAAACTCTTCCTCTCGAAGAGGTAACTGGATCGAAATTAATTCATAAATTCAATTTTTTATGTATTTTCCTGCTGTATCCAATTGAGTCCTAACATAAGCTCGATTGCATTTATCCATCTCATTGTTAATATTCCCCTGGGTTTTAACCTAACCTAATCTAAAAAATTTAAATCTAACCTAGGTAAACCTAACTTAACCTAACACTCTGTATAATTAAATTTCATTCAATTTAATTATAAACAAATCTTTTTAAATATTACTTTTCGATTATAACCAACTTCAACTTAATCAGATTTCTTAGGAATATTTTCGCTTGTCGTAATTTGGATTTTGACTTTGTAAAAATGTTGTTCTGTCGACATTTCAACCTTGCCAAAATTTAGAACTCAACCCATAAAAATAATTTGCTAGAATATAGGGGACGGACGTTAATTTGACAATATCTTGAAAATTATTTAAAACTTGCAACTTTAATCCATGTAAATGCTGAGCTACTGTGCGTACTGACGTAAGTGCTGGTTTTAGATTTGCAATTGCTTGCATTACTTCAATATTCTGTTTTGGGAAGGCAGCGCCCCATAGCCCTTTACCTTACCAACCGCTGCTGATACCCATAAATAAAATAAAGGCGTTTACGATGTGTTCAATTCTAATGAGAATAAACAAATTCGTGAATGCAATCAACAAGTTCCGTTATAAATCCATTAAATTATCCATTGATTCATGTTATAAAAACATGAAAGCTATCGCACTTACATGCGTAATTTTCCTTACTATGATGTGATAAATACACTAACATTGTATGCATAAAAGCGTAAATTCGTAGACATTTTTTAAATAATTTATTAATAAATTTTTTTTTAAATTAATTTATTTTTATAATTAATTTTAATATAGGTATAATTACAAAGTTTAAAATCTCCCGAAAAGAAAGCTCAATTGAAATATTATCCGATAATAATCGGATATTCAGCTAAGAGGCCTAAGGTGAACGCCGTAGTATTCTCAGGACGCAATTGGCGAAAATTGATATTCTTGATTGACACGAGCATTAGTTTAGTAGGTTAGTCGAACCTAAGGTACTCGGTTCGAATCCAGGGAGAGTGTAATCTTTCGTATGACCGGCTCCGTGCTTCGGAGGAACGTAAAGTCGGCTGTTACCCTGGGTTGATAATTGTTGCCTTCAACTATTGCCTTCAAGCAAGCGTGCGGTCTATGCTAAGACCTTTTGCTCAGAGAAAGAGGCTGACTATCCTGCAGTGGACAGAAATGGCTGAGGAGAGTTGAAAATTCAAGATGGCGGCTGGCGAACGGCAGGAAATACCCGAAAAACTGGATTTAGACTACAATTGAATACAATTTCAGAAATAAATTTTGATCATAGGGACTGGAGTAGATAATATTAATGTCAACAGAAGCCTATAAGAAAAATGGTTCTCTATCACACGGTTATTTTTAGTTTGCTAGTAGATTGAGTAATAATTATAGGTGTGTCAGCCAACAAAATTTAACCAAAATTATATTATATCGATAAAATATAAAAAATTTAGATATAATATATTGATACTCATATATTATGTATTAGGCACTATTTATATATATAAAAATTAACACAAAATTTCTTGAAAATTACTTTTTAAGTATTTTTACATTAAGTAAAATATGTGTTAGTGGGTAAGTAGAAGTAATTGTGTTTTTTCTACCAATTATTTTGTACTACAGTTTTAATATTATCTGATAAAAATAACCTTAGCCTAAAAGTTAATGGAAAACCATAGATAAACAAAGATTCGATCAATTTGAAAGATCTGTTGCAATAATTCAGAAAGCGAATTAAATGCCGAAAAAGTTTCCAACTTTTAAAACTTAATCTTCGATTTTCGATAGCTTAAACTACCTCTTTGTATAAAATATAATGAGAAACGTTCAAGCACCGATGTAGGTAATGGTATATCACACCATTAATCCAAGCTTTGAATTCGCTTTCATCAAAGAAACAGTTAGGTATTTTTATTATACAAACTATTTTGTCGTTGTTGCAGTTTCCTGAAAAATAGGCCAATAAAGGCGATAACGACAGGGTAGTTAACACGTGTCAGGTTATCAATCGTTTCAGTAGCGATGAATACTTCGCTGCTGCAACCAATATACACGCAACAACCGGCACGAGCTTTTCGAGCTTTCCTTGCATGCGACTTATGGTGCAATCTTCTAACATGTAATGTTGTATCGTCCACGACAACTTCATTATACTGTCCGGTAACAAAAGTACATCGAGCGATAAAGTTTTGAAAAATTGTTAACGACTCGATAAAGTAATTAAATTTGTCGTGGGGGTTTGTTTACCTTCGGCGATAAGAAAATATGAATTATTATTATTAGGAGTAATTGAGCGATGAATATCTTGAGGATTAATCAACTGAATGAAGGAATAATGTTTGAGAAGTGATTGATACGAGTCGCTATGAAAACGCCCCGAAAGCGAAGTATTTGCTATAGGGACAACCAAGGAAAGTGTACGCCTGGAGCTCTTTAGGGAGATCACAGACATTCATTAGTAGTTATATATCTTAACTGTGTATCCACTTGTCTCTTGTAAATATAATTTTATATCGAGCACGTGCCACGATCCCTTCTCATAATCCAACAAGATTTGTTGGAGTTTCGAGGGTTGTTGTGCAATATTCCACCAACTAATAAGAAATTCGATAAATAAATAGAAAAATAATTTAAACGCAATAACGAATACTATATGTCGACAATGTTAGGCTTCTCAAAACTTGTAAGTTATTGGCTAATTATAGAATCAAAATCTTTAAATTTATTAACTTTATTCAGGTTCTCGTTATTTACGATTCCTTTTCTTCATTGAAAACTATGGAATTGTAATTTATTGTTTGCTTTAGTGAAGTTTTTTATTTTCAACTACGACCGTAGTAAACACGACATACGACATTAAACCTAATAGTGTCGGAGCCATATATTTAGCTACCTATTTTCTTAAATTGCCATCCGAATTACAAAAAAACAATAAAAAAGTTCCCAGTGATTCGATGGATTTGCAATGCGACCCCTGACGGTTTTTTGGGAACTGTTTTGATCAAAAGTGCCCAACAAATGCAAAACATACAAGTTCAAATCAACGGAAACCCGAATGTTGTGAAAAACACTACGACCGAGATCGATATATTTAGTTCCCCCTTTAGTTAATTTCCTCGTAATATTCAATGTGTAAACGAGCCCTAACACTTATCCGTATATCTTACCACAATCTCCCTTTACTTAATGTGCTAAGGTTACCTGCTTACCAGGGTAATTTTTTAAAAGTAACTTGACAATATCTTGCACTCTTCTTAATAAAATAAATCCTTGTTATTGATGAAATTTATTCGTACCGATAGCCGAAACCTTAAATGGGGTAGAACACGAAAATTTTAGGTTTTTCTGTATTGCAGTTTCTCAAATTATTAAAAGCGAATTTATTTTTCCGATCCGTTTCTTCTTCGTTGTAAGAATTGAATGCATCTTCCGTTCGCATTTAATGTTTTCAGAAAAAATTATGAAACACAGGTTTCGCGCAGCTGAATTTTTTAACGCGCGTTCAACCCCCCAACCCTCATAAAATCTTAACGTTAATTATAAGTTGACGTTATCGAACCCCAAGTTAAAATAAATTACGAAAATTTCAATTTAGGAAATAATAAGGTAAATACCACTTTCGTAGGTTTTTGACCAGTTTTCGAGCGGTTATTATTTGTTATGATTATTCGAAATTTCTATTAAAACACGAAAAAACTAGCGATCGTAAGTTGTAGATAAAATAAACAAAAATAATGTATACCTAAGTTGTTGTCGTGAGCGTAGGTATATCTTGAGATCATTAAATTGTCACGAAAGAGGAAAACTATAAAATTAAAATTAGCTCCGTTTTCAATAAGGTATTATCTTAAATCTTAGAAATTACAGAAATAAAGAACGATAAAATGCATTATAAAAGTGAGCGAAGAATTCAGACGATGTAGCTGCGGTGATTGAGCCATCGGCTACTGAAACCACGATTTAAGTTTGCAGTTAAAATGACCGAGCTATAAATCGTCACTTTTATATCACAGGCAGCCGCTGTCGGCACCACCTATGATTGCCCCAACGTTAGCCTGCCTTTAATTAATGGCCAGTGAAAATAAAAGGCTACCCCAATATCGAATTTTCTTTTATTATCGCAGTTTTCGTCGAAAATAAAAAGCTGACAACAAATATTTAGTTTTGTTCAAAATTTAATAAGCGTCAATGGAATTTTGTAATCGTTTATTTTGTATTGTGATATCGAAAAATCAAAATGGTCGTGCATGTGAAACACCACTTCAACTATCCTAATTAATTGTAATATGATGAATCTTCAAAGCATACATCGCGTAATCAATCATCATTAAAGTTAAGGGAAGCAAATTCGATCCATCAAATCCACCTTTTAAGTTTCATAAAAATTTGGTCTCAGTTTCACAAACAATACATATACATAATGCGCGCACACATTGTTATGTAAAATTACAACAAATTAACGGATTCGTTACATATTCCGCGATAATTAAGCGTATAGTCATGTTTTCATATCATGAAAAGCGACAAATTTTACAAAGCACTGTTATATTTTTGTTGACGCCCTATGAATAGAGTGCGATGTTGTTTTTAAAATGTGAATTTGAATAATACAGCATTACAATTCAAAATTTGATTACCGACTACGTCTAGACGCTTCCATATGAGATGCAGGTGCCACAAAATAAAATTTTATATTTAATTTACAATTTTATTACATATTACTTTATAAAACACAGGACCGTCCGTTATAATAATTTCCTTACATAGCAAAGGTGGAATTTTTGATTCTCATTAGAATATCTAATATAAGAAGACACGGAGGAAGAAAGAGATGGCAGGATCGGATAATAAAAGTCTATTAAATTTCCAAAATTCATACCTTTAAGTTTTAAATCGAACCCTAGCTCATGTAATCATATTCTATTTAGGTAGTACTATGTGGGGGAGCTTATCATTTCGTTCACACAATAGTGGTATCACCGTAAGTGTAGAATGTGACTAAATTTTAGTTGGCGATGAAAGTTTAATAATATCAGTAATAACAACGGTCTGTGAACACACATTCATTGTCGCTTTATCTTGTGTAATTGTGTCCGGTGCTTTCGCGTGCCCGCAGCAGCCTCAGGCCTTATCAAATTCACGAACCCATTCACACAAATCGTCCAAATGTAATGAACTGCACATGACAAATGTAGTTACATTTAACGGCTCTATCTATTCACCTAGTTAAATAGGATTAAAAGTGTGCAAAACTTGCTTCGACTATTTTATGTAATATTTAGTCGTGGGGTACTTGGAATATTTCAATTGCAATCATTTTCCATTAAACTAAAATGTGGATGTTAACCGATGTTATCAAACGCATTCCTGAGAATCTCAGTTCTGAAATAACAATTGCGGAGCAAAATTAATTCATTTTGCTCGTACTCGGATGGACACATATCCCGTTTATTGGAATTCTTTTCCAATTGTGTAACCGCGATGAAATAATGCTTCAATACCAAACTATTGTGTTTTATTGATGTTCGGATACGTTGTAGTTCGAAAAATTATCAAAGCTTTCGTAGTAATAAAAAAGTTAACCGTAATGTTCAGAGTTCGATCGAGCATAAACTCAGTAATTTTTAAGCCTATCCAAGCTGTACAAAAAACCTTCTCCCTATTTAAGAAAACCGCAAACGATATCAAATTTCACATCAATTTAAAGTAGCACCCTGGCTGAGGTATCTAATTTCCACAGGTTAAATTATTGTACATCTCGGCCGTATTAATTTCACCCAACCGTAAAAAATTTAAAGGAAACTTAAAAATTTCAGAAAAATGAAAAAGATTTCGGAAATCATCAGTCAAGTAAAGCGAAATCGTCGCTAAAGCTCTGTTTTTAATACGATTGTGTCTTATGCAACCCACCCAACACTGACGCCACTGATATTCAAAATAACCAAAATTGTGTAATAATAATTTATTATTACAATAAATAAAAATAAAAAATATTAACAAGATTTTATATATATTGATATGTTCTTTCTAACTACCGAATTTTAAAGACTTCCCCAGAAAAGTTATATCTTAGCCTGGTTTCCTTTGCAACATTCTGGCAAAATCTAAAAAAAATACGAAACCTTTTGATTTAAATAATGACTTTTTTTCACTCTTAACTGGTAATATGGTAATAAAACATATTTTTATTTATGAAAAAGTAAAACTATTTTCGATTTTATAGTTTTCTTCTTGAATAATATATAGACTAAGTTCCTACCCCAGTGCTGTTGCCGAGTACGCAGCCGGCAGTAAAGTGAAACAATTGCTTTCACATCAGTCGCTTAAATGCAAAACCCGACAAGTCCAGTGAAATATATAACTAGATAATGCAGAAAACCTCACATAGCATAGCATAGCATTTTAGCATAGTTTCCTACCCATAGATCAAAATATAAAAATCAATTGATAAAATCTGGGGTAGTCAGAAGCCTTTAAGAATTAATTGCTAGAATAGAATTAATCTCCTTTCTAAAAAAGTTTTGACATGTCGGCTTTTGCATCTAAGCGACTGACATAAAAGTGAATTTTCTCAATTATAAAGCATCTCTCCAGCAATAGCACGTAGAAATTACTCGCTTCAGATTTATAATACAAACATGGTTTTATATTATTATTATTACTTTCACCGTAATTATTTAAGCGTTTAAATTTCAAGACACCGACTTTATAAGTTCCAATTTATATTGTAATTTGATTTAACGTACGAATAAAATTTTAAAAATAAAATATATATACCGGGTAGAAATATAAACTACAAATGACAAGAGCATTAGATTTCATCTAGCTTTTACTTAAAAGGTCAAAAAATGCTTTCGAAATTGTTAAAATTTTCATTTATCGCACTGGCCATGTACTAATAAATTCAATTTAATTTCTATTTTCAAAAATAATTACGATGGTAACTTTTACATGGCCAGTCTGATAAATGAAACTTTTAACAATTTCAAAAGCATTTTTGGACTTTTTAAGTAAAAGCTAGATGAAATCCAATGCTCTTATCATTCGTAGATTATATTTCTGCATTATTTTTGTATCTTTCATGTTTTCTCCAGAATAATTAAGGAAGCAGGAATTTGCATAAATAAGTTTTTACATGTTAATTTCCTATGTTCGGCTAAGTCAATCAGCTCCCTCTATATAGAATAAAATAAAAAATAAAAATTTAAAAAAAAATAAAATAAAATAAAATAATATTTAAACTAAAAATGATTATTTACATAGGCAAAATATAACTATGCCAAATTTAAAAGCTATTATTGAGATGGAAGTGTCTCACGACACGTAATTTTCTTAAACAATAAACAATGTTTGAACTAATTTAAAAATCATATTAATTGGAGAGTAGAAATTGAATAAATTGATCAAAGTTTTCAGTATGTGCATGATTGACACCCAACATGAATAAAATTATCTCGACTATATTTATAAAGTAATTAATCTTGTTTATAGTATGCGTGTTATATCAACCACCTATAATTACACTATCAATTTCCCAGAAGTCTTGACAAATGGAAATGTACAAAATGAAATATACAAAAACTTCCATTTTCAACGCAACCTATCATTAATATCGGTAGTGAATAAAATATATACACTTAATTTCAATTGACTGCTAAGTAAATTAGTTTTAATATCAAAATAATTTGGCTCAGAAGGGTTTTCTATTTTTATTACAATTGGGGGTTTAAATATAAAATTCAGCTTTAAAATGCGGAAGATTACAAGTTAAAGGGCAATGTCTTTTTGATATCCCGCGCACGACAGAATTCAATATCACCTTATTTATTTGTTTGAAACAAAAAACTTGAGACCTTAGGGTACGTCCAAATGAAATGAGTAATTCGACGAAAAACGGATTTTGTAAATATAACGCTTTTTTAGGAGTATTAAAAAAATTTGATCAATGAATCGACCACCAAAAATGCTGATACAGAAACTATCTTAACCGAATTGAATTTTGCATTTAGGGTTGGGGGGTTCGAAATCCCTTGAGCATCGAAATACGTTCAGAACTTATCGCTGAAAAACATAAAAACACTCCTACCAAAGAACAAGTGGATCGCGAAGGTCAGAATAAATTGAAATATCGCATCCATTTCATATTTTCAAAACTGCTTCACGATAAACGATGCAATAATGAGAAAAAAGATTTTCGACTTCAATCTGAACGAATTTATTATGGTACTTTCCGTAACCCAACATATAATTTAATTAGTGGCGCCTGTTAATGTTTTATCTTAAACGAACAGGTATTACGAATGCACAAGAAGATTTTATGTACTTATACGAGGCTGTGAGAGTACTTATCCTTCCATAAATTCCTGTTTTCATGCTTGTTGTAATTCCTAGCAGTCCATTAGATACATTTTGCAAATAATTCTCTATATTAAAGCCAATATTGCATAATCAAACACTCAAACGAGCAGCATAATTCGCATTGCAATGGTCGAAAATTTCTCCCAAACGAGCTAGCATATTTTTCAATTCCCTGGAAGGAAACGTCACGTGTTTTGTACACCATGAGACTTAGATCAATACAATGTAATGCCTAATTAAGTAAAAAGAAAAAAATAGCTTTATTATGCACTCATGCAATCATATTAGTATATTCTGTCACGAATCATGTTTATTTGAATCACTCCAATCGCATAGTACATGCATTTTTTCTATATTCTATTATAATGGTGACTCACAAAAATTTTTATTTTCAAATGAAAATGTATCTACTACTAATTAAGTTGAACGCAACAAACCCAAATGTTTTTCACTTGGATGCTAATTAACATTTTCTTCCGATTGGGTATGCTGCCTGAATTTGATCCTTCAAAGTCTAATTAACTTGGATGCCGATAGGTTTTGCTTACGTATTAAAAATTGAAATATTTTGAAAAAAAAACAATATCTTCTTACAATAAATTCTTAATAAGTCAAAAAAACTTCACAAAGCAAAGTCGAAAGTTGCTCTTTGTGAAATGACTCGCAAGAATTTAATCCAATTTGGAATATCAAATTAATTAATAATTTAATTCAATTAGCTGGATGACATAAAATACACTTTAATGAAGGAAGGCAAAAAAATATCTTGAAGGGATGTAATCAACTACTGACAGCGTCTTAACTTCATCGCAGGGCAAAACAGTAGTAAAACCTGCATCCCTTGTCACGCTCAACTACCGCACATATCCCGTCTACTATATTATGTATATTAGGTAATAATTTTGGATTTTCAGTTTATGTAAATCCATATATGAAGTAATAACCAACAAATGATGTTGTAAAAATTTTTATGCATTATAATAAGCTTGCTTTACCATGCATGCGATTTTAAAGGATAAAATTTTAACTCACCTCGCAATTCGACTGGTTTATGTTGCTTAAATTTAACCTGTACACTCGATCCCTGTAACAAAAAAGTAATTAGTAACATGGTTAATTACTTAGGTGTAACATATTTTTTAAGTAGTTAATATTGCTATTGCACTTCGAAATACAGCAGTCTCGTCCCACGACGGGCGCCAAATTAGCACTACTAGAACTGAACATCTAATTCGGCTACTTAGAAAAAAACTGCAAAAGCGCCACACACTATTTAATTCTGAAGGTAAGATTTCTGAGTTCTTTAAAATAGCACTGAATAAATAATAGTAAATTGTCAGTAGCTATGGTAATTTTAAAGTATATAGATAAAAATAGAAAAGTGTCTTTCTTCGACGCATAAAAAGCTTTGCATTGGTAATTAGAACTTTGTACTATATGGTTAGGAACAAATTGATCAGTGTTAGATACTAGACTATTATTTTACAATTTATTCGCCACTACTAGCTCATTAGTTGCAAGTTGCAACATGTATAATGCTTTAAGCTCCATTCAAAATATTGTCATTGTTTAACTTGTTAAACAAAGCTCTTTGAGCTGGTTTGGAAACAAACACAAACAAGTCTAATTGTGCTTACCAAAATACCTATACCAAGATAAATAAATTATTAATTTGAATATTTGCGGGCAACTATTATCGCCCAACAGTCTATGGAGGATGGAAAATCGGAAATATTCGACAACATAATTCGCATTTAGAACAAGACAAAAGAATTGTAAAGCAATGAACAGGTCTCCTATAGCACTTTGAATATTAAAGTGACAAAGAAGAATGCCAGAAAGCAATTAAAAAGTAATTGGGCTACTAAATAATAAGCACAATATGCTTTTCCGATGCAGGCATTTTTCTCGAACAATTAAAGAAAAGGCTTTCATTCCATTCGGCGTCGCCTCATGATATAATGAATTCTTATAATGAAAAATAAATCGATAGGAAAATTTAAAACAACCAGGAACGAACATCTCGAAAAAGTTTGCAACTTTTCACTTATTTTATTTTATTACCGACGTGACTGGAAAATTATAAAAAAAAAATAATAGAGCCTTCCATTCATAACTTTTATAATGGAACATCCGTAACAATTTGAGAGCAATTTATTCTAAATATCTCGCAATTTTGGTTGTTGTAAAGTTCAATATTCTCAAAAGAGACACCTCTTCTGCCTATTACCATTATATTAATGGAATAATCTTGGCACCCTAACGAAGGAATTTCACGCAAGCAAGTAACGGGTGTCACATATACTAAAATTCAGAGATGCTGGTACGACCAAATGGAAGCTTTAAGCACCGCAACAGCTACAAAGCAGAGAGATGTTAATCTAGTTACATTTGCAGCTTCTGATGCGACTGCTAATGGGTTCGATATTGGAAACCGCGAATCACATTAGGGCTCCAAGTGCCGAAGTGCCTCGGCGCCTTGAAATTGTTCAACTTTCAAAAAACCACAATGCACGAAAAAATAAAATTTATTGTTCGAGAAAGCCCTAATTTTTCTGATTTTACACTATACGGTTTGTTACACTTACTGGCTACATTTACTAGGAAATCTATAATCAACATTGTAGTTCCAAAAATATTAGAGATATAAAAGTAGATTTATGCGTCAGGGAAATCTCAATGGATTACGAAAAAGCTATTTACACAAGAAATGAACAACTACATAACATTGAGTCGCAATAACGTTAACTTCTCAATTCCACGAATTAGTTACGAACGAGTTAACTTAAGCAATTAAGTTTAGAATAAAAAATTAAAATGCATTAAAAATTGCTAGAACGTCAGTGTAGGACACAAATTTGTTGCTTTCTCCGTTAAAATAGCAGATACAATTTTCAAGTCAAATTAAGAATTTTCTCGATAAACTTGTGAAAAGTTAAAACAACATTTTATATTTAACACAGCAGAGCTTTGTAAATAAAAATGTTTGATCGTGTGCATTATCATCCGACATAGTTTATAGGTTACATGCTCTCTTGCATAAAATATTAAAGTAAATTTATACCCTCTAATGCCGTGGTGCTGCCGAAGAACTGTGCTCTGTTATTATCTTGGAAATCAAGAGTTGTTACCTCGAATCAGTTTAATAAATAATATCGTGGATAAGTAGTTGACTTTGTAATTGGTTTACTTTTCGAACTGCACGATCGTTTGATGAAAATTTTCCCGAATCGATAAAGGTTTAAAATTATTTGTGACAGTTTCGTGCAAAATTTGTTTATTAGAAAATGGTATGGGAAATATTCTCCGGTTAAGAAACTCTTCTTGGTCTGACTGTTGTTAGACTTCGGAATTGCTGGACTTCTCTAATAAGAGCCCGATGAGCCATTAAAATTCAAAATTGATGTTGCAATTTTACACTTTCAAAATTCTCTTATATAAATGTCGTTAAACTAATACGCATTTGAAGCGGATGAAAGTGCAAAAGCAAAGTTTATACTTTCAAATGTGCATATCTTATGCGCCGCAGCCCAGGCAGAAGCCGCAAAACGTGCTTACATACTGGAAACACGATATCTTATATTCGAAATTGCGTCTTCTTAAGAACACCTGCTTATGCAAGCCAGGAGACGAGAGATAAAACGATATGCTTTTAGTAGTGTGTGTATAACTTTGGAAAATATTCCCGATATAACCCTTGCTTTTACTTTGAAACCTGGAAGATATCAAGTGTCAACAGTTTACACGGTACTCACATACACTTCTCGAGCATCGAGGTGAGAATGGCTTTGGAGAAAAACCTGAATGGATATTGAATGTAAAGCAGCAATTCCATAAATAAGACAACATTGGAATCGATGGTGCAGGTGTTGCTTCAAGTGAAAATTCGAAAGAAAAAGTTCTTATCGAGTCGGTAAAAAATTGAAAGCACTCGAGAAAAAGAAGTAGAGTTCCTGACATAACTTACGAACCCCATTAACGACCCTCTGCAAGTCAACAAAAAATTAACCACGGAATCTTCTTCGTGTCATAAAAAACTGTAGTGAAAATTGCGTAGTAAATTTATTGATTAGAATTAAAGTGGAGCAAATCGTACTGTCCTTTCCGAGGGTACGAAACGACGCTGGATGGCGGCGGCGTAAGGCATCACTTATGAATACCAACACGGCATAATCCATCATAATCATCTAGTCTAGAGAGAGCCATGCTACACATGTATAATGGAGTTTACAAGCCTGAGAACAGAATCCGTAATTGATTTATCCTAACTCGCGAGTTTCAATACAGCAAACACACCGTTAAGGCACGCACGAAGTAACTTCGTTAAATTTATATTGTAATCTTAATTTTTTAAGTCGAATCTTGCAAATTATCCTTTTCCCGAGCATGCATGGTTCAAAGTTGGAAGTAATTTGTGAGACCTTTAATGAGTATAGCAGCCTCTAGTCATCTGATTATGCTAATATCGATAATCACAAACGACTGAATGTATCGCTAACGACGAGAACGGAACTAACGCGAGTTAGAAATAGTCGACATGCTAAGGCTCTTTATGTTAGAAAAGCTGTGCAGACATGTTATATTAAATTATTCAACTGTGAACACACATACAAAAGTCGAACAGCAACTTTGGTGCAGTAATTTTGCCTGATTGCCACCTAGAAAATCCCAACAAAACTTTTGTTAAATATAACGGGCTCCAGCAATTACCTTAAATTGTGCTATAGGAAATTGGGAAAAAATAAAAAGTCGAATCCATGAAGAAATGTGAGCTTTTACACGTATAAAATTGAAGTTGTAAACACAAAAGAACAGATGACACTGTCCATAAAAATCTAATCCTATTAACTTGTCCCGAAAGTTTTCCGGCGCCGCGAATTGCGAAATGGAAATGGCAATCTGTACAAATGTTAGCTCGAGTCGTACGTCCTCTAGAGATGGAACAACAATATGTCCAACAATGTAATCAAAAAATCACAAATTGTGTATGAAAATTAGAAATCCGTCGGGCGAAAATTTCTAGGAAAACGCGCGGCAACTATTGCAAGATAACAAAAGTGGCTTGGCGAACGAGAGTTCTTGTGACAATAAAATAACATATGGAATGTGTCTCCAAAACGGAACGAACGTGGACGGTGAAAAATCGCAAAAGCAAAGTTTGGAAGAACGCGCTCATACAGGAAATAATGACAAGAAGATAAATGCGATCGAGGAATACACCACCAAGTAGTGCTTGATGGATTATTTAATGCTATATGCGGATAGAAATCGCTGTCGGCGCCGGAATTTCGGGTTTATCTGCAATAAAATATTAAGCAAAAAACTTAAAATTTTAAATTTATTAAAACGAAACACTTAGCGGCTCATTGAACAATCATTTTTTAGAGTTACGACGGGGTCGGTATAAAAATTTAGTTGATCAAATAAAGGGGTCGGAAAAATGCAATTATCGCGAAGCTTAATTATGATTAGCACTTCATTTAAATAAATCCACATTCGGCCAAACAAAATAGAAGCATCAACCCTTTTCAAACTTTTTCGTTTTTCACCTACAATCGAGGGACACATAAAAATTTGAACGTTTAATTTTTGATTTGATCCCATCAAATGTGAGCTTAAATCTTGATGAGGTAATAAAAAAGAGCTTAATGAAATTTTTGAGCAGTTTTTCCCAAATAATCCATTAATAATTGATGTCATAAAAAATATTTAATGTAGAGGTCATTTAGATAAATTTATTTGTCGTAATCTATTGTTGTTTGATAACAAAGGCAACACGCAGTCCACCTGCTGTTAAGAAAGGATTTCTGTGCAGTAACCGCACATAATACTTTCGTTTTGGTGGCAGCGTCGGGTTATTTTCCGACGCTAAACCGCTTGTTACCGGGTAGTATTCACGCACCACGCTCTGCCAACCGCCCTCATTCTTTCTGCTTCGTTGATCTCGCACGCAAAATTATGAATGCAGCAGAAAACGGTCCCATTTATCCGAACTCACTCGCACCACCTCACACAAATATGCGAAGCTAGACGTTTAATTATAAATGAGTCAATTCTTTTACTCTTGATTATCTGGCAACATGGTTGAAATGACAAAACTGATTTGATTCCTGATACTCTTCCCCACACTTTACTTCCTTTTTTACCTCTTCCATTACGTTTTAATGGCCAATATAAAAACTTCAAAGTTCGTGCACACTCAAAAATTTTATATTACCTCCAACCTCCCGACAACTTTTAAACAAAGAACAGAGTTTCCTTTTTATTCTAAAACGTTTTACCTAAATTATGCATTTAAATCGTTAAACCGAAATTTGGGTCGTTTTTTATGTAATCAAATAATTGTTCTAGTCGCACACCGTTAACCGCCTAATTGTTTTTTTACGTGATACAAAAAATGGCGAGATCAAACAAAATGGCCGAAATTAGTCAAAACCATAAAGTAATTCGGTGACAAAATTGAAGTATAATAATAAATTAACGTTTTTGGCTTTAGTTCAAGTTTCACTTGCAGCTTGACAAGGTATTTTAATAAAGATTTTAGAAAAACGCTCGCACAGCTGTTTTTCGTACAACGGCAAGATAATCTTCCACTAAATTATAGTTATTTACGTTAACGACTAGATAAAAGTTCTATTACAGACTCACTAAATTGCTAGTTCTAAACACTGCTAGACTTCTTTGTTTTGAATTGACTTTTATCTCGAGAAGCTTCGTTTCAATTGAAAATTCTCTCTGGAAAATAATATATTTGGCACCCAATAAGAATTTCATGCTAAATTGAAACTGCACTCGCTGCAACTACTATTAGGTACTTCCCCCAATAGATTTTTATAATACGTTATTAAAAAGCAACAATCATAAAAAGTTATTAAACCGTAAAAGTAAAGCACTCTAAATTACTTCTTTCGTCTAAAATTAAAAAACCAAAATCATAAAATATTTTTACGTACTTCGCCATTAAACGTTAAATGAGCCATAATCCAACTTAATCGGTAGATTAAAATTTTAAGCGATTCATAAATAACAAAACTTTTGAATAATTTACTAAATCAATCCTCCAAAATAAACTTATCCAATAAATTTCTATTTACCATGTTTGTTACATGTAAAACGGCAATTCGCTTTTTATTTACTTTGTTGTTTTAATTTTTTCATGCAAACTTCACACGAAAGTTTACGTTTAGATTTCAGATTAAAACAAAAACACACTCGTTTTAATTTAGATAAAAAATGCCAAGTGATATTTGTGTTTGTAAATTGAAAAATCACACTTTCGATATGCCGATAAGTTGGGGTTACTTTGCACCATATCGCGAAAAACTATTCAATATATTCGACGATCAACATTTTATGTTTTACAGATGTCACTACGGGTCAACGAAGCAACAGATGAACGTCCAGAATTGGCAGATTTGCTCATTAAATTAATGTTTGCAGGTTAAAACACAATTTTTGCAGAACTTTTATGGTTTTTCGCCCATACGAATTAAATATGTTTTCCCATCCCATGGGGAACAAATATAGTATAAACCTGAAGTTCTGTCATTGCTTATCCAAAATAATAAAAATAAAGATAAAATATTGTATTTCCGATTTTGAACAACGTGTTCTTAAAAGTTATTATACAAACGACAATTTGACTTGAAAATAATTACGTTGACCTAAAAATTGATACAAATGGACAAACTTTCAGAATTATTGCAGTCTTGGAGTGAACAAAATAAAAATTTTGCGTTGAAACCTTTTTTTTTTGTTTTTTAATTGGCGTAGTGTTAATGCATTAAATAATGTGGAACCATAAATGTAAAATTTTCTGACCGGAGAAAAATATTTAAAAGCTTTTCAGTATTTATTACAAAAATATGTACGTTTGAATTACATCTAACAGTCAGTTACCTAAATTATTATTGCGGAATAAAAAAAAGAATTCCAACAAAGCCGATTTCAAAGTTGTTTGTATTACCGATATGAACAGATACATGAATGCTTGAAAAAGCGACCAACTCCATGGAAAAACGGATACGCGGTTGCTATTTTCAAAACATTATTTCCTCTTGAATGTGTCTTTTGAAAGCGTGGTTTGCTCCCTTATCGAATATAGGCTAATGGTAATATTTTATACTCAAACAAACTAAAGAAGTGAAAATGTAAATATTTTTTTGTGTTGTGAATGCCATAAATATAATATAAAATAAGAATGGAACTTTATTCTTTAAAAATTCAAATCGAGAAGATGTTGTGATTGGAGAATTTTAAAAAGAGCGCTAGTTGTAATCACTTTTTTCAAACAAAAATTCATTAATACTTTATTTTCCGAAAGACGGACGTGAAAAGCATTAAGTTTTTCTATTTGGTGTTGACCGTAAACAGTTTTTCGTTCTTGGAAAAAGCAAAAAGGTTTTATCCTCACTTCATTTAGCGAAAGCTATGAATAAAAAATACTGAAAGCTATCTCGAAAGTTGTGAATTGCTCTAAAAACAGAGAATAGAAAATTAGCGTCGGAAAGGTTACGTTAAAGTGGAGTATCAATTAATAGAGTAATTCGGTTAAAATAATTTTAAATGTAGGGTTAAATGAAGTTTGGCGTATAGCCCGAATTATTAATTTTGCGTCTATGGAAGTGTGGGAAGATGCAATAATTAATACTACCGTAATAACATCGTTAGATCATAGGAGACCGCTTCGTTCTAGCGTAACTGCTAAGCGTACTAAATTAGATCAGGTTACATGGTTATCTAGTATCCTGTAGAGCGAGTGTCATGTGATTACGACATAGATAATATCTTTGTTGTAATTACATCATGGACCACGACATAATTGGACCAGGTATTATTAATTACTAGACCGCAAGGTTCAATCTAGATTTTTCACTTCAGATAGCACAGCCCGATTAATACAAATCAATTTCTTGGTTCGAAAAACCATATTTCAATATTTATAGACACTTCCGTCGTCGATACTGTTTCGGAAGCTGAGACGTATTAAAATATGTTCTATGCTCCATTAACGCCAAGTAAATATTGTTTTGGTCACTTTTCGATTTGCTCGAATGAATTTCTCCATTTTCCATTTCGTTCTGACAACTTCTTGTGCAATAATGTCGTTTGTTCTAAAAAGGCAGTTATACTGGTTACGCATCGTGGCTGTTTCCGTAGGGTTGTAATTCTTCTAAATATCGTCTTTCCAAATCATGACACAAAAATGATAATTCAAAGTTTGTTAGAACATAATTTTCAGTTAGTAATAAAATAAACTTTTTATAGACCTCCAGCACGAGATTCAATAGTTACAAGAAATGGAAAATCGAGCAATTACAAAAAAATATACTGCGCCAACGACGCAGTCTATTTATTTATTTATTTATTTATTTAAATGAGCGGCTTACACACGAACTAATAAAAATTCATTATGAACTTCAAGATTTGAAAAAAAAACTAACATACTTATTTGTGGAAATAAAGTTAAATGCAGGCATATAAAAATTACGATAGAAATAAATTCTGGCACTAAAACTTATACACTTAAAGGAGGAATTTTTCTAAATCCAAAGTCACGATACACCCATAAACTTTATTGCATTATTAATGCTGAAAAACGATTACCTCAAAATATACCAACATTTTAAATAAACCGCCACGTTCTTAAAAATAATTGAAACAATTTTGTTTTATTTACTTCAATAACAAAACATTGATTTTTTTCTGTTTATTGATTTGGAAAGTCTGCTGTTTCTACGCTATTGCTGTTCGTTCAACTGCAAACCTACAAGGGGGGGGGGGTACAACAGAGTTTAAATTTTTAAAATCCATTGGTTACTTGCCGAGTAAATGCATTCCAAATACAAAGGAAAACTAAAAATGGAATAACAGGTTGTTGATATCACGATACCAGCAATAAATTAAATTAAAGCAACATAATTCATACCTAGTCTGTGACTTTATCGGAAAATACCACGTTATACTTCTTATTATTTGTTGTATCCTTTGCAAATTTAAAATTATGATTTATTATTTCATTTTGTTCCAAAAATGGGCTTATAGTATTGTGCAAGAACCTCTGCATTTAGGTGCCTCTTTTGTGGTAGCCTCAGGTTAAAAACTGATTTAAAAATAATTATAAAGTTACCAAGATCTGTTTTGCATTCAGGCAAGAACAAAAATTGATTAGGACTATAAGCAACAAATTGTTGACTTTCCAAATTACTTTGGAGATATTGAAAACTGGATAACTTTAGCTGAGCTACAATTTTTAGGTCAAAAGTAGTTCTTAAAGACACAAATCCTATGTGTAAATCGGAAGGGGAGTCTGGGGCCCATCGCACTCTTGCCCTTTATTCAGCCACCAAATTTAAGAAGTTATTCATCTGGGAATGCTGAGAAGTATTCCATACCTTATCATTTACCATTACCAACATTTACCACTCTGGCACGTCACCAGTTAGGGGACGTCCATTAATTACGTGAGGCGATTTTAGCAATTTTTCGACCCCCCCCCTCTGGTAAGATGTCGTGAGATTTGGCTCGATCCCCCCTCCCCAAATCTCACATGAGATTTTTTGTTTTACCTTCTTAATTTAACCCAATTCTCTCGCAATTTTACAGTTTCTGGCGGAAAAAAAAATTACGTGATATTTTCTGAGACCCCCCCTCTCCCCCATGTGAGATTCGGTGAGATTTTTCTCGACCCGCTCCCCCCTCTAAACGTCTCACGTAATTAATGGACGTCCCCTTAGCAATATAAAAAATAAATAGTATAGTGTTTCTTAGCAACGCATCTACTCAGGCAGTAAACGTCGGATTTCAAAAATTAAAACACCGTTATAAAGAAAATTCATCGTACCTTTAAATTTTTAAAGTAAATTTCACCATTATTTTAGGGCTGCTGTTAGGTGTATCCGTATAAAAAAAGTTGGCTTACTGATGTTACCCGTATATATTTTTTTTTGAAACATCGACATTTAATGCGATGAGATTCGGTTCACCAACATCTGTTGGCTGTTTAGAATTTGACCTGCAGCATCGGTTAGTTATGCACTGCAAAAGTGCATCACAATTATTTGATTCTTACGCATGAATAGGCCTTTAGAGTGGACCCCTACAGCCAATAATTTAATGAATTCAAATCCGTAGATTTATGTTTGCTTATTTTTCTAAACCTACTACAATTCTACAGGGTGCTTCAACGTAAAATCAATATTAGATATGGTCTTAAGGAGAGCCACTATATTTTTAACTTTAATAGAAGATAGTTAGATGGCATTGCGGATAAAAGATATAAATAGTGTAGTTTAATTTATATTAGATCCGTTTATAAGATATATACGACTTTATTAAATTAACTTTAAGATTAGATATTTAAGTTCTAAGGAACGCACATGGATACATGAAATCAAATGTAACTTTTATAGCTTTTCGCAAACTTTACAACTTGGCAATTTAAAATATATGTTAGTCATCTAAAAGCGAAGCACTCACAAAAATTGAATTACAAAACAAAAATAAAAATTAACTTAATCAATGCAATAAAGAAAATTGTAATACGTTTATGGAGGGCTGTTAATAGTATCTATAGAAAGCTAACAGTTAGCGCATAATAAAATTATAGATCGAAAAATAACCCCCTGATTTCCTGCTGGGTTTTAATAAAGAAGAGAAGAATATCCACTATTAAGTACCATACAAAATCTTTTCGATCCTACTACACGGATAATCACAAATTGGTTCAACTAATTCCATGAGAAAAAACATCAACGAATGATTCAGCAGGGCCAAGAGAGAAATTATTAGCATTACATAGGAAAGTGCAATATCATTCTCGATAAAATACCACGATGTTAAATATTAATTATGAAATTTCTTACGAGCACTGAAATTTAAATATGTATACGAAAGTGCTTCTTGTAATCTTGCACCGAATTTATATGAAACAATGAACTAAAATGCATGCCACAAGTCGGAATACAAAAGACGATAATTTTGAGAACAGACAACTTGCGTGACTATCTGAATCAGCTTGTCTACACTTAACTAAATCGAGTTGGAAAAAAAATTAATTCACGACAAATTTTCAATTTAAACATTTTATAAATACGTCATGACATGTTCAATTAATATTTTGCTTTAGAAATGAAAGCACCGTAAACGGCTATAATCGCTAAAAAAACAATGCAGTTAGGGAGAAAATATTAAATATTGAAAGCGCCTCAAGCCAAAAATGTTTAATTAATCAACAGCAATGTAAAACTTTACCATATGAAATATTTATGTATATGAAGTAAGTTATTGCACAAAACTTATGCTGTTGAAAACCACAATACCGTTTTAATTAATTCAGGAATAAAAAATAGCTGATGGGGTTTGAAAATATATTTTTTTAACTAAATACCCAAGTTAAACGGAACGATTGCGAAAAAATTGAAACATCGTTAAAAAGTATACGGATCTACTAATAATTAATATAAGTAACAAATTGTTACCGCGAATTTAAATTGCTGTTGTCCAATTGGTTAACTTGCTTAATTATTTACAGTAGAAACAGCGCCAACTATACTGAAATTTTATTAGAAGCTTCCTAATCCATCAATTCAGCAATTTGGGACTCGGCCAAGTAAAAAAATATAAACACATAATATAAAAATTAATTATTTTAATATAATATTGTGTACTGCATATTTAAGTATTTTAACTTAAATTGATAAATTGAATTTAGAATCTGATATTTTGAATTTTGATCAAAAATGGTTAGGATGAGGTCCGAAGAGATCCATCAATCAATTTTCGAAGCTATTGCTATTAGAACTATACGCTGGCACGTTGTTTCGAAGGCATTAGGTGTTGCAATGTTATTGTTCATAATAGTTGCAAAGTTTGCTGTGAGAATGTCCTTTGGGAAGTAATATCTCGAGATGACGAGGATAACGTAGGGTTTGCTCCTCGGTGGCCTTGTTTACTGACGTCGTGATTATATATTAACAGAATAATTTCTGTAGCACGTGAGCTATCCTAAGCTACACTACTAGCATTATCAAATGTACGTATTGCCCTAATTTTGGAGAATTTCCAATCTCAGAGGACAATCATTTAGTGTAACTTGTCACGCTAAATGAAATCAAGGTGAAGATGAACGAATTATTGTGGGTTATGCAAACTCAATTTAAAAACATTTTAAATTTGTTCGAAAAACCAATTAAGAATAATCCCGGCTTTCAAAGTGGCTCAATATAAAACAAATTTCCTTTACATGCACAAACCGTGTTGATGATAATATAAAATTTAACGAAATTAACTAACATGTATCCCACAATATTTTGAAGTTGGTATACTATAAACGACGCTATATCGAGATCAATAATCTGTTATCCAATCTCCAGCAAAAAGCTGACACGACAAAACGACGTTAATTATATTTGGCCACAGGAACGTGTAATTGGTAACTTCATACTACGTATTCCTGAATCCCTTCACGTACGTGAGCAAAAAACTGATGCATTTAACTAAGGAATGAAACAAAGGATCATTATGGCAAAGTAAACTTAGATATAATTGATTCTGACCTAAATTGTCGAAAATAATGATGGAGACTTTTATTTTTGTTCTCGTATTACGGAGAGGAAGCATAATGAGGAAATAAATAAAAACGTATAGATTAATAGCTTAAACCGAATGTTTTGGGATCGATGTCCTTTTTGTAAAATTCGTTGAAGCGGAATTGAAAGCGGTCTGAGTGTTGAGAAGCTTAAAAGTAGAACTTTGCCTGTTGTGAAACAGTTAACAACGTTAAATTAAGCACATCAACTTCAAAGGAACGTTACAAGCTGAGCACGTCGTTGTCAAAGGCTTGCATGACAGTGTCGATGCACAAACAGGCGCTGTTGTATTGATAAGTCCGGTCACGAGCTTCTACGGTAAGCAACAATGGCCCGAAGACGACACTACTAATTATATTGCTTTACTAATGCCTTTAAGCTATGCTATAATCTCATAATAAAATTACAAACGTCGCAAACGTCTAAACTTAATCGAAAAAAATATAAAAAATAACTCAACTTCAATTTAAGATCAATGAACAGCAAGTCGATCCCAGTTCGAATCGATGTATAACGTCAAGTGTTGTTATGTTGAGTTGTTTCACAAAGAAGTACTACTTACAATAAGTACTCGGTAGGTCGACTCGTATGGAATGATTAACAACTTAATAATGTCTATAAGCTTGATCGAATAATTAATCACATGGTATTGTAAGTCACGTAAACTTAAAAACATGTTGACTGAGCGAGACAAACTTAATACGCTCTGTTATTATCTGATTAAGAGTAATTTTGTATCAATTAATACTGTGTAGGTAAAAACAAGACCTCGATCAAGGGAATTTCAACCGAATGGTCCAATTTAACTTCTAACGACCCCAAACCGTTATTTTAATTTCAATCTAAAATTGTTTTTTGGTAAAAACTGTCGAATTTCTAGCAATCCTGACAAGTCCATTTTTTCGAGTTATCCAACTTTTTATATTTCCAGCAATTATCACAAATAACTAGTCGGTTAGTACACGCGGTTTCGGTATGGTTTTCACGTAAAAAAATTGTAAATCCAACTTTGTGACTTTCAGAATAGATTATATGTATAAAAAACAAGCAAAGAAACATACATAATCCTGTTTTGTAAGATCATTAGGTCAGGCGGCCGCCCTGACCTTATAGTCGGTGATTGAGGTGGTTGTTCGGCTTATAAACTTGATTTTAAAAATGTCCTCTATTTCGTCATTGTTCAAAATCTATTTTCATGTGTTCTCGTGACCGAGGGGGAGAGTCCGGTAATATGATTTAAAAGTAGAGGGTGCACTGGAGGGTATATTCCATACTCATCCCCGAACCCCTTTTATTTTAATTTATACTTTCAAACAAAATCCGGACCAAATTAATAACAGATTCAAAAAACATGTTGCATTTTGAGACAAAAAACCATGTTTTTTTAAATTAACTAACTAAGAAATTCTTGAAGCTGTATTTTTATGAACAGTGGCTTGACGCGTTGGCACTTTAAAGCGACGTCACTGTTGCTTCGCACAATGTAGTATTTTATTTGTATTTTTAAAACAATACTATTTTAAGGCCAAAGTAATCTACAACTTCTTGAGCCTTTGTAAATATACATTCGAGTGGCCGAAGTTCAGTTTTCTCTTGTAATCAAGGTTTGTTTGAATTGCTTTCACAGACAACATTTTTCTAAATTGAAGATCTCTCCCGACACTATGAGGTCACCTATTAATTTGTAGCAGTTCTCAAAATATTTAAACCCTGGTTATAATGCTACAATAAATTATAATCCAATTATAACCATAAGTCGGTAGTGCTTATTTGTAATTCAGTTTTACAGGTTTATCCCGAGCTGAACGTTGTAATCTTTCACGCTATGAAAGACTCTGAATGTGTCTCGACAGTTACATATTTTCAGTTTCAGTTGGAGATATTTTGCCAAATAGTACTTCAGGTTAATTAAGTTAAACAAAATTTCTCTCTACTCGCAGTATTCATTTGACCGAAATACCAAAACTAGTCTGTGAGTTTCTTATTTGTTATATCATCCGGTGGGAACGTTAGTTAGTATAAGTCACAGATACATTGTAAAAATTGTTAAACAGCTAATAAATAAATAAATTCGTGACTATCAACACTTTGCGTGACATAAATACCTGGTCCATTTGGGATTACTGGTGCGGAAAGTCGCTTGTGTATTTGCGATTTAATCTCTTCAAGTGCACATTCGTTCTACGATTTTTGTTGGTCAGTACATTGTTCTAATTACTGTAACAGTTCATTGATTCTCATCCGGCGTTTTACAAAAGAACAAATTTGCTACACCTGCATGTCGCTTACCCACCCTTTCGCGCCGTCCCACCTTATCTACTAAATTCGTTCAGCTTTTCAGTCGATTTTTAAGAAAAAACAGAAGTGTGAAGTATGCAAGGTTGTTAAAAAATAAAACATTTAAGTGTAGATATACGAGGAAATTGCATTATTCATGTACAAGTAACTCCCAAATGATTTCATAATCTATCAAAGGGATTGAAAACTGCGACGTCAGAAATCGCTAATCCTTGCATCACTTGACAAAGGATACATTTAATCACCACCTTACAAACGATAAGGAAACATTAATCGTCTGAGTAACTTTATTGTTGATATAATCGACTAATCCGGAAGATAAAAAGCGTACAATAACTTTAAAAGTAAAAGAAAAAATAGGATAAATTATGAAAATGTTGATCACGTAGCGGTAGAAATTGCATGCAATTTTCATGAAACCGTTTCCTCTGCTGCATGTACAAAATAATTGAAACAAGTTTCCATTAAACTTCATCATATAATTATCTACTTAAATTAATCCGCCAGTATAAGTTCATTGTTGAAAATTAATGTAATTTCTGAAAATAAAGCTGAATCGGACCGATGTATAAAAAATCCAAACAAGCATTTTCGTGAGACCATAGAATATGGACTCTTTTAAAAGTTGCTTTTTTTGTAGTAGTTCAGGTTAATCAGCAAACGAATGTCCTGCAAAAGATAAGACCAACAAACTTAATTTAAGGGATGAAAGCGATGAAACTGGATTAGCCCCTTTAATCAACACGACAAATAGGTTACAGCAACAACACAAAGTAAACCTTGCCTTTAGCATTTTTTAAATAAAGGAAATATAAAAGAAAAGTCGTCATTGCGTACAACATTGTAAGTTTCGTTTTAATTATAATCCAACTTCGGGGTCACCTATTTAGGCGACGATAAGAGTAAAATCGTCCATTTTTATTCAGAAAATATATTTTAAATTTCCGTTGCGCCTTTTAATAGCCAATAATACAAACACCATAGCACATAAATGGGAAAAATGTTTTTCGAATTTCCGTTCAAGATTTACAGATAACGAAAAAGGTGCGCTCTAATTACTTTTCTAATTTATTTAGTAAAAAGGACAAAACTCGAGATTAATAGTTAGGAATTCAAATAAAAAAAGCAAATTGAATTTGTAGATGGCGTTAATAATCAATCGCCTACATTTTCCCTTTAATTTAATAAAACGTTTATGCGAAAGTGGAAAGAGAAAACAATTTTTTGACCGGAATTTAAAAACAATTTGAATATTCGTGAAGTAAATGAAGCTTGTAAACATGAAGCTCACGAAATTTAAGGATAATATTATATTTTAAGAAATTATGTTTCGATAAAAAACGGCATTCGTGTTAAAACCAGTAAAGAATTTGAACAAGAAATACACGAAATATTATGTTTAGATTTACGATGTGGTTCAATTTAAGTAGCCTATATTACACTTTTTCCCACTTGCTTATCGTAATTTTTTATCGTCAACGATTTGTTTACTTTTAGCCTTAGAGAAAATTAATTTTATACGAATAGGTAGTTTTCTGCGAGCAAATTAAGCGCAAACTTTACGTGTAGTTCGACATTAGCACGATCGACGTCTCGCAAGCAGGCAGTGGCGGACCGTGGCGAAACAACCCTTCAAAATTTAGGTCTACTCGGCACACACAAACCGAGTTGGTAAAATGGAATAATTGTAGAGATAATGCAAAATTTACTCGGGCGTAATGGACTTAAAAATTAATACAATGGTTAGTTAGGTATAATCCTGTAAAATATTCACGAATGCTTTGACAGCTACGTATAACTTCTACTCGTTATATTTTCATTGTTCACCCTCGAGTCAAGATTGACGTAAATCTTGATATAAAGCGTTAAATCAATACACAGTATGAATATCAAGCAAAATTTTATCAGATGGAAAGTGAATCGCACATTTACAGCTGTTTGCACACTACAATACAAATTTAAATATTTAGCATGCAAATACAAACATTTATCAAAAACGCATTCAAAATTGTAACAAAGCTATCGCAAATTAGCTGCGGTACTGAATTGGACAATAATTGCACAAGATAGAAGGTAACGGGGACGACGAATCAGGGTGGACAGAGCTAAGGGCTTAAAAGGCCTGTTTGTAGTGCTATTGCAAATTCGTTGCAAAAAAATGAATCAAAATAGTGGTAATGTTTTTGACATGGGCAGTTAAAAAGGGCGTGCTGTTTTAGCATACATCCCCATAACAATAAAAAAACTTTCGTGATTGCGATTAGAGTGACGCACTGTCAAAACATGCTACCCCCGAGTTAGCACGAACCCTCTTATCCAAAATCTTAAATAACTAAAAGTCTAATAAACTATGTTGTGTCCCGTATCTGATAGCGATAAAATATGAGACGGAAGAGAAAACTGAATTAAAAAGCAATCTCAATTGAAACCTATAAAAGTTTCAAGAAGAAAAATGATGCAAAATCCCCGCGCAAATTAATTTTCTATCTAAATTTTGAGAATATTGAAACTTGATAAAATTAGTAGGTACTTCTTTTTCCATTTACCCTAAAAAAAATTGGCTATGCGTGTTGCTTCCTCGTAAATTTTTTAGTTTACATTACAAAAGCTGGCTAAATTAAAATAATTAATTATTTATATAATTAATTAATTTAGAAAATTATAAAATCAATTTAGATTACCTATAAAAAAAAATCATAAAACATAATCGGCTCCCTTTACGGAACCTTTCTATCTAATTAGATAAAGTCGTACTTCATAGAAAAGGTCGGACAGGCAGGCATTCTCTTGGGTCCACTGAACATGTTTTTGAAAGATTAGTTGGTTCACGTGCAATCATATAAACAAAGGATAGTTGTGCGTTAAAAAGTACTTCAGTAGTGTTAGGGATCTGCACGCAAATGATAATAAATGGTCGACTAATCAAGATAATGGCGATCATTTCCACTACTTTCCTAATAATCTTGTGAAGATTGCCCACAAAACACAATGCAGTTTAATTTACAAAAACATGCGACTTGAAAAAGTCAACTCCCTACAAGGGAATTTAATTTATCGGGCTTGAAATAAGTCAACAGTTTTGTAATTTAATGTGATTAGTGCATACAAATTAAAATTTCACATGTCCGAATTTTTAACTCTGCCTGTCGTAATTTATTATTAACGCAGTTAAACTTTTTAATTTTTTTGCTCCAAATTGGGTGAGATTAACAAAATTCCAACTTTTTTCACTGTTGTCTGTGAACTCTGAAGCGATGATATAGTAGTTGACGTTGTTTGAACTAACGTCTAAATAGACAGGTCGGCAAGTTTACTCTACTAATAGTCTGTCAAGTAAGGGTAACAGACGTTTAACACAAAATTGAATATCTCCATACATTTCTGAAGAGGATGCTAGGAAAAGTATATGTGCACCATTCTGCCTTTATATTTTATAAACGGATTAAGTGGAAGAAAGAACGAGTTGAAAATTGGTTTAGGAGAAAAAATGAAAATATAAATATGAAAATGAATTGCTTTAGTTATAAACGTATATTTTCCTCCGAGATCAGAAGATTTCCACCCTCAAAGAAAGAGTCTTCGTCTCCATCTCAATGTAAGAATTTAAACATTCTTTTTCTTTTAAAATGAACTACTCAATAAAACTAATTGTAAAATTTAAGCTGCAGGCGTAGAGCATATATGAGTATGCATTTACTCAATGTTCAGAGCTGCAATATCAATAATGAATATAGTTTGAAAGTAGTAAACAGAGAATAGATGACGTACAGAGTACATTCCGTAAAATTCTGTCAATTTTTTTAAAATTTCATTCGTACGACGATACAGGAAAAAGAATAACAACAGTCTTCAAATTAAAGATACAAGAACTGCTAAGCCTGGGTCCTGGATATGCCGGTAACGAATGAAAGAAATTCATTTACAGAAGAGAAAATGTTTAATACCCAGCTATCGCAGCTATTTACCTTCCAGATCAAATGGTCGACCATAAAACACATCAAATAAAAAGTTTCCTATCAGATTGGAAATGAAAATTATGGAATTTTCAACAGATTTTAAATCCAACAATTTCAACTTATAAAAAATTTGGTTTTTTAAAGAACTTTCGTCATAGTTGACCTTTACTATTAATATCCTTAATTGTTGTAATATTGAAATTTACGAAAAGTAAAACATTATTATGTATACCTATTTGAATAACTATAATATACTAAAGATTGGGAAAACATCCAACAATTTTACATAAAATTTCTTCACCAACTTGCAATATTTCTCCACATATGACAGTATAGGCAATAAATACAGATAACAGTAAGGTGAAATCAATATAAATCGTGTTTGGTAATCTGTTGGTTACTCCTATTGTCATATTGTGACTATAGCGCACTGTATAAAATTATATGAACTTGTGGTAATTTATTTATTTGTATTTGTTGAATCCTGCCTGTATCATAACAGTATTTCTTAAATTTCAATTTAGTCACTACATTTTAGTAGTTTGAACATGAACTATAAGTTAAATAATGTAGTACAATGTACAATAGCTATTTGTGCAACGAGTTTTGAAAAAACAAGCTTTTAAAATAAATTTCTATTACTACAGTAGAACCCCTCTATAACGAGTCCGATTTTAACGAAAAATCGGCTATAACGAGTAAAAATTTGGTTCCTTGACTTTTGTTTATATGTTAAACTGACTGTTTATAGCGAAAATCTGCTTATAACGAGTAAGTAAGCTAGTCCCTTGAGCTCTCGTTATAGAGGGGTTCTACTGCATTTGAATTAAAAAAAAAAAGAAATAGTTATTTCAACTATTAAAGTCGTTGTCAATTTGGGTTGTATATGGGTTATAGATACAACAGTCATTTTTGCAAAATGACACTACTTAAAACTAAATCCTAGTTTTATCTGATTATACTTAAAAATACCTATTGAATCATTTCAGAGAAAGGCGGGAAATGTGCATTAGGTTTACTCACATCGCAAGACCCAAGAAATAAAGGCGACGTTTGGACCGTAAACGGTCCAAAAAACTAAAAAAATCTCTTGAAGGCAATAGAGCGACACAAATAACAAGGAAAATCTCATATGGGGCTGTTCACAAATTATGTAACGGCCTTAGGGGGGAGAGGGGGATTGACATTTTGTTACGATTTGTTACGGAGGGGGCGGGGGTGTTTTTCAAAATGTTACGTAACCAAAAAATTTCTTTTTTATCAAAAAATTAGATTTTTGTTCTATATTAAATTTTCATTAATTTGATAAATTAACCCAAAGAGATCCATTCAGTCAAGAATCATAATAATATTTATAACAAAAATTGTTTTAACTTTTGTTACGTTATTCTTCTGGAGGGGTGGGGGTCTCGCAATTTGTTACGATGTGTTACAAGGAGGGGGGAGGGGGTCAAAAAACGTCAAAAATTGCGTTACGTGATTTGTGAACAGCCCCTATGCAGATACTCGAAGGGAAATATACAATGGCTTACTATGTTACCAATGTAAATTATACGTTTTGAAACACGACCCAATTTTCCTTTTAAACACATTTACAAGTGTGGTTTAGGATTATTGTCTTGGCGAATGATATAGTCTTTTACTTTCTTATATTATATAGATATTACTATAGCCTTCCTGCCTTTCGTTTTATGTCTATAATCAACTTAATAATTTATTTTAAAGTCCGAAATTCGTTTTCAAAGTCGAGAATAACATCCTAACCTATGTTGTAACCTCCGTTGAAGTCGAAACGTATAAGAGTTACTTTGTGGCACACTTACAGCTGTCTATTATAGTGGAACACTGAACAAATGGAAGCATAATGGTTTTTAAAGTCTGAGAGCTCCAAACGTCTCAAATAAATGTCTTAAAGAATAGGAAAAAAAAAAGATTATTGGTCTTTCATAATTATTCCATCGGGAAAGATTGAGATTGAAGGATTTATAACAATTTGTTTAAATAGAAAGAAACATGAGTGTAACTAAATTAAGCTGAAGTTTTCAAGACCACCACGTATTCCATTTCTAATGGCATGTTATTTTAATTATTTGACGGAAAAAGGTCTAGAACTACATAATATATTCTGGTAATCTGCACAGCCAATTTCCAATCAAAACAGCAGAAAATTTGATGTAAGCTCAAGTTTCCACAAACCCATATATTATTTATTATGCAGTCGGACGTGTTTTAATTGGATTACAAAAACTAAACCTTGTTTGCTTTTTTATTTAATTTATAATTTTCCCCAACTGAGTATATACATCATAAGACCCCATGTATTCACACAATGTTTTGATAAAGGTACGCATTTATAAAGTAGAACATGCAAAATGATAAAGTAAGAAATTAGTGTCAGAGAAGTCAAAATATAGAAACGAATTAAACTTTTAATACGGTTCACTTAACATAATTATAAATAAAACAGAGCAAAGGGGATCAAATCCCATGTGATTTTCATCAAACGCTGATCCTTGCCGGGCACGACGGCCAAAAGTTGCTATTAATAGTTGTGAGTTTATTGGTTTAAATCGGTTAACTACACGATTTTATGAAAATTCAATTAATGATTTTGATATAATTCACGAAATTACCTTTATCTCGACAATTTCGGTAGGTACATTAATATGCGTATGACGTGCTTACATATCATTTTTATTAGTTATACTTATGCCGACGGCGTCATTTCCACCGCCGTAGTTAAGCAGAAAATGAATTATTTTTCAGACGTCAATTTCACATACAAGCATTCATAACACGGCACTATTTATCGCCTTATTGTATATAATATGCTAATATGTCTGGGAGAAAGTGCCGTAAAATTTTAAATTAAAAATGTAATTTTTCAAAATGAAAATTATATTCTCAATTTTTCTTCTTCCCTTCTTCCTTTAATATTCGTTATATACAGAAATCTGAAATGTAGCGGTAACGATGCAATTTAGTCTCCAAGTTTTACTTTTTCCTGTAAACTTGTTATCTCGCATTTAGTTTCTCGTAGGTTTTAATGAAGTTGAAGATAACACAACTGCATATGTATAGAAATGATTGTTAATAAAAGCATTGCCCATTTCGCGTCATTGTTAATGCGCTTTTGTTAAATACCGAGGTGTGAAAATCGGGCTGGTGTACGTTTTGATTCCATTGTTTTCAAAATGGTATTGTCTGCGTACCCCCTATTACTTGCGTTTTAAACCAACATGTTTTATATGAGAAGTTGCGTCCCGATTTTGTTTTGTGTGCGGTTTTAGAAATTATACAATGTGGGGGAGAACAAAAAACGTTGATATATACGTCACAAAAACAACTATCCAGCTTGCGAAATATTATTTGTGTTAACATCCAAGTTTACATTAAAGAATTATTGAAGCGGCCCAAAAAACATTTATTGACAAATAATTAACGAAGGGCGAAACTTAAACGGAAGTACAGATTAGAACTGTTTGACTGATGTAAAATTCAGTACGTTTTACCACGTTACGTGTTGATATAATATAAAATGAATGAGGTGAAGCGAAACTTAAACTGCCCTACAATTTCAAGTTGTAAACTTTCTTGTAGCTTTAGATGACGAAGTTAAAGTTGCAGGGGAATATCAAACTAAGCAGACCACCGCACCACTTCTTTGACTTACTAAAATTGTTTGTTTTTAGATTTTATTTCTCAAAACTTTTCCTCCTCGGTCAGCAATAAGAAAAACTCAAAACTATAATAAACCCAAAAACTTCTGGATAAATAATCAAATTGCATCGTAAAAAAGATTATCGATTAAACTTGGACCACCCTTGGGAACGCAAATAAAACCTTATTTATCGTCTGATACAAAAATAGCAAGGGTAGCGTAATAATTATTTTCCTCGACAATTTTCTTGAATAAAAAAAAAAGAATAATAGGCAAGCATAATTTTAATCGAAAAACCGTTTACGGGGTCGATATAAAAACGTGAAGTATCTAAAAATCGTGACCAATTCATTTAATGAGCTTAATCATAGCTAACGCGTGGCGAATTTGAAATATGTGCATGGTAACTGTGAGAAACGCTCAAAAAATTAACATTATTAAGCGAACAAAGCTTTATCCTGTCTTTCTATAGTCGTGCCACTAACGTATTAATCAAAAAATTTGTCGTAATATTTTATACGCTTAATGAAATTTTTGACACAGCGCCGAGGATTCACTCGAGGACGCCAATTTATTAGCAAACAATTTGAGAAGACTTACGCAGAACTTGTAGTTGTCTCAACTAAAAAATTAATTTAGTTGAAAGGCTTTACACTTTCATTTTTATTTCTTGCGATTCGAAATTAATTAAAAAATTAACCGAATACTTACATGGCTCCCACGTATAGCGAATCGCGTTGGCTATCCAAATAAAATGTACGATAATAGAGTTTTCCACAGGAAAATTCCCGGACATGATCTGGAAAAAAAAAAGTTTATATAAATTAACAAGTTTTGGCAGAAAATTGATATTATTCAGCTTTTAATTTGTATTTTATTAAAATTATACTACCGTTTATAAATTAAAATTAGAAATTATTTAAAATTATAATTATTGACAGATGCATTTCGAAAATTAACACACAAATTAGTTTTCCAACAAAGTTTAATTAAAAGCGATTCGTTTAAAATTGTAACAAAGCTGAATATTTAATTAAAATTTATTATCCACAATAATTTAAAGCCTAAATTCGAAATTGTAAACTACAAGTAATTTGGATAAATATTGGTGAAAATAGTCAAAATTATTACGTATTTAATCACAAAATGAAACCGCCTTGTCATCATTTCAAATTAAGGAACTGCAAAGTTTGTACAGCTTCTCAAGCATTACCGCAATACAAACAACAATTACATTGTTTCTAACTTTTGTCCACTTTGGTTTGTGATTTTAAGATTACCGTCATTCAAGTTTAAGAAAAACTCCAATGAGAAAATCAAATATTGGCACAATGCCTCTAACTGTTAAACCTCCTTTGTTTAAGAGTAAACATCAGTCTGCGAAAAATTTACTTACGAATTCCTTGTTTTTGTCAACATCTGGATAGTATTAAGTATAGTAGGTACGAAATTAAAAAATATCAAAAACTATTTTAACTTTTTTCTTATAACTTGTAATTTAAATAAGTTTCTGTCTGACAAGCACATTAAACAGAAAATTGTGTTTTAAGGAGAATCTTGTTTAAAAGTTAATTGCTTTGATGTAAAAAAATTGAAATTGTAAAACTATCGCTGTAAGCGTGACGATCATTTTAACACGAAGAGTGTTAAAAGTTCTTAATTCTTTGTGAATCGTTCGTTCATATGTCATGGCTAGTGAACAAACCTGTGATTAGCATGTTCATCAAAATACTTTTGTGTGAACAGAATTTTAATTGTGGCAAAAGTGTTTTAGGGAGAGCTAATCATAATAGTACCTACATATTCTCATTGAATTCCTTAACAGAGAATATTTAATCTCTACGATTGTTACTTCTTATTTAAAATTCATAAAATAATTTAAATATTTGCCTCCTTGGTCTTTGTTGCCTTAATTTTCAAACAGTGTACCGATAATTAGATAGTTCCATAAGTTTGACACCAATCGTAGCTGGAATAATGGAACAATGGAAAACTGTCTGTCGAAGGGCTATATTATTCATGATTGTCAACTGGCTTTCTACGAGGTCTTTGTATTAATGCACTAGTAGGTATCTCTCCTATATTAATAATTGGTCACATCAGTTGGGTGTAGACAACCCGTCGATATAATCTAGTATTTCTATTTCTTTAGTGCTATCGATAGTGAGTCTGAAAGGTATTCCTGAAAAAAGTTGGTAGAATTTCGCGTTGGGGAAAAATTACTTGTATGAAATTCAGCATATTATATTTAGATTATCTGATAAAAGAACAGTATCTGGTGTTTCTCCGGAATTTCTCCATCCCTAGTACTACGAGTAATATATGGATGAAACATCTCATGTGGTGTATTTAATTTATCGCTCAATAGGTATAAAGATCTATTCCATATCTGATGAATCTTGGAAGGAACATTGGGGAACAGATTTATTTTGTCAGTAACGGCCGATTTCACAATCGATAGTCAATACCTAAGGTTAACTTGCAGTTTAACTTGAACTTTGAGATGTGGTACAGTTTCACAACCTTTGGTCTGCTTACCGGCAGTTGACCATAGGTTTAAGAATGTTGCCAGCTCTATCCCGTTCTTATTTGTCTTTTATTTGACATAATTAAAACTTTTGAGTTTGATAAATAATTGTCCATTGAATATTCGAAGTTTGTACTGTTGTATACTACTTGTATACAATATATTATTATGTTTATTCCGAATCACAAATTAATAACCTTAAAAAATTGACAGTTGACAGTTAACCTCGAGTTAACCCAAGGAACTTCGGTGGGTTAAAGATACCAGCACTTAACCTAAAGTTCCCTTCAGACCAGCGATTGTGAAACACTTTTTCGTAGGTTAAGTTATGGTTAGCACTAAACTGCAGGTTAACCAGACATTGTGAAACCGGCCGTTAGTGGATAGTCGAGCGGTTAGAGTGCTGGTTTCTCGTGTCAAGATCTACGGATTCACTTGCTTGCACCAGATCAAACATTTACTTTTCGTTTCAGGACGTCCATTAATTGGGTGAGATATTTTTCTAAAAATTTAGACGCCCCCCTCTACCCTCACGTGAGATTTACTCTATCATTTTTAAATAATTAAATTTATTTGAAATAATTTTGCTTTCATTTCTTCTGAAATATGAGGATAGAAATGATACTATGCTTGTACTATTATATGCAAATAGTTGAATAATTAAGCTTGCGACAGATGAATTCAGAAATTTAAAATTTTACACTAAAATACAAAATGTTATCTGTTATAATAATGTATATTTTCTTTCTTTTAAATGAGATTTGGTGAGATTTTGCCCACCCCTTTTGATTTCACGTAGTTAATGGACGTCTCCTTTGGAAGTTAGATATCAGTGTTAAAAAATTTGATTGTATTTGTCTATCTATCCTTCTATCTATCCGTTCTATCTAAACCTCGCAGATTTTATCGGCGTGATTTCAGAGTAAGTGTATGAGTATTTTGCATACTTTTCAATGCAATAGATTGTTTTATCACGCTCCTTGGTAAACAGGGTTAAATAAAAAATACAGAAAATACTAACATTTCAATATTCTCAATTACGTTTTATAAAAAAATATTTCTAAAATTCCACTCGAAATTAAAATAAATAAAAAATAAAAATCGGTTATTTAACAATGTATGTAGATGGTCTAATTAAAATTAGCATTGCTGTAATTCTGAGCTCTGAGGTAATTAATTACATATAAGAGTTTATTTAATTACAAATCTATAAATATAAAAACAGTTTTTATTAGTAGTGATGGGTTTATTTATTATTTATTTAGTTTTAAAATTATATTTGCAATGAAAGTGTAGAAAATTTACGATTGAATAATATTCACACAAAATAAAATTTAAATTTAAAACTATGTAAATCGTTCTTCTGGCGACTTGGAGCGCAGGCACTGTAATTCTTGGGTATAATTTTATATTTAAGTTATTTTTGCAAATTTATATTTTGAAATATCCACTAAAAATAACACAATTCCGAATGCTACGATATTCTTTAGACGTAAATTATTCTTGAAATTTTAATTCTGCATCGTTTACAAGATAAAAAAATATTTTTTGAAAATGCAAATTTTCACATGTTTTCTGCTTTCTTTCTACTAGATAAAAAATAAAATACAAAAAAGTGTGCAAAATGGTAGACGAGAAAGATATTGTGTGGGTTTAATTCCAACGATTGGATTGTATGTTATTTTTTGTGCCTCCAGTTACGATTACAATGCAGGGATTGCAATAGATGTATTAGTATTTGGTAATTTTCTGTCGTCGACGAAACAAAATCTTTTTCTGTTATTTTAATTTTTATCAAATGCAATTCACTAAATTGATATGTGCCGTGGTTCGAATTTCCCGTTAAACTGCAGGTACTCCGACTTGTGTTCACTTTGTATGTATTATCAACAAGTCTTCAACAAAATGATAACAATTATCATTATTGAGTGCACAGCGATAACTGTCCTTCACATGAGTGTGCAAAAAGCTCAATACAAATATCTTTTATTAAGTAAAATCTTAGCAAACAATCGTAAGTACCACTCACTGTCTTGCCTATTGATTTTCATCCAGTTACGGGAGTGTTGTCTATTGGTCACCGCGTTTAAAAAAAAATTATTCCTCATCGGTGAAAAACACGTGGAAAGTGATAAATACTTACGGTAACGAGTTAACGTCACACTAGGTAATTAATTAGTATAATTCAATTATGAGCTGGAATACTAAAACTTAAATTTACATTAATTTTGTTCATTTGTGAGTATTTCGTTGCTCAGAAAGTTAATAAATATTAAGGGCGATGTGTATTATTTCAGGTAGGCACGAAAATTTATTTATCGCGTGAATTAAATAAAAGAAATCGTTTAGCATAATTAATAAGTCCAAACAAATATTATGTCGTAGAGATAAAAATAATTTTTTGTGATATGGTTATTGTAAAGCAGCAATTAAGTTGTAATTAATCATCGTTACGAAAAACGTAATAGAATATTGTAAACGTTTTTTAAAGTAGATTTTAAAGTCGATTGTGGTTAAAATCGTAGTTAAAATAACTAATGAACCTCTTACGTTAATATTACACGAGATTTGAAATTGGTTTACGTGTAAAACGACAATATACCTTCAGATAACTCCTTAATAATTATGGTTTTAAGTTGTGCATTCAAATTTGAATTGTAAAAACAATCTTAATGTTCTTAAAATTACCTAGGTAAAGCTTTGATTTAGCTTGTCGAGTTTACTCAGATGGCAGATACGGTGTGCAGCGTTGAAATGGATCGAAGGATAGCGTGAGTTTCGAGACCGATATTCAAGTCCAATGATAAGAAAAGAACGGATTTAACTTGCAATTGCATACGATAGGTTTCACATCACATAGCATGCTTCCAACTATTATAATGCACTTCAATACTGTATTCATATAGCACAGATTTACTGGAGCCCACTATCATAGTTCTCACACTTTTCAGTTTTCCTTCCTTGTACACGTACACTACAATTCACCCTAATCTCTAAGTGTCATTTTGACAGACATTCAAGTTGCACAAAGTTAGCGAACTGGAAGATTACGATAAGACCTTTATTGCTAGATTTCTGGTCCCAATCGCACATTCTGACCTTTGGATTATCGCATGTTATGACGAATTTTAGTATAAGCACGAACGCTTTATTCGAATTAAAACAGCCTGGATTATTTGTACTTACCGTCCTGTTAATTAAACATCAAAAACCATCTTCATTTTCTAATGGACTATAAATTTTGACGCCGCAACACTTTCCAACTTAAAAGCGTCGTCAAGTCGTGTGAAAAATTAAATTCAAGTCTAAAAGTTTTCCATAAATATTTTCTGGATCGGTTTCATTACGAACCCATTACCTCATAATGTATCGTCTGCTTCATTTTGCCTTCAAGTGCTTTTCTATTCCAGAAAAAGCGTTACTAAACCATCGATAACTATCAACTAAGTTGTCGCCAAGTTTTCGATACGCTCTTTAAAATATTCACGTAATTATAACTCTTGGTGGAAACCGAAACGAGAAGCATAAATTTCCTCTCTTTTTGCTTAAAAAAAATGAAGTTAATAATTTTACAATCGATCACGAGCTATTATACAGCATTTATTTATGGACTTTACAAGAAAAAGCTTCTTATAAAAAGTTTTGGCACTTTTGGTTCACTAAAATCCAATACTAGTAACTTTCAAAATAAGAAACTATGCTGGAGAAAGTTAAAGTTTGCAAGTTTACATAAATAAGGCATCCCTTATTCGACAGGAATTTTGAAATAAAAATCCAATTGATATTACGAAAAAATAACTTTTTTATTAGGCAGGAGATGTTGGGTTTACCGAAAAGCCGAACAATCGTACGTAGATGTTTGTGCACGTTCGTTTAAAAATAACGATGTTATAAGTAAGTGAGCGTTTATAAAAACCCTTGGCATAAAAATATTCACCCAAAATTACATTAATCTTCCGTGCCACTTGCTCTTGATGCTCTATTATAAACGATTATTCAGAAGTCTAACCGTAAAATTAATATTACTAATACTTCGAGAAGGATAATAATTAAGGAAATATCTTAGTATCTGAAACTAGTTGGAACTTGAGCAATAATTAGACCTATTGGGATGAGGAGCTTTATATATGACCGCCTGGCTGATTCCTCGGAGATTTAATCACATCCATCCCACATCAATAATTGCAAACCGAGCGTTTACCAATAACGTGCAAAACATAGAAAATTCTCTAATTTTGTGTTATGTGGCAGAAAATCCTTTGAAAATTAGCTTCGGTTCCCACAGTGACACGCGAGTACAGCTTTTGCCCCCAAATTATCGTTGGCGGTAAACCACCCTTCGATTGTGTTGTACAATACGAGTGTGTATGTGGGATTTGGTTTCGCTGTACTTGGTATTTAATGATAGTCTGGTTCAATATATCATCGCTTTTTTTTCCCTCGCAGTTCAACAGAATTGTTACATTTATAGATATCAAATTGAACAATGTAAAATGTAAGAAACACGCTAGTGGCGCGATAAAGTCAACCAGACCATACGTCTCCATATTAAAAACTATCATGTCGAATGGATCAAAATGTTACTGATTGATATAGCTTTACACGCGTATATAGCAAATGCACTTTGTCATGCAATGGTGTAGGTAAATGCAACAGCATTTCTTTGGCGTTTTATTAGTTTCATGATGTATGTAGGTAATATCTTAATAAGCAGGGAAATAATACAAAACCGCAAAGCATTTTCAAAAATAATTAATATTCGTGCATAAATATTCAAATTACCGCAACGGATATACTGCAGACTTGTCCATGGCAAAGGAAATTAAGTTATCTAAGTGGCACAACTTGAATTCACATACTGCAGTTAGATTTATTGCTTCCTAACTATGAACATGGAATACAAAGCATCTATTAATTTATTTTAAACGATCAAATTTTTCAAAATTCCACTAACTCAATACAAACCAGGAGATTCGGTCTGTAAATAATGCGCTCTCTCCATTTTTAAAGTTTCAATAATAAATTGTTGTCTTATAGGTCGACAATCAAAAAGTTATCCGAAAGTATAAACACTCATCTCTCGAAGTAGGCAGAAAGATAAAACAAATAAGCGGAGACAATACGGAATAAGTTGGAGCCAAGCAGAAGCTAATCTCAGAGACAATAAAGTTTGGATTCAATTCATGAATAGAAATAAAAACCAATGGGTCGAATAGTTTCATTCTTCGTCTTGGCTAAAAGTCACTATTGTTTTTTTCAAAGATGAAGCCAAGAACTGACTCTTAACTTTACGGATTATTTGTACATGAATGGATGCAATTCATTTTGCTGCTTCCATAAAGTAAAATTATGGACTTCTTAATAAAGTAAAAGTACTCGACGAGAACATCCCCAAGACTTGCAGAAAGCACTTCGCATTATTGCACATCATAGTTAACTATTTGTTTGGCTCCTCGTTCGAAAATTTAATAAAATTAAAAACTAAATAAATTTTACTTTGTTACAAACGCAAAAAAAGGAATAGTAGTAGCACAAATAATTGTGGACAGAAACTGAGGATATAAAATAGCACAAAGCCGAGTTAAGTTAAAAATATGGAAAATACCGATTCGCAAATCCCAGAATAATTTAATAGTACAGTTATAAAAGGTATAAAAGAGTGTAGCAGCGGGCTTACATAAAATTATGGCAAAAAACGATTTTAATAAAGAATGATTTATGCACTCGAAAACAACGGCTCGAATTTTTAAGAGCAAACCGTATAGTTTATTGTACAAAAAATTTACGTATGTTTTCTTTATTAAAAACCATTATAAACTATCCCGTGTATTGCAATTTTGTTCGAAAACGTTTACACTTTACTGGCCATTTTTCATAAATTTCCCTCGAAATCGAACCCACGACGTTCGTTGCCCTGCCAATTAAATGCAACCGTCGATTGGCAATAACAATTTTCTTTTAAGATTTAGGAAAAATTTGAAAAATATAAATCCATTCCTTATTGGTTGGCGTTGTAAAAATAATAAAATAGATGAAGATTTCAGGCAGCTTTTGTACGTAGTAAGACTCAGGTGGTTATCTCGTTGGGTAGGTAATATTGCTGTTTGTATTATTATCCAGCAGACTGCATTCGATTCACAGGCATCATTTTCTTTGTAACACAAAATCGAGTGAATAAACTACTTCTCATTATCCCAATTGCAAAACCATTTTCCCGAATTGTAAGGCACATAACAATGTAGTTAAATTTAAAATTGGCTCCAATAGGTATACTACCTCTCCTTCTACACGATTTGAACTTACAAAAGGCTTTCTTGCATTAAACGAGCAAAAGCCATGAAAATAATTTTATGGGAAAAAAAATTTCCAATTTTAATCAAGCTCGTTTCAAGGGTAGTTGGCTGCAAGTTGAAAGCATAAAGTTATCAAATGCTTTCACAGCTAGCAAATTAACCATTTAATTATGTTGTAGTTGGAAAATTGGAAGAGATAAAGCACGGGCTTTAAGTTTTCGAACTTGCCAGGCTTTAATATTGGAACGACACGATCGTACGTTATAAATGAAGTCATTCTGCATCCAGCGTCGTGCATTCTGCACACATGCGTATATTTTTACAACGTTTAAAATATCCCAGCTGTGTCTTCATATTTTTCTGTTGTCTTAACTCGGCCATAAATACAAAAAACTCCCCCATTTCTCGTGAAGGAAAAATCAATTACTTTCCCCGGTTAAATGGTTAGGTACGTTTTGCTAGGAATTTTTATTTAAATTTTCTCAGTCCCCTTCTCAAAATATGTTTTAATAAAAACAAGCAATGCATGCACCTTCTGTTTTTATAAATAACAATACGACTTGCTTGTAATAAGAATATTTACAACGCCATTTGTTCTTACGTTGCACAGACAAAGTTGATTACACGTCACAAGTGTAGAGGAGAGCTCTTGAAAACGAATCGAAAAATTATGCAAAAAACACCACGTGTCCTCTATCGTACATTATTACGAGTACTTTGGACAAATTTATGAATGCAACTTTTAAAATTACCAGCCTCATTAAATTAATTGAGCGAGGATTTTCACATTTTTCCAATTAGAAGAAAGTTTTTCAATTTGCAATTACACGTTGTCAGATAAGAAATAAAATATCGCTTAGTTATACGAAAAACAGCTTCATTATTAACTTCTCTCAAAAATTCTTTGCATTTATGATGAAAGAAAACAAAGTAATTCTGTTACGGGATATACTTTTGATCCCACCAGGCCAATTTACTTCGTTTTGAATACATTTCTTTTAAAAACATTTCGTAACGCAGGTCATCAAGGATAAAAGTTAATTCCGATTGTCTAGTTAGCATTTCACTCGGTTTTTGTGCAAAAGAAAAAATTTAAATAAAAGTGAAAAATAAATTTCCACTACTTGCTCGAATAAACGTTATTTGGGGAGGCGTAATTTTAATTTTGAAAAAAATCGCAAGTAGTGCAAACGTCTTCGTTGCTCTTTTTTGGCAGCGCAAGAAGAAATCTGATTATTAACTATAAAGGAAAACTGCGAGCTACGCTTTTAGAATTAAATTTGGAATTAATTTAATCGAGCAGTGAAAAGCACATAATTTTCAGATGTTCTTGAAGAAGACTTATTAAATTAAAACGAATCATAATAAAGTTGCTATGATACTCAGACAATACTCATTTTAATTAAGGTTATTTTCGCGACTCGCAATTTTCTCGATACTAAAACACATTCACTAACAACACCTTTATCCAAATTCGTAACAGATTTCATTTCCACGCTGTCAGGATATTATCATTAATTTTAAACCTTATTCGTTTGTTCTTTTCAAAAAAACTTTTTAAAATTATACTAAACAAAAAGGGTAATTTTATATATCCACTCTCCTATAGCAAAGAACGTCTTTTAAAGAACAATACCACAATGAAAACTTTAACAATTTGTCTGTTAAACTTTCTTGAAAAGAAAATAAAGAGTTTTGAGTACAACTTCCTGATTTTTCGATTTTGCACTCTTCTTGCATGGTTTGTTTAAGAATTAAATTCACTATATTCCAACCCAGATAATCATAAATTTTGCAGTTTGGAATTGTTTACAATTCGCAATTCGTTCATGTGTGTGTAACTTTATTTGTTTGAATAAACTTTCGGCGATCGATTAGTCTAAAACAATTAATTTGTGGTTTCCACATGACTTATTACATCTTACGTCAAAAAAGTCTTCCTTCCCGTTTCCAATCGATCGAATTGGAACATAACCACAGCGAAACAGCCATAAAATTATATAACTTTGTTCAATTTTAGCGTCGCCGTCGACTAACCTGAAGATCTTCTATACCTGCGAAAAGTCAACGTTCATTCGGTTCGGCAATAAAGTTTACGACGATGAAAACTACAGAAGTAGTCGCTTTAAGCAAAACAAACAGTTTTCCTGCATTCACAACCCTAAACTCACCGAGTTTTTACACACAAATGTAAAACACATCTATGCCCAAGTTAAGAACTATTATCCAACTTAGATCGAAAAATCCATTACATGAAGTAAATTTTTAGAAATTCTAGAAACAATTTCGTATGGACCAATCGTAGAGGGCATTAATTGTCATAGAAACAATCCCTCGAAGCGCCGGAAAAACCCGATCCAAGTGGATAAGGACATATACATTCTTTGGCTATCGAAACATCAATGCACAGAGACTGTTCCCGGGAAACTCCAGAAAATTATCACTAGGGCTGTAACTTACAAACATAAATGTGCCAATAAGCTCAACTTATATTTTTTTTTTACAATAAGTTACTTCAACTACAGCTACTATTGACGATCAAACGGTTTACTACTACCCAGTCAGACCGCGTTTCAAATCACGTGATCGAAATTCAAGAAAGCTTTAATTTGAACTTGAAGTATCTTTAGCATAAAATGAAAGGTACAAATTTTGTATTGGAATCAAATGTGTACAACTTACTGTTGAGCTTTTATTGTAAAGTCTGATTTAAAATATAGCTCAAAATCTCAACAGAGAATTGATATCTCGAGAACATGTCGATCTACTATTTTAAACTGATGTTGGTAATTTCTTTCAGTTATTTACAAGTTGGAACGATATATTATGGAGTATATGTCACTCCAGTTCCACTGATCTCAATTATCCTATAGAAATTCCATTTGCATTTAAGTTTTATAATTATACTATTTGCGGATAGTCGATGAATTGTATACTCTGATGGATTATACATATTGTGTCTTTGTTCTAAATCCACTTTTTTGGCCAGGGGGGGGACTAAAGTTCTTCACAAAATCGAAGGTATACTCCTACATTTTCAAAGATCGCTTATGGTGGTGGGAGGTTGTTAAATTTTAATAATAAACAAAAGTTCGTGTTCATAATGAATGCATATTGCATACACAGATAAAAAGGTAATATAAAAAATGGCCATTAAAAAAGTCTTATAAGGAAAGTGTAAAAAGCTCGATTATATTAAAATTGTTTCGCATAAAATAAAAATATTTAACTTTGTTCTACTCGCTTTACAATAAAATCACGTTTCTGCTACTGACAATTTTGCCTCATTGTTACATTTAGAGAATAACAAAGCCATGAAAATACATTTAATCGCCATTTAAATGTAAATACACTTTTAAATAATAAATAATTAAACAGCAAAAATCATTCACGTTTAGCTGATTTCCATATCTGTCAAACAAAAGTGTGTTTACCATTGCGAATTTTAAAAGGCTTTATAATAACAATAATAGAATTTTAATATTTCATTCTAATTAATTTTAATTCACATATTTATCTGGCGCGTGAATATTTCTATTGTTTTCAATTAAATCAAATAATGAAAATTGAAAAGTTAAATAAACGTGATTTTTACGTTACTATTGCCAAAGTGTAATGTTTAGGCGAATCGTACACCATAAAATTAGATTCTGAAGATATTGCCAGGTTGTTTCCAATAAATTTTATTTTGGAAACGAATTTGAAATCTTAATTTGAAATTTATGTTTAATTTACCGAAGCAATAAAAAACTAAATGAATATTTCTAGTGAGTATGCTAATTATAAAGATAAAACCAATCGCCATAGCTTAAATAAAGTCGTCATTATTAATTCGATATCTTTTTTTTTTGAGCACTAAAATTAAAAATATATTCATTAAATTATGGTCGATATCGGCATTAATATGAGACAATAATTAAGTTTGTATACATTATTTTTACACCCACACGGTCGTACAACACATACTTATTAAGATAAAAGCAATCCTAAAAAGCAAATGAAAAAAAAATAAAAATGGAAACAGTAAATGATGGCTTAGATACCACGAGAGTTCGATCGTCTACCTTCACAAAAATCCACCTACCAAAGACATATTATGCATCCGAGGTCGTTATCTTTGTCACAACTCGTGTCCACCCATCTATTTAGGGATGATTTATCTACAGATTTCTTTTTCATCTAATACGTTTCAATAACAGAATTCCGATAATAGAGGAGGCTTAAGATGTTCGTTTGCTTTTTGGAGTAAGACGAAAAAGTTACGTTAGGAAAAAAAAAGAAAGAAAGAAAACGACAAAGAGTTTGCAAAATTTTTAAATTACTTTTAAAATTCGTTAAGATATATTTAGCTAAAGTCGAGTTTGAATGAATGCATTAAAAGTTTTCTTGAAAAAAGTTTTATTAGTTTTTTGTATGTCTACTTTCGGAGCGTCGCGTCGCCGTTGGTTTGTAGGCATAATTCCCCGTGCGAAAAATAAAAGATAGTTTAGCCTGATGCATTATTTAATAGAAAGTAGCAAAAGACAAAGCAAAATACCGCTTATATACAATGATGCGGAGGAGTAAGAATGAATTGACGCAGTTTTCGCAATTTGTGAAATGTACTGTATCGACTGAAATGGCATTTCAGTTTTATGGTGCGGAAGAATCCAGGTCAAATTACAAACCTTAGTTCAAGTTCCAGATAACTAGAAACTTGAGAAAATCCATTAAGGATTCTCCCAAGTTTAAATATGTTCACTTCTCATAAAATTTTCTAGGATAACTTTAAATTAAATTTGCATTAATTAAGTTACGGGTCAACTTCCAACTTTATTTTGTACTTTACGATCGTCAAATGCAATACAATGATTCGCTTTTAACGAATTATTAATATAGGAAAAGTTTTTCTCCTGGCAAAAATTGAATTTCTTATCACTTTAAATGAAATAAAGTTTGATTATGTAAGGTGCAGTTATTTCTTTTACAACATTTTATAAGATTATAAAAGTTGCAACGAGGAATTGATAAGTTTCGGTTCGAGTCCAAAAATACTCGTATCATCTACAAAGTCGGCTCATTGTTAGCAGCGACTTAAAGATATGCAAATTGCCAAGTCGACGAAAGGAAAAAGTTGTATTAGTTTTTGAAAGTCAATAAATAAACTAGCAATTTTCGTAATGTGTTGGTAAAAATTAGTGACCATGAGCATTTTATGTGATTACCAAAACGAATGAATTATAATGCCCATCCCATTATGGCTTTAAATAATGATTACTACGCCCCCATAAACGTGAAAATGGACAGGAAATTTATAATGTGTCGGTTAGGATTAATAATATTTGAAAGCAATCGGTTATTATTATATGCCCTTAAAAGCAACGAGAAAAGAATTATGATCTTTGGAAGTAGTATAGGTATAGAAAAACTTAATTTGTATTCCTTACAAGTTTTCTATCAATGGTACCAATATCTATTAACGAAAAGACTATTCTTCAATATCCGGAGTAGTGTGACAGAAATTGACCATTTTGTTAGATTGTCGAACATTCGTCATTGTTGAGATTACAAACTGAAATATCGAACACCAAAAAATGTGTTTCGCTTGCGGTGCTATATACCGATTTATTGTTATGAATCAAATAAAAAAAGCCAATTCACTTTTGCTTCATATTTGTGCACAAATGTGATTTGTAAAAAATTCTTAACTTCGTACATAAAAGAATAAAAATATTACATTTTCTTTTTATGACAGATTTTACTATGTGATACTTTTATTGCTTTATACCATCATTTGCTTTTTCAATTTACTTTTTCATATTTAACTAAACCAAATATTTTATTATCAAAAAGCTTCTTCTTGGGATATCCACGTCAATTCACTTTCTTTATTCACACAAACCATAAAAATTCGTTACAAGTTAAAATCACAAAATTTTTTATATTTTTGTTGTGACTTCAAAAAAATTCTTGATTAACCTTTTCAAAAGTTTAACAAAATGTTTATTTTCCGTTTCGAATTAAATTTTCAATAAAAATTTAAAAGTTATTCCTTAAATTTGTGCCACAAAATCAATTTTTTATCTAGAGGGATGTTTGAGAAAATCATGGCGCTGCGAACATAACATGCAGGCTATTAAGACCAAAAAAATGATTTAAAAATGAAAAAAAGTAGATTAAAATTTCTGTTATATATTGCAATATATATTCACTGATTTGGACCTTCCAGGTCATTCAATTTTGAAAACAAAACTGTAAACATTTTATTTTTTATTGGAATAAATAAATTAACCTTTTCTTTACGTTGAATATTTAATGTTAAAATTTACTTTATAAATTGTTTTCAATTTATGTTTCAGAAAGCATTTTTCAGACCATTTTACCGTGATTTCAATAAATCACTACCTACAACTACCCACTATAATAATACTTTTTTTTTGGAGAAATCAACAAAATTGTTGTGTATCTATTGAAAGCACTGTTTCGTTCAGATAAAAGTGAACATAAAAATAAAAGTAAACAACAGATTTAACGACAAACTGAATTCGACGTGAACTATCGGAGGTTTAACTTGTAAATTGTTATTATCATTAAGTAGGATCATCCGTCACTGGAACCATCCGTCGTTGTAATTTGTATTTCCTGAAGACTCAGATATTCAGGATTCCTACGTGTATTGTACATAACGTCCTGATGCAACTTGTCTCTCCAGAGGGACTCTCATCAAATTAAGTAAAAGTAGTACTTTTCAACTCTTTTGTCACAAAGACTAAATAAAGAGTAGAGTGAATTTCCTAGTTCTTTAGACACTGCTTCAAATTAAATTCCTTAGTAAACATTATGACCTATTTCTGTGGACTGTTTTGTAATTAACTATTTAAATATATATACAAGTAAATTGTGTATGCAAGAAAATTAAAACGAAATGATAATAAAAAGCACTTCCAAGCAGAATTTGTAATTATTTTCAAAGAGTTTTATCTTACTTTAATTTTATCTGGAAATATTTCAAAATTTAAGTATTTAAATAAAAAAAAAAGAAATAAAAACATTTTTTTTAAATATAATTGAATAACATTTATGAAACCTTGAAGTGGCGGTTAGCTTTATAGTGCCAACGTCCCATGGTACTACCCATTTGGATCTACCTAGGTGCAAGAATTTTTCATGTTTCAAAAGTATTTTGTTGCTATATATTTTTTTCAGGTTTATTTATTTGAATTGGTTTATTTCTCAAGTTCTCACTAGTGGTGCCCGATACACGATACTGATTTTATGACGTCAGATGCCATGTGATTGTATTCCTATGAGCAGAGTAACAAAAATTTAGATAGAGTGCTCTCTTTTTAAGCGTAAAAAATTCAAGATTACAAATAAATATTTACAATCTTGTTTGCAGTTTTTTAATATTTAAAAAAAACTGAATCTTTCAAACGAAAGCTTTTGGAGTTAAAGCAGCTATATTACTTTTAAATAATCAAAATAACTATAATTTTAGAAGATCTTGCGGTCTCTTTCAAGAAAAGTAGCTTTTACGGAAATTGATATAACAAAGTCTACTTTGCTCAATCAAAATATAAAAATGTTAACGATTGTAAGGTTATACGAAATTATTAGTTTCCACATTATTCTTCGTGATGTGCAAGATATTTAATTCGGTTATTAAATAAAGTGAAAGATTTTTTGTAAAAAAAAATAACGGATATACACCAAACCCGTTAATGTAATAAAAATTATCCTAATTATACTAGATTCAAAAATTACCATAACGAAAGCTTTCCGGATCATCCAAATTTTAGTTGAAAAGACTTTCCACTAATTAAATAAAATTGAAAAATTAAAACCGCATTTCTGTTTTGCATCTTCCGGAATGAGTGTTACAAGTTGTTAAATTTTGCGCTTAAGCTTTAGCAATTTTTATGCAAGTCACGATTAACACGTGAGATGAAACAAAAGTCACATTCCCTAGCCAAGATTAAAAATTAATTCAAACTAAAAAATGAAGTAGTAAAATCCCCTTAAAATTGTTACAGCTCTTGTTACATTTTCTGAGTCTTCATTAAGGTAGCAATTCTGTTCTCATTCATTTGAAAAATTGCAGGATAAGAAATTAGAAATTTTAATATTAATTTTTCTGTAAGGTAGCTCTACCTGAATTTTTAAAATTAAATAATTACTGTCCAACAAGAGCTCATTCGACTCCGGGAGAAGGAACTAGGCTTTGTTTGTTTAAAATATTATATTTTCATGTTATTGACAACTACTACATTGCTTTAAAAAAATTATTTATGTATTCTACTAGAAAAACTCCACGTGGATATAAAAATTGCAAAACGTGTATATACCAACAAGGGTGCTTTTGACAGACATACATACATATTAAGTTTGATTTGACATTCAGGTTTCAATAAAAACGGGAATTAAAACCATTGTTGCATGCTTTCAATCGTTAACAAGACGTTATTTGCAGTAAAACTTTCCATAAATTAATAATTAAAATTATAAAATTAAAAATGTATCAGAAAAATGTTGGCCTGCAAATTAGATAGGATACGGAAACTGTAATTATTTTTCAAAATGCATACGTATTTTCGCCCAAGTTTTCTTTAGGTTTTTCATTCGATGCAAAGTAAAGAACAAACGTAACCCCATTATGAAATTAACCAAAGTAATTAAAACTAATTTTACTGAACTCTGTTTACTTATTACAACATTTTGATGTAAGTTACGTAATTTTATTTAAACTTGCGTCTCCTCAAACACATACGTACATAAACAAGTTGGTAATTGAAATTGGAAAATCAACTTACCATGTGCAATTCACAACTTACAAACCCGAATGGTTTCACAGTTTGTTTACTCACCTGAAAATAAAAAATGGATCAGTAAATAAAATATTATAAGCCTTTGGAATACACAAAGATAAAATGATAATAAAAAATAGTTTTATATGTCGGTATAAAATGTAAATAAATTCATTGCGACCGCCAATATGAGGTTGATGGAATTTTGTTGTTAAAAAATCATCATCAATCAAAATACTATCACATATCAAATTTTAATGTATTGATTTTATTAATCGACGAGCTCCAATAAAAGTATAAAAAATAATCGTGTCACATTTTAAACATCAACCAACCAACTCTAATAAAGTTTTAGCATTTTGTTGCGATAATTTAGAGAGACACAAAGAATTTTGGAATTGGAAGTTTTAGTGCCCCATATAAAATATATATTATAATAAACAGTTCGTGTATGACAAGTTTGTAAATTTTTAAACCTCATCTAAACCGCATTAAAGGCGAAACGTAATTCTGACAAGAGTATGAATACATGATTAGGGATTATTACTCGAGGTTAGGTGGAGGTTTCCGTGAGTTCAAACCTGGTCTAGGGTGATTATGTATTGATGAGTGTTAAGACAAGGGAATTTGACGTAACATTCAAGTTTGAAGAAGATAAGGGGGGTGGAATTGACTCCGGGTTCATGTTCATGCAATATATCGTGATGCACTTTCGTGCTTTGTTGTTATTAGAAACGATTAGTATATAATATTGGTGCATATAAAGGGAAATGAAACTCGTTCCGGTTTTTTGAGGGGGAGATTATGTTTTGGATATAAGTGGATGCAAGTAGGTACTGAAATTAGTAAAAATAAAATTAAAATTATTACCAACTATACCTACTCATAAAACAAAATTGGTTCTTGGCTAAAACTCTTCGTGTTATTTGAATTCTTTCAGCGTTTGTTGTAGATAAAAAACGAATTACAATCAACTTGTGAGTAATAACTACGTGTAAACTACGTGCACGTCAGTAGTAGAAGCATGAAAATTTAATTCGTAGTTCCCGACGGCCTACAGCCGTCAAAATGCCACTGCTAGAGCGTCGCTTCTCTATATCCCTTGAGAAATTCGTCTGTGGCACTCCAATATTTCTACTTACGATTTACCGTCTATAAAATATTTACTTGTTTATAAATGATTAAACATTTTAGGGTGAAATGTGAAACTAAGAAACAGGTTGCTTTTTATTAATTAAACTGTATTACAAAGATTACGTGTGTATCCTTCCAATATTCAGTTGATCTAGGGTAAAAAGTTTGAAATCAAATTTTGATTCGAACGACCAGATAAAAAATTATTAAATGGTATTTAGAAGATTTGCAAGTGCGTGCACAGAGGAGACCGGTCATATCTCAAAGGCACAGCTTATACAGAAAATTACCGCCAGGGAAACAGAAATCATATAATCATAGGACTCATGGGAAATTATTTTAAGGATTTAGATTTGAAGCCTCGCTAATACGTTAACGCTAGTGTAAAATGAACGTTGGGCTTACTTGCTATTTTGAAGTTCGATGGATTCTAAATCCAAGGATCACAATTTTTGATGAGATAAGTTCCTGAATATATAACGGGCACAGTTGACGCTACCTACAGTCCTGTTTTTCTCATATTTGAATATGAACAATGTAGGCTGACAGCTTTCATCGAACATTTTTAAACAATCGTTCAAAGCAAACAATATCAGCAAATTGAAAAGTTGTTGAATACAAAATAAAATTATTTTTCCATTAGTTGTATCAACTAATCACGAAAAAGTAAAATGGAAAATATAAACTTATGGAAAATTGCTAAATTTTACAATAATTCTTCAGTCAGTACCTACTTTAATGATTTTTCAGAACAGAACTTGTTTGTAAAAACTTATCGGCAGAGCAAAAACTTATCACAAAGCTGGTAAAAGGCTTCTGTGTTTGTAATTAATGAAGTTGTAAATCATTAAACTGTGAGGCAATTTTTGAATTTATTGTGAATACATTTTTTCAGATAATAAAAATCAACTCAGATAACTTGGACATTTTTGTAAACCGCATGAATGATGACATATTATTATTCAAAGAATGTAAGAGAAACCTAAAGAATACTGACAGGCATATATGGGTTTAAATGACAACATACAAAAGATATGTAAAAACACACTCAATCTAGGTCAAACTTATCAAAGAATACGAATCAAGCAACAAAGACGTTTTATGTATTACAAAAAATTGTTTCAATATAATTTTTTCTTGACTTGGATGTTCCACAGGGCTCTTTTTGATATCGGTAAATTGAAAAATGAAACTGAAATAAAAGTAATATATTGACAGATGTCCAAGCTCCAGAGGAAAGTTGCAAGAGGGTGATGGCAATTTCACTTGTCCTGGTACCTTTTTCCGAGGATCAGTTAAAATTGTCAGTTATCCAATAAAATGCAATAGGAACAGAATAATCCCATACAAAAATAATATATTGTTTGTACTGGTGTATCAGAAAATTGCATCATGAAGCTTGTTAACATATGCATCAAAAATAATGGATGTAAATGGAACCAAAGAGAATTGGATTAAAATTCGGTACCTACTAAAATTCATGAATATACATAAGATAATATGAAAAATATATACTTAATATAATTACAAAAACTTGATAACGAAATTCATCAAAACTGAAATTCAAAGTAAAACCCCGAGGGTTTCAGTTAGCGACAACTTAAATTTCTAAACTTAATTGAAACGATTGAAAATCTCTGCAACATTAAAATAATTAGAAACTCGAGAGATAAATTTCTATGAAAATAGAAATACGTGAGTGGTATCTACTCGAAACATAGGTAGAGATAGAAAATTTTATTTTGTTACAAAATCGGTTTAATGTCATTTTAAATAATATACGGGAGAGAAAACTCATTTGTTTTAATTTTCAAACGGAAGGACATATTTTTCAATCATGTATATGCAGTGTCAGTTTGACCACCCTCCCTATATATCTCACAAATTTTAATCTCGTGTTTATTAAACTACGAAAAACTACGCCCGTAGTTTACACGTTAAACAACAATTAAAAAAAATCGGGAAAATGATTCGCTCTGATATTAATTACGCGGCCGCATTTCCCTACCGCACATTTAAATGAAGTTTTAATATTAAAATAGTCAGGATTGCTATTAAAAAACTAACGATGCAATTACGACGCACTTTATTAAATTTCCCTTGTAACTCTTTCCACGAGGCTGGGAAAACTGGAAGCGCAGGAGTAGTTGTGATGATTACAATGCACTAGATTTGTGCAACAAATTAATACGGCAAATGAAAACAATTTTACATCGTCTAAATATAAATACGACGTTTCTTCTTATTAAAATATTCGAAAACTCTGGTCGAATTATTTATTCCCTTTGAGGAACGAGTTAGTTATCTTTTATTATATCTACCAAATTGTATTTACAAAGCAATATTAAGAAAATACACTACAAAGAAATAATATAAATACTTATTCCGAACATGTCGACGTCTATTTTTTATTAGCGCGATAAAAAGTTAAAAATTATTCACGCGACGATAAAAAATACAGAAGGTAATTAAAAATTTTTTAAAAAGGTATCCATCCAAAGCGATAACCGGAGTGTTGGTGTTCTCACCGAGATTAAATCAAAATTTTCCCTTCTGGGTTCATAACGTATTTGATCTAATCGGAAGTGCGTTCTGCTTCGATAAAAAGAGGGTGTGAAAAAATCGGTTTTACAAATAAATTATTTTTTATTGCGATTGCAGCCTCTTTAAAATTGAATCATTAATAAATTAATAGTTAATAAAAGCACCATCGATTACTCGGTTCCAAAAGAAATCCCTAAAACGATAAAAACACGATGCACGGCAACGTAAGATAACGTGGAGATTTGGATTTGATACTTTGATCTAAAATTTCAGAGAGCGTTTTTACGTCGCCGAGCTACTCCAACTTTTCTTTCTACATTTTATATCAACTTATTGTCGTTTCTTTTCTTTTTCAAATACTGCAAGGTTATTGGAATTGACTTCTACGATCTTACTTGGCCACTTATAATGATGAAATAAATCTATGGAAATTTTTACTTAATCTCAAATTAAAAATTATCAAAGCAGAGATTTTTAATATTATTCGTTGCATAAAAATATGAAAGGGGACGGAAACTGAAGCTCTACAAATTGAATAAGAATAAGTTGTTGGGCCAATACAAAAAATAAATTTATGCATTAGATGCGTTTACAATGTCTTTTCAAACAGTTGAGGCAGAGGGTTGCCATTACATTTTAGTTTGATCTGATGGCTATTTACACGAAACGCCTTGGGAAAACACACGTTCAGTGATTTCGTGATGTGTTGTAGAACAGGATCGTGAGGGTGTTGTTGTCTGTCAACGGGTCAGAATCGAGATTCTGGAGGATTTTCAACCCTCTTTCATTTCCTAAACCAGCGGCGAGCGATAACAAGGGGTGGACATCTGAATAAAGCCGGACAAGTGTTTGCGCCCTTCACCATGGTTGCTAGGCGCTCTCGAGCATTTTCACAGAAAAATTCTGCAAAACTATTTTGAATTTTCTCTATATTTACTATACAAAAATCGCTTAAACGCTAAAAATAAAGCAAATGTTTATTCTAATTTTAGTGGCGACTAAATCAAGTTCATTACTGTATATAACGATAAAACGTAAATTAAATGTGTCACCCAAGAGGAATTTTTAGCATTCGTTTGGTAGATAATTTATTTTGCAAAGCGTGTTATTGTTGTTGAATTGTCAATAAAGTAATCCCGTTGCGTTTGTGTATATGCAAAGGTTATAATTGTGGTGAGTTCTGGAGCATTAAGTGTCGACATTAATCATGTTTTTCATTAGTATTCAAAAACTTCAGTTAAATAAAACTATACACGTATAATATATAATAACGCAATGGTCCTCCACGTTCATTACGCACCGTACGCGCTTTTAAAAAGGTTCTAATATGATCGTTTAGTTACCAAATGAAAAAGTTCAAAAAAGCTCTTCTAAATTGTAAATATTTAATTTACCCCTAAAATGAACAAATTAAATCCGAGTAGGATAATCTCTAAAAATTTAATTGGAATTAACGTCATAACAAAATATTATTTGAGGTTTTATATAATTCTTTTAATTTATTTTATCAGTTTACATAATATAATATTTTGATAAAAAAATCGTATTTTGTAATCCCACATCTATTTATATTAATATAAATATCCTTAATATCTTAAAGCGAACAGATTGAAAAACTTTATTAAACAGAAAGATTAGTAAAGTAAAACAATATTTAAGTTTGACGTCAATTTGAGGTTCTTTTGACGTTGAAGTAATTATTACTAGTGCGGACCTGGACGCAGAGCTACTCCTGCCTACAAAGATCAAAATAAAAATGTGATCTGTGCGGCCTGTAGGTCGCACTGGTCTGTCATGACTTCTTAATATTTTTAATTTAACCAATTAAAGGTGTGTTTTAAGTAAGAAAAAGTCTTTTAGCTCTTGAAGCTAAAAGCTCTTTTGGTAAGCAAATTTTCATATATTCTAGACATTTTATTACGTCAGAAGTTGTCCGTCTAAAAATTCAAATTAAAAAAGCATTTCGTTCCAATCCGAAACGATACAAACAAAAATATTTAAATTCATTTAAATTTGGTTATTTGGTTTTTCTCCAATTATAATGGGTAGGTGCTAATTTAGTTACTGAATAAACCGTTCTGTACTCGTGGACGACATTTAATTTCCGTAGATATAATTACTAAGATTACAAACACAATTTTTGATGTAACGTTTGTTGTCGAGTATTGGAACAGTAAAATGAAGAAAACGGATATTAACGCACTAGCATCAAAAATGGAAAAACTATTAACATCGTTTTTCAATTTTGGGCAAATTATCAGCGCTCGCACGCATGCACATCAGCAAACCCTCGCTTACTTAAACCTAAAATATATTCATTAAATTTTTTATATTCACATTTTGAAACAAATAAAATATTTTATCATCTGACTAGAAGCATCAGAATGAAGACTCCACGGCACCAAATTTTCATAGAGATTGCCCATTTATACATCGTATCAGATATCATCAAAGTGATTTTACTTGTTTGCTCATTCAAAATGCAATCTTACCGAGTTATCGGTTAATTTTATGTTTTTTTATTAAATTCGTCCTTTTATTTATATAAATCGTTAAACGATGTCTAGTCAAAATAGCTTTAAACGGGCATAATTCATAAAGAACGATCTATCCAATTTAAAATTTCAATAAATAAAACGTGGTTTCGTTAGGTGGCCATTGAAGAGCCTTGTGGCGACCACCCACATTTAACGTTTTAATAGTGAGAATCTTTTATACACAAAGTATCGAGATTTTTGACTTAAGTCCCTTATGTAAGGAAAAGTTTCCAAATTAGACAAGCATTGTGGTATTCGAGCAAGTCATTATAAAAGAAGAGCCTCTTGAAATACGAGGCCTGTTCGAAAACTAAACAAGAAATAACATGGTGGTAAAAAGTCAAGTGAGGAGTTTTGAATAATTAATTTGAATTAAGACAGCGAAACGATAAAACTAGAAAATGAATTTATCTTGCAGTGATATTTAATGAAAATTTAAGTCGTACGTGAGAGTATTGCAAAATACGAATGTATAATCATAAAACTTATATATTCTATTAGCATAAATTTTATCAGTGTATTAAACATGATGACAATCCAACAGTAACAACTACTGCTTTTTGGGTTTGGTTATCTCTCGTGGTATAAATAAAGTTATCATGAATTTTATATTAGGAACATCTAATTTAAATTAAACGAGGATACTCCCTGTCCGTTGTTATCATAATTAATACAAAGATATACCAAAATTGAAGTTGATAATTCGAAGGTGAATTCATTTATAGTCGAAATTAATTCAAAAAACACACGTTGCCTTATCAGCTGTCATGCAAATAGGGAGCTCGAATTTCTTAAGCGGTCATTATATCGGGCCCCCGCCCTATGGCGTGTAAACAACTAAAAAATCTAATTAAAAAGTTAAAAGAAAAGTTAAATTAAGTTTTAAAACTTTCAAAAAAGACACATTACTATAAATTAATTAGACATTCTTAGATAAGAATGAATTATAATACTAGAAACGACTTCTTGTCAGTCGCGAAAGACTTTGGATCATTAGGAGACGTAACTTATCCAAAAATGCCAAATTGAGCCTCGAGATAAAGAAGTTGAACTGGCCCAACCAACCGCTCGCCACCGCAGCCCTAATCGTAATTGTAAAATTATTGTTCTTCGATCTTTCCATTTCACTCATTAAACTCGATATTTTTCGTGTTTTAGGTCAACAAAGGTGCGTGTTATTTGTACACGATACCAGAACCGTTAACAACATGTTTTGTACATGGTTGCACAATTTGAAATGGATTATTTATGACATTAACAAGCCATTAACTATTTAAAAAAGGAAATATTTTGCATTTATTATTTTTTGGCACGAGTTAAGTCGAGCGATAAACTACCATAATCATTTTTTACCCTCAAACACTTCGCAAGAGACGCTCATTAACTACAAACGGAAAATTACAGTTTATTGCATCGAAAATTGATACTTTCTAAATTTTTCGGAGTGTGAGAAGAATTTGTTAATTGGCCGACCTCTTGGTTTGTAATGAGAAGCTTCACTTTCGTTGAAGTAAAGGTTACTGGCAGGGTCGTAGTTATTTAAAAGCCTGATGGTGCAGTCTAGGTAAATACTAAAATTACAGAAAATAGCACAAAAGTGACCAAAAACGCCCGCTTTATCATGTGTAAAGTTACTGTTCCAATGCAGTGCCGTAAATAGTAAGTTATTTTGGAGTCTTTTCGTTCTCGTGGTTTTCTCTGTAGCTTAAACTTCTCTTCTATTCCTTCTCGATTTTCGTTATTGTCAATTTTCCATTCCATTACATGCTTGGACTCGTTATTTCTTTCCCTTTAACGGAAACACGCCTATATCCGCCTAGTCATTTTGCATTTAATATTTTTAATTAATATTATAAAATTCAATAAATATATTAACTTATGAAATTGAAGTTGATATTAAATTGAAACTTTAACATTAACAAATTAATTGAACAATAAAAATCAATAGGTATTTTCCATGAGCTTTTAACGAGAGCGATTATTAAATCTACATAATATCTTAATAATTATTATTAAAAATAAAATGAAAAATCACTTTCAACAAAAGTCTTTATCTACCCCACTGTCTTCTAAATCAAACATTCCATTTGATTTGTAACTATTGGAAATATATAATTAGAGCTAACTTTGGTATATCTTGAAATAAATAACAAAATCAAAATCGGTAATAAAAATATTTCACGATTAATACGCCATCTCTTAATCTATATTTAACTTTTCTTAGAAGTGTGGCTTCAATTCATAATCAAACCAACCATTAAAACAATAGCAATGGATTGTATTCCATACTTTCCAGATCCCCCGGTGTGTCCCGCCGCGACCTGTAAATGCTTTGTTCTAAAATAGAAGACAGTTTTTATTTAAGCTCACAAACCTTTCGCCTCCAAAACCGGGAAGCCTGGAAGGGTATGGAATAACCTCCAGTACAAGAATCATGAGTATTCGGTGCCATTTTAATCCCGAGATTAACGTAACAAAATTAAAACTACCGTTATCTTTAGGGGACGTCCGTTAATTACGTGAAACGTTTGTAGGGGGGAGGGGGTCGAAAAGAATCTCACCGAATCTCACGTGGGGGAGAGGGGGGGTTTCAGCAAATATCGCGTAATTTTTTTTCCGTTAGAAACTGTAAAATTGCGAGAGAATTGGGTTAAATTAAGAAGGTAAAACAAACAATCTCACGTGATATTAGGGGAGGGGGATCAAGCCAAATCTCACGACATCTCACCAGGGGGGGAAGGGGGGTCAAAAAATCGCTAAAATCGCTTCACGTAATTAATGGACGTCCCCTTATTGTTTAAAATCGCAAAAAATATAAGACGTTAGTTTAAACTTTAATTAGCTTAATTAGATTTAAACAAACATTGAAATAGCATTTAAAGTAAGTGATCCTGAGTATCATTAAAACTCACACGATTAACTTGCCTGCGTTATATTATTTTAAGAGAGCCGAGCGCTTCTCCGTCCTAATACTGTTTTATAAATCTGAATTTTGGTTTTTCATAAGTCGGCTTACTTTATAATAGTTTATTCAGCTATATAATAATTTGATTGCAAAAGAAAAATATTCAAATATTAATTAGCTGTATATGTTCGGTAAATAAATTATATTTGATTCTTAGTTCAACCAAAATATCAAATATTTTTACCTCCATAGGCTGGACCAATAAGCTGATGCTGAAAGTGGTATAAGCATTATGTCAAATTAAAGCCTAACAAGATTGTTGTAGTCAGTGCGTTAAAGTTACTTCGTTAAATCAAAGTCAAATTTGAATTAAAAGAAAAATTTACGTTCGTTTATTGTTCAACTCAAAAGTGACATTATAACTTAAAAAGTAATATATTATAAGTAATAAAAAATGTAATAATTATTATAAAAATTTAACAAGATAAATAAACAAATACTTCAAAATATCAAATTACATTATAAATTCAAAAAATTTAATTTAATAATTAGGTTTTTCATTTGTTTTATTTTTAATTAAAAAAATCTTTAATTCCGAAAAGTAGTCTAGTCTAGAAGATGAACTTTTATTTAAAAAACACGATTACACGGGTCAGTCGGAGACTCCAGTTGAAAACAGGAAATCTGGTAATTTTAAAATATTTCAGTGCTGGAGTAATGTTGTTTAGAAAAAAGGAACAGGAAACTTTTTCAATTTTTTCAAAAAAGAGGAACTCCCATTTTTGGGGGAGTAAATTACTATTTTTATTGGCGCGCAATATTGCCAGCTCTTGATCTGAAATCTTATGGCTTCTCACGACAAATCGTTGCGGTGAAGAGGGTAAATTTTTTGCTTGGTTTTTTGATATCTAGCGCTGTTTTCGAGTTATTGCCAATTTAAAATCTCATATTTAGTTATTAACCAATGTAATTTATCATTTGCAGCGAAATTGTGAAAAATAGTATATACACTTTGGGGCCAAGGTTCTTTTCATCCCGTGTGCGCAGGGCCGGTTTTAGTGGTCATGAGGCCCCAAGCGGATTTTTTTTTGCGGGCCCTCTAACGTGTATTGTAATAGTGGGGTACGATTTCCTAAGGGATTTTTAAATTACTTCAAGTGCTTTACATTTATTAAGAGATCTAGGTTAATAGTTTTTAATTTTAATTTTATTTTAACTTAAATTTTTTTTGGCTTCGATTTTCTCATTTTTGAGCTTGGAAGACGGGCCCCTCTGGGACCCGGGCCCCCAAGCGGCCGCTTGTTCCGCTTTATGATTTTTGCACTCGACTAACACCTCGTGCAAAAACCCTCGCATGCGGTATGAAAGATATTATAAAAACAATAACAAATTTTAAGTGAATAGTTTGTCATTTCAAAAATTGTCACCTTTATAGAAATTATTATTAGAAAAGTTCATGTAGCACAAATATAGATATTTAATATTGATTTTCCAATATTGGCGCAATATACGACTGTTTATTTGTAAGGCAATATCGGGGCATCTTTCGGAACGTCCTGAAGATGGCTTTAGAAGTCTAAATGATTGCACAAAAACATGTTGAAAGTGGAAGGCAGGCTGATTATTTTTCTATTTTGTACATTAACATTTTCCTCCATAAATATTTTCAAATACCGAAATCATGAAAAAAAAAATGAAAGTAACTATTTCAGATTGTGTGTGTGGTAAACGTAGTCGTTCTTTAAACCGCTACTAGGTCACTGGTGTCACTGTCAAATATAGCAAGAAAAGAATACAAAAATTGACTCCAGATTTCTATGGTCCTGGTCAGTGGGGCTAGCGAACGCAAAAATATGTAATAGGTAGGTACATTATTCAATTTCGCTTTTTTTTGTTAATCCGGGAAAAAACAATTAGCTTAATCCTTCCACTTAAAAAGTACAGAGAAGCATTTGCTCGTTGAATATATGTTTGAAACTAAAATGGCTTGTGAAAACGAAAGTGTTTTAATTAAACCTGCAAATCCAATTAAAACTTTTACAGATTAGCAATAATTTAAATATGTACTATTAGTGAGCAACTGCACGCAAACGATAATATTATAACCTCATAATTATTTTATACACAAGTAATGTGAAATTAGCTCATATCATGCAGATAAAAAATACAACGTGTTGTGAACAACTTACGAATAATCTTCGTAATATAAACAGGGTGCATTCGGCCTAATGTATATTTTGATTAACAATACGTATTACATGGATATGTACAGAATTGCGTGATTAAATCCTATAATGGAGGCTTTCGCATTATGTTTTTCGTTCGATAAAGACCCATTCTACTTAAAAACTGCAGATAACATCATAAAATAAAATAATAACCAACTAATCTAATATCTACAGCAAACGTATAAAAATAAAATTGTTTTATTAAAATTTAAATAAATGGAAATTAAGAAGGAAAACATCCTGGTTTTGAAAACGCTACTTGGTATGGTAAATTTACAACCACTAAAATATGTAAGAAGAATGGAGAAAATATAGAGGAGCTTAAAAGAAGACAATAAACCTCACCCTCATCATTTGTTAAGATTAAGGCGGAAAATGCATAAAAAAGAAAAACAACGTAAAGATGCGTGCAGTTGGAACTGAAAATTTTTGAAACAGATTACTGACAAGAGACTTCCATTTCTCCGAAATCAGCTTTCGTTAAATAAATTTTGTCATTTATTAATTTAAAAGTTGGGAGAAGTTAGTGCCGAGGCTGGAATGCAATATACTTTCTCTAATTCAAAATGTAAATTTCGACTTAATGACCAAAATAGTGGTCAAAGCTCGCGAAACCCTTCTCATCCTCAACAAAGCTATGTCGCATTGTTTTCACTTAATGTAAATTAAAGAAATTTTCATTATGCGTTCTAAGAAAACCTTCAATTTAAAAAATTCCACTTCGCGCACGTTATGCAATAATTGAGTAAAGAAGTGTTAAATTTTTCCGCATAAAGTACACCAATTGGTTTCGCCATAAAAATTATAATACTACAACTGGCAAAAATCGAGTTGCAATGAACCATAAAGTAGCAGCGCGCATATTTACTGTCCGACACCTCGTAAAGTTGCCCATAACATATTCTTATCGGAAAGCGCCCAGCACACAATAAAGCTCGGTGTAGACGTCATGGAAGCGAATTTGCTTGGCTGCTTTCATTGCTTCTATTTCCATTAAATTAACTGCTGCTTTTCTAGATTTATGCGACATTCGTTGTGTGCATATAGATCTACCGCGTTTCGCCCAAACTGGCATCAAAGCCTTCCCATACACAAAACTTTGTTCCGTGTTAGAGCAAACTATATAGTTTGCAAGTTTAAGAAAAATGAAAATTATAATATATTATGCAAGTTTAATTAATTCGTGAGTGCGGTAAATTTAGCTAAACGGACAGAGGGAAAGAACAAGGGTTGTTGCAACAACAATAAAGAAAAAAAATTGGAAAATTACTCCATTTTTAGTAATAACATCTTAATTAAGAGATCATTTTGTAACTGACGCTTACCTACTCAAAGAAAGTTCTATCTAATATTAATTACGCATAAAATTTCTAAAGCATACTACCGAAAAGTCAGCGCTTTGAAATTTCACCCTACTTATAATTGAAAATAAAAACATTCACTTTTCGGTCTTTTAAAAAGTTTACCTTTGTTGAAGAGCTGATGAGAGCAAAAATTAATCAAGATACTAATAAAGATCATTCACAGAAGTTCTTGTAATTAAGCTTGCTTAAACAGAATGTTCTTTGGACTTTCGGCGGATAAACCCCTTCCTGGCCGAAATGATTGGAAGTTCTAATTGAAACTCCATCAATCGCAGATAAATTAGAAAACGTCATCCAATGCAGAAAGTTTACTTTAATTCGTTCTTTCAAAATCGAAAAACACATCTACCTAAAGTTAACTTAATTAGTATAACTGGCTTTACAAGTTAAGAAGGATTTGCGAGTTATCAAAAGTAGGAATTTATCAGTCTTACTTTTTCTTAAGAACTCGCAAGTATCCAAACTTTTCCTTTCGAGCTTTAAAAAAAACCGATTCGCAAAAAAAGCTCCGTGTCGGAGAAATAGAAAGTGTTTAAACAAACTTATAAAAGGACGCTATCTATTCTAAAGCAACTCATCTCTGTGATTAGAATCGAGCCGAGGAAGGCGAGGAATAGGTAATGGTATTTTAAATTATTATGAGGCCTGACGTCTGTTAAGTGCTGTGGGGGTTACTTCGGAGTTCCGGATGCTGTCATCACCCGGACCTGACACGTGACAGACTACGGAAACAACCCCCTCTTTAAAACACTTGACACATCTATTATAGACCGTTCGTCACCGGCCCACGGTTTTTTACATCACTCAAAAAAATATTATAATATGAAAATATAAAAAAAAATTAAAACCATTCATATAATACAATGTTAAGATTTCGCTCCGATATACAGTGAAATCGTCAACGTCACGAATTTATATCGAGTTAAGCTTCAGTGAATTTACGCATTCATTCAGGGAGAAACTTTACGTTTGATTGCACGTGAAGAATAGCTCAATACTCGAGAGTGTTAAACTTGAGAATCGATTTGAGAGAAGTTTGGATTTCTAACTAAAAGAACTGCAAGAGCCAAAAAGCTCGACACACACGCTGTTTCTGGAGATAAGAAAATAACATAATACTTGGACTTGATTAAGCCATTTGGCAGTGCGAAACGTCGATACCTTTAAAAGTAGTATATATATTGGGATGCCGATTTCCCCCTAATAAGAAATTCGATAATTAAGTGCCCACCCTGTTTATTTTACATTTTATGAATCACTTAGCAAGCAATAACTTGCATTTCAATATTTATTACTTCCAACGGTGTATATTTAAGGAACTATTTGATAATGATGTTGATTTTCGCGGTCCCCCTTTGTAACATAAATAACTTGAATCCTCTTTGAGTTGTACCACGTATTAGTCGAGTATTGAATAAGAAATGTGTAAGCGTGATATACGCGGAGTTGTCTGTTACTTCTTAGGTTAGGGCGGAATATAATCTTAAATCGAGTCGTATGCAGTGTTCGTCTTCGCAATCCGTGCTTCTCATCGAATGTCACGAGTCGCGACCCCCGCATAAGTATTCTATCAGGATTCCATTTTCCTCCCTTAAAACTCACCCTCAATATCATCTCCGTCATTGCGAATTCTCCTAATGGACTCTAAATGGAGGCGACTTGTATGACAGCAAGCAAACCGATGCTTCGTCCCCGGAGATCGCATTCATAATACCCAATTAAAAAGTAAACTATTAAGGAGTCCGGTTTCACGTTGTGCGCGAGAAGAAAATCAATAACCTATTGTAAGCCGAAAAACAAGGTTAGATCTGCATGGTTAGGCCAGTATTGAATAATCTGCAGAGAACTAATTCAAACGGATACGCGTCTTGGGTGGAACACTATTCGAGCACGTCCCAGTCCGTAAATTAATTCCGGAGCCGGGAGCCGATTCAGAAATCTCAGTAAGCATGGTAACGACAAGTTATATAAACCACCAGTGTCGTCTTGCGACCGCACAGACCTGAGTAAACATGACAAGACTGAGTTTAATTAAAGGCTTGGATCATCATTGTTTTAGAGGATTCCCGCAGTTATAGTAGTTATATTCATACCTCAAGGGTTGGTTACGGGCAACGACAAGACGCTTACGAGAGTACACATTGTTGACTTTGTGACCAAGATGAAAACGAAAACAGTTAATTCTGATAACGAGCTTTAATGCAAAAGCTTATACGTGTTCTACGGTTATAATCGCTTTAATCTACACTAATTTTGCTAATAAAGTGAGGTTATTAATCGCCACTTTATGTAATATAATCATTTTTAACGCTCTAACGAGTAAATTGTACACTATAAAAAAATTTTAAATCCTAATTTATGTTGCAAAAGGTTTAAGTTTCTTAAATAAAGGATTTCCTGGCAGACTTCCTAAACAGAATTTACATTTACGAATGCGTTTACAAAATTGAATATATCTCTATAAATCGTGCCGACATAGCGAGAACCCACCTGACGTGAATTTTCGCAGTCCCAGTTCGATTTCCCCAGCCGTTCGTCCGGTGTAACGAAATCAAAAGCGCACGGAACCGACTGAAGTTCAAAATTCAATTTACAAACGGGACATGGGTCAGCCAGTTTTCTTGATATGATTTTGGCGTGAAGCTTGAATATGATAAATGTTTATTTATTTTTCTTTCCATTGTACATTTTCTGTACATGACATTACCTAATATTTATTTAAATAAACACACCACTCGCGGACTATTAATAATAATTTTCTCGTAGCAGTAAATCCGAAAACTTCCAACTAAGCAAATACAAAATCAAGTGTAATCTTAAATTCGAGAATTTTCTATTTTCAGAAGATAAACTGTTTCTGTAATTCAAATTCGTTCAATTTCGCTTCACAAATAATAATATACTAACGAAAATGATTTTCCTAATGCAATTTAAAATTTCGCGTTTAAAAAATAACACCTGGATAAATATCATTAGAAAATTGGATTAAATAATCGAATAAAATTTTCAATTACAAATAAAAAACATATTAAAATTCGACAATTTGTGCCAACTTCAAATTGAACAGAAACGATTACCATATTATTGAAGCCCGTTTGGGTCGATTCCGTACCCCGAGTTCGTCAATAAAAGATCTTGAACTTATTTTCGCTTTAGAAAATTATTCTCTAGTGAGGGAAATTTTAGTAGATTGAAATTTAAAAATTGTCGGATTTAAAATAATGATTTCGCCATCGCAGCTTAATTTAAACGGTAACATTGGAAATCGTTATTTTCATAACATCATCTTCGAAATTAAAGCAAGCAACTGTTGAGTGCTGGCATGCCTTCTGAGAGGGCGAATGTGTATGGAATATGAGAGGCTGAATTCTATATTCTCATATTAGAAGTCTGGTTGTTCAGTGGACCGAAAAACTGTCTGATTATCCGGATGGCTTGGCTTATGGCTTCCTTTTAAACAGAACTTTACAGCGAGAAATAAAGAAACGTAAAAGCAAAAAGAAAATCTAGCCAATGATCGGATTTCGCAGTATTTTTGTGCATATAAACACAAAGGTTGCCGAAGATACTCGGAGCATTCAATCAGTGAACAATTTTACCGGTAAGCGTCTACCATCTGCGTCTTAGCAATTGCTTTAGTTCAAGTAAATCGAGTCGGTATAATAAAAACACCCCGATCAAACCTTGTAATCTGTAACTACCCTTTGTGCCTACTCTTACGACAGTAAGTTACGAGTTACGTTCCCCTTTTATATTCAATTCATTGTAATGTCGGTACGAAGGAACCATTACAGGAGATGTTAGTATTGCTCGTAAAGTCATAGCATGCTACCTGGGAGAAAGAATTACATTCAACTTGATTTTCCGGCAGTTTGGTAAGTTAGCCATCCAGAACGTTCCTCGCCGCTCATTATTATTGCATGAAATGGATTCCCTTTGCGTGCTCTAGTCCTTCAATACTATACCAAAATTAGGGTTTCCCTTAGTTACCGATTCCAATTTTGAACCGTTTTATTATTCAGACGATGTAATTGATTCGGAATAAAATATGTCGCATTAATACGTAATTTTCATCATTGACGAGCGACCACGTCACGCGGAGAGCTAAAAATCTGGAAATAAAAATGTTAATTGTATTCCTCCAAGTTAGCCGATCAAAGCTGGAGAATGTTTGTAAAAGCACAAGCAATAACTTGGATAACACCAAAGGGTGCGATACGGGTCTAGTATGTGAAGATAGTGGAATCAATTTGCTTTTCTCCGTACTTGAACCCTCGGTCAAGTAAAGCCGATAAATCCAGTCGCATAGTGTTATGGTGCATTCTACACAAAGATGCGACATCACTTTGACCGTAAAGATTATCTTCTTTAGGATATAGGAAAAGCTTTGAGAACGACCAAAGAATCGGAGAAACGTAAATACAAAATGAATATATACGATCAAACGTATACATTTTTTTATGTGTAAAAACAAATCCTCATACTCAACAATTCTATAAAATCGGAGATGGATATAAAAGTACCTTGGGATTTATAAAGAGTGTTCCATATAAAATGTGTGAGCGTATATCCAAACAAAACGGCCAAAACACAATGGGAAATATAAAATTGTCAAGTTAGTGTGGTTAATTTTGATCTGACAAAACGTACAATGGTTTATAAATGATAACCGGAAATCATGTGAATAATTGCAGCAATTGAAATAAAACTATAAATGCAAATTTAAATAAAATATTTTACCTATGTGAATAAATTTAAATTTTTCAATGTATGCCGATCTATAAAGACTATTAGCATTGTTTTCCAAACACTTGTTACGATTATCGATAGCCGATTGTGAGATAGGAAATCGGGAACGACAAGAGGCATCACATGTACAGATAAGTCAATTATATGTGAATGGACGTCAAATGCAGAGGCAACTCGGGGGGTTTCAAATCTGATTTGTATTCCATTTTCGATTTATCGCGTTATATGACAATTTCCTGCGATAAGCAACTGCATTAACGATTGTTTTACACACATTTAACCACTTTGCAATAATCAATTAATCAGCCGGGCATCGGAAGAAACTCCTCCGCACACAAATCAAAGTAACGTCGAATTCGAAAGAAGAACGTGGGGATTTATTATAATGAAAGAATCGACAATAGCATTAACAGAACTCCAGACAATACAGAAAGACAACCCTCACAACTGTCCTAACTACGTGTATGTTCCAAATAGCACAATACCTAAAACCCAAAGATTTGTCGAAAAACACGTTTTATCTTTTTTGGTTAGTCAAAATAAATATTGAAGCTATTTACACATATAATTCTTCCTTTTTCAGATGAAATGAACAAAAGCTCCAACTATTTTTCACAAACGTACTAATTTTATAGAGTTAAAAAAGCAAGATTAGATATACAGAAATAATAGAATAAAACATGAAAGATGAATAGCTTGCACCTGTTTAAATTTCAACTCGGCAGTATTTACTTGTTGATCAGATGTTCGGATACATACGAATAATAGAACCTATAGCACATGAAGTCTGAACCACGGCATAAACATTTCGGGAGGAATTGACCTAGCATTAAGTCACTTGATATTAGATGTCAGAAGAAATATTCGGCATTGTTTCTATTTTTTATTCTTAAATCTGATTTAAAAAATTTACCGCCCAGGAGATTCGAAGCTGGAATTCATGGGGGTATATTATTTAAACTTGAGATAACTGTATCATTAGATCATTGATTTATTATTTTATAAAAATAACAAAAGTATTATAAATTTTCTTTTGGTCTCCAATCATTTTTGAAACCAATTACGATATTGGCACAAGGGGGTTTAAATTCCTCAGTATTATTCCTTTGCGTGAATAAAGAGCTGGACTAAAGAGTATTCTATAACCCTGTTTATCACCACTATTTTGCGCTTATAAGAGTAACTGAACCAGATATGATATATAATAATTATAAATATGTATGTAAAAATGGCTCTTATTATAAATCTATCCGTCATCGGGGGGAGGGCTCTAGTAAAAATGTTGGAGGAAATCATTTTTACGTTGACTTGCTTAAAATAGTACAGGAAAGCTCTGCCGCCATTGGCCATATTGGCTGTATATGGCCACATATACAATGAAAATCAAATTAAATTTGCATTAAATGGGAAGTAAAGCAGTCACTTGACTCATGAAAATAAAAAAAGCATATTATACATTGCTGTATTTTCTTTTAACAGGTCTATTCTATACTGACGGAGATTTAAAAAAAACATTACTTAAACTGATTACCCAGATTGTACGGCCCGAAGGCCTCACTGTAAACGATCATATTTTTGTAAATTACAAACAAATAAAAATAATTATAGTATAAATTGTAAATTATAGAGAAGTGCTACAGGCCTCGCAGGCCCATGACCGAGTAGTAGGCATTTAATATCTCAAAGATGTTGCCAGCATCTTGTAAAAAGGACTAAGTCGAAATAGCCAGATAATATGTACTTGGTCAGGAATAGACCCCAAGATTGCAATATAGGCATCTAGCATTCCAACTACTAGCCTACGACCGGACTCTTAGATATAATAATTAATTTATTATATAGTAGGTATATTAATTTGTGTAAAAAACAGAAAAAGATTAAATAAAAATTGAATTTTAAATAAGAAATAGCTTTGCCCAAACGATTTGTGATATCAATAGAAACGTAAGGAATGTATTGAGCATTTTAGATCTCAAGACAGAATCAGAATATTATTTTTTCATTGTAATTAAATTGTGACTTCACAAACGTTCAATGAGAGTAACATACAACAAAAACAAACAGTCAGGAGTGGATAAAAATATTTTAAAAATAAGAAAAACTTAGGCCACCCCTTGACAAACTCCCAGGATGAAAGACATTATCCTATACCAAACCAGTCCAATTTTGTATTTTTCAAATATTTTCGGTTCAATCAGAAATGAAAACACCAAAAGCCTATAAAAATAAATATAAAAATAGTGCATTATAAAAAAAGTGGCGCGCACGAATGGATCAACGAAATTATATTGAAAATTTCCATTTCAAGCCTTTCTAAGCGTAACAAAATGTCTCTCGTTAATAGTCGAATTACCTTACAATATCAAAACAAGATAATACTTACTGTGCGGTTGAGCCAAATTTAAATTTGAATGAAAAATGAAAATAGGGTTGCGGTACATACCTGAAAATAAAAGAAAATGTTAGTTGATTAGGAAAACATATCGCATTATTATTGAACAATTCATCATTAGCTTGAATTCTCTAATGTATGTTTAAAATGACAACTTAATAAAATATTTTGATGCAGGATGGCATAACATCTGGCGTTGTCTAGGGGAATACAACCACGTGGACAGATGTGACATATTTTAAATCCATTGTAAAATAGGGTGGCATAAATATATAATATTCGTTTTAATATATTCTAATCTGAAATTGTAGAATAACAAATCGACAAGTGCGCTTAGAAATTTATACGCGTTTTATTTAGTTACATAAATCTTAAAAGGAAGCAGAATAACAACGTCGATACTGTCGTGGAAGAAATTGCAAGCTTTATTATCACAAAATATCTACTTGTGTAACATTAAATTTGATTCTCGAAAAGATATCCAGTAATACAATAAAATTTTTAAAAGGCAATTCTAATAAAATACTTCGGTGGCATTAAGTAAAGCGACGTGAAGCAGATTATTGAGATAGGAAATGCGTTATAAAATATTTTTTAAAAGATCGTTATTTTGTTATTATTACTACTTACAAACAACATTTGAAATCATTTTATAGCGCAATTTTCTTATCGAATTTAAAACTTCGAATGTAATAAATTTGTACTTATAACGACATATTGCATAATTTGAAAGAAAAATTGCCTGAATAAAGCAAAAATCGTATTTTAGACAATGGAATAAGAAATTTGTATAATTTAATAAAACCATAATCCAAAAGTATGCAAAACTTTTCGAAGATGTCGACCTGCCGTAGGAAACTCAATTTAGATGTCATTTTTCCAATCTGGACGCCTCGAAAGAACCATTCGGTTGATGAAGTTATTCAAATTTTATATCTCGTCTAGTTTATTATATTTTTTGTCACGTTACGCCCCGCTTTGTTGCGAAATTGACTACATGACACTGGAGGAGGGTCGTAGAGGGTGGGTTAGTGAGGAGATGGAGTACATTTTAAAACACAATTTAAATTCAAAATTCGTTAACTCTTAAAAGTGATTCTTAACTGGTGATTTCTTACGGAAATTTCTATAGAGTTTTTTCCTAAGTAAATCTAACGCAGACAGCTTAAAGTTGCAAAGTTCCCTCGTGTTGTATGTATCCAGATGATGAGAAACCTGATTTAGAATCCGACCGTCAGTCTGGCATGTCAATCAAAGTGACATGAATACGCATTGTATGCATATCCTCAGTAACCGTAACAAATAATTCCCTTGTCTGTAGTTGGACGTAAATGTATGCAACAAAAATGACATTCCTAAAATATCAATCCGCATTATATTTTGGAAGCAGCCAAGTGGTAGTAATAATTTATTCTTTTTATGAAAATGGCGCAACTTAAATTAAATTTACCAACAATAAGTGGACAGTATGAAATTTGCAATTCAATTGAAACAATGATTATTGTTAGCAAACACAAGAGTTTGCAAGTTCAAAGTACTTTGCGAATAATTAGTAGTAAGGGTTTGTCGAGGGGTCAGTTGAAGTTGGCCACAAGCGTCCGGTCGTGGTTCCTACAAGTCATTTCAGATTAAATGTAAGGAACTTTGCGCCGAGTTGGAGGTGCTGCTATTGCTTAGATCGAAAAGTTACCCTAAGTCTTAGCCCCACATCATTAAAGATTAAAATCTGACTGCAACGAATCTGATTCGGTACACGAGAGAATATAATGGAGAGAGAGGCCTCTGCTATATGCACATTCACATTCAAAAGACAATAGGATCCAATTGTAATGTTGAACCGCTGACTTCACACGTCGATAATTTATCTTTTGTTACAAAGCCAACTGGCAGAAGTCATTTCGGGGTTGTGCAGCCAACCCTTCTGTAGACTATATCGGACTCCCTTGGCAATTTTGAAACATTATGCCACTTCCATATTGATGGTATTTCACGTTGAAGGAATTATGGTCTCTGGTACTGTTGCGGGATGCAGCAGTAATCAGAGGACACTCGCATGCATCAGGAGCAACCACACGCTGTGACAGATGGCTAACGCAGCTCGTTCACCCTGTGTATCCCTAACGCGACAGAAATACATTATGCTGCTACTACAGAACAAACGTTGAAATACGTAAATGTCCGGCGCCATAGATTTAACCATTAAAATAGCCGTCACTACCTGATGGCATCGAATAATTAACATTCTACTCAATAGTGATAAAACTTTCGTTTAGAGTGCCACCTAATTAATGTTCCAGTTAACATAATGCAATGTTATTCCCATGTCTGACATAATGTACAAATCATTAAATATGCCATAAAATTTTTATAAACCGATACCCTATTACGTTGTTCAAACAAATCAGGGCACATAGCAGGAAGAATTTCCATATTTTAGTCTTAAAATTTTTGGTAGTTTAACAAATTCGATTAAAATCTAAAAGCAACTTTACGAAATGAGTTTTTCCAAAGTAACTTAAAGCATATCACATTAACGTTAATTAAATCTTCCATAATAAAATTACAAGAACAAGTTCTTTAAACGTGCAATTTCCATTTTCTTAAAAAAAGCGTATAAAATATTTATTAATAATTACCTTACTTGAGCTTTTTATCCAGAGTGTTTTAAAAAAATCTTCGTAAAGAAAATAAATAAGGTTTACTGAAAAGTGAATGGGTAGGTAATTTTCCACATGTGCTTCGAGATAAAAAAAAATTATGGCTAATAATCCAGTTTTCTTGCTTGTTTTTCGGAAGGACGATACGGATCAGAAATTAAATTCAATTTCTTCGCGATTGGAAAATTTAGTTTTGCTCGAGTTTAATAACTCGAAAATCTTACATTATGTATAAATGCGACATTTGTCATCATTAGAAAAGTTTAAATTTAATAGTCGACAAGTTTAATGTACTATGAGAAATAGAAACAAAAAGAATAAATAAATCTGCATCAGTTTTCCGGAGTTGATACACGGAAATCGTTAAAAACACATTAAGACAAATATTTCAAAGTTCCAAGCCCTTAGAGAAGAAAAGCGTAGGTAATCTGAAATTTGGGTTGTTTTATTCATTTTCAATATATTCCTAACCTAACTTTCGGTACGGCCCACTTCCGCTGATTACGCCGCTAATAACGTGCGACTTTTTTCATAAGTAAAGAGGAGTTTTGTAAAGACAGATTAAGTGATTTTAGTCTAAAGCTCGCCACCCTAAATCCAATGGTTATCTTTGAATTTATATTCTTGCGCTTGCCTTAAACTTTTAAGTTGCAAGTCGATGGTGTCGCAGCCACCGGAAGCTTTCCAAGTGCCAATGCTCTCGTCGTATGAATTCAACAGACAATGGGCGATTTTTTCCAAGTTTAGCTAAAATCTTCTTTAACATAATGGCTTTTACGATTATTATTTTCCAAAAGAGATCTTGTTTCCTATTGTTCCATTATTTTGTTATGAATGCAGTAGTATAAAATGCACTTGACTGCAAGAATTGCCCATTTCAAAAGCGAAATAACGTAAATATCATCACATTCCAGCAGCACAAAGTTACAGAATTTTCTACTCGCATTTCTTCATTCATATATTATATTGCAATATTTCGGAATTTAAGTGTTAAAATTCTAGGATTTTAACGTTTTGATTAGTTCAAAATACATACTAAATACCACAAATCTACTTGAAATTTCTTATTTTAAGTTCACTTCTAACTATAAATGAAAAGATTCACTAAAGTGATTTTTGCTCGCATGTAGTATGTAGGTATGTAAGTATGTATCCGTTCGTTATTATAGAAGAAATCTCTTCTTTGTTCTACCGTTATCCTTCTTACGGTATTCAGGTCTTTGAATGGCAGACATATGTTTCCAACTTTTCGTTTTGTAGAGCTTTAGGACAATCTGCAAGAACTCACCTTTATAGGTATATAAAAGTACAAAAACCTTTGAAATCCTTCTACCCACACCAAAAGATTTCAGCCAGTATTATGTATTTATATGTATACGGAAGCAGAAGTCCGATCGATAATTAACATAAGCAAAAAGCAATTTCGTGTGATGAGTAATAAAAGTAAACATATCGTTTAAACAATTTAAAAACAAAATTAAGCCTCATTGTTGGAATTATAAAGTAAACAAAATTCGAGCTCGTTTGACACGAGATCGTTTCAAGCTACCATATAAAACGGCTAACATCAAATATTTAGTAAAATTGTGTGCTCATATAAAATAGATAGAAGAGGCTTGTAAAAACAATCTAGAAATTATTAAAACAATACCATTAACATTATCAAGAACAGCACGAACAGCTTTTTGTACTTTAAAAAGCAGCTAAAAGAAAACAACAACAATTTTATAAAAACTTTTCCGATGGAATTAAATCGCATTTATTTTGAGCCAAAAAGTAAATCAATTTTTTTTAAGAAAATTGACATTTCAATTCGGTCGGCTACTGCAGCAAAAACGAAATGCATTTTTAATTACGAAATTTGAACTAAAACATAACGATCCATATAAATGTTCAAGAATAACCAAATTAAACTGCAGTGCGCCAACAAATGGTAACTAATTTAGAAAATAGTTTTCCAACCATCCGTTATAACGGACTTTTAATGTTCTGTTTAAATTCCCTCTTGTATATAGTACCTTGATTTAATTTAAAAACACAAGCATGTAATATTTTTGGATTTGGCTTCTCGAGCGTCAAGCTTTATTCAATTTCGCAAGCTTTAAAATTAATTGCGTAACGTCACCTACAACCCACTTGATCCGTCTTTATTTGCTTTTGGACATGAAACAATTCAGTCCTTTGATTATCCGTTCACCTGGTACCCATTTGCGAATTACGTAACGTGGCTTAACGAAACGACTCTTGTGTATGTGTGTGCGTGTGTGCATTGCGAAAATTGAATTTTTAATTACTCGCACCGCCGATACATGCTCAAAGGATGTAAAGCTATATACTTCAATTGAGTATTCTTTCATTAGCTGCGCATTTAAAAAAGAATGTAAATATGTAACCCAATTTTAGAACCACATTCTCAAAAGTTCGTATAATTTCCACTGACCAACATGTGAAGCCAAAAGTTGCTTTCATGGAAATTTTATCACACTTATCTGTTCGATTGGAAATCCAAAACACCATACCATTTTTTTAAAGTGAATTATGAATGAACCACTCCTTTTAATTTTTTTAATAAAAAATTACATTTGTCCTTATACTGTTGTTAAAAATATATTTATTAATATTATATTTTATTACTAATTTGTGTTATTATCCGTAGTTTATATTAATCATTAGTCTATAATAAAATGTTATTTCTGGAAATATTTATTATTCTTTGTCTAATTTTCCATTATAAAAATATTTTTCCTTAACAATATTTTAATGGTGATATTGCCGGGTGGTAATAACGTTAATTTGCCTCATTTTAACAAAAAATTTGATACAATATTTAAATATTATTTGAACTTGACTACTTATTTGAAATCATTATACTAAATAGTCTAATAATATTGTAGAAACATACCTTAGTACTAAAATGGCTTCTTGCCTATTTGAGTTATTTATTATAGTTTGAAAACTATTTCAAAAAATTAAATTTATCTTATAAGAAATGTTGGCTTAACTCTGAGATTAAAAAGATACATAGCAATATATATCCTATTTGGTCATAGGTAATCTGTCTACTTTTATTGTTTTGGTTTGTTAGTTAAATTACTCAAACATAACAGAGAAAATCAGATATTTTCAAGATTTTTGCTTTGTATTTCTAACGAATAAAAATATCATTAATAAAAACATTGATTCTTTTGAAAATATATTAATCGCTTTAGACAAACACTTGGCTACAAATTATTGAACTTAACTTGAATTTTTGAAAAATGTCTCCTAGATAGAATTTGTTGTTAAAACAAATATAATATTATTGTTTTATATAAAGAGAGGTTGAAACGTAGTCGTCGTTCAGACTGTTAACACCTGCAGTTAAACTTTCAGTAATCAATCGAGCATTACAAAATCAAAATCTGATTGATGACTTGGTTACAGTAACTAAAAAATCATTATATGGAAGTGGAACGGCTTCGTCAAACGACTTTTTTCTGGTCAACCAGCTCGATCTAATTTCTAAAAATCGCCTGGGGCGTCGCTGATAAGTACATCAGAAAAGCAAAAAATACTGTTTAAAAATCAATAATATTTTTCCTGCGGCCATCTTAGAATTAGGTTCAAAATATCAAATCCCCTTACAACGCAACTAACGACGGTGTAATCCTATGTAACACTTGAGTTTATATTCCTATAGTCTCCTATAGTTATATATTGTGTTTTCTACAAAAATTTCCTTTTGCCGGTCCGTCATTTCAGCTTTCCTGGAAGGACTCTCTAGAAATACGAAATGGTCTAGTTTGTCACGGATACGTTTTTTAATAAAATCAATTTTTGTTTGCAATAGAATATTTTCTGTGAGTTGAGACGTAAAATTTCCCATTGTGCGAGGCTAACTTAAAATACAAGGGAAAACAACTAGGACAGAAGAGCATTTGTAGTTCGGTCACATATAACCAACCCCTCTTGCGGTAACTACCAAAAATGTCGACCACATTAATAAAAAATGGTGAAACTAAAACCTGCCACAGCCGCTACTTACAAAAGAAGCAAAGGTAAAATTAGAGTTCGAGTCATTTACTTTTGACAAAAAAAAACAAATTGAATGGGCATCATTAACAAGGTCTTCCGAGTAAAAAAAGTTTTAATAAACCCTTTGGCAGCAGAATAGGCGCACCTTGAAAAAATTAAAATAATAAGAAAAAGTAAAACAAAGATGGTTGGTAGAATTAAAAGAAATTTGTGATCCGGAACTAATACTTTTTTAAGATAATTGTTGTGTAACTAACACAAAATGCATTAGGTTAGGGTGAGTCACCACACAGCAAATCCGTACCGGATGCAAGTCTGATTACTCCATAATTACATGAAAGCTGTTCGGACTGCTGCCTCGTATGTGGCTAATTAGCTTTTGATAGTAAACAGAAGCAGATGGATAAAACAAAAAAGAATGGGAACGTCTTCTTTACTAATTGTGAAAAAAAGAGAACCTTAAAAGCGACACTTTTATTAAAGCGTTTTAATTCGCAGGAAAGTTGCCGTTGCCATTCATACTGATTACGACTTTCAAAACACGGCACGTAAAAAACCGTTTAGGAATCCAATATGTGGCCAAATTAATACTGATTGCTGCTGTTGTAAATAATTTTTTAAATAATTAGCGAAACTTGTATTCGACGGTCCTCCCCTGTCCGAAGCAACAGAGAGATGTCGGCAGCGATTTTTTGTTTATCGTGTTTTCGGCAATTTAAAGATAAAAGCACATCCGTTCGCGTTTAATTAAAACTGATGAGGTTGTAGAGAAACATAGATTTTTAAATTTAGTTGGCCATTTTGAAAGGTTGAATTGTATATCAGCTAATTTTAGGAAAATAGAAATTTCAAATTTAATTAACACGCCATGTTTCAACCGAAAGTCGTAAAGCAATTTTGAGATTTTGGAGTAAAACCTATTTGCTCTATGTATTTAAATAATAAAATGTTATATTTGTACCGGGAAGTTAAGCTGGGCTTCAGTTAGTTTTACATTTCATGTCCCTGAATTTTAATAAATGCCGTCGTAATGTGGTGGAGTTGTACAACTTTTAGTATTAAATTACATTGCGACCACTAAATAACATAATTTGTGCAGCAAAGCTAGAACGACTCGGATCTACATAACGCCCGCTCGCAGTCCTGGAGTTTGTTAATTAACCTGCGAATTTCTAAATTAACATAATAAATATGACCTGAACAAAACCTTAATTTCGTTAAGGATAGCAGAAAATTCAAGATATCGTGTGAATTATTACCCGTAATACTTAAATATTTAATAACGAACAAAACATAATAATTAGCGCAAAATGCTCGACAAAACAAGCGCTAAATAAATTTTAAATCAAATTTTAATTATGTTGTGAAAAATTGCTTTCCCGTATAATCTAAATACTCTTCCTTACGTTACTCGAAATCGTTTTATTAGGAAATTTCAATTTTCGCCTTAACTTTCTTAATTTACTTACGTCAACACGACGAATTAAAAAGAAAGTCCTTAAAAATATTTACATTTTCGAAGTGGAAGAAGTTTCAAAGTCACTCGAGAAACCGAATAAATAAATTAAACCAATCTTTGTTGCTATTTGCAGAAATTTAATTTTACGCACTACTCGAGCAAGACGATACATTTATTAATAGCAAGAAATGCTACACCCACCAATCAAGCTCGAAAAAAGAATTTTTCATTGTGAAGCAACCACCTTCATAGCTTCATACAGGGACAAACTGGATAATAAATTTAAGAAATTAAAGAATTAACCTAATGCTTTAATGGTAATTTAAATGACCATCAATAACGGATCGGTATTGGCTTATAGCAGGGGTGGGAAACTGTCGACCCGCAACGTTGTAGAATCTGGCCCGCTGCATCCCGCGTCATTTTAATTCGGCCCGTTGATGAAAAAAGTTTTATTCGTTATTGTTCCTGCCAACTATAAATATTTTTGTAAGCTATCGGCGGTCTAAGTTGCTATTTTAGCCTTTAAAGTCATAGTTTAAAATGGACGAGTATTTATCATGATGGAGGTTGGTTGGTTGGTTGGAGCACATAGTTGAGTAACTGAGAAGTATATTTCATATCCCCCAGACCCCCCGATTTCAGAAGCCAAAGGTTTGTGTGCAGTTAACTGAAGCGATAGCTTAACTGAAAATCTCCTAAGCAGCAATTAGGTTGTGGTTGTTTTGCAAAGTATAATTTTTGTCAATTATTGGATTGCAAACTGTGTAGTTTAATGATTAATGATGTAATATTAATAATGAAACTGTTACTATTTTAAATTATTAATCTCTCTAGATAAATTAGCTTATACAACGGTTATATTTTGGAATATGGTTTAATTTTCATTGTTTTAAAAATGATTTTAGTCGAAAAATGATTAGATCAACACAGAGCCGTAATTTCAAAAATTGGACCCACAGGGGCAAGAATTTTTGCAACGCCCTTTGTGGTCAGTAAATAAAATTTAGGTAGCTTAAAGAAGTAGGTAAAATTTTCCTTTATTATGCAGTTGTATTTCTACAGCTTACAAATAGGATCAGTAATTAACAATATTATTATAAATAATATTATTATTTAATTATAATAATGAACGAAGGATTGTAAACAATTGTGATTTTTAGAAAATACCAGCAGTTCAAATGAAAATTCATGTTTTTAGACATTAGAGTTCCTAGATCGAAGATTTTATCGGGGCGCCACATAATAGTACTTATTCAATTTTTTTTTTTTTTTTTTTTTATTTTAATTTATTATTTTAATAAATACTGCACCCTTTTCTATGTCAAAAACTGAAAGATTTTGTGCTCGAACTTCGACTGATTTCATTAAAAATTTTCATTTTTTTTTTCACTTTTAAACATCAATATTTCAAATTTGCATTTAAGCCTATTGTATGACAAAAAAGGGGCTGAAATTGTTTAATGCCAATTAAATGACCTTTTTACCGTAAAATAAAATTTTCAAAATTTGTTTGGTTGTTTCTTTAGTAATCAAATTAATCCAATTTTAGTAAACTTTGTGAGCAAAGCCATAAAACAAATGGCCAGCAGTTACAAATCGGCAAAAGGTTTAAGATATAAAAATTGAAAATTAACATTTCAAGAAAACTTGCCTTAATCCTTATGCTCCTTTAGGGACATTTATGTCCCAGCAAATGTTCATAATTTACAACAGTGGGAAAATATATATATATAAAAAAAAAACAAAATCCGGAGTGAAAGTGTGTAGGACCACATACTTATTATTGCAGTTCAAGTTTTATACAGTTTATCGTAGTTTCGAAGTTCTGTAACCAATGTTGATGTACCTATTTATAATCAGTTTTCTTGTTTACCTTTACATTGTCAGTGGTGGTTGAACCGGGTTGAACTGTAGGCAGCTTCAATTAAAGTTTTTTTGTGGTAGTTCTTCTCGTTCGCTAACACTAACGTCAGCAGTTGCAAAACTGTGTTTGGTTTGGTTTAGGTGTTCTGCCAGACCAGTTTTTGTGGATCCCGATCATACAGATGTTGGATGATCCTTGTGGACAGTCTTTGTCTAGTCTCACCAATATAACGATTCCCACATCCACATGCGATCTAATAAAAGGCGTTGGCTTTGTCCAAAGTGGAGCTTTCATCTTTGGTCCTCGAGTCAAAAGGATTCTACTTAAATTGCAATGGTTATGGAAAGCCAATTGAAGTTCACAATCCACGATATACTCCCTAAAAATTCGCTGTAGTCTGCATGCTAGTCATGGGTAGTAGATACTTTTACTAAACTGCTTTTCAACTTCCAAGTCCTCAGATCTTGTTATTTGAAGTCCGGTAGTTTTGTACCAATAAGTGTAATGTGGTACGCAAATGTGAATCCTGTGTTTTAATGTAGATATTGATAACACTCATTTGTTGGTTCAGTGGTGAAGATTATTTGTATTATATCAGTGACTAGAGTGTCATCTCCTATTTATACGTTATTCTCTTTTTGAAGTCTTGAGAATTGAGAAATGAATTCTCCAAAACGTCGGCATAAGAAGTTGTATTATTTTGTTTGATTTATTATCCAATTAACCCGATATCCCTCCGGTTAAATCATGACTTTTTGATGAGAATTGGTTTTACTCATATTTAATTATTGCCAACTCGGAATACTTTAGCTCCACATTTCTATTCGTCGTCTTTTCCTATTATAGCAAATCGCTGTTTGAGGATATATCAATTGCATTTGTTTTCTTACCACAAGAGAGTAATGATGATTTTTATTTTTCAATATTAGGTAGTACATGGTAGTACCTACTAGAAAATTGATTCTGTTACATTATAGTATGAACACAACTGGAAGGAACTATGAAATTCTACGCCCAGCTTAATTTATTATTTACTTGCAAATAATTTTTGCAAGTGATATTCCAATGATTTCATTAATATTGTCAATCCAATTGTTTATCTAATTTTGTTAATATGTTGAAGTCATTATAATTAAATGTAGTCAGTGAGACTACTTTAGAATGCTGACCGCTAGACGAGCTGCTGCATGTCGTTCTGCTTGACTAATAATCCTGATCTAGTGAAATTATCGATACAAAATTCGAATTCAAAATTTCCGCACTAAGTAATTACAAAAAATTTAAAGTGGCCCAGAAGAAGATCGGCCACGAAGGATTATCCGCATTCTCCACGAGGCAGTCCTGCGTGCATATTCCATTTTATTGGCGTTACTTTTGAAATAACCTTTATATACACGGTACGCGGTAATAAATTATAGTTATAATTGAATAGCGACAGTAGAATAAATAAAATTATAAATTATCAACAAAAGCCATTAAAATTTTAATTGCCAACATAGAAAAGAAAAAAGAAAATCGTGCCTGAAGGCAGTTACAAATTCGTAAAGAATTGGAAGGAAATGCCACTGTTTTGTTTAATATTTGGTGTACACATGCTAAAAACATGCAAACGAACCATTCGAGCCATCATCATTGCCTATCACCACGCACTAAATCATAAAAACGAAGTAGTCAAGCCCAAATAATACACGAAATACGCATAAGTTGCGATGGGGAAATATAATTAATTCAAAAATAATCTAATAAATATGCATACAGCTAGCACACGCGTTACGTTCAATACAATTTGAAGATTATTGCGTTAATAAAGTTATCGAAAATTAATATTCTCTGACGCATAAATCATTCAAACTATCATTTTGGACCAATAAACTACAAAGTATTTCTGTACGTAGGCTGTCGATATTTTATTCAAATTGACAAATTAGTTCGAAATTACAGCACTAAATTTTTGCCAAATTATCCCGTCTCTTCTCTATAATTTAACGCTACACGACATTTTTTCTAATAGTAACCGAAATACAGCGTGGGTTGTTGACGCCGTTTTGTTTGCTATGTGATTTCGTGTTTGTCGAGTATCCGATACAAAAGGCAGAGCAGAAATATCATTTCGGTTACGGTATGGTAATTCGTTTGATTGTTCAACACTTAAAATCTAAATTTTACTTCGGCATTGAGTTTGATACCATCAATCATGCAACATTTTTAAAATTGAAAATAAAGTTATTAATTATTTATTACATATTATTAATTATTCAAAACGACCATTAGAATTGTTAATTTAATTGTTATTGGTAATTCATTATCATATTGATACAATGTGCACCATTACGTAAATTAATTTGAATAGCAATAGAATTTATCTGCAGGTTGGACAAACCAGAAATCTAAAATTTCATAATTATAAAAAACTGAAGGTTTTAATTATTTTATGTGATATCATGAATTTCAGTAATTAAAATTCAAGATCGTGCAAATTAAATGTTTACTATGTAATTAATACATCCCTTACTTCCCAGTTTACATGCGAATTATGATAAAAGAAATCTCGTTTTTTACACAATTAAAAATGCCTCGTTCTACGTCCGTGTATAAACATCCAGTTAAGTATTTCGTTTATTGCAATAATATTTAAAATGTACTGTTTATTTGTACAACTATGGCATTCAGTACGTTTGATATGTAAATTTTGAACACGCAGTCCATGCAAATCCAGAAAATGAATTTTATCCCATTATGGTATGCTCGGTAAACATAGCTTACCACTGCAGAATTTATTTATCAATAATATTGTCACTTCAAAACAATATTCGAAATATGCTCAACTTCTATCGCGACTTCTTTGTAACCAACTGCCAATCGACAACAAATTTCGTACACACGCACACACATCGAAAATTCAATTTAGAAAACTTGGTGATAAATAAGTTTTCAAGTCTAAACCAACTATGAGGATGTTTGTTAGACATAAAAATGACATTTTCTCTGTTGATATATTATTAATGGTTGTAAACGTGTTCAACATTTTTATATTGCAATTTTCTTTTACTGCTATATGACGTGTTTAGTATTTTACATATTTCGGAACGACCTGTATAATAGAAGCGTAGCATTGCTAAATTCAAATTTACAAATCGAAATTTCACCAGTATTAAATTTAAATATCGAAGATTGGAAGTTCTACATTTTTTTGGCTATATTGACAACCAGAATATATTGCGAAAAATATGTTCAGGTAATATACAAGGTGCGCCAAACGTCACTTGACAATGATTGCACACAACCTGGACGTACAACTAGAATGCTTACTTGTACAGTAATGCAGTTGTACAGTAAATGTGGAGGACTTTTGGTCCACACGGTATATTAATTACAGTTCTTCTGTACAGATTTTGTGAGTGGCTTACATCGTTGTAATAATAACAATTGTTAACATAAAGCACTTTTATCAAGTTTCTCGACATCTTGACATAAGGGTATAAGTATTCGTTAATGATGAAAGAAAAAGAAAATCTACTCTCACTATGTGTGTAGGTATGGATAAGTATAATAAGGTTTTTATGTGCAAAATAAAAAAAAAGTAATAAACTTACACTTTTACATAACATTTTAAATTTATATAGCATTTCAAAATGGGATGCATTACTTATTTAAAATTATGTGGCATATATTTTAAAATCTTGTAAAATATTTTCATGATACATCATAGCCTTAAATTACATAATAAAAAGATTTTTTATGTTTTTCATACGAAGTATTCCTTATCGAGATTATTTTTTTTCATATTCGCAGAATATAATATAAAATTTATTGGGCGACATTTTAGCTTGTAACTGAAATTCCAATTTCTGTGATGTACTCTCTTGATACATACATTTGAATAACCTTACATTCGTATGTATGAGGGTTAATACGGGACATTAAAACGCAATTGAAAATTATTAATGTTTGCAGTACCATTAACTTCCAAATTATGCTATTTGTTCATAACCAATTTTCTTTATGTACGGAATCTCGTTATATTAAATGTCTGAACTGAAAAAATATGTCCGAATAACATCCATAATATAATAAAAATATTTGTGATAGATAGAATATGGCATAGTTTCAAGCCAAGGGTATTACATTTTATCATAAAAGCTACTATATGATAATATAGTAGTAGTTGGAGAGACAAAATATATAAAAATAAATTCGAATGTAAATAAATGTCTGAAATATAATTTAGAGTGCTGAGATTTACGCAACTGTTTTGATGGTTTTGTTTTCCAAGTTCGAATTATCGTAACCTGAAGTCAAGGAAGAGTCTGAAATAATATAAATTCTCATCCTATATAAGACTTTGATTAAAGAAGGGCGTCTTTCGGGGGCAGCTCAAATTCAGTTTACAAAACACAACGAGAAAGGACGGATCAAAGTTGTGATCTTTGATTTCATTTTTGCGAATGCAAGAAGAAAGTTCCATTAGTTTAAATCGATTATGAACAAAATTTGTACTATCTCACATTCACATTCGTAAACACAAGTGATCCCCTTCGTGAGTATCCCTACATTTAGAATAGAAAAATTCAATCTCACCCTAGTGAAAAAATCATAAAATGTCAGCTTCAACTCGTGAAGATTCAAAATCACGCCCGATAATCTACTGACCTGATAAATGATCACGCAGCCGTGCACGGATTTCGTTTCTAAAATGCAAAGGGAGGCTGATCCACCATGAAATGAATATTTGGAACATTGTCTCAACATGCAATTCTAACGGAAGAAAATCTTGAGAAAATTTATTTTTGGAAAACTTAATAAAAACGGATCGTTCTTGTAAATTAGAACGACAGCCTACTTTTCACGTTAACCCTGAATTAAATTACTTTCTGTTACATATTTTTGGGTACTTCGTGCAAGAGGGTGAGCACTTGGTAAGTAAAAGAAGCTACCCGATAAATTTTTAGTTTCCTTGCTGACGTTACGACGGAATTGGAAAACGATGGGATAATAAACGCAAAAATCTGACGTCAACTGTTAAACTTTCTGAATAACAAAAAAAAATGCGTTAAATCTGCCATTAAATATATTGAAACAATTTTAATTAAATTTTGAAAACTGCGAAACTCCTTTTCATTTCTATAACTCTTAAGACTAAAAATTAATTTGGAGAATAAAATTGTATGCTTTCGCGTTGTTACTGGGTGGTGGAATTGTCAGGAAATGCGTATAATTGTCAAAATACACCTAAATTTGACGTCCTTTAAAGATCTTTATTATACCTTTAAAAAGTTAAAATTGTTACAGTTATTAGCAATAAAAGTCGTTTGTGCCTTCTCGACAATATTCTGATATTTCTTAAACGAGTTCTTTGTTCAATTTTATAACCAACGTTCACCGTTGGCGATGGCGCGAAGAACAATACAGTGGGATAATTGCTTTGATTGAAGTGCTAACTCTGTTTCCATTATTAAAATTGATATACCTAATTTTTACTTCAACAAAATGTGTTTCGTGATTTCGAGCTTTCATAAAATTTAGCAAATAAACGCTACCATTAAAGTTTTTAGTTACAAAACGTACATCGTTAAGAAGCTATCGCCTTACGCATAATCTCTCGTTTTGGTCAAACAACTTCAGTTTATGAAGGCCTTCTGGGCATTTGATTTTAATAGTTGGCAATTTAGTTAGCGTACGACATTGGTCAAACCGGCAGAGGTAACAAAGTTCCGCTTTAATGTGTGTTATTTATGTGCTTGACAAATACCTGTCTGTGGAACGATCATTAAAATATTTAAAATGCTGATTGTAAACAATATCGAGTATGAAATGATTATATGAATTTTTGACTCGCTCTGTGTGAAATTACAGACCCAAAGTAGTAACGATATCCGTGAGGAATTTGATTAATGGGAAAATATTAAAACTGTCTAAGTCGGGGCATAAACGTCGACTTTTTCTTCGACGGGTTAACGACAACATTTGATTGAGATGTATCCTCTTTGTTGACAAAACTTGACGATTCACTTAGATTTTAACTTTTATTGTGGTTCTATTTGATTTGTTCTGAAAAAAAGAGTAAGAAACTAAGTTTCTAGGTTTTAGCAATATAAACTATTCTTGTTGAGTTATCATTATTGTATAATTAATTTCTTTCAGCTTTTAGTGTTTAAATATAAATTGCTGAAACTCCATTTCTTTTGTATTTTTATATGAAATTTTCCGGTTGAAATGTCGTCTACTACAATAATCTTCCATTTAAAATTAATGCAGAAATAAAAATAATGCAACCTACATACTAAAAGTTTGATTTTCGTTACATGGCAGGAGGTAAGGAAGAATCGTTTTATGAATAAAGCAGAAGAAGTAACATTCTTATGAAGAATCCTCAGTGACTTCTAATTAAAATTAGTAGAATGAAAATAAACATAAACTCACAAGAATTTTATTACTTTAAAATCAAAGCATATTAATTAATTTGAAATAAAATACTTAGATTTTATTCGAAAAATGTCATTTCCATAATATTGTTTGGCAAATTAAATTACTAAAAATGGTCGTCCACTTATTTCTCGAAAACGGTTAGCCCAAACCAAAAAGTATACTATAAAATTGAAGCTTGAAAAACTTTATTATAAGAATTTTTCTATTTATTTTTTTCGTTACTCCTGATTAAACTTTAGTATAGACTTCGCTATCGTAAAGAGAACTAAAGCTGTGTACTATAAATCCGGAATACAATGCCTTTATAATTTAATGAAATACAATGACAAATTCACTAACATTTCAAGCATATGAAAGTGTAAAAGCGTAGACATTTTTCGATTACGTTTCTAATTTTGGTCTAGCGAAAGCCCCCGGATATTAAGAGTAAATAATGAACATAGAGTGCTCAGCAACACTTATTTGTATCCTTAGAGGTCAACTTTATAACAGCAGTTTAGGGTAAATTCAACTGAACTGAAGTTTACAGCCTCTTCTTAATACTTGACAACTTCACTGGAAGTACATATCAGAATCTCGTTAATCCATTCATATGCATGAAAAATATAAGCGGGAGTTATAATACTACTTAATTCTTACGGCCGATATAAACCGGGTATACCGGCTAACCTATTTTGTATTTATATAAGTAATAAATTTAATATTAAAATACATGGTGCTATATTGTATTCCCTGAAGTAAAAAGGCGATCCTGCATCATGAGTTCCGTACGAATTTTGTGAGTTTCTCACCTGAAACAAAAAGTCACAATTAGAAACAAGGGATTACAGTTTAGTGTGGCAAAAACAACATTACAATGAATTTTGTTTTAAACAAGCGCAACAATTTATTTGTTTGCAAACAGTTTAATTGAAATTTCCAGAGAAGTTTAGAAAACCGATTGTAGGTATATTGTAACTACAAAATCAAAGCTGCGTTTTCAAGCTTTTGCAACACGAAACTTGGTAGTAGTAACAAAAGGCTTCACTTAATTTCTGAAAATCTAATTTTGAAATATTTAAATAGTAAGTGACGTTTTATTTACTCGAGGAATGAAACCTATAAAAATTTTGTCGACTTACTTTTACGACTACTGCACTGCGTTATAATAAGTCACGAATCAAAGTTAACTTGAGATAAAATCTCAATACTCAAAATCGAGAAAAAACTTTATGAAAAGCTTAGAAAATATTGGTTAAACGTGATATACTTGACCGTTCGAGATTTCGAAAGAAGTTCATGTTTAACCCCTACGATGATACTTGTATAGCAAAACTGTGGGATTTAGGTACTAAATAATAATGAAAAAAGGATTTTCTTTCAATTTACATAAGATTCGGAGCGATTTGACGAAAACAAACACAAAACGGTATTTTGGTGGAAAAGTGGTGTAACCAACATCCATCAGTTGCGAATCTGGACCTCCCGTGAGTAGCCGGCAGCGACTACACAATGAAGCAATGAAGATATCTTGGTGGCCACTCCCTGACACGCCGTGAGATCAATGTAATTAGGTTCGAGGAACTGTTCATTATTTAGTCTTTCGTGACCGCAAAGGATATACAACTTGATGATTTTTTCACTTTTACATGCAATAAATCGCATATAAATTTTTTTATCTTGCCAGCTTAAAATCCAACGTCACCACAAATTACATCGTTCCACTCGGTTGACTTCCCCGAGAGTCAGCTCAACCTGTGGCTAGTTAAAAATTTCTAATGATTCTTATTTCCCCTTACGTAAACTGTTGCTACCTCAAAATCAGGTTTAGGTTTCACTTGTTGATGCTACCACATTACCCAATTTACGAATATGCCATTTGTTTGTGACTAATAAAAGTTAATTATATAGGAAGGCTGGTGTGCGAACAAAGCGCAAAGATCTGAAAGATAGCTCGTGATGGTAAGTTATAATTTTGACCATTTATTACAGCGTAAAATTTGATAATTTTTAATGTTATTACAAGTTAAATAAGGCTCGCTCGCAAGGAACACTCAAATTGAACTTTAATGGAATGGCGGAGCGTCCTATGTGCGCCATTGTTCGACAGGTTATACTTTTAATTTTTAAGTGCTATGGACCTGGTTCAAGGTCGAAAGAATTGGGTTGCACAAAGATGGTTTCCGACCTGTTTTTCAAACTACCGGCTATTGTACAAAATATTGGTATGTGCCCAGAGGCGGATCTAGGGGTCGCGATAATTTCAGGTTACGTGAAGTCGGAAAAATTTTGTTGACCCGCTTAAGTCACGCTAAATAAACAGTTTATTGCCTTTTATATCGTTATTAGATAGTAAATTTGTCCTTCCCTCCCACTTGGCACACAGAAAACTATTTTCGACAATATTTGGTATGCAGTCAAATATCATAAAAAGCAATTTATAGTAGCAATTTTGATAAGAAAAGGGGGATCAGCGTTGTACTTTCACCTACAAAATAATATTCACGTTATATGAGAATGCAGGGAAACCTAGATAATGAACCAAATAACTTGAATAAATAATAGACGATCGCATGTCAATTTAAACCCCAAAACAAAGCATTTCGAGTATGAAACTTCTGACTCGGGGGAGATAAGAAAACAATACGAAGACTCATCAACAATATAAATTATTAAATTGTATTCTCCAAACTTTCGGTAAGACGCACAAAAATAATTCTGTAATTTTTTCGATCCCACTTAGTGCCTGCCTGCTATTTTAAATATTATAATTCAAGGGGGTGTGCGTTCGCATTAAAATTAACGTAGGTAGGCGATGTGTTACCGATAAAACTAGTTTTGCACCTTATAAAGGTCGAGACAAACACAACTCTTGTGTGGCCGCATGCGATAAAAAGAGTTAAGGGTGTATACAGACGGAAAATATCATTAAATTATACATTCACACAATAATTATTGTAGGTACTTCTTATCTCAGTTTTAAAACAAACAAGTCGTAAAAAAACCGATTACTTTCATATTTACAATATGTTCTCACTTGTCAAGTATCAATATTAAACAATTCCGTATACAAACAGATAGTAGCTATCGAAATAATCATAAATCAATAAAATTCTAACTTCGTGACTCACGTAAAAATGTTTTCAATTAGGTAGTTCAAATGTATTTTAACGAAACCTTCTTTGATGACTTATTTTATGAACTATAAATTGATAAGGTAATTAAATTTCAGATGTAATCGATTAAGCTTTTACTGCTGCAGATAATAATAAACATGATCGATTAGAAATTCTATACAAACACCCAGTATTACACAATACGTGCAATTTGTATTAGTAGAACAATAATTTTAATCTGAGGTTTCGATTAAAAGTGAAATAATATCTTAAATTATTAAAATGCCTCTCGAAGAAAATTAACGAATATAAAAAAAAAATTCTTGAACAGAATGCGGACCCTTTCGCTATATTATTATGCCTCATATACACTACCGTCCATAAGTTTAATCGCACCTGGAGAACAAATGCATTTGTTTAAAAATATAATATAATTTAAATTTGAATGTGAAAATTTTGGTTCCATACAATAGTGGTATTAACATGTACCTCTATAATAATAAGTTGGCAAATTTAAACAAAATTTCAGGGAAGTTTTTCGGGGTAATTAAATTTACCTGTTATAAATAAGCTTCAGGTAATATTTTTGCATTCAAATAAAAGATTTTTAATTTTTGAATTTTTGGAATTTTTATGCTTTTAAGAAAAGCTTTCGCTTTTCTACTGTTACGTAGAAATATAATTACCTGAATTTTAAAACTTAATGAATTTTACTACCCCCAAACACCCTTTAAGATCAGTATACAGTTAAACGTTACCGTATTACTTTAGTTGCGTGTTCCATCGGTTCCATTTCAATATTTATTTAAAAATATGGCAAAAAGAAAACAGCTGGACTTTGAACAAAGGGCTAGAATAATATTTCTGCACGAAACAAATATTTCTAACTGAGCAATTGCGCGAAAATTAAAAGTTTCGGAGTATTGTGTGCGTCAAACAATTAAAAGAAGAGCAGAAACCGGACAACTTCAGGACCGTAGACGCAGTGGAAGACCAAAAATTACCACAGAAGCTCAAGATCAATCCATAAAATTAATGTCGTTACGAAATCGACGCCTTACAGCTCCAAATATTGCAGCAGAATTCAATGCTGCTCGTAGTAGCAATGTTAGCGTCACTACAGTAAAACGACGTTTAAGTAAAGCTGGACTAAAAGGCAGAATTGCTGCAAAAAAAACACGGCTTTCTTTAAAAAACAAACAAAAAAGACTAACATGGGCAAAACATCATAAAAATTGGACCATCGCTGATTGGAATCAAGTATTATGGACAGACGAGTCGAAATTCGAAATCTTTGGAAGTAAACGAAGAGTATTTGTTCGTCGTCGCCCGGGTGAAAGAATGTTGGATGAGTGCACCGTAAAAACTGTGAAGCATGGAGGTGGAAATGTTTTAGTTTGGGGATGTTTTGGAGCAAATACAATAGGAAAATTGGTTCAAATTACCGAAAAAATGACGAAAGAAGTTTATTTAGATATTTTAAACGACCATGCAATTCTCACAGGAATGGAAATTTTGGGTGAGGGTTTTGTTTTTCAACAAGACAACGACCCAAAACATACCGCAAAAATTGTTAAAAAATTTTTTGAGGACCGTACCGAAGAAGGTTTGCTTACATTGATGACATGGCCTCCACAAAGCCCTGATAGTAATCCAATTGAATTATTATGGGATCACTTGGACCAGGAGAGGTACGTAAAATTATGCCAACAAGTAAGAAGACCCTTTGGGATGCTCTACAGCGTGTGTGGTACACAGTAAGTCAAGATTATCTTGAACGTTTAACTAAACGAATTCCGCGTATATGCGAAGCTGTAATTAAAGCAAAAAGGGGATATTTTGAAGAGAGTAAAATTTAATAAATTTTTTTGATTATTACTTAAAAATTTTTACTTAACATGGTTTAGCAATATGTAAACTTGATATTTAAACAATAAAATCATTTTAAAACAGTTGTATTTTACATATTTTGTAATGCGTTTTAACTTTATTTAAGTGCGATTAAACTTATGGACGGTAGTGTATATAAAGTAATATGAAATACGACCGTAAACGTGGCGCTCATTTTAATATTTATAAAAAAAAATTATTGTAGGTCAAATGCTGCATTTTCCCCCAGAGTCACAAAATAAACAAAGAAATGAACGGATACAATGTATTCGAGAAATTAGATCGCACATACATAATTAATTTAAATAAACTAATTAAAATGATACGAAAATCATAAAGTTGTAATTATTGTAATATAAATCATCGTTATGTCAACAATTATTGTTATAAAAAGCCATAATTAACCAAACTGTGCATATAAACCATTATCATTTCGAATGTTATTAGGGCGTCTTTCAATATAAATATAAATTAATAATTTGACCTAATAATTTTATAAACAATCATTAACAGCAGCGTGAATAATAATAAGTTTTATAATAATAAAACATTATTTAGGTACGATCGGGTTTGTTTACAACATTCGGATAACTTCCCAAGTTTGAAATGCCTAAAGGAATTCATTATAATAATACATTTATAAACTAATTTAAATAAACACTTAATTGTCAAACACAGACAATTTACATTAACAAACATACGATAAAGTAAAATTAACAATTACATTACCCATATCAATTATTATGTATAATAGTGAGAACCATTATTTTTTAATTTTATTTTTTGACTTGGAAAATTTTACTGTCTTTAAATTTGGTTCAGTAAACCGGATGGCAAAAAAATAGAAGAATAAAACTGTCGGTTATTATAAAATTTGAGCTTTAATGCAATTTATACAACTTATAAGATTGTTCACTTTCTCTTCTAAAATTTCGTTGCATGTTCATGTCCCTCAATCAGATTGCAAAGAAATGTCATGAACTATCGGTTTAATTGTATTTTTTTAAAATTAACTGTTTAATTTATCAGTATATCAGGCAAACTGATAAGAAATCATCAATTTTCATAATATGTACAGACCACATCTACCCTACAATCTACGCAAACAAATTTAAATAAATTTTTTATACCATTAGGAAAAATAATATAATTAATAAAAAGTAAAAATACATTTAAAAAAATTGACCGACTCGGTTTGAGTGATTTTTCACTCTTTCACGTTTATTATCTGAATAAACCTGTTGAACTCATTTTCTGGCATAACTTAAATTTCACTGTTGACAGTTAGGCAAAAATTTAAATTATATTTGTAACTTAAATCAATTAATATTTTTACTAAATACTTTTTTTACACAATTCCTCTCAAAGCTAAAAGTTCTTCTAATACTATTATTTTATATTATGATAAATAACGCTGGAAAAAGATCGATTACTGAATGAGCCGACATATTTCAGCACTAGTGTAATAGTATATTGTTTTATTAGGATTCAAAGCATAGCTTTTTTGCCGAGCCGAGCGAATCGATCAACTATTTTTAATTTGAGTTGGTAAAATTTTAGTTTAATTCGAAACTGTCAACCTCATTATAGTAATTTATGAGACTAGTGAGTAAAGATACATTTTATCCACGAACGGAAAGTTTAGCACACGAGGCAACGCCGAGTGTGCTATCTTCCGTAAGTGGATACAAATATCTTTATCCAATACCTGCAAGTAAAATAACTTTTACATTGACATCTTCAAACGTCAATGTAAAATTATATAATGTAATTTCAAATTTTATTTGATCTTGAAATTTTAATTTTACTTGCAGGTTTTGGATAAAATGTATCTTTACTCACTAGTCCCATAAATTACTATTACTCAAGAGTTGCATATAACATTTTATCCAAAACCTGCAAGTAAAATGAAAATTTCAAAATCAAATAAAATTTGAAATTACATTATATAATTTTACATTGACATTTTCAAACGTCAATGTAAAAGATATTCTACTTGCAGGTATTGGATAAATACATTTTTTAGATTAAGAAAACTAAATTTATATTTATTTAGTTAAAAATAAAATTTTAAGTTGGTAAGAATTTTAGGTTATGTAAATGTCAAAGTCAAAGTTTACATTAATTAATTTTTAAATTATGGCCTGAAAATTCATAATTCTTTCAAGTGGTAGATAAACTTAGAATAATTTTTAGACAAGGTAGATACTAAAATTAGTTAATTTTAGTAAAATAATGTCATATTTCACGTTTATTTTTTACACCACGTGTTTATATTTATGTTGGTAAGAAAAACTTGGATTTTCGTGGTTAAAATCGATAATGAAACAGCTCACTTTCGTTTAGATAAAAAAAATGCTTATTATTGCATTCTCCGTTTTCTCTTCAGTTTTACAAATTTATCCGGTTAATTTAACAAGTTTATGAGAGAAACAATTTATTCGATTTTCAATAATTTTTAGTTGAACTTCTTACTGCTATATTGTTATTCATTAAATCGCATTTAACCTTGGTCAATCCGATATCTTCTACCTTTGTTCGACAATTCCTGCGCTTTATTCGTATTTGATGATGATAAATACATCAGTTGGTTTGCACTCTTGCAATCTGTAAATCGATCGGTTTCGGGGTTTACTTTTGAAACTACCCAGTTAAAGTACTGTTGGAATCACCACGATTTTAACATCTAATGGGTTTGACTCCTCTTAGTTAAGGTTTGGGATTGCCAAGATTCTGCGGCCTAAAGGCCGCAGTGATTCGATATTATTTTATAGCCTCCCAATTTTTTAAATTCTTAATTTAACATTAACTAATCGGAGATGTCTTACGTACAAAAAAGAAATTGAATTTAAGGTTTCACTTTGTTTTGATGGCAAACTATTCGAATTGTTTCGTTAGTTTTCAAAATTGGTTTTAATTGGTTTAAAAAAATTGTGATTATACTAGATTACGGTGATCATACGACCCGTTTCAACAGGGTTTTATTCTTTTTTTTAGCTGTATGTCCCGTTTACCCGAAAAAAAAATTGTCATTTTACGTGAAAAATAAAGGTGTTCCTGAAATTTGTTCAAATAAGCCCTCTGGTAAACCTGGCAATAAACTGTAAAATGTCGACAGAAACATTTTGGGCATATTTTTTAAGTATTTTGTTCCACTATGCAACGAGAAGAGAGAATCAAGTTGGAAGTGGCAGAGAAAAAACTTGATGAGCAACGTTCTTGAATGGAATTCCCACTAGTGGAATAATTACTATTTTATTAAATTTTCTAATAGTCACGGCAAGTTCCTCGACATTTGCAAAATTCCAAGATATTGTCGATTTTACAGTCTGTTAAACACCCTAGGAAGAGGGATCCGGCACAGACAACGCTATAATTAAAATCAGCTTTAATGAAAAGTTGATTTCATTTTAGATTTCTGTTTTGTGTAGAAATAATGGTAATCCATAATTCCATTACCACTCAGCAATCTGTAATTTGTAAACCCGTAATACAAAATTATTATTCCTGTATGGACTGTCCATTAAGGAAATGCGAAGACAAGTTGTGCTATGAATATTGTTAATCCACCCACCATTGACGGAAGCACTTCTTAGATAAACATATTGTAACGGTCAGTACCACAAGGTGCCGCATAACATCACGTTTACAAATAAGAATGCAAAGTGCCTCGAACAAATCATCGTTACATAAGAATTGATTGAATAATTCAGTGGTTACATTGCATGTCCATAGACCGAGTGCAAGAAAGCTAATTAGAACTTTGGCATCGGTAACGCCCGCGCATGCATTGTTAAAGGCTCGTCCACTCCATAACTTAACCATCAATTTCATCCCGAGCATCAAGAGCTCAAAAGAGAAATCTAAATATTAAACATAAATAACAAAATAATCGGTTTCTTGTAGAACCGTATCATGTGGCATAAAGATTACATTCAAGGCAATAAATATGTGTATTTGAATTTCAACAGATAACAGTTGGTCATTGACCGTTAAAATGGAAATAAGGCTCTAACAAAGCTTTGCTATTGCTAATCTGTCATGTAAAAATTGTTAATTCTTTCCGCATACGCCTTGCAGTCGAAAAATAAAAATTTATCTGATCGACAACGTTTATTGCGACTCGCAGAGATCGATAAGTTTCTCAAAATAGCAAATGGTTTTTTCACTTGTATGCCTGCACCCGTATTATGTCGATACCATCAAGCACTTGAATTATAATTTCATTATTAAAGTCGAGATATACTGGGTGGAGGTAGTGTGCCCTCAAAATGACAAAAAGTAAACCAACAAATTAACTTCATACAATTATGGTGCTCGTTGATGCAAACAACCCCATTCACTATTACATCCTGAAAGGTGGAAGATGTCCAACCTATTGCAGATGTTTCTTAGACCGTGAAAAGCAAGTCACCGAAAAGATTCGCGGAAAAATCTATTTTCAGGTCACCTGAAGCTGGACCACAAAATAAATTTTTTCCACTCTCAAAATTGATATGCTGCACAGTGCAGCACATCCTGTACATAATAATATAGGTACAAGATTGCCGTTAAAAATGTGAATATTCCGGGTTTTAATAAATCAGAAAGATAATGTAACTCAATTTCCTCCATCGGTATTTACTGAAATTAAAAATGATAAAATTAAATTCTTAATGCCCAAAAGACCAACGAAATTAAAAAGTATGGCAAATATTAATTAAAGTGTACATACAGCTCGACTGAGAAAATATAGTAATATAAACCACCTTTCTATATTACAATGACGGAATTTTAATTAATAGGGCACTGACCACTTAATGTGTTAACATTTTTGTGTCAGCAAAAAAAATTGAGCACTGAAAATCTTCGACAATTTCCAGTAAATTTTTTAATTTTCTCTAATTAAAAATATAGTCGGGTAAATTACTAATCAGCGGGCAGATTGGAGTTGACACCAAATGAAAAATTAAGTAGGTCAAATATAGAAATAGGAAACTGTAGAACGAGTTTGATTGATATGTAAATATTTAACATTAAATCTTAAATTTAATGGACGTGGTTTAGGGTTACGTTTGTGCCTTCAAGAAGCCGAATCGATATTTCTTATCTGAGGTATTTAAAAATGATAAAAAGTTCCATTTTATTGGTAGGTATTTTAGTGGCCAGGTCTTGGAGACAAAAAACGGAGAAACTGGACGGAGATGACCTCCAAAAGTCTTTAAAGAATACAATGGTTGTCTAGTTTGGCTCATCGTGAATTACGTTAATTGTTTGTTTTTTCAGTAGACTGACAAGCGTCAATATTGATAAAAAAAAGTCGTTTAACGAAATCTATTCTTCACTACCTAACCAATCATTTCTTGTCTTTTCGATAACATTATCTAAGTGTAGTCACCATACTAACCTACTGTCATCAAAAAAGAGCTTATAGAAAAGTTTTTCACGATATCATCTGTTAACAAAAATTGACAAGATTTGTTCTTTTTATAGATACCCCAAAAATTTGCTGTCTCACCACCTGCCTGTGCGCTATTATACTGAAGCTACCCCACCTGGAGACGAATTCGTTCAAATCACCCTAGGCTTGCTTGGGGTAGATAAATATTTTGTATAATACTCCGTTTCACACCACCTCGATGGTTTCATTTATATTATTTCAAAAGGATTTAAAAGAAAACAAAAATTAGTAAATAATTCGCATCGTCAAACCCGACGTGAGTGATTCAAATTCAGGAGATCGTTTACAAAATTATCATTTACGTACTTTGATTTCACACTTATCAATCAATTTCATTCTTTCCACGTCAGGTTTTGTTCGCTCACGATTTGAATATGACCATTGAAATTTAATTCTTTTTGCGAAATCAAAATAAAAATATCTCCACGTATCAATCAAATTAAAAAAATTAACTAATTTAAATAACTAAATAAACATAAGTTTGCCTCGAAATCGAAAAATGTTAACCAGGAATGCGGAATATTTGCTTGAACTCAGAAAATTGAAATTTTAATACAAAACCAATTTTACAGTTAGTAAAGGTACGATTCTATTCAAAACGTCGTCACTTCGTAACATTTATTATGCTGAAGTGTAACAGTTTATGCAAGATTTTACTATTTTGAATGGAAACGTGCAACTTTTAAAATTTAAATAAATATATATCGCATGTGAGTTTCGCTTACAAGAACGCTTAAAAAATATGTGATTGTGGAATATTCTTAAATCTGATATTTGAGCGAAGTACATAGCAGAAATTTACGCACGCTTTTCAAGCATTTTCCGGTTTCCTAAATACAGCAAAAATTTCGAATGACAATTTAACAGCCGAGGCTTTGTTTACCCATTCAACTGTCTATATGACATACAATGGAAAGACGTTATCACTTCAATTTTAATTACAAAAAATTAATAACTTCCCCGTTTGTGTATTATGAAATCAACGAGATAATGCAATCACTGTCAGGCCTTTCTGTCGAGTGTAGACCTGGCAACATGTATATATCTCATGAATTTCAAAAATCACAAATAAACATTTCAGAATATAAAATTAAGGCTGAATAATGCAAGCGCTTCAAAATTATTACCTAGTTTGAGCTTTTAATTATTCGTTCAAACAATTTCAAGTTTGCTATTCGAGTTTAGCTAGTCTTCATTAGTTTTATAAACTCTAAACGAATGTAAATAATATGTGAGTATAATTTGCATAACGAGCACATACGAATCTGCCTGGTAAGACCACGAGGGTAAATCCGTGGTCATAATTAAGTCGAAGCAAAGGGCGCGTTTAAACCATATGTTTATTTGATAGAGAAGTGCTTAGGGTGCAAGTACACAAGCAACTTTAACGCTTCATACATGTAATCTTGACTCAGTCGTTAATTTCATCCCCTTACCATATGCTTGCACAATCGAAAATCGAATAAAATCGTTTAATTAAATTAATTTAACTTTGTGTTTGCAGAAAACGGCGGGCCCGCCTTGGACCAACTCCATATGAATCACTCTTATTTTACTTGGGAATTAGGGTAAATCCAACCCTCCCAATTTAACAATGAATAACAAAAATTACAAGGCGTTGGGATAGAGACGAATTATAAATAATTTAAAACTAAAAATGCTGTCCAACCAAGCATCGAACCCTGAAGGGAAAATTACTTTTTTTTTAAATGTAACAGGTGCTTAAAAGTTATTATACAAAAAAAATTGAAAAGTGCTTTTTAATAATTTTATATAAAATTATAATTTAAAATTAAACCGACATTTTTATCGCCGTCTCGATGAGCTTTTAAATTAAACCATAAAAGCAGTTTTCCACACAATATTCTGATGATAGACAATTTAGTTATGTATTTCGTAATCTATTCATGCTTCCTTTGTTCTATTTCTCTTTAGGTCATATTAAAATTTTATGTGTGTTAAATTGTTTGTCTTGTGTTGTTAATACTTCTAAAGATGTTTCGTTCACATTAAACTGAAAATCCATTTTATTTAAGTTAATTTAGTAAACGGTTTGCTTTAACTTGAAGTTATATTTCACTTATATTTTACATAATAGTACACATGAATCATTGTGTGTAACGTAATTAAGTAGCAACAAATTAATAGAATTATTATTAGTTCAGATTTCATTTAAGAAGGATGCATAGAATATGGTTTCCAAATTATTTCTTAAAATAAATAGTCATCCATTTATTAATTACAGATAGTCAAATCATTAAATATTTACATTTAATTATCAATTGCTTCATTTGTCGATGAAATACAAATTTCAGGACACAAAAAATCTCGCAATTCGTTTGATTTGAATTAGTTGTTCTTATCACTAGATGTCATCCTCCAAAAATTTTCATCTTCGACGTACGCACTTGAAAAATTTTCTTCCATCAAAATCTTACTAATTTAAAAATCTACTAAATCTTGTTGTTGTAAATAAGTAAAGTTTTTCACAGCACTTTATTTTAAACAACATTTACATATATTTTATTTATACCGGGTGCTGAATGAGTTAGCCGAACATGGGAAATTAACATGTAAAAACTTATTTATGCAAATTCCTGCTTCTCTAATTATTTTAGAGAAAAAATGAAAGAGACAAAAATAATGCAGAAATATAAACTACGAATGATAACAGCATTAGATTTCATTTAACTTTTACTTAAAAAGTCAAAAAATGCTTCTGAAATTGTTAAGTTTCATTTATCAGACTGGCCATGCAAGTTTCCATGGTAATTATTTTTGAAAATTGAAATTAAATTGAATTTATTATATAGCCGGTGCAATAAATGAAAACTAGCTTTAAAAACTAGATGAAATCTCATGGTGTTATCATTCGTAGTTTATATTTCTGCATTATTTTTGTATCTTTCATTTTTTCTCTAAAATAATTAGGGAAGCAGGAATTTGCATATATAAGTTTTTACATGTTAATTTCCTATGTTCGGCTAACTCATTCAGCACCCGGTATAAATATTTTTTATAAATTCGACATTAGATATTTCTACTTTAATTTTTTAATATCTCTCTTTTATAAGAATCAAAGGTGAATTACGCAGACATATACATCTTACATCTACCTACATCATTTCAATTACCCTATACCTAAACACAGTAGGTAATATTTTTGTTTCAAATATCGGATGATCTACATTGAAACTAATAAAGCATAAGCTTCAGGCTCCTAATGTAACACAAGCCCTATTATTATGTCCAGTTTGAACACTTGGACAACATTTTGTCTACCTTTCCAATATTTCGACTATGTTCATAATTCTTACTGACGGTAGACCGGGAGATCTGAAATTTCTACCAGTTCAACAATAACACTTACTAAGTTTTGCTTAACGAATATTTTGCGTACTTTTAAATGAGATAGATAACTTTGTACTCCCTCTAATAAACAAAATTATCTCTACTACTTAGCAATTTACAATAGCATGACAGTATGTGTAGTAGAACAAACCTGGGCCCATGACCTGTTATTATTTTGGATTAAATCCACGAAAATATTTTTCTACTTTGACTAACTTTGTGAAAGTAGGCATATACTTTACGCGTTATCAATAAATTTAAAGTGTAAAAAATATAAATATTTATTTATTGGTATCAACATATATGCTTGAAACGCAAGCGGCGTTCGAATCAACACAATATAAAATAAAAGATAAATAGAATCACCGACATTATAGAAACAATAAAAATAAAATGACTCACTCTCTGTATTGGCTATACCTAGGATTAAAGGAAATCATTAGCCTAAGTAGATCACAGAATGGAAAATTGATAGTAACTAAAAAGATTTCTAAGATTCATTTTAAAAAAATATGTATCCACATCATCATCCTTACATGTGGACTATTTTATCGTTAAGGTAAAAATGAAGTAAATTTCGGTCATTAGAATTGGAGTGATTTAAGGAAAAAGTAAACACGTTTTGTTATCAAAATTACGACATTGAAATTTATATATAGAATGAGTAAGTGGAAAAGATTGCCGATAGCGCCAAGGCTGAAACTACAGTTAAAATTAGAAAAAAATATGAAATTCCGCAAATAAAGATTTTCTAGAATCTAGATTCATAATAGTATTTCAAATATGAACTAGTATTTGTAAAGCGGTTTCTTGCTCCCCCCCCCCTTCCAACATAATACATTGTAGTGATGTTCAAAGAGACTACATACCAAGAATAGGAAATTCAATTAAATATTGAATGCTAAATTAATTAATAATTTTGAACTATAAAGAAGGAATTTTTATTTCGAAAGCAGTTTCAAGCGATATTCTCTTTTAACAATGTTACACCCCTATTGCTATAATTTAACTGAACGAATTTAATTGAAATATATAGGAAGCTCGATACAAGCAACTAATAAGAAAATAACTTAATTATCAGCTGCAATTTGAAGTTAATGTCATCAATATAAAGTTCGTAAGAGATTACACAGTTTTATTTGCTCCATTGAAGAGATTAAAGTTCTGCAACGGAAAGATGTATGATTTATAAAGTTTGGATAGCTTGGTGTGTACCTATACCGATTGCAGTTTATATGGCTCACGGTGGTTACCCTAAGCTTCATTTCGTAGGAAGTGCAAGGGTATTAGAAAGGATTACATTTCGTGTTTCTCTAATACTTACTAAATATATACGCATGGCACATAGTCGTGTAAGCAACACATATTGCAGGTGTTTGTCTAAACTATATATTAGAGACGGATTTATTAATTAATCCTACCTAAAAGTACCAAAGGGCCTAGTTCCTCTATCAATTTGTTCTAGACATTAAACCTACAAACGAGTTTATTATGGTCCAGCTTTAAGCTCCTAAACTATTCATAATAATTGATGGCTCAGTTATTGGATTATTCAGTTCAATTAAAAATTAAAATCTACAGATTATCCACAACACAATTTTGTTTCGAAATAAATTTCACAAAGTTATAAATTGTCAATAAAATTACACAGCCTAACTTTGGTAGGAGCAGGTGGAATAATATATTTTGAATGACCCCCTGAGTGTGCTTTGTAGTGAAACTATCACGCAAGTACTGGAACACCGGGTTTGCTAGTTAATCAGAACTTTATTCTGACAAATTCAAGAAAAAATGACTGAATACGATTCTGCCTCATATAATTAACTACCGTCTCAACTCGGGCACAAAAAATGTAAAATTAATAAAAACAAATGAAGACATAAAATCAACAAAAAAAAAATAGGTATACAGTTTAAATTTATTGTATTTTAAATGATCTTAATGGAAATGTATGAAAAACATCCTGACATCGATGTCGAGAGTTAACATAAGTCACATGAGGTCTCAGCATGTACACCGAAGCGCTGCCAAATGGAAAAAGCTAGCTCCATGTCGTTAAAAGTAAAAAATTTTCAGTAAGCATTTAATCGAGACTTCTAAAAATAACATTACCTTGTTGAAAGGGATTTATTAAATTATTAAAATATAATGGGAAATTAATGGCAGATAGATTATGAAATACTGGGAAATCATAAAAAGTTAGTGATGTTTGTTATGTGCTATCATTAGAGTGTTTTATTATCTAAATTAAGTTATCGTGCTAATTAATAGTTTCTGTTACAGTAATAAAATTCATTACAACCTAAATATGGAATTTCTGAGAAAGCAATCATCAAATAATTTATCTAGACCACGGTAGTAGTGGTTTGGTGTAAACACAGGTTGAGATACAGAGCGGAAGTTGGGGTTCTTTTGGGCTTTTAATTAAAGCACTTCATTTAATTAAAGTTAACATAATTTATTTAGTTAGATGCGACACGATCTGAAGTTGTTGATGGGGAATAACTTACTGTTACACTGTTAGTCCTAGTTTGGAGTGGTCAATTGTTACGTACCTGCAACAAAAGAAAAGTAATTAGTTTTTGGTCAATTCCATTACGTACGAAACAAAAAGAAAGCTAGCAAATAATAGAAACATATAAAACACATGTGTAATGTTTGAGAATGAAACAAAATTAAATAAACTACATAGAATAGCCATGTGTGTGTTGGTTTGAGATATCCTAAGATATCTTAATACCACAATGCATTTAGCCCAGACTGGAAGCTTTATGTTGTCGGCGCCACTTTGGAGTAAATCGGAACACCCCAACAAAAACCAGATCGTCACGACGAAAATAGTTTTTTGCCGTCTTCGTCTACATATATAGAAAGGGACAATGGAAATTTGAAATATCTTTGCTGTGAGATTGTGTCAAACATATGGAATTTTCAATATAAGGTAGACAGTTAGGTATCTACATCTATTAGAAGAACAAGTGAATACAAATCTGGAGCAATAAAATAAAATTTAATATAAATTTTACTTTCATTGTATATTAAAATTTTTTACCCTCTCGTTTGAAAGATATAAAATCAACTTAATTTGTTAAATACATATTAATTTTATTCTTTTATATTAGTCATTATTAACCCGAGGCGGAGGTATAAGACTTTTATTGAAAGAGCAAGAAATTCTATTTTGGGGGGCAAAATTTTATTTTTGATTCCCTTCCTATATGGTTTCGGTGCTTTATAATAATACCTCCCTTATCAATTATTTTTTAAGAACCAAAAGGACAGCCCACCTTAACGAACTGCCGGTAAATAAAAATAATTGTTTGCATGTAATCGTTTCCCCCAAATTTTTTAATTTACAATTTAATAAATCAAGCGTTGCCGCGTAGTTTAATAAATTAAGTTAGAAATTTTGAATAATCAACTCGTAAATTTGGATTACTTCCCTTAAATACAAATTTTGCAATTAAACAATATTATTATGCAAGAAATAATTTTCAATAAGAATCTTGAAATATGGTTTTAATTCCCATTTCCAGTATATACTTCGAATGAACGATAATTAAGCAATATTTTATTATTGTCTTAATAATTTATTGTCAATTAATTTATAAACTCGTGACGCTCAAATGTGTTTTAATTTAAAAAAATAGACAAATTAAAGTTATAAATAAAATTGTTATTACAACAGTTGTCATAAATGAAAATTTAGAAACAACCGTCCATTTTCCGTTATGGCTTAATAAATGTAGACGTCTCCACTTCTTTAACTTAGTGAATTTATTGCTCCGTGGTCAGAAATAAATTATTATGTCAGTTTATTGTCATGGCAGAAGCAATTATTAACCATTTTTAGGTTCTTAATTGAAGTTGCGGTTTCGAGTTCAAAACATATTGGTATATATGCGGAGATAAATAGGAGTAGGAAAAAAGTGCTAGTGATTTCTAGATTCCTTTGACGACTATGTGTAAAAGGAAACAATTTTGTGTTCTTTTGCAAGAGCATCATGGCAAAACATTTTGTAAAGCGCTAAAAGGTAAAAACTGAGCTAAACGGAGGTAAGCATAATAAAAAGATTCATTTATCCATTCAGGCATATCTTAAATTTTATCTGGGCAGCTAACCTCAGATTCTGAATAGACAAAGAGAACTCCGTGCAGTTCCTCTCTAAAAATATGTAAATAGACAACACTTATGTTTGGATAGGTAGATAGGTAGATGAATACAGAAGCTTTTAATTTAAAATGGCGCTGCACGCAGCTGCAGTATAGCACCATGCGTGACTCACGTCATCCGTTCTAATTAGCGATAATTGGTTAAAATATTTTACGAAATGCTCCTGTCAAACATAAATTATCAAGCTATATTATTTTAGGGGGTAGTTTTAATGTTTTGGCACCAAAATTACAAATATGTCAGTTCGAAACTGGAACGTTTTCTAAAATGCTCTACTGCATAAAGGAAGTAGCGTTCGCACCGCAGAATTTTAAAAATTGTTGGAATCTAAAAATAAATTAGTTGTTAAAGCAACCACTACCTGAAAACCTTGTCAAACGCACACTACAATTTTCTGGACTGAAACCAGAAGCCAGGTAGTAAAATGCATGTTACAAAGAAGCGAATAGGTCGATTTTTTGTTATTTCTCGGCCACACGGAATATATGTACACCTTCAATTTTAGGTTTTATAAAATATGCACTTTCATGTTCGGTAATAATATCATTTTTTAACGGCAGCGATAGTTTATTGACACCCCTTTCGAAAAAATCTAGTTCAGTAGCCATAGTTTACAGTAGAAACCACAGTCGGTCGTAAATGTCCACCTATTCCCAAGAATTACTTCATAGTTTCTTATTTAATGCACCATAACACTTGACAACTTTGCGACTACCAACCTACTCAAGCTTTTCTATTAGTTTAGATTAGAATCATGATTCAGCATTTCAAGTTTCTGCAGCTCATGTCTAATTGGTACCTACATTGCCAACAAGAGGTTACATGAATGTTACATTAAACGACATGAATCCCCAGCATTTCACAAAACTTACCTGAGGGTTTAGAAATTTTCTCCTCAGTAAGAGTATTTTATGTTCAACTATTGAAAGAAAATTGACCACTTTGGATGTTTAGCCTGAAGATATGTATGTGTCACAGTTTTAGTCGAAGTCGTAGGTAGTGTACGGTTGATAATGACGAGAATGCAGACGATCCCACATGGACCGATTCTTGCGAGTGCCAATTATTCTTATAACTTTATGATATTGGTGTGGAAAGTAAATCATTATCAAACACGTGCGATGTTTGCACAATGTGTGCACATGTTTGCTTGTGCTATCACCCAAATTTAATGTTTATTATATTTTTTTTTTTCAATAATTAATTGATAATTTAGTATATTCGAGTGACTGTTTCACCACTTTCCTGTCATCTTGTCGGATTTTGAAATATTACTTTTTTGAATTATATCTATGTATACTATTGTATAAGATGATGAATCTTTGAAAAGTGTATAATTTATCGGTGTTCGACCTCACTAAGGTAGTATAATAATTATACTACTTAAATTCTGTAATAAAGTAAAGACTTTTAAAAGCATGCTTATAAAAATTCGTCCTGATTTTGCACATCATAGAGCGTGCAATTGTGATAAATCTATTTTCGAAGTAACATAAATGATTCTAGAAACTTAAAAATTTAGAATATATACTATCATTGAAATAATTCGAAAATTTAATTACGTCAAAATTGACGCGATAATTAACGGGAAGAGTTAATTGTCGAACTTGTCGAAGTCCGCCACTGCACGTGGATAATAAAATCCGTCAATTTTGAAAACAAAATAGGAGCAAAGGAAACCAAGTCAATACTTTAATTTTCCGCACGATATGTTTAAAAAAGCTCCTGCACAACTAAGCAAACAGTAAATACAGACTTTTAAAGCGATCGTTAAGATTCAAACAATTTTTTTATAAGTTGATGAAGTAAAGAATAGTTTTAATGGCCAAAATTTAAAAATAATTCCATAGGTATTTTTGGTAATCAAATACAAGCACGATTATGAAAGAGATAAGTTTGTGTTAAGTTTAAAAATGTACATTAGTATAGCATTAAAGCTTTATATTTATGACATGGCCGGGTTTCGTTCCTTGTTACGGACTTTCTGTACATTTTTACTGTATAATAAAATAAGAGAGAAACGGTTAAAAATTTAGTATTTACATTTTGGTGTCTAATTTCTATGGTTGACGATATTGGTTTACAATTAGTTTTGATTAATGAAACGATGGGCACTTATTTTAAAAGATGTGCTAGTCATTCCCCCTTATTAAAATGTGCCAAAGTTGAGGAAGATAATTGTAGCGGTACCAGAATTAGCTAAGTGATTAATGATCTTTAGCTTTGATGGCGATATTTTGTAATTGCTAGATTCATGGGCTTGTACATAAACGCTAAGTCATTATCTTCTGCCAGCAATTTACTTAAATATCTTATCTTGACTAAACATTCCGAAATTCAATAGAAAGATTAAATGTTAAAAACTTTTACAATTGTTCGGTTATCCTAATTAGCAATTGGTTTCCCTTTTGCCTCCTTCCTTCGACGACGAAAAAATTGCAGAGGTGCAGCTAGAATTGCAAAACAGCTCCAATACCTATTTTTTTATTTCCATATATTTAGTAGGCACCAAGAAAAAACAGAAATATTCAATTAATTCTATACCTAATCAAAACTCATTAATCAATATGAACATTAGAACAACTTCCTGATCGTGTAGTTATGGAATACCTACAGTAATTAACAACATGCATAATTACACTTGATTATGTATGTTTACATTTCACCTTGTACTTATCAATGTTCAAATATCAACCTCAAATAAAGTAGTACTTTAACCTTTCATATGTGTTACCCACCAATCGATTGTCTAAGGAATAATTTCCACAAATTTATAATTTATCAATTAAATCCATAACTGAAAACTCGCCTTCAAATCAATCCTAACCGTTTAAAATTGAAACAAACAAATTGACTAAATTATTAATCTAATTCTGGTTCTCGAAAGCAAAATATAGGTAGTGCATTAATTTTACAATGAGTCTGAAACGTAACAATTTTAAAACGAAAGTTTCTTCGGTCATAAATTTTATATGCCGAATGATCTGCAGAACTACCAAGTTTTAAATATTTGATGTTAAAAAAATATTGTGATTGGGAAGACAAAGTAACGATGAAGGTAAGCCAAAAAATTTAAATATAAAATTTTAGTTGAAATAAATGATCTAAAGCCAAAGTAAAGTTTCACTAGCAACGCGGAAAAGCTCACACTGAGCTTTAGTTAGTTAATTTTGACTTAAATTGAAAACTATGTGCGCTTTTTAATTGTGAATTAATTTAACTGGCTACCTAAATTCATAATTTCATTTACTCGGAAGTTTTGTGTTAATAAAATATCACAGAGGGAAATCTCTGTTGGAAAGTAAAAAGTTAAATGTCAGACAAGGAGACGGCAATACTGTAAAGACGTGCAGCAGGTAAGTGCACCCAACAAATTTTTACCATAAAATTAATAAAAGTTAATAATACCTTATAGGTAATAAATTTAGTACTCGTAAACTGTTGACAGCCAACCAACCTGTAAAGTACATAAGCAGCTTTAATCTTTTTCCACTATGCAGGTAAAATAACCGTCGATCGCAATTATTTGCAGACATTTCAAATAATAATTTAAATGAAACTTAGACTTAAAATTTGTCAGATAATTATTGAAAGTACGAAAATGATCGAAAATTCTTGTTTCTTGTATGCTTACCCCTGCATTTATCTAAAATACAGAAGTCAGTATTACAATAGCCGGATAAACCTGGTATAACATTCGACCTAGTATAACAATTGCTCCCAACAAGTTTATTCGACAATTGTAAACCGGCCCTTAAAAGGATTAAATTAGTCAATTTTGTAATGACATTAAATTTTTCATGGAAATTTTACACTTGAACTTGAGGTAAAACTTTAAAAAGTAAACGAAAATATTGTTTTAAAGATCAGAGTATAGTAAAATTGCGAACCCCCCGAATTATAAGATTTTAAAATAATTGAAAATAGATATATGTATTATGTGCGATAGATTAGTAGGTATGTAGTTAATGTTTAAATTGCATTGTAAATTGTTTGCTAAAATTCAAGTAGGTAAGTCAGATGGCATCTCGTTAATCCAGTCTTGCTGCGCGTCACTATTTAGATATCTATTTATTTATTTGACATTTGCGGTATATCTGCAACCATTACCAGATAATAAAAAATACAGTAATACAAACAGTGTAAAAAAAATTAAATAAATGTCCCCCGGTGTACAAGATCAAACTGAATCGAGATATGCCACTAACACTCTTTTAAAATTATTTGCACCGTCATAAACAAAATCTAAACTTTTGTTATATAAACGGTATTTGCAAAACTGATAAGACAAAAACTACTTATACGATTTCAGTCAAAATTATACGGAACCCCCGTGGTATTATCCTGCACAAAGTAAAAAATACTTCGTCCAAATAGGTATAACACAGCCGCTGAATTAAAAACCTCCTTCATTTTAAAACTCGATTAAAAATTGTTGTAAATAATATTAAGAGATTAAAATTCAAAATTTCATTCAAAAAACAAACTAAATTATAACCCAGCGGCTTTATTTACACGAGAGGACCTATTTTAGGTTCAGGCACAGATTAATGTAAAATCCAAACCACGTTATAATAATTTTTAAGTAATCAACAACTGAGCTAAAATATTCAAATATCATAAAAACTAACATTATATAAAGACAAAACATTAGTAAATCCATAAAAAAACCAGACATACATATTATAAACTTTTTTGGTTGGTCAAATCCATATTACTCATTAGAAAATATATCTTTTAAGCGAACATTTTATACGCTCAAAAGTTTATCTCAGAATACATTTTGAGGTGTTGTCAAAATTGTAATTTTATGCATCAAAAATCTTGTTCGAACAAAACTCCAAGTTCGCGCATTCATTGTTGACTCATGAATTGATAAAACATATACCTACGCAATTCATGGGAAAAGGCAACTCAAGTCTTCGGCTCATATCACGATACAACGACATCTTGTCTTGTAAACACAATTACTAAGGCACTGGAGGGTATTCCATACCCCCCAGACCTCCCGGTCTCAAACACTGAAAGTTTGTATAAATTTTCTAGGATTGATTTTATCAAATTGGAGTAATTTCTTACAGAGCAAATAATAAGTCTAGATGTCGTGACAGTAAGCACAAAGCGGTATGGAGTACCTCCAAGTATCCAATTAATTGCACGGAATTACTGTCGTGACGTTTTATAACAGAAATATACACAAGCTTTTGGTTTTTGGAACCGGAGAGTATTCCCAGCACCTCAGTACTCGCATTGAAAAGGAAAATTCAAGAAGAGAATCATTACAACAGTATTTATCAGTGTATCGGAGTATGAGTCGAGTAGTATTAGTAGTATGTGGCAGTATCATGTAGTATTAAGCACTAAAATGCAATATTATCAGTAAATTACTGTATTGAAAAAATTAGACATTACTGGCAGTATTGCAAGGAAATAATGGTAATAGGCAGTACTATGTAGTATTTAGTAGAAAGGCTAAATTCCTTTGCGTAAAGCCATTTGAAATTTATGCAGGTTCTAATAGCTGCCCAAATACAGTCCCAAGACTGTTGTAAACTGTATAATTATGTCACACACATACTACTAATGCTACTTACTGCTGATAATGCCTAACACTGCTACTCGATTAACCTGGTACTGCCGTTACTATCTGATACGCGCGAAATGGTAATGTAATGTACTATTAGTAATAAATGACATCGTTAGGCAATACCAAACAGTGGTAATGGCGCCAATTAATTATATTTCCTAGTCAGTCATCTTGGCTTTGGTCAGAGGTCGATCGCCTACGCACTGCATAGCGTATGGTAGGTATTCGAAAAAGATCAGCAGTAAGTAGTTGTAGTATTACTAGCAAGTGGCAGGGTTAGGCAGTAAGTAGCAGTATATCATTATTTTTCCGGGACTCATAAAGATCTAAAATACATCACAAATCAAGAATTTTGCTTACGGGAGGTGGGAAAATTTTTGAACGATATTCCTTTTAACTTTCAGAAAATTTGTCCCTTGTTTTTGCGCTTGTAACCTGTAGACTTTTAAAATGAAAAGCTGTAGACTGTAGAGATATGGAATAGAATTTACTATTATACCATTATTTCTAAAACTTATCGAGTATATTTATTATATAATTCAGAAATACCATATATTATGTTATAGTACTATTGCACTAGGTACAGCGAAAGTCAGCAGTAAGAATTAGGCCGCAGTGCAACTCCTTAAATTCAAATAAATTTTAATTTTTTTAAATTGGCAACAGAAATTAAGTATTTTTCAATTGGGCAATTAATTTGCGTTAGAAGAACTTGGCTTAACGAAGCAAATATGTTTTTATGGTAGTATAATATCTACATTATAGTAATTAATAAAAAGTAATATGGTTCACTTGCATAATACATATAAATGCATGTAATCACACCACATACAAGAAGTCGAGCGTTGTAATTGAGAAATTATATTGCCACACATGCTTGAGGCTAATAAGAGACTATTTTTATTATGCTTGTATCTAACATTGAAACGGTCACCTATTTAAGTGTTTCACTATTAACTATGAAGCGACTTCAACCAATTAATCTATTTCGTGTACCTACGATCTAAAACAAAAACAAACCCTGTTAACAAAAAAATCTACGCTTGCTCCTGCTTGATAATTGGGATAATAAAGTTGCATCGTATACCTTTGCTTAAATGGATAAACCTTGTGAATTTAGAACCCACACTAACAAAAAATTTAAAGCTGACAGCTTAACGTGGAGTCCGAACCACGATATCCAAATTTTCCGCTCTCGTCCCTTTGTCATCGCTTTATCTATAAGGACAGAATTAATTTCGGAAATAATTCGTTGGAATTAATGCATTAGGAATTAGAAATTAGTAAATAGAAATGCAATTATTCACTTAATCCTTTACTTTCCGTGAGAATAATAGAAAATCGACAGCACTTGTAATGCAGTTTAGCACAAGTTTACTCAACTACACTCTAAAAATTGCCTGTCGAAATTCTGGATAATATAATATTGGAAACTAAAATGCATAAACTCAAAACTTATTTTAAATGTCGTACCTGTGAGTTCCCTTTTCAATGCATTTAATTGGAAAAACATTGTAGAGTTCACTTAAATTAAAATGTAAAAACATAAACATTAATTTTTATAAATATTAAAAGTAATTTATGTTATATTTTAAATTATATTGGGAAATTTTAATTTCTACCCACGTTATTGGAGTGCAATATTTTATTATTAGATCAGTCGACTATAACCATGTAGGTTGGTAGTTATTTAGAAAACAAAAAAGTCCTAATTACATTGTAGAATCTGCATCTTGCAATAAGCAAACATAATTTTATTTTTCAGCAGGAATTCCTGATAGACGTGGAAAAACGAACCAAAACATCCGTTTAATTGAACCTATCGGCTCCATCTAAACTGTGGGTCATAATTTAAACCTTTTATTGAATTCCACCCTTACAATAAAATAAAACGATTCAACTCTTTGTGACTCACGTTGCAAGGGTAACAACAATTTTAAACTTTTCCAACCTGCAGCTTGAACCGATCCACCCTCGTAATGATGACCAACAAAAAATTAGAACTGAATTAAAATTTTGAAGAGCTTCAAATACGTGGATGTGAATATTTCCTTTGGTAGCCGCGGGAGACTAAACATGTTTTTGCCATAGTGACGCCATAAACAGAAAAGTTGGGGTGCATAATGCACCCCTTGGTAACGAGCAGTTTACACCTACTAATTTCCCTTAATTTTCACTTACAAGCACAATTATTTATAAAAAATAGTGGCGCAGTCTATTTTTGTAACAATTACCTTTTTGGAATAATTATTGGAAACGATTTTGGTTGAGTGGAAAGCTCATTAGTAAAACAAAAATGTCAACTTGAAACAAATCGTAGTTTTTCCTACGTTCAATATTCAGCTTAACATTTATTTGTGCTTGAGCTAATAATAGGCCATGAATGGAAAATAGTAGAAACTATTTTTATCCGATCCAAGTTTACTTAATCCTTTTATATTATATTATTTGATCGTAGATTTCACGTGGCGAAAGTGTTCTTGCACGACCGAATTGGGGCGACAGTTCAAGTTTAATCCACTCCAGAAATTTAAAGTTGCATCTCATATGCCCTAACAGCTGAAAGTTTCCAACGTAAACACCACGCAGGAAGTCAAAATAACTCAAGATCATCAAATTACGAGTATCATTAAGGCCCCCCAAGATGGATCACGTGTTTAAAATTAATAAGTGTTGATTAAGAGAGGATGTCTGAAAGCTCACCTCTATGATGTCTAACATGATGATTTCCCGTTCCTCCGCAGCATGGTTGTTCCAAATATTGTATCCAACTATTTTCAAATTCTGCACTTACTGTGTATATTTGCAATAGAATCACTAATAAGAACACAAATACTGCTGTACAAATTCTGAAGAAACTGTTTTGGTACATTTTGTTATTGCTTTCGTTTTAACACAAATTTATTTTTAATTTCCCTTTTTTTTAAACTACATATAATTACGCATAAATAGTTACTTGGCGAGTTTTAGCATTGCTTAGTTCAATGACTGGAAGGTAAACTATTTATACGTGGAATCACAACAAAAATTAAATTAAATTTTGAGAAAAAGGTAGCGGAAGTTCCACATTATTTATGGAAACATAAATTTAAATAACAATTGATGATTATTGTTTGTAACCGATAAATTATACTACGTAAATAAACACTTCTGCATCGCGATGGAGAGACATCAAAACACACATAATCTCTTCTCTCGAGTTAAGGTCGAACTGATACGAATAAGCGATCATCAAGAATTTTACTCATGGTGTTTGTAATTCTCGATTCGGCTTTTCATTCGGGTAATATCGCCTGCGCCATCGCCTAGGCGTCTAGTAAGCGTCTACTATTCCTATAAAACTCCACATCCAAACACTAACCTGCTAAAAAGCTTCTGGCGAGGTGAATATTAACTTAACAAATGGAAATTAGCATTCTAATTACGCCAAGTTTCCACTCATGGGCTAAAAATTAAGTCACATCACGTAATATAGTATTACTGTATCTGAAATTCCAAATCATAAATTTTCAATATTGGACCAATAGATTTTCCCATTTCAAATATGGGTTACTGCATTTTTATGCAAACTAAAATAAAGATTTCCATATATTTTATATTAATTTACTGGAAATAACTATAATATATTATTCATTTTTAATATTTATTAAAACCGAAAATCTAAGTATTCAAGAAATTTGTAAACCCCAGGCCAAACTAAGAAATTCCAGCTTCTGCCTTGGAACTCGAACAAGCCATTTCTGTGGTCACGATCAAGTTTCAAAATTATTTTTGCTAGTGCAGGTAGAAAATAATGGCTACATTATTTCCCTTCCTTATTAAGTAATATCACCCAAAACCATATTTTTAAAGCGTTTTCATATTTTTTCAGTTTCAATCAAGTTGGAATATGAAGTAAAAAGCACAAGATGATACTGACATCGGAAAAGATTTGCAGAGAAAGATGTCCCACTGGAGAATCAGTACAAAGAAAAGCGGAAATAAACTACTAGGAAGTGTAGAAACATAAGGGCGTATAAATGAAAAAGAAAGCTAAGAAAGCCTTAAAGATAAAATGAATCGAAGCATGAACAGAAGTTAGTAATAAAAAAGTTAACAAGATAAGTAATTTTCGATATCATTGCAGTAAGGGTCATTCTGTGAAAAAAGTGGAAATCCAAATAAAAATATAGCCGTTAATTTTTTAAATTACAGCTTTTGTGATTTAGAAAATCTTTATCGAGTGTAGTAATTTAAAATTAATGCACGAAAGAGTACAAAAATTACGACAAATCGTATAGATATATAAATACTGCTCCCATATAGAGAAAAAAATTGTAAACCGCAGCAAACCACGAGACATTTTCTTGTGATACAAAATTGAGTGAATTTTTTTAAATGTAAGTTTTTAACAGTAAATTTAAGGTTAAATTCGGAATTTTGAAACATTGTTTACAACAAATTACTAAATGATTTTGTATAGTAAGTTTACTAATTTCTTTTTGATTTATTAAATATATCAGTTTGATTTTAAATGCATTACTGTAAGAAAAGCTTAAATTGTGACTCTTTACTGAAGATGGACAAAATAAGTGTTTTGTTTAGAAACGTCTCAGAATAACAGTGCAATGTGTTCAAACGATCTCAGGAAGCATGGCCAGAATTCAATTTCTTGCTTGAAGTACTTTTCAACTATGTTTGTGAGTAGACAGAACAAATGATATTGCGAGAAGCTCATTTGAAAGTCCGTAGAGCAATGCTGGAATAAATCATAAACCATTGAGGAAGTAGGCTTTGTTTTGTGGTCATCATCCAGAATGGGCATATGAAAGAGAAATGAGTTCAGGTTATGTTGTAAGAGTGTGAAACGTCACATATTATGTAATATTCTCTTCACCGTGAAAAAAGATTTGTCGCCCTAACATCATTTTTAGTAGCTACAGCTTCAATAGAGCTTTTTCGCTGCAACAACAAATTTTCTGCTGCCATAACACAGTTTTTTCTATTCTGAATATTTTTTATTCTGAATAGAAAAAAATTTGTTATAGCAGCAAAAAATTTGTTGCAACAGCAAATAAAAAACTCAGTTAAAGCTATAGCTAATAATAGCTCTGTTAGAGTGACAAAATTGACCAGTGAGTTTGAGTTCAATTACTGATTATGCTCAAATTGTACTGTACTGATATGTTTTCTTAGAATTTCATTGCTACCTTAAGCATTTAGTGTCATAAACGTAGATACGCTACTTATCTGGAATTGCTATAAACGAGGGGTATCGCGGCGATTGAGTAAGGGAAACTTTACTTTCTGACTAGGTGGTCTTTCGAGTGCACATCGATTTTGAACTAATTGGAACTATTTTGTTAAAACTGCCAAATATTGGTTATGAAGTAAACTGTTATGATCAGTTGGAGTTGTGTAATCTCCATTTACGCGATTAGGCAATTATAGATTGAAAATATCACTGATATTTTATAGTCAGCGTCTAGTAAACTGTCCACTGGTAAAACATTGAATCTGAAAATTCCGTGTACTCTAAGATTTAAGTATCGTCAAAATACTGCAATCTTAAAATGGCAAAAAAAAGATACGTGACATAATTTTTCAAGCTAGTTATTACAATCGATAGGTTTTTCATTTACCAAGGTAGTGAAAAAACCAATTAAACTACACTTGAGTAGAATTTTATTCTGGATGTTCTTCAAATGTTCACTCGAATTTGGGTCAACACATTATTAACCAAGCACTTTCCAGTTTTCGTTTGGTCTGACATCGTTAGAGTTGACGAGTTGGTGAATCTCATCTTGGTTCTTGTAGTTATAGTTAAGTTCTAGATTGTAATATTAACAGTACCTTGTCTTGAAATTTGAATTATCTGTTTATTTCATTCTAATTTTAATTATTCATCAAAAACCATACATCAAATTAAACTTCTTTAAATTGTCATTTAACCAAGATGCATTTTTATGTTGTGAATAGTACCTAATAACGGTATACTATTGAAATAGTACCACTTCAATGGTATACCGATATAAATTCGACGTTGGTATTACTTGGGATTTTCTCTAAGATTGTTGTTTCTTTATTTCCAGCGAGAAACAAAATTATTTTCAGTGAATCAAATTAAAGAAAAAAATATTAAGTTAATATTCCATCTTGAACTCATACATTTAAATTTACCAGGACATCTCGAGTGTACGAAATAGTATAATATTATCAGTGGCGTAACAAGCAGGTGAGGGACCCGTGTGCGAAATTGTAAACGGTGGCCCTGCTTTTATAAAAAACAAAAAAAAAATTGTATACAGGATTCGAAAATCCGGCGATTTCCATGCAATTTCAGTGAATTTTAAAGAATCCCTTCCAAACAAAAGCGGATATAGAGACGAGTAACTAACCACCCTCCCCTATTTAATTTTATTAAATATTTTAAAAAATATGAGTTTTTTCTTTTTCAATTTTCTGAGATTGTCTAGATTTCCTAAAATATTCTAGAATTTTCTGTGATTCCCCACATTACAAGATTTTTTGGATATTTTTCTAAAATTTTCTACTTCCTCTAATTTTCTACATTTCCTAATTGTAAAATTAGTGACATTTTTATGGATTTTCTAAAATTTTTTGAGATTTCTTAAAAATTTCCCGCTCGTTTTTTACTAATAAGTGGAAAAATAAAGGAAAATTTGAGGAAATCTAGAATATTATAGACTGTGGTTTTTTGCTTTCTCTATTTTCTGAGATTTCATTGGCTTTAAAATTTTCTAGATTTTCTCGAGTTTTCAATTTACCAAAATTTTCTCGAGTTTCCTAAGATTTTCTTGAAATTTTTACTGATTTCTTAAGATTTTCTATATTTCTACAAATTTTCTAAGAATCTGTTTCTTGAGATGTCTTGGAATTTTCCAGAATTTCTTCAGATTTCCATTCACTAGTTGTACACACAATTTTTCCGGCGATTTCCCTTTAGTTTTGTACTAACTGGAAAACCAAAGGGAATATCGTGATATACAAAAATTAAAAGAAATCCAAGCAAATTTTGGGGAAATTCTAAGAAATCTTAGTAAAACTTAAGAATGCTATTTTCTTCTTAAGGAAATCTTGGAAAATTTTTAGAATTCATCTATTTATCTTTAGAACAATTACAGGATTTCTACTTCTTTGGAAAATTTGGAAAAGTTATGGAAAATTTAAAATTTCTCTAATTTTGTCAGGGAATTTTTCGTTTTTAGTGCCAAGTCAAGCAAATTAAATTTTCAGCCGAGGTATTTTCAATTTTCACAAGTTTTTCTTCACATCATTTGAACATAATTCCTGGGGACCTGGGCTATTCTATATCTCCTCAGACTTCAAATAGCATCTAGTTGTGCACCTCCAATTTTTGAGATTTTTATTAAGATTGAAAAGGTCACTGCACCCGGTAGTTTCGCCACTGAATATTATACATCATGGGACTAAGGTGCTACTTTTGGCTGACGCCTCGTGTAAAAACCTTCGCACGCGGGATGAAAAGCACTTTAGTCCCAAGGTGTATATAGTACTATTTTTCACAATTTTCTACAAATGATAAATTAGATTGATTAATAACTAAATTTGAGATTTTGAATTTGCAATAACTCGAAAACGGCGCTAGATATTGAAAAACCAAGCAAAAAATTTACCCCCCAGCGACTTGTCGTAGGAAGCCGTATACAAAATTTCAGATCAATAACGCGCAGTATTGCACGCAAAAAAAGATAGTACCTACTTTACTTCCGCAAAAGTGGGAGTTCCCAAAATTGTGAAAAAGTTTACTTTTAATTAGTAGGGTCAACAGGGGGCCATGGTAAATTAAAAACCAATGTTAATTTGTTTCAATTAAGTTTCAGAGGTTTCGTTCAATCGTAAGATGCTGTAGGACTTAAATCCGGATAGATTCAAAATTTTATTTGGTTGAGTCGTAGACTACTCGGTTGCGATGTCGTGTAGGCAAATAAATAATTTCATTCTTTTAAAATTTTAATATTTGAATCCTTTGTTAGGTCTTTGTTCTTACAGTAAATAGAATGAAAATCGTAGAAAATAGCGAAACATGCCAGCCGTTCCTTAAAAAAAAATTATTTAATAATATAATGTTTTGGTATAACTGAATTAAATTAAATCGTTTGAAACTTTTGAAAAATTTGAAACTGTTTTTTGTGTATATAGTGCGGCTTCCTGTTCCAAAACCAATAGGTAAAAAATTTAACCACGTAATTATCCCGAACAAGTAGCCAAAAATTTAAATTTCGCAACGAGAAAATTTGGAATTTGAGTAAAGCAGGTTCGATTCGAAAAGATTTAATTGCTGTAACATTTGGCCCGCGTCAAATTAAGTATAAATTCACTAAACAGAGCCAGCTGAGTTATTCAATTAAAATTTAAGAATTTCAATTACGGTTAATGTTTGTTAAAATTCATTAGGCAACATTTAATCAAAGAAAGGCTGCGGAAGATTTTATTTTCTAATAATATTAATTTTGTATTTTCTTTTATTAAAAATAATTAAGTAAGTTATGGGACTGCATGGAATCTATAATGGTCTGCAGACGTGAAGAAAAACACTTCATGTATTTTACTTTGACGGTAAATTATATTTATGTTTGTTGAATGAAATAACCTAGTCGTGCAATGTTTATAAATTTGCTGTAAAATTAAGAAAATATATAAATAACATCATGTGTTCGTGTGCTTGCCTGAAGCGGATGCATGATTTGACATCTCAAAGTTTTAAAGTAAAAAGATGTAAAAGAGCCAAAGAATGGCGCTGTACATTCTTTAATGCACGTCGAGATTTACCCATTTGTCCGCCCTGATGGGGGCATCATAACTGTTGCATTATAAAATGCATCATCTCGATTCATCAATAAATTCTCGCCTGGAACAAACAAACACCTCGCGAGTTCAATTTAAAATCTTAAATTGATTGATTGCATCATAAATCACCATCATACCGACTCAACTGGATGTCTCGCAGCCAAAGAACACATTTACTCTTTCAGTTTTACATGGAGGTTATTCTGTGCTTTTAGTATATTTAATTGAAGATTAGAATGCCTAATCGAGATATACTGGATACGGACCGTATTACATTATCAAGAGAAAATGTAATCTGCAACGCCACTACACATTTATGATTTTTACGACTACAATACTTCAAGTTAATGCAATTTAAATTTTTTTTTATTTTCGTTGTCAACTTCTTCTTCTTTAAAGGTGAAGTAAATAAAATTATGTTTATCCAAAGTACTTAAAGAAGAATAATATAATCGTATTTAACTTGAAACGACGCTTAAAACACGAATGTATCTTGGAAGTTTTCAAATTTACCTCACCTACTTTCTGATTACTTCAACCTTATGTACCAAAGTTAATTTACTCAAACTTAAACTAAGCCCAACATGCAGTGTAAATTACAAAATTGTTAACCTAGACAATCCATTCGAGATTGATTCAACTCATTTCCAAGATTAAAGGAGGCACTGCATAACTGGAGGCTTTCGTATTCATGAAACATAACCAAACGTTCAAAAAGAATATTAAAAATCCGTTTGATTAATGATAACTAAACTTTACATTTATTAAAAATTCACTTAAAATTTCTTTTAAATTGGAAGAAATATCTTATTGATTTAGCTAAACGACCGACGACGTTCTTACAATATTCCAAATATGGATACTGGCGATTATTGGATTAAAATGTTATTTCACGTGTTCCTTCAGGTTAAACAGGATGTTGGTATTTTACCACGCGTTAATTTATGAATTCTAGAAGATTTTCGAAAATACCAACTTATAACCACCACCTGTCGACTCGATCACCAAGGCCAAGCAGCTGATGCATGGTAAAAGAGAAGGCGTGCTCAGGTAGTTCTCTTGTAGTAAATTATCGATTGATTTAAACCAACCAACCTCAGAAAATAATTACCACCGACATGAGTCGGTCTTAATGTCTTCATTAACAAACTGAAAATGTTTGAGAGTTTTTGTTGGATTAGTTTTGATTTGCGGCTCCTTTTTACGAAACCAAACTTGATTATGATGTTAAAACCTCACCTCGATTTCAAAACATATAATTTTCCTGCTCCGAATGAAACAAAAGGTACGATTTTTTGCACTTGGGAAATCGTCAGAACCATTAGCTCCTGCCCCGAAGGTTGAATTAATTATTAACGACATTACGACATCAGAATTTAGCTAGAACAAATACAGAACTTTTTAACCCTACCCGCTGGCACCAACTACCCATATTATCATCTATACCATAGAAGTTCTGCAGGTATTCTTATTATTAATTTAACGAAATGAAATAAATATTTCAGTATTCATCACATTTTTCTCTCAAAATTTCTAAATTTGTAAGCGTCTCGCATTTTAATTAGTTTGCAATTTTATATTAAGCAAACCTCGTTTAAAATATTGAAGAAAATTCCTGAACAGAAAAAAGTAAGAAGTGAAATTTTGAACGAGTTAAATTTAATTACCGTTTGAATATTAAGCATTCATTTTCGACTCGTTCTTTTTTATTGCCGGTGATAAAATAGCAAACACGTCGTCAAAAAAATTAAATCTTAATATTAAAACTTAGGTCGGCAGGAACGGGTGGAGATATTTCGGAAAATGTAAAAAATCTCGAATAACTCTTGTAGAAAGAATTTTTCAAATTTTAGTTTTCAAAATGAGTACCACTCAAAATTCAACTTACCAGCTAAAAATGTCTATGAAGCAAAATTAATAAGTATTAAAAAAAATTGTTAGTCGCTAGACTGTTAATAATTCGCATGTAATATTCGGGATAAAAAATCCCGCAATTCTTTAGTCATGTCGATTATATTGGGCAAAAGGTATTCTATACCCCTTAGACTCTGTAACAATTTAAATTTCGTGCTTTGTACAATTTCGGTTTTTTAACTAAATAAATAAACTCTAAAAATATTTTTTATTTGTATGTTTACAAAATCAAAACTATATATTACTTAAGGAAATGCCAGAGGCCTTGCGGACTCAGGACAGAAGTATTTAGGCAGGTTTTAATATTTTAAAGATGTTAACAACACTCTCTGAAGAAGACATGATCAAGAAAGCCTGGAGTATTTGATAGGGAATTGAACTCACGAATGCATTATTGATTTTATCTTTTTTTAAGCAAGGTTGGCACCCTACTAAAATAAATCATTAGTGCTTACAGAACCAACAGGTGCCAAGACTAGATGTTTTGGCACTTATTTGGAAATATCACCTGATTCAAAAGTAAGAGGAAGAATGATATACTAGCGTCAAGTGTACATACAATTTGGTTGTACTTTCAAGATTTATTTAAATAATAAAAATATTATATAAGATTGCGAGTCCATTCTGCTTTTCTAAATAATATTTCGCTGGCTAAAATATAAATAGCAATAGTAAAAGCAAAAAATTGCACTTTATCAACCATAAAACATATTTAAATTTTTGATTAAATTTTCAAAAACGGAAAGCCTTATTCCCACACCTACAAGTATTTAATCAGATAAGACACAGGTACAAATTGATATTTTTTATTAAAATTATGTTTTTGCTTGCAGGTCATAAATATTCTTTCGCAAGCAGGATACGATCCGCTAGCTGGACAGCGCTGTCCTAGATCAGAAATTTAGTGGATGTGTTCACAAAAAGGCCAATCCATACGGATTTCATGCCATTCCACCATACTCGTCTAGCTTTTTATGTATTTTTTTCTAGTTCTAGGTATTAGATTTATTTTACTGTTTTCAAGAAATCGCCTGCGGCGCGGTGCATAGATTTTCATTACAATAAAAATTAATGTAGATAAGTAGAGATAATTAATAAGCATAATGTAATTAGTAATAATCTAATAATTAATTTAAAACGTGAGCTGGCTGGTTGGCGTCGTGGAAGATCGATTAAAATTTTTCCTTGACAATATTTTGATGGTAGTGGGTTAGACGGGTAGGTACATTAAAAAAGCATAAAATAAATATAGGATTTATGGAAAAGAGTGTTTAATATGTAAACAGAAAATCAATCAGAACGTAAAGTAAATGTAAAGAAATTTTCTATTAGTAAAAGTGAACAAGGGTTCGATGATGTAGGTTTTCAGTCGATGGAATAAAATCGACAAATGAGTTTGTTTCTTTTATCAATAAGCGAAGTAGGTAAATAAAACGTTTTGCAAATATTCCAATCAAATATGTTTTTACGAACATTTTGTGTCAGACAACTTTTATAGGATCATACGGTTTTATATCCCACTGGAGACTTTCCGACTGATGTACGATGTTAGATTTGATTAAGAAAATTTTCGCAATAAAACTGAAAACGGAAAAAAAGAGATAAAAGCAGTAAAAGAAACGAAGTCTAATCGAAGTTCATAGGTAGAGTTTTAACCATTCGAAGCATCAAAAGGGGTTGATCAAGACAGAGTAAAGCCGCTTTGATCGGATCGTAATTTAGCATCCAGCAGGAAATTTACTCTCAGGACCGCGAGTACGGATTAAAATTATTCCGCTTTTCTAAACGCCACGTTTCTGTCCTATGCACTTTCACTTCCAAAATTAATTCCACCAATACCGGAAGAATTCGTTTGTACCTTTTTTATTATCACGTTGGATCAACTTAGCTAACATGCAGATTTACGACTTCCAAAAGCGACACGCCGATTTATTAGATTTAATTAAAAAAGAGATACAACTCGATTATTCTTGTTTAAAAATCCCAATTCTCATATGCCATCGAAAATACATTATTTTTCAACTCACGTATTAGTTTTTGCACGTCCGAGTTGTCTTTTTGGAATAAAAATTAGATTTTTTACTTATACATGCACTTGCTTACATTATTTAACGTGTAACACGTTGCCTTTTCGTCCCTTATCCTTTTACATTCGTAAGAATGCGAAAGCTTATTTTAAAGCTTTTTGGAAAAAAATTCTTTTGCTTGGATGTTGGGGAAAATATTTGAACTTGGATAACTCCATCATCAAAACAATTCCCGTAAGTTTAATTTATTTATAAGAAATAAAGTTGCGCGTCCCGAAAACTTCTCTAAGGGTTGAGTTGATTTCGTAGAAACAGGAAGGAAAAGTAAGGTCCTTCCGGCTACCATCTGACGACGACTGCGAGGCGTTCTTGTTGACTGACGCACTATTTGCCCTTTCGGTTCATTGAAATGAACCCCTAATACAAGCTAATTAATTTTTGTCGATGGTCATTCACAGTGACGGGAAGTTTTGATCGTGGATTGTTCCGAAAGTAGTAGTACTGCGCAATTATTTGTTATTTTTAATACCTTCGTGACCAAAGTCGGAAAAATGTAATCTGTTATTTACACAAGTACATGAAGCGAACTGTATATAATAATTGCAGCGCAATGTCTGCCTATACGTCTACACGCATACTTTTGAGTCACGATAATACTTTAGTAATCATTACCTTTCAAATTAATCACATTAGGAGAAAATATAAACGTTCAATTTGTCTAATAAGTGGAAATTCTTGGAAAATCGATAGGTGGGAAAAACAGCCATCCATTAAAAAACGTTTGCATCAAAGAGATTAGTTAGTGTCTGTTTTCAATAGCCACGAAGTTTTTGTATCGGTTGTCGCTAAAATAATTAGTACCTATGCACATAAATCCTTGTCAACGACAAATGACCTAAACTACCCCTAAAGTATAGAATTACTAGACTAGGAAAAACTAAATCTGGATGGTGTCCGCACGACTGCCTTTCGGTTCAAACCTTATAGCAGCCACTGGCGCGGTTAACGTAAGACAGACTTGGCCAAATAAAAAAGTTTAGATTTCCACATGCAATTTACAACAAATTCAAATGTGAAAAAGCAATTCAAATTTTAAATTTCTTTGAGGTAATAAAGTGCAACAAAAGTTATGAAAGCGAAAGATGCAGAAATCAAAACCGAAGAAAGTTGCAACCCCTGATCGAACCAATAAGAATTGGAAAACGTGTTTAGAATGTATAATTTTACGACTTGTGGTTCGGAGCATTTTCCTCTTGTTGGATTCATAAATCATTATTTCGTTTAGTGAATTGAAAGGAAACTGGACAAATAGAAAAAGTTGGAAGGGCTGATTGAAATTTGAAGTAACAAGTTGAAATGAAATATGAAAAAATTTGCTCTTTTCGTAATCAATGTTATGTCAAAAACTTGCGATATTCAAATATAAGAAAAAGTTTGGTTCGAGTTTTTTGTTTTGATGCATTAGCTTGCGTTCGTGTGAAAATGGAATATCAATGTAGAAATTAGTATTTTAATTGAATCGAGCTTTGACTATGGGTCCGCAGATACTAATAAACTTTCTGAATAGTTAGGCGATAGTTTGAAACGTCCGAAATGTTGCAGTAGTTGCAGATTATTATTACATTTCTCGTTAATAGTCATAATTTACGTTAATATTACTGCAACAGAGCATGTGCCCAAATTGGTAGATGACATAAATGCGCAATAATACAATAATACAATAATTGAATTGTAGGTATTTAGCTACAGGAAGGTAGTATAAATGCGTATACTGCGCGGTCTCTAAAATGTAATAATCACTTCGGCGTTTATAAAGCGATTAAATTAATGCCTCCATGATTAGGAAAAACTTGAACATTAATTTTGTGTTCATCTATACTAAATCACTATAAATTACATCACTTTATACTATGGTATACGATAATTGTATCCTACTACTCTTTATCTCCGCAAAGTCAAAGAAATGCACACGAGAAAAGAACGCAAAGAATAGAACTTGGTAATAAATCTGTCAGCTATACATGGGTAATCCACGATTGGAAGTTCTTTTACACCTCCACCTTTGTCTGCACGTATGAACACACTTACACAAATTTTAATAAGACTTAACTTTAACGATGTATAAGCTCGAGAACATATTTCACTCACACGAATAAATTAATAAAAATGCCTTGCTTATATGAACCGCAATTTCTATAGAATGTTGCCAGATTAACACACAATTTATCAGTTCAAATGTGTGCATATTAAGCGTTTCGAACATCCCGCCTATACATAATATGAAAATTTATTTTTCAAATTTGAATAAACATCCCACAGCTGACAAATTACGCACTCTTGTTATGATGCTTTCCCAATTCCCAATTGAAGTGCCATAAGTTTTCAAATATATTTAACAAAAACCAACTTATTATTACAATTTAATATTAATAATTATTCGGATTATTAGTTTTTCCAATTGCACAATGAAACCATTAATCTTCTTCTTTTGTAGCGGTCTGAAAGACAGCTAAATTTGAAACACTCTGAAGACACATGATTTAATCATATAGAAAGTTACTCCAGAACAAATTCAACTAAAATTAAGTTAAATGAATTTTTGTTTTCATATATTCCTAAACCCTCGGTCGAAACATTATAATAATTGATATCACCTAACTATAGTACTTACAATAATTTGAAAAGTACTTTTTCGTAGAGGTTTGTTGATATAATGCGGTAATCGCAGGCCATCTTTTTTTAAGTTAGCACATGATATTACGTGCATCCATGTACAATTCTACCACCAGACTTTCTGAATATTAGAAATAATAGGAGATGGATAGTATCGTTTCTTCCTAACTTTAGAACGAATGCTCCAATTAGATGCAGCCTTAACTAAACGATTAAAACTACTCTGCGGTAGGTTTTATTAGTAAAAATATAGCAAAAATTTGGCGTCATATTGGATCCGCCATATTGAACTAGTACAAAAATTTTCTGATACGAATGAAATTTAAAATGTAAATTTATATAAATGAAATATAGAAAAATATAATTATTATTTGATTTCAGCCATATTCAATTACACAAATTATTTTTAATCTCTGGACCAAAATTATTACAAATACAAAATAATATTATGTTTAATTAAAACAATTCCACTAACTAAGCTTTCCACATTCTAAAACTTAACTCCAGTTTCACTTTATACAAGTACTATTACGCGAGGAGCTGCACTGGAATCCATGTAAGTGTAAGTTAGTACTTATACTTTATACTCATAAGTACTCCCTGGACGTAATAGTTCAACACAATCCAGGTTTAGAATTGTGGAAAGCTTAGTTAATAAAATTAATTCTTTTCTTTTTAAAAAGTTTATTAGTCTTTAAAATATTCTATAATATAATATTTATGGCCTATTAAACTATATTTGGAAACTATATCTTTTTGACTGCGCTGCTTGTTATCCTTATTGTCGCCTTGAATGCAGATATGCTAATATTTGGTTTAGATATGTTCAAGTTTTAATCTAGTTAATTAAATAAAAAATATTATGTAGTGACATCACAGCTTTTCACAAAACAAAATAAATAAGATGCCCAAATTTGATGTGCTGACAAATAGCTTCTGCCATTAATTGCGCTTCTCAAATTAAACCAATCAATATAATTTAATGTCAATTACTAATTGATTAAGATACAAAAGTACAAATTTCCTGTTTCAACATTTATAGGAAATGCAACAAAATGTTCAGGAATTATCTATTGATATGTGATCTTAAGTTGGCTTTCTTAGAAAGGTGGAAGTCGTATAATTCTCATATTCTTTAAAAAATTTAAAAAAGATATTCTCCAAGTCTCCAAAAGTCTCTAAATAGTCTCCAAGTCCAATTCCTAATTGGTTTCTAAGGTTACCTACTCTATTAATCAATTATAATGGATCTTAAAATTATAAAGACTTTCCTAGATGGTGTGCTCCAGTAACCTTCCTGTACAAAATGAGAAACAAAATGAATTATTATTCAGAATGTCTTGTGACATTTAAAAAGCACTCTAACTTCTTCACTTGAATAGTTCTTGTGATTTCTTTGATTTTATTTAATCTCTCCATAAATTTTGCATTTCCAGATTATTCTTGGTATTCGTCTACGTGTGCAGATTTTAAGTACACCTGTGCATTGATTTTTGTCGTTAAATTTACTAATCTTGTGAACAACCTTTGGACCACATGATCAGAAGAATGTATATACCGCGAAAAAGCCTCAACTGAGTTTTTTTCCTGCTACAACAAATTTTCTGCTGCCTAAAAAAGTATTTTCTGTTCAGAAAAAAAGATTAGTTGATTGAACAAATTTTCATATTCTGTAAGAAAGAACTTTGTTAAGGCAACAGAAAATTAGTTGCAGTAGCGAAAAAACTCTGTTGAGGCTACAACTACTAAAAGTTATGTTAAGGCGACAAACCCTTTTTGTCTCTTGTATTGCAATATTTACAATATACATACGATTTCTTGTATAACTGCAAATATATCAATACTATTTTTAAATTAAATTATTCACTATTCCTTTATAGTCTGAAAATACTTCCGAGGTTCAGATTATTGTGGAATAATTTTGTAACTGAACACAAATTGCATTATCTGGAATAATAATAGAAATAAGAAACTGTATTTTTCCATAACAATTTAATTTTTTGTATGCAAACATTGCATGGCGTAGTACCTAGGTACTTAGATGTACCACGAAAACAAAACTTCGGTAGATACAATTACTCGTTAAAATGTAATAGTGGTGCAGTTGTTTTGTAAAAATGAATCTACAGATATAACTTGCAATTAAAATAACTTTAAGTAAACATTATCTCTAATATACTTAATACTTATTTGCTAAAAATAAAACTTTTAGCAAATTTAACAAAGATGTCAATTTAAATTTTCTTCAAGTTTTTCTCGACTTGTAAAAGTAATTTTTTCCCGATTGGTCGTTTTTTTATTATTATTTTTAATATTAACTTGTATTTTTAATTTAAACTTTGAAAATGTAGTTAAATTATGGATCAGGTAGTGAGAAATACAAGTTTCTTTAATTTTCCAAACCTGAAGCGTGTTGAAGCTTTTCATACGAAAGAATGTAGCGATCATTGATTAATTTTGTAGACTTGGAGAAAAATTTTCCCTCTTTAGATGCAGAAGCCGTAGTAATTTATACGAAAAGTTCCCAAATTACATGTTCGCTACAAGTTATCCTATAATTTATAGGACGTGAATAAATTAATTTTTAATTAGAACGATTTGCACAAGTTAAATTGTGCTGTAATAATAGTTCGCACAACCGCCTATTTCTGTTGTTAATTTTCCTTTAGCATATTCCGTCGAGGTTCTATCAAATGCAAGAAACGATTTGATCAGACAAGTAACATCTTAATACAATTTGTATTATGGCAAAAACTCTGATTTGGGTATATGGAATTTGATTAGTTTAGTAAATTTACCAGAAGCAAATTGGAATTTCAATTGAAGTCGTTGTCAAAAGTGAAATTATAAAATGTACAGACAAAAAGGCACAAGGATAAGTTCCTCGTTAATAATGAAGACTACACTTGATAATGACAAAGATTCATTTGGAAAACTGTGCATATACCTGCCAAGATACCAATTAAATTGGAATTATTTATTGCTTTTCCTTTTTAATTTACATACTGATTGGTTAGTTTGTTGATCTTGAGAAAAAAATAAAAAATTGTTGATTATGTGGTAGAGTGACGATGTACGGATTTAAATAATATAAATATTTCTTCATTTCATGATTAAATCAGAATTCTTGTTTCTAACATTTATAATTAATGTTTTAAAATTCTTGTCGATTTTCTTAAATATGCAAATTCCTGATATTAAAACTCAACATAAATTTTTTTACAAAGATTCTTCTCGATGCTCCAACTTGTAGATAATTAGTTGTAAGGTAAATACCGTATAAAAAGTTGTCAGATCATTAAAAAGTGGTAAATTATCGATTTTAATTAGATACTACAAAATTTTCTAACCAGACTGGGAATTATCTTCAAGCGTAGATTAAACGCAAAGTAACTAAAAATGTAATACCAGAAATTGAAATGTCTTGTAACTGAAAGCTAGAGGTAATGGCATCTTTACAACCTTTTGATGTCGAGTCATACCATGAAAATTGAATTTCTCAAAAGCGTTTTACTTTCATGCATGCCTTTAGTCTTTGCGGATGATAAAATTTGTGACCGAGCGACTGGTAAAGAAATGGTAAATAAAATTTCAATTACTTATATGATAAAATTTAACCTAAGTAACTTACGTGCACCACTCTTAAAATTCCATTATCACATACCTGCAACAAAAAGCCAACATTAGATTATTAAATTACAATTTATAATTATTATTAAAGCTCGAGAGTGGTAATGACAGCTGTTATCATAATGGAATTAACCCACTTGAACCACAAATCTGGTCATGACTTGTGGTTTACTAACAAGCAACATCGTAATAAATTTCGGACGCCATAATTTCTGAATAATTTACAATAAACTACAAAAATATTTTAATTAACACAAAATTCAAATAAAATAAACAAAGCTTTAATTAAATACATTCTCTAAAGTTAGATAAAATTTATTAAACTGTTTAAGTGCTGTAAACAGCTTCAAGTAGGTGGATGGGTTTCAAGAGATGATATTATGTGTGTGTGTGTTTGTTATGGAAAAGTCGTTAATGGAAGGAAACTATTTTATACAAACAAGAGTTTGTGTAAAAGCTGCGTATGTTTGTTGAAACATATTCACGTATGATGTTATTTAAATAAATACAAATTTGCCGAGACCCGAAAATTTAGCACAATACTTTCAAGAAGATGGTGTCGTGGGAAAAAGTCAGCAGAAACTCAAATTTGTATGAAAAGCAATTTTTATGAGCTTTACAAATAATAAACGTAATAATGATTAAAAAAACGTCAATTGAACTACACGAAGTTCACTATGTAAAAGAAGTTGTTGCAGTGTAAATTATTTGTGCCGTGGGTCGGGTTCCACGTTAAGCTGCAACTCTTTCTTTTGTTATGTTTAATTCGAAAATTGATACCATGATAAATTGATTTTACTTTTTGAATTAATTTTTTTGTCATTTCCTTTAACTTTTCAAGATTTTCGATTTATTATTATTTTAACTATTCAAAACTTGAAGTTGAAATATTTAAATATTGGTTTTTCAAATTTTAAGTAGGTTCACTTTATTGTAAGTTCCAGAACGACGAATATGAGGCAATACATTAAATTGATTTTAATCATGTAATTTTTGCAAATAAACTACAACAATAGATTACCAATTTTTTGAAAAACAATTATTTAATGCACACATATCAAAGATAATTGAGAATAAAAGTTAAGTAAATAGAAATAACAACCGGTGAGAGACATTGTTTGCTCAATCAGTCAATCGACTCAATCACTGAATTATTTTCAAACAATAATTTTATGGAGAATATAATAATAGAAATTGAAATATGTATGTAGGGTTTTTGAACTAAGCATAAATATCAAGAAATCAATATACAGATGTGGATGGAGTCCAAATATTCTAAATTCACAGATAGTAAATAAGCAATTTTATTGGTTAGCTTAGATTTTGTTAACGTGATTTTGATTAAGGATTAAGGAAAAAGAAATATGTATTGGTTTAATGCGCAGAATTATTAAATTAAATGTGTAGAATATTAACCAATTATTATACATGTAGGTGTAAACTGCCCCAATCCATCACGTAGCTAAAAATGCTGTGAACTGGTAAACTCTTCTTTGAGAAAAAGGTCAATACTAATCTCACCTCTAAACTTCTCTGAACTCGTTATGGTATTAATATTAAATTTTTTAAAAAGGGTAATGTCAACTGCTCTTCAAGCTACCTGCATAGATATTTTTAAAATTACTAAAATAATAATATAAAGAAAAATCACATTAAAAAATAACTTAAGAACCCATGTTAACCTAAATTTTATCAGTATATTATTTAAATATTAAATTATTAATAACAAAAATTTAATCCACCACCATTTAAACCTAAATTTAATTTTTAGTGAAGATATCTTGTTTTATTTAGTCTGGTTTTGGCCGACATGGTAGAATTGGTGAATCATTTTAATTATTAATTAAATATATTAATAATAATAATATGATGTTATTGAATCTATTTGCCTGGATCCCATGACTTAATATTATTCTGTATTGAATGGGATTTGGTGCTATAAAAGCAAAACTGTTGACTTTTAGTGTAAATGATTCAGTGCTTATTTAAAGAGCGTGAAATTATCTACAAACTAAATTCTAACTCTTTATTATCTAAAATTTCAATGCAGGAATAAAGTTAAGTAAACAAATTTTTATTTAGAATTTATTTGTTTTGATTTTTCCTGAAAAATCGGTAACTTTTAAGTAAAATATTCTAGATAGCGAAGTAACGGACTAAAAATTTAATATAGAAACCTTTTAGAAAATCAATTCGTTACGTAGAAAAGTCGAAAATAGTGAGGAAGATACCGTACCTACGAAACGATAAATTAAATTCACAAAATTTATTCAGCTTGAATAAATAAAGTTTAAATAAAATTGAATATAATGAAACAAATAAAAAAACAAAAATTAATTTTAATCAATAAGAATGACCATCTCTACCTACTACTTTTGTAAAGTAGTGGACAAATATTGTTAAAAATTGCTAGTAAAAAATATTTACTAGACTCAAGTTATAGCTCATTAAATTTTTATCTGCGGAGAAAAACATCAATATTTGGTAGAACATTTCGTTTCAGAATTAAAAAGTTCCAGAAGATATTTTTACTTAAAAGCCGTCGAGTTCAGACTAAAAATATATTGCAATCTATTTTGTTGCTAATTTCATACTTATAAAAAAATACCAAACCGTTTGACGAAAAACCAATAGTTCCATGCTCTGTTTATATGTATTTATAATATTGTCGTCTTTGAAAATTTTGTAAATATTTATTATTTTATTTATTTTGAATTTTTGTAAATAATTTTGAGTTTCCTTCGATTTCCCGCCAACTAGTTAAGGTGGCAATTATAAGGTGGGAAGAAATTTTGAAATTTTGACTTGCGATTTGTGTATTTGAGTTTTGCGAATACATTAACTTGGAATTTGCATAAGTTGATTTTGATTACATTAGGATTTGAATTGTCCCATTTTTAGACAGAATTTGATTTATTTTGAGATTTGGAATTTTGGAAATTTTATTTAAATATCATTTAAATCACCCACCTAAGAGATCCTTCATTGTAGGAATATCTTAATTTTGAATTGTAGATATTCAATTTATATTTGGAATCTGAACCACGGTGTAAATTCTCTGTCGGCATGACTGCACTGGTTCAAAACAAAGTAATGTTAAATTATCATATCTCTGACCAAGGGATCTGGAAGATTATGATGTGTATATTATTATAGGTTTATACTGGGGCATTACTCTCCAGGAAAACTCCAAAAGAAATTTTCCTAAAAACTTGGGAAATTCAGAGTAGGTTTCATTACGAGTAGCTCTTAAGTTCGCAATCTTATGCTTGTGACAAGAAGAGTTAGAAAGTCAGCAGTCAACAGAGCCGCACCAAGTGAAGATAGGAATCATAAATCATAACTCTATGGCAAGTGCGAAAAAGGCTAGACTTTTAATTAGAAAATGGTTTATGCATAAGATTCCAAATATATTAAATTTAGAGATGCTTTAAATTAAATTATATTGATTTAAACTGTGCAATCAATGCAATCAGGATCTCCTTATTTTGCATTACCTTCAACATAATAAATGGCAGTTAAGGCCTATTATTGTATTAATATCCAAGACACCAAGAGCAGTAGCTTCTAAAATATTTCTTTAAAATGCTCGTTAAAGTTTGTAAGGAAGTTCTTACGGGAAACGTCATGAGCTTAGCTTGTTAAACAGAAGGAGATAAACTAATGGTACACGATTTTCACTGGAAAGTAATCAATCTTTATGATATGCAAATCTGGATAGTGACTCCTAAACAAACTGATTGCTTAAATATACATATGTTGAGAAAAGTTAAAATAAATCTCCATACTGACCCAAGTCCAACAAAGTCGACCAAAGTCAACATGGTCGTTTTCTCAGCAACAGCCTCTTCTTAGAGGTTCCCCTCTTTAGCATTTAGGTCGACTATGGGAGACTGTAAACTTTCGATCTTGGAAAGTTAAAAAATTCATTTCCGAACCATACCATGCGTTTCAACAGTTAAAACTTAAGATTAATTCAAGGCGTTTTAATATTAAAGTTTTCTTTACAAATAAAATAAATTTAAAACTTTAAATTGTGGAAGCATTAAAAATGTGCAGTGACGTAGAGGATTACGAAGAATATTGCAAAGATGAAAAGAACAATTTTTGTAGTGGAATAAAAATCATAACTTCTTATCGTGATGGAGCACAAGCAAGTTGGACATTGACCTGTCCATTTGGAGTAAACTAATTTGAGGTATTGCACTGTCGCAAATTAGACATAGGAGGTTGAGATTAAACTAAACACCATATCACAGAAGTTCTGTATAGTAGACTTAGTATATTGAGTTGTTGGTGGCTCTAGAAGCCAAGAAACTTCTCTAACTAGGTTACACAACGTTTAGTTTCGCTCGTGCTTTATTCCAACTTTAATATAAGCAATGTAACATTACATATAGGACACATTACCCATACACTAATTATCTAATAAAACTATCGCTCCGACATAAACTTTGACAAAAAGTCACATTCACATGCCATAAAATAAAATGATAAATTACTATATTCTGGTTATAGTTATCTTAAATCTTAAAGTGGTTATCTACAAATTGAATGTCGTTGTTAAGTTAACGCTACAATTAATTAAAATAAACATATAACAAGAACTACTCCTTTATTTATACAGATAAAAGATTTAAAAATTATTGCTACATGGGTGGTTCTTTCTTTGTACAATGTGACTTGATGTTTGATTTGTTTTAAAAGCGCTTCCACTACAGATTAGATTCATATGTAGAAATAAATAATAAATACTTGTCGCTTCAAATAAAACTTACGGTGTATGAGATAAGAAAAAACATGTAAAATAATTTTACGATTCTTATTTTGGTCAGGCATCCTAATTGGCCAATACAATGGAAAAGTGGACGAATTGGATCTTGGGTATATTATATAACAAGAATTTTATGTTCGAACACACCACCATATTCAAAAGCGCAGCAAACTCTAGCCAGACCAAGCAGCAGATTAAACTTCCAATGAGCCTTTGTCAGATTCAGCCTTGCTAACAGTACACAAATTGCTTAATTAAGTGCACAACCAGAATAAAGAGATTTTAGCGATAAGCTGCTTTAGAGAATACGCTTTGATAATATTTACTATAAAAGATTGCAATTTTTGTAAAATACAGTTCTCGTTTCAACACTTTAATTGATATTCTTTGTAGCGGACACCCAAACACGAATGTTAATTTGAGATGACGCTTTTGTAGTCAACATTTTGACGTCACGACAATGGGTCGGCAGCGTAGAATCAACGGAATCGGATCGGTTATTTTATTAATTTTAAAATTTTTTATATTATCAAGTTTTTGCGCAACGCAATTAAAATTTAAATGAACCCTTGATAGAAAATTTGGTTTCAAAATAAATTGTGACCATTTTCATATTTTCAACGCTGGAAAGGAAGATTATATTTACATATTTGAAAATCTATAATGCTTGTCCCTCGTTTTATTTCAATCTACTTCGTCTCCCTTCTTTGATGTGGTACAAAGAAAATTTTGACCAATTTACATATTTATCTACACCCTTCTGCCTCATAATTCGATAAAATAATGAAGTCGCGGTATCGTACATTACCATTGAATAAAATCATGAAAATGGCTTTTTAGATGTAACCGGAACACCTTTGTAAAATAACTCGATTTGATGAAAAAGATAATGTAAATTTTAACAAAGAAATATACAAAGTATCACAGAAGTTGCGCTATTACAAAGTTTGCATTTCCACAAAAAGTGTGATACACGTCTCTTACAAATCACAAACTTCACTCCTAGTTGACGTCTTCCTCGTTTCTAGTTTTAAAAATTTTAATGTTTAATGATGCCTTATTACATAAAATTGTTTTTCATGCACTCCATTAAACACTCAAAATTGGAAAAGCATTGGAAGTACCTATTTTATAATTCACAACTTACTTTCAGGGTTTAGAAAACAACTTCGAGTAATGCAATCGTTAAAACTGTAACGGTTTGGAATATTACGAAAACGACTTTATATGCAAACAAGAAATTTTTATTTATAATAAGACAATTTATAAATTTAAAATATAAAATTTATATTGACTTGCGACGGAAGTGAAACATCATACAAATTCTATTCAAATAACAATTAGAGATAATTTAGTTTACTCATTAGGCTAGACCTTATTTTAAAAATTAAGTTGTGGATTTGTGTTGAGATATCTTCCTATCCATCCTATACTAATAGTAAAAAATCCTAAATTCAGCCCTGCAGGGAGCCCCATACTTGAGCTTACACGACTTGATTCGGTTACGAAAAAACGTCACGTTTGTATAAAAATTAAGGAATCGCAACAATTGAATGTTCTGATTTGATGCAAAAGTGTTACATAGATGAGAAACTTGACTCGATTATCTGTAAATCCACGTATCGACAAATCTATAAGATTTAGCTATTTGTGTATAGCTCGAAAGAAGGTCCTACTAGTTGTGAACATTTTAATTTAATTGTTTTTCACCCTTTTGTATCACTTGTGATATATTGGAAATAGGTTTTCCGTGCATCTGAAGTGTGGTATGAAGATGACTTCCACAACCCCACCCCGTACAATAAATAAATTTTATTATCCCATCAAAAATAGGTATAACATATTATACTAGGTATGTGATAAAATTTGCAAAAATTTGATGACATCTTCGTTAGATAAAAATAAAACTATCCGATAGATTTGTGGTGTAAGTAGTAAAAAAAATGCTTATATAGTTCTTTACCTGAAATCGCTAAAACGTTTACAAAATTTATACTTACAGTGCATATTATTTGTGAAGTTTTGATATATTTTAGATCTAAAAAGTATCTATTCTAAAATACCGAACATTGGTCTATTTAAAATTTTTTATCTGTAAAGGTTAAAAAATGTTCTAAAACCTAAAAATGAGATAATGGAGTTCTGGGTCCATACACTACACCTCACACACTTCTCAGACTCAGAGACCAAAGATTTGTATGGAACTATCTTTTCATACAATTACATAGGTGAGGGCCTGTTGCGAAGCTCAGGTCATTACTTATTAAATTCTGTTCTCGGCACCAGGCCCTTTGTACACACCTGTTATTAAGTAAATACCTCCGATCTGAATTTTCTGATTTCTAATCAGCCCATCGCTTCCTAGAACGTTCCATATCTCTTCTCCCACTTGGATCATAGTTCTTTCAGAGAATGTAAGACTGGTAATCTATCTTGGTGGCAAATCAACTTACTCAAAATTTTATAAAAATTTAGGATTTTCCCCTTAAAATTTAAGAATGAACCGAAATGAACAATACAAAATTTTGATAAAAAAAATTTTAATTATAGAAATTTCGCATTTTTGAATTTTTAGGTATTCGACCTTAAAAATTTACTTGAAAAGCTACTAAATGTAAAACCTTAATTAATAATTGCGGGGGATCCAAGAGCAGAATAGTAATCAGCACATCACTACATTGAAAATTATGATTTTTTAACAAAAAATATAAAACAAAACTAAAAATTAAAGAGAAAGAGGAAGGGCCACTCAAAATAATGAAAATTACATAGAAATAGTTACTTTACTCTTCGGATCTTTTTAGCTGCCCATGAAGCAAATATAAACTTAACAATTAAACAAAAATTCATATCAAAATTAAAATAAAATAGCGGATTTTTGGAAAGTAAACATAATAAAACTTAATTAAAATTAAGATAAAGAATTATAACAATTTGAATGGATACTAACATTAATTTTTAACAATGTTAATTAAATATTATTCTCACGAACGCTTTTCATTATGTTTTGTGATACCCTATTAGTTTTTTGATTGTCATATCTTTCAGTAAATTATCGCCCCCCTTTTTGCAATCAAATTTTTCTGTTTTAATTTAAATTTTAATATTTTTAGAATTTAAGTTTTTTAAAAATTATATTTTCAAAAATATTGTTTTAAATAATTTCAAACAATTTGCATATTTTTGAAGGTACCTTATGTCTCTTTAGTGCTTATCAAAACGAACTGATTATAATTGTAGATTGTAATCCAGTATATTATCTTTTGGCAAAGAGAAGAGAAGAGAATGACGGCAGACGCCCTTCAACATCTTGCCCGCAGCGAATCTCGGCTTACACTCAACAACTTCATTTCGTCATCACCTGACACCCTCTAATTATGTATTTTGTGCCGCAGAAACTGACACGTTGTTACCCTGCTTTGTTCTTAAGCCCTACGGGTTAATAATAAATATGTAAAACTATTTTAGTATCGGCGTTAATATTTCCCCAGAGATGAAAGCTTAATATTCATCGTCATTTTTCAATTTTCCCTGGCTTAGCATTAGGACGTGATTTTATTATCGAACCTTACAAATATTTCGGCAGGTTTTATCACATGTTTTACTACAATCGATACCACCTAACGTTTTTATTGATAATATTTATCAAATTTCAACCATTTGATAAAATCCAGCTCGGAATTGATGGAAATTTTGCAATTACGCTCTTCAATACTTTAGTTAAATTATAATAATCCACTTTCGATAACAGTAAATGCGAGTTTAAATGAGAAATTATTATCAATTGTGAATGCTGGAATAGACAGTTAATATAATTAGCGAACTGCATATCCATTATAGTGAAGCTCGCGAACAATTTCAAATTAGCTTCAAGAACCATTTATAATAATTGCCAGACAATTCCAAACAGCTCTAATCACAATTATTATACTCGTAGAATCAAATATGCCAAAGTTGACAAGTGAACAATAATTATGAAGTATCTACTTATATATCTATCGCAAATAATCTTAAGAATAATTATTTAATATAAAAATGTAAACTGCAGCGAAGGGGTTGAAAAATGTTAAGAATTTTTGTAGAAAATAAAATAAAATTACAACAAAGAAATAAAAAGTTTTTACCGGAGTATTTAACACAATTCCTCTACAGATAGAGACGGAAATCTCGGATGGGTAGTGGGGGAAAGAAGTCAGTTAGTTTTTCTCCAAGAAATGTTTGTTTTTCTCCAAATGCTCGAGTCCAAACATCTTAACTCCTGCTCGACTCGAACAGCTTGTAATTGAGAAAGCTGCAATTGTCGCCACAGAGAAAGCACGAAGACCGAGATGGGTGAAATTTATGTTGAATGTTCATTGAAGCAATAAGACCTTTAATGCCTTTAATGTTGCTATGATGTATAATTACTATCCGTGGTTAAATTTGGACAAAAATAACTTCGGAATGGATTAAATCTGAAATGAAATGTATGTAAAGAATTTTTGTTGGTATAACAAATTTAAAATTTAAGTTGAAAATAAAAACAAATGGGAAATTGAAATTGCACTTTAGACATACATATGTACACATACTGCACCTATGTCGACTAAGAAAACCAATTACATCGTGGAAGGACTGTCCGGATGTTCTTCGGGAATGCAATGTAAGAAGCCTTTCAGTTGGAAGTAGAAAACTTTAATTTTGATCTTTCACTTACAGCTTAAGTTTCTGTGTTATTAGGTTTCATGAGCTTTGAAAGTGGAGATTTTGAAATTATTGGTAAAATTAATTGGTTCAACAACTTAAGTTCTATTAACCCCATGTTAGAAATTAATATAAGTTAGGGTCATGACATTTATAGAACAAATAAAATTTGGCATTTGAACCTTAACATAATCAGAAAGCCGGTGGACCTTAAATTTAAATTTTCGGAATGATTAATGAAAAGATTGACCTTTAATGTAACATTTTAAAGGTGACCGTTCTAAGTAATTTCAACTCGGATTTACGAATTCATCAAGTGGAATTTTCTTAATCCTAAAGAAAAAATGATAAAGTTATAATTTCCTAATTTCACAGATAATTAAGTTTGATAATAGTCACTTCCCGCGGATAAAAGTGTAGCTATGGCAGGTTCTCCAATTTATTATTTAAAGATGGCGCAGGAAGGTACTAAAAAACGACATCTAATTTTATTTGGATGGAAAGCGTCTGATGATACAGATGCTTGCCTTTAGAGCTTTAGACAAAAGTTGTATAAAATTAAATGAGTGTGAAATTCTTTGAAGTTTGAGTTTAGATTTTATTAACGGTAAGAAGTAATGGTTTAGTTATTGGATGGAAAAGGATAATCAAATATTGCTTTCTTGGTTTATCAGATTTTTTGAGAGAAAATCCTTCATGGAACAATAAAAGCTCAGGTAGCTTCGAGCAACAATCGTTAATTCAAAGCAGCTAGTATACAAAGTAGGATAAAAGCTTGACATCTCGTACTTTAAACAACAACGCTTTAAAAGCTAAGAAAAAAGTTTATTAAATGCTGAAAGAGAAAACGTGTGAAGTGTGAAAATACGGCCGGAAGTATCATGTAAAATGCAGTATGCATGTACAAATTCACACCATACTTGTCAAACGAGTGCTATTCAGCTGCCATATTACTTTTTCAATAAAGAAATTTTAACTTTTCAATTTTTGAATAAAGCGGAAAAACCATTATTTACTCCGATATTTATAATGTGCATATTTCATACCGACCCGTCAAATAAGAATTGGGTAATTTAGGAGAACCGAAAGATCTAGCATTTTCGGGATCGGATGATTTAAAATTATTTTTGGATTCACTAAATTTCAAACGTAATGCATTTTTTATTTTCTATTTTTAATCATCGGTGTTTACAACGGTAAACCTTTTCGGGCTTAATGCATTTTTAATCTAGCGTTGCTTATGAATTTTACGAGTGCCATTTGGTTTTATCTGTGCGGAAAATTAAATTATTTCGTTCGTCATTTTAATTTTTATTTGAATTTGGTTTTTGCGTCTGAAGATTAACTAAAAAATTAAATTTCCATGTAGAAAATTAAATAAAATGTAGCAATTAGAAGACGCGAAGCTACATATCAGGATTATGGTTTGTAGTATACGACCCTTTAGATATAGAGAGTACAAATTAAACAATAAAATTTAATATTCTCAGTAAACACGGAATAGCCGAAACTGTGGTTAAAGTAAACCGGGAACTGACGCACTAATCCCGATAATAACCACACAAAATAATCCAAACTGACCAGGTTTACTGCTCAGCTCTGCATTGCAGATAGGAAGAAGCGTCTTCGTATAAATTACGTTACAATATTTTATACAATGTAAATTTTCCAGCCTCACCTGAAACAATCATCACAAAAAAGTCGTAAAATTTAAAATATACAAAGCAATACAATCGAAAATTAAAGTCAAATTTAATTTCAGAGCTCTGTTATTATAGAAAATGTGTTTTCTACGTGATGCGTAAAATTTGCAAACGAATAATTCACTACGGAAGTAAATTTGTCTTTATGACTTTTTTTATTGTCATTCTTTATTGGTGCCATTTCGTTTGATAATGCTTCAATTTTTTATTAAAAGCGAGTTCAAACAAAATTTCCTGCAAAATTATGCTTCCAATCAATTTGGTGTTAAATCAGCTTCAATTAAAAAATTAACTAGCAAATTTTATTATTTAATTGCATCGCAGTTTTCATTCGGTTCATACTACAATAAATAGGGCAACTGTTGGATGAAATTGAAAAAATTATTCTACATCGCTTGCCTTTATTCTAGCTTGGTCCATGAAATTTTCACGTCCCACCTTTTCTCGGTTATTTATTATATATTATTTATATTAAAATGATCGAATTTTTTCTGTTTTTCCAAATTTCTGTTAGATTTCAAGGTGAAGCGCACACAAGATTTTCAGCTTATGGAACCGTAAAACGTCAAATGTCGTTAAATTATCGGCTTTTTTTCTATACGGTTTTGTAGAATAATTTATTACCTTAAGAAATAAAATATAAAAGTAAGAAAACAGATATTATACATGTTAGATTCAGTTGCTTATAATTTAACCTCACCAGATGCAGTAGAATCACGTTAATCCATTCATGCGCATCATTTGCAAACATAATAAAAGTGGTCGAGAATTATTGTTATATTCTGTATAATATGCATTCGAGGCAAAATAAGTTAGAGTATTTCTGCCTCTTCTGGTTTTTATCTCTTGATGTGAATTTGTTGAGAATTCATTAGAATTAGTTAAGGGGGTATTCTAGTCTAGAGGCATGAATTTTTGGGCGGTTTTTGAAGCTCTGTACAAACGAAACAAAAAATATTTTTGCTATCCATTTTTTTACTATTTGTTTATTGATATTTTAAGATTACTTTAAAAATTAACTGAAAAAAACTCAAAATTCACAAAGTTATGAGGAAGCAAAGTGGGAGGTCTAAAAAAAAATGAACCAATTTATTTGAAATTTAGTGTGAATATTCTTTATACGTTCCTCTATCGCATGAACCACGCTCATATCAAAATTTTTAATTTTACTCTATTAAAAAACTCGGAATTGTTAATTAAAGCATGCTAAAAACAAAATTTGTTTTCAAACTGCCGCCATTTTGTGAAAACATTTTTTTTACATTTCCAAGGTTCATGCTATAGCTGCATCTATAAAGAACATTCACACAAAATTTCAAATAAATCGGTTCATCAGAACTTGAGATATCGTGCACGCCAGGACACCCATTTTTTTAGACCTTCTGCTTTGCCAGCTCATAACTTTTTTTTAAGTTTCATTTTTCGGTTAATTTTTTATTTAATCTTAAAATATCAATAAACAAATGATAAAAAAATGGATAGTAAATATTTTTTGTTTCGTTTGTACAGAGCTTCAAAAACCGATTGAAATTCATGCCTTTAGACTAGAATACCCCCTTAAGATACTAATTATTATCATTATGAATTATTACTAAGCGGCGGAGTAAAAACTCTATTTTGACCGTTTCACTCGGCAGATAATGACAAACCACGAAAGTATCTAATTTACCCTTAATTACCTTGGAAATACTTATTATCATGCATTATTACATATTTTTCGTTCTCTGTCATGCAATCTCAGAGATTACGGCAAATTAAAACTGTGGTCATACCATTTTTTTGAACAAACATCTCCTTTTTTGTAGCAGGCAGGGGCGGTGTATCCGACGCATAGGGGAGCAAAATATCAGGGGGAGCTTCTGAAACGTTTTCATGGTAACTTTGTAATTCTAGGGGAGGGGGGTTCAGGGGGTTTAAGAACAGATGGGACCGCCTCTAGTTACAGATGACTGAGGTTCAGAAGAAAAACTTACGGTTTCAGTTCAATTTGAAACTACTAAATGCTGCAGCAAAATTTTAACATTAAGATTGCTAAATTTGCTTAAACCGTAACCGTAAATATAATCTGTACATACAGTTGTTGAAATATTATGAGCAGTTGGTAGCACTGACTGGGTATTAATTATTATTGTACATAGTTTTACATGTAATCGAACCCGTTGTTCTCCCTTCAGCAATTGAGCATTTTACCACTGGGCTAATCGCAAATTTAATATTACATAACTGATTTTCGACTTAATAATAGAAGTAACTTTCAGTTTCCTCAGTTGGCAATTATAATAATTGTTGAAAAAAAACTATTTTGTAAAAAGGCTGCGTAAAAGGAAGAGGGAATCCTATTATTTGTCTAACTTTCCGAAAACCCAGTTAAATCTCCGATGCATGGACTCAGAATTCGACCTAATCAGAGATTTGACAAAAAACGCGAACTTTAGAGTACCTAATGTAAATAATTGTAAATAGTTGTAAATTTGCTAATTTTTCTCTTCTTCTCTCGGTTTTAAGCTTAATTTTGATAAAGGTTTTTTGCCAATCCTTTTTCCTTTAATACTACATATATACTCAATAACAATATTAATGATTCTAGAACAAATTAACTGTTGAAAAGCTATGCTGAATCCCAGGAAACTAATTTTTTCTCCAAACGTCACGAAAGTCAGCTGTTTCATTATCGATTTCAAACACGAAAGTCAAACGTTTCCTTTCCGACATACATAAAACCACGTGGCGTAGAGTTTTTTCGAAAGTAAAACTGCCTAGGCAGGAAAAAAAATAACTAGAATTGTGACATTATATTAATAAAAATTAGTAATTTTGGTATCTACCTTTTCTAAAAATTATTTTATGTTTATTTACCATTTCAAATATAAAATTTTAGAGCGTAATTTAAAAATAAATAGATGTAAACTTCGACTTTGACATTTAAATCCTTAAAAATACCAACTTAAAATTTTATTTTTAACCAAATAAATAAAAATTTTGATTTTTTAACCTAAAAATTTTAATAAATGTCACAATTCAAGTTGACAGTTGCGAATTCAATTTAAAAATTACCAACATAAATTGAAAATAGTTGGCAGATTAAATCATAATGTCACCTAACTTTTGTTTATTTTTATTACAATTTGATTAAATTAAAACTGGTTGACCGATTAAAATTATCTACCTTTCGAATGTTTTGCACGCGATCGATCTGAATATTTGCATATGCCTTCCTACCGATAATTCACGAGGGGTGTGTACTAAGCGAGGGGAGAGAATCGTTTTCTCAGTTTTTTGATATCTAGCGCCGTTCCCGAGTTATTGCTAATTTTGAAATTTATTTTTGAATTTTGTTCGTTTGGAGAAAAAGTAACATGTTTTATTCGGATGGAAAGGTAACTTTTCCTGCCACGCAAGTTTTCCATTCGCTCGGCTCGTTCCACTCGCCTCGCAAATGAAAAAACTCGCTTGGCAGGAAAAGTTAAGCTTTCCATCCTAATAAAACAATATACTATTGTTTATCATAGCAATGTAATTAACGTAACGGATTTGAATAAAATTATTTATTTATTTATTTACTTATGTATGTAACAATAACTATAATAATATTAAAATTGATTTTATATTCTGCAGCTCATCGCCCTCCCTGTGTCAGTCGCCACTGAAATCTATTATTATTACTTATTTAACCAACTTTAGCATTGGTACAATAAATAGCTAGCTAGTACTTTGGATACAATAGCATTGAAAAGAAAATTATCGTGCAATTGGCAGAATAAAAACTTTTGGTACAGAACATTTGGTGCAATTCTATTTTTGATTAATGTTTCTTTTGATTTAAAAGCTATTGGGTTCAAATCCATTTCGGTTCAAATCCATTTCGGTTCAAATCCATTTCGGCGCATATTGTTTCGATACAAATCATTCGACGCTGGATCAACAGCGTAAACTCATTTATCGTAAGTTGTTTGGCGCGGTTTAAAAAAAAACAACTAAAAGATGTAAAACTTAAATTAAAAAATTAAATAACTAAAAACAAAATGTATTAACGCAAGAATTTGTTCGGTGAAATACGAGTAGTAACTGCAAGTTAAAAATATGTTGTTTTAAACGGTAGTTTAAATCAATTATTAATTTAGTAGATAATAAAAAATGCAATAAAAAGGCAAAAAAATTGTATTTATTTGTTGATTTATACGTACACGTCTGACGTACAGCAATTATTATGGTAAATGCGAGTACATATTAATAAGATTTCTTGGTGTTTCTTTACACGAATTTTTTAAATTAAGTGTTATTACCCACAAAACGATTCAAAATGTATGTATGTTTATTATAATATTTGATGTATAAAGAGAAAATTTTCATAAAAATATTATAATGTATAACTGTGCACTTGATAAGTTTTATATTTTGGCGACAAAACTTACAGCAGAATTTAAACAATTTTCTCCTGTCACATACATAGTATGTATATACTATGCACAATATGTGACGGTTCAGAGGTGCATGAGCGAATAAACGAGATTCCCACTAATTGAAATATATCCTAGGTTATGCCTGCCTGGCCTCGGACAATACCTAAACATATTATCATCTTAGAGCTCTTACAACATTGTTACATATTATGTTACACAACAAGTTAATACATCAAAAATAACAACATTAAAGTGCTAAAAGTTGGATGTTTTCCTACAAACACAGCATGTGCCTGTTAAAATTTTAACAGAAGTATATAAGTTTAGCTTATACCAAGGTTTAGTGAGAAAAATATTGGATATAAATTATTGTTCCCTAACTAACTCGAAAGTTTATGAAGTTCCCAGTTGTCTTTATGAATAAAACTCCATAAGACAAAAGGAGTATTATTTATTTTCATTTTTTGAAATTAATTTCAAAAGTTTTATAACAAAATATATATTATATTATGACAATTAACTAATGGGGTTTTTTTACGTGTGCAGTTGAATTTCTCGAGAGACAAAGTTGACGCGACAAAAAGTGCAGTTTCTTTATATTTTTTTCTTGAGAAAGTCGTGGTTTTTCGGTATTTTATAAAATGCACATGAAGTTTACTAAAAGTTATTTATATTCAGTTGTGGTGCGTTCAAGTTTTACGCTTGAGTTCGTTTCGGTAATCCATCATATTTAAATAGACTAAGAGAAGAATTATCCTGACGCCAACTCTGAGTAATATTATGAGCTCTGATGTTTTATACATATATGCTCTTGATGTAAAAAGCTATGAAGGAAATAATAAATGCACGAAAGGAATACGTCATAGTCGTTCACGATTTTCTCACAAAGAGTGCAAACATTTTCTTTCTTTGTTATCTGTGCTGATAGGATCTGACAAGGAGTAATCTCTCACCTACACAACTTTTCACTTACCTGGTCCATGTCGGAGAAACCCAACTAGAGTCGCGGTTTTAAAACCACCGTCTAGCCGCACTAACTAAAAGTAGAACTTCATTTTACCATTTTCCTTTTCATATTCATTTTGTAATTTACGCCAGTATGATAAAGTCTTCTTTGTAACTTATCTTGCTGTCAGTTTGGACGAATGCCCAACTACAGTTGCGTTTGCCTGCATTACAATGATATTTTACTAACAAATTTTCTGCTTTATGTACCGTAAATATTTTGCATAATGCAATGTTACTGCAAGTGGATATTTTTCTATTCCGACCAATACGAAATTACACCTCACGGCATACTTACGTACACTTACTTGCACCAGAGACATCTCAATAAAATTCAAAATATTGTTTAAAGAACCATTTTACGCTTGTGTTTACTTCGAGTAGCTTACGTTTGAGAAAATTCGAAACTATTTTGTTTTATAAACTAAATATTTATTCGTATTATTCAATGATGGTAACATTTTAAAATACAAATACAAAACCTCGTCACAGCTTAGAAATGTTTTCCAAGACATTGCATATTATCTAAACTGACATCTTCCATTCAGAGAGAGTGAAAAGAAAAAATCTGAGGAAACATTTGTATATTTGTTCACCCTTATTCCAGTTTCTTTTACGACTCCCGGAAAGAAAGAAATCACTGTCACTAGCACGACTTAAAAGAGTAAAAACTACCTTAAATATTTCATAAGTTGGTTTTAAGATAAACGACAAGGAAACGTTCCAGGCAAAACTTTTTATGCTAGTAAATATGTTTCATTTGTGGTGTTACTCCAAACATATTATATGTTTATTGCAGAAAAATATTATTTAAAATATTACACGCGGCGATCCAGCCAAAACCATCACCGGACCATCTGAAAAAATTGCAGTTTAATATTGCCTCATTTTTTTAAATTACGAAACATTTTTACTAGCACAGTTTTATTACTCGAAACATTCCTTCTGCATTTGTTGAACCCATAGTTTTTATATCGCTTTTAATTATGAAATTATTATCGATTTATCTTTGAATTTTAGGATAGGAACAATATATGAACATTTTTTTCACGGGTCGAGTTAATGCCCGAAACTAATCAGTTAATTAATTACTATATTAGGGAGAAAAAACACTTGACTCCAAAATTACACATATGATTTTTTAATTACACAAAATGTTAATTTGATGAATTTTTCTCTGTATAAAAGAAGAAAATTTTGTCTAAAAAAAAGAAGGTTTGTTGAATAGTTTTTTGATTAGCACTCATTATGAAAAATATAAACTTTTCATTGCAGAGAAACGCTGGTATTTCAGGTTTCCAGCTATGAAAATCCAGTACTTACGGCTAAAATCGTCCATCCAAGCTTTATAATTTTATTAACTCTGTTTTTCGAATTTTAATTTCAAACTTTTACTATTATGAACTGTACGTTTTGACAAGGGTGTGTGTTGGTAAGTATATGAGTGCCACATTGAAGTTTTGGGTTGAAAATCCTGATAATTTTATAAAAACCTAAATGTATGATTCGCGTAGCTAATGAATATTCATTTTATTTAAAAATTAAATATTTTCTAATTTTATATCCCCCAGTAATTAAATACACAGCTAGAACACCATGACAACCCTAAATTTGCATGCGATTGAAAAACGAAAGAACGTAATCAAAATTATAACAGCATAATAATCTTCAGAATTACTGGAATTTTCATTAAATACCTTAATGAAATATTTTAACACATGAGATCAAGTCATTGCAAAATTAATTAATAATAATAATGCTCTACAAAATAATGCAGCAATAAAAATATTAAAAACTAAATTGAAGTAGAATTTTTATTATATTTTTGATATCTTCTGAAATGAATTATTTTTTAATAATTTTAAGACTATACATACTAATTATTTATAAAATCGATATTACTAATTAAGGAAATAACTGTACAGAACTTTCAATAATAATTTGAAGCTTGAAAATTTAATAACACTTACTAGCTGAAATTAGTGAACAGAGAAAATTTAGGAATTAATATTTATAGGGAAGCAGGAATATTACTAATATTCCTGTATTTCCACTACAGAAATTCGCAATCGTGTATAGTATAGGTACAATAAATTAGTAATAGATTCTCTATTGCGTATTGAGTTACTTCACAACCAATTTGCTAAATTGTACATAGACAATGTGAAATTAAGGTTCAAGCTCTTCAAAGACAGTTAGGGAACCACGAAAATGTCAAAATCTCATAATTTATAGAGAAATTTGTAAGGCATACAAAATTTCTCCGCTATTATACGAGGGTAGCTTAAACGAAAACCAATAGATAAGACGATAAGAGAATTCGGAGGGGTTGTACTTAAAAAAACCATTAGAAAAAATTCTGACTACGGTCCTGCTTTTGTACCTTTTAAAGTTAATGCTCCTTCATTATTCCGTAAAGCCCCTTTTACTGGTAATATGCGTTTGTCATCCTCAAATTAATGGTGTAAATTCCGTCGGAAAAGAATATGTATGAGATTATGTAAAATATTGTCATATAGAATCACATTTGAATTAAAAAACTATTTATAATGGGATTGGAAAATGTTTCTGTAGTTTATTCTTCGAAATATATACATAGAAATTGCAACCATTCCGATTTTTAAAATATCGTTGTCGTTTGTAAAGAAAAAAATTGTGTATATGTACAAGTGTTTCGTTTCCGTTAGAATTCGTCTGTAGGAAATAATTTTTTATACCGAATTATTAACTTTAGCTGTAAACTTTGAGAAGAATAATATTAGGAATTAAATAATTGCCAAGAATGTGAGCATTAAGCAAACCTCAAATGATAATAAATCTCCCCATTAACCAAGATTTAGTAATGCGATGTATCTCAACGGGGGGTCACTGTCTCAAAGCTCAAATATACGTGCTAGTTTAGAGCCAACTTAAATACCATAATAAAGATCCATCTAACTGTTAGTAGCAAAATGAGAGGGAAGTAAACTATATTTTAGCAGTGTTTTGGCTACATCCACATCACCAACAAAAACAAACAAATATCTGCTAATTGAGTGCGTTTAGGTGATGTAAACTGCGGTGGAAAGTTTCACCAACGAAAATCCTGATTTAAATTCCCACCATTATTTAAACATTGTTCAAAACATCTCACCATTAGGAATTAATGTTGTTGTTTTGATCTATAAATCTACTTTAGCAGTTACATTTCGTGTTCGCCCAAGATATTTTCTTCTTAAAACTAAAGTCAGAAGATTAGACAAACTTTTTACATTTTCTCTCATTTTCGATTATCTAAAGGTCAATTTTGACTATAAATGAACATCACTTCTTTCTGAAGGTAATGATTTTTAGTTTGTTTCGTGAGAGACTTCTAATGGAAGTTCAATTTAACGACGCTTGCAATAAATTGCATTTAAACATTCGTTGTCTGAAAATAGCGAAATGCCTCTAGAATTCGAGACAATTTAAGACAAAAACATCTAGACACTTGAATCTACTAAATCGTAGTTAAAAAGTATAAAACTACTTTGCGCTATTTAACTATAATCACGTATTCAAAAATTGTCGACGATTATTTACAAATACGTTCTTTTAATGCTAATTTAAAAGAAGGCTGCAACTTTATGCCATGTTATCTGAAAAGTCTCTCTTTCCTTTTTAGGTGGTGGAAAATGTCCGAGGAAACCTCAAGTTTTATGGCCTGGGAAATATTCGAAATGTAATTTAAACACTTGTATTTTAGTAACGTAGAAGATTTGAAGACTGTTCGCTCAGCAAACTATTAAAATGTTCGTCAGTACCAACCCCTTGAGAAAACACAAGCAAAACGTGCTCAGTGTAAATAAATTCAAATAAATTTTGCAAAGTCATTATAAAAAGTAAAATTTAAATTTGTTACTGCTTCATTTTATTCATTTAACGTAAAACTTTCCAAGCAGCAAATTGTTGCTTAGTATTCCAAAATTTAAGATGCTTTACAAATTAGTCAATCAAATGCTTGTTGAAGATATGTTTAAAAACAATAAGGTTTGTATTATTTACCACTACTGAATAATTTGATTTCATATGGTCTGGACGTCAATAATGCAATTACTCTTTGTTCGGCCCGAGTCTTCAAACATTTTTTTACGGCGTATTAGGTAGGTACAAAATATAAAATAATTCTATTTCTGAAAACAAGACAAAAAGTTCACTTTCTGTTAAACAAAATTGAATAGTTACGGGGGCACTAAAGTACTTTAGCTTCCCCCGTCGTAAAAGTAATACTAATGTTAGTTAAAGATAATAAGTACTTAATTATTATATTTTAGGTAAAGAAATGATTGTGATGCGGATTATTCGAAGCAACAGTAATATTTAAAAAAAATTTTATCCTGAAAATAGAACTTGACTTCTCGGAATGTCGGAAAAAATTTTTGTGGCAATAGAGAAGAATTTTAAGACAATTTTTGAAATATAACATATTTTTCATAAAGGAATTTCCTTCCTTAATCATAAAGCAAAGTTGAAACTAATTTTAAAATAAACTAAACTAAAAGATAAGATACACTTAAATATGAAATCAATTAACTTTTTTAGATGCTAAAAAACCGATCAACATTTAAATGCTTATAAATAACTTCTAAAAAAATTCAAGTTAACCACTTTTCTCAACTTTTAAACGCATAATAATTATTGTTAAAATGACTAAATATTTCTAAATTTAATTTCCTATAAAACTTTTCATGTTCAAACAATTGAAAAGTTAAATTAGTAAACACACCGAGTTTAAGGGGGAGTTTTGGGGAAGCCCCCGCCCGATATAATCGATATACTAGTCAAGTTATACCACCAACCCAAATTTAAAATTTCACTTGGGTATAGCCAAGATGACGTACTACGGAATTCAATTAATGGGGTATCTTGGGTTTTAGATCACAGCAGTGTAATGAGTCGGTATAATTACTTCCTAGTCGGCCGGTGAAGGCTTTACGCCATACTGCTGGTCGGATAAGCATCGAGCATAAGTCATAAAAATCTTGCGATTTCTAAGGAAATGCAGACTGTCAAAGGGGGAACTTATAAAATTAAACAAAAAATGCAGTGGCATGTCAAGATCAAAATTACTCAATTACTATGGAATAAACGACGACTATGAACTAGTGGGGGGGGGGGGTGACCCTCACCCCCCTTTATATCTTTAAGGTAACTATAGAATTACAAAGTTTATTAAGAATCTTAAATTAAAGATAATTTAAAAGAAATTTAAAAAAATTTAACTTGGCGCCAAGTTATACCAGACTGGATTTTCAATGAGAAGAAAATTGAACTTCTCGTGTTCGAGTCGCTACAATTATTATCTTCGTTGGAATCATTTTTGTCTGGTCACTTAAAACGTAAAAGAAAATATGACGAAAGCACTTCTGTTTTGTCCTCGGTAGGCCACGCTGTATAGGTCTCACACTGTAGGTATCCGTATACATCTTTTAATATATTGTCTACTTTATCATCTACATTGATTTTAACTTGTAAGTTAAATATGTTTTAGGGGGACTAACGTATCTTGAGTGCGCCCTCGGCTCGTCGAACCCTCTTCTGGGTGTCCATATTTCTACCAAATCAAATTATTTAAGTAATCCTATCGCCAGATTAGTACTTGTAGATGATTGATAATGTCGCAATATTTTGTGTTAGGTACCATTTTATTTAACGTTTCGTGAAATTAGACTGTCTACGAGAATTTTCGAAATTTATCGGATATAAAATCAGTTATTTAAAAATGAATCGAATCCTTGCAAACCATTCGTGCAGGTACTTTCCGTGTTTTACGAGAGACAATGCAGTATAGGGTTTTATGTTGGTAATTACAATTTGCCCAATACAATTTGCTGTAAAAATCGTTTCATTCGTAATGTTATCCGAGTTACATGATCAATACAGTAACTACCAATATCATAATTTCCTTTTACTGACAGCTCGTTTTTATAACAATAGTAATTTCAAATCGGATGAGCACTGACAGCTAAATTTCCCTTTGTGTCGCGGCGTGTCGCTGTTTTCTCGCGATTTCCTAGGCGAGAATATATTGGAAAAGTTACGATCATATGTTAATATCCTGTTTGTTATTGAAAATAATTCAATTTTTTTCTATAATAAACGCATCTAAGTATTTTTTGCCAGCGTAACCGTCAAAATTTCTGAACTAAACAAATTCAATATTGAAAATAATCATACCGAATATAACCAGTATTTAGTATTCGTTTTTAAATAAATTATTAAAAAATTATTGTGAATAAATATACCATTGGTCTAATTAAAACTTGGCGCTAGAAATTGGAAGTGTCTACAAAGCCATAAATGTTTTACCGCTGTTTCGAAAGCTATGGTATAGCAAACACAAAACAGTTTAACTTTTAATTTGAAATAAACTGAAAATTTTATGAAGGTGCTAAAAGTATATTGAATTCTAATAACGAACGATACAGTTCCGTAAGCAAATACCATGTAATTAATTAATGTTAACCTCGGCGAAGGTCCTCAGCATTTTTCATTAGTTTTTTATGTAGCCATATAATTGGTTGTTCTTAAGTTGTAATTATAAAACAAATTAAAATGAGTTTCTCTAATTTAAAACCTGAAATAAAATTTTATAGTTGCTATAGTACAAATTGCCGCTTTAATAGGTAGAAAATTTGAAAGTTTAAAGCGAAGAATATTTTTTAGTTATTTTTCCAAGCGAAAAAGACTTCGCCTTTGCGTCGCATATGACGCTTAATATCTGGAACCCTTTTCTAATTAATATTTGGTCGAAGCTTTCTAAAGTTCAAAGACTTTCTATAAATTTTACTGAATATCCCCATAACGGTTTCCACATTTAAGTAACGATTTACAAAGCAATGGTTACAATCAATTAGATCCAATTAGGCTAATAATATTAAATTAAAATATTTAAATTATTGATTTTTCGTTAATATCTTTGACCACGGAAAGGCTCCATTACTACAGCCATCATTATTTTTATATAGTTAGGGTTAAATTTTTAGTGGCCAAATTTGTGCTTTTGTACATGGAAATCTACTATCAAGCTGAAAATGGGAAAATAAGAAAACAAGAAAACACAAGGAAAAAATAAAATATTAATAACTTTTCCCATCTTCTTACCGTGCGCGGTTATGTTGAATAAGAACTTATTAAGCTTACAGGGTGTATTGCAATATGAGAGACTTTATTAAAACCCGAACGTGGAAAATTACAGTCTGAGGAACATTAAGTGGATGCATTAAGCTGTGACAGTATTACTGACAATATGATGTTATTACTTCCTTCTCCTTTATCCTTGCATTTCAAGAGAACATTTTAGGTAACATGAAATTATATTACCAATTTGTACAAATTACAAAAAATATTCAGGAAGGAAAATTTTGATCATCAAGTTGGCTGACGTTGTTGGTAAAATCTGTTGAAAATGACATCACAACATTTTCCGACGAGCTCGGCTATCATAAAAGTGGAGGTGAAGAATTGAGCTATAAATTAACTTGTCATACTGCACTTGTATAGCTGAGAGTTGCCCCTACAAAACTTGCGGTTGGATAGTAAAGTGGACATTTCAGGAGTTGCATGTAGCATCGTCCTTTTTCATCGTAACAACACAAACCTAAGTTGTAGTCCTCAACCAACATAACGGTCAGAATTATTCTCAGGGATAGATTTTAATAAGCCACCTGTCGGATTAAAATTTCTAACAGTTTATATTACTCACTGGTATTATAACAATGCCGTAGTTAACTGGAGTGTAAATTGACTCAAACAGACATTTATGTATTAATCAGGAAAACTAACTAAAAGTCGAGATAATTTTGAAAAATTAACGTGAAATCCTTGTTTATTTTAGCAGTCGGAGGCATTAAAGTTGAAAAATTATTGCCAACTTTAACAATTGTTTTGAAAAACTTTATGGAAGCAATTTTAGTAGTAGAGAACGTCACCGAAGCAAAGATGCATAAATTTAGTTCATGTTTGTATTCCGTTTCGCGGATGCTGCTTACTGGCCATCTACCAAAGTTTTAGGGTTACTTCCGCTTAAAAACGTCTGCTTTCCGAGTTTTACTTTTAAACTTGCTGGTGGAGTAAAGTTTAATGGGAGCTTCCAACAATTTACAATGATTTAACATAATATCTTAAAGGTTAAAGGAAATGTATCCAAAAAAATTAAATACTAAGCAAAACTTCGGGAAACTTGGCAAACACGGGTTAGTTTGAAATGCTTGTTGTCGATTTATGGGGCACTGGGGCCGCCACTCGCGGGTTAAAAATGATGTGCTCTCTCCAGTTTTAGCTTATTAAACGAAGTAATTGTTGTCGTCCCGGAGCAATTTATAAAATCAATTTGGGTTTAGAGCACCAACGTTACTGGATAATATGCTTTTTCGAGTCCTCAGTTCACCTGTCACAATAACCAACATGGTAAAATACTAAATTAGAGTCGACTTGTTACTCGAGTACTAAATTCAAACTAATCATTAATCAACTTAACCACGCTGCTGATTATACTCAACTTATTTTCTAGTTCAACTTATTAGCTTCGGAATTGACTAACCAATTTAAGCTCTTGATCCATTCAAATTGATTAATTATTCGCTACCTGACTTGTTCTTTAATCTAAATCAAACTAAACCTGTAATATCATTATAATTTTTAATATAATAAATAATAATCAAACAACAACCACGCGCAGGTCAATTAACATAAAAATGAGTCTGAATTGCAAATTTCTCTAGAACAAAAGTAATAATGGAACGAGCTCTTTCAGTAATATACTTCATGCGGCAAAAAATTTTAAGGCAAATTTATATAGTTTTCCAGTTCCTGTATGCAAATTTCAGACTATAAGAAAATGCACAATAACTTGAAACTACCACATAAGAAATTTTAGTTTTAGTGCATTGTTCTTTAGATTAACATAACAATGATGTCGTTTTTATCACAATTTCGAAACAATAAAATTATAATTTATTTGTTTCTAAAAAAAAGTTGAAAATGGAGTTTGGTAGTGCAATCAAATCGCAATTTGAGGAATATAGCAGGTATAACAGGCAATTTGCGATGACAATCCAACCGCGAGATGTTATTAAGACTTTTTCGAGAAATGAATTCATCCGCCTGTTAGTTTTAGTTCATTGAGCTCGACAAAGAGCAGGAAAACTTAACTTTATTAAGAAATTAATTTCTTAAATGTTCGCTCCAGAAAGCATCCATGTTTTTCTTTTTAGGAATCCGCTTCCTTACTACTTTTTAGGTTAACTTTGAATTTGAAACAATAACAAACTTACTTATACCGGAGTACCGGAGCACCGGAGATTCTTCGTGGGGGATCCCCAAGGTCGTCAAACTTACATTACTGGGCCACTATGTGTGAGGCCGCATATGTATGTATATGAAATTAGTGATTTGTTGTTAGATAAAAAGGTAAAAATATTAAGGCATTGTAAAATATCAACCAGAGGAAAAAACTATTTTTTAACGTTAATTTTAATTACGTAAGTACTTTTAATCTTGTTTAAAACTTTAAGTAAATGTTTAGCATAAATACTAAATTTGTATAATGTTGTTGGGTAACAAACACAATAAGGCAAAATGTTAAAAAAAGACTTTAATCTCTTTACGTTTCACTTTGCAAAGTTTTGAAATAAAATTAAATTACAAAAGTGGTTAAAAATATTTATTGCAGAATTGCAACTTTACCAACAATGAAATCTTTGGTATAAACAAGTTTTAGTACTGTCTTAGTAAATTAAAACTTTAATTTATTCTCTATAAATTGTGTCAGAGTCAGAGATGTTGGTAGTTGAACAGAAGTAGTTTTGAACATTGTTTTCCATAGTTTGATGTTTGTTTTTGTTGGTTAGAACAGCACTGGAGCTTGTCACCTGTCTAAAACAGCTATCATTAGCAACTTGCCTACTTCTGTTTAACTTGGTCTTACTTCTGTGTCACCTCTGCTGGTTTATAATCTTAACATTTACGTGTATCTCCTTATTACGTAACGACATCAACAATATCCTGCATAAATAATTATTACCCGGTTATTAATTTACAAAAAAGCATCAATTTTTTTTCTTATAAAATTCTTTTGATTACTATCTTTCGTCAAATATTGTTCATGTTCCTTTAACAATGAGTAAAATGTTTAAGAGCCGAAGCGTTAAAAATTGTCGGTTAACCGGGTATCTAATTATTCAACATAACACGCTTTGGCTGAACTAATGACTTTATTATTACACTCCCAAAACAAAAAAAAACATTAAAAGATGAGATAGTAGTCACGATCGCCTTCCGAAACACAGATGTTGGCCGATTATACAAAATAATCATAAATATGTATCATGAGAATTTTTGGAATGATTATTTTCTCTTGTTAGCTCTCACCTTAGAGCTTAGAGGGATATGATTATGAAGAAACCAAATTGTATAGACAAGGTAATAGCTATTTTTTGTGACCATTATTTTATTAAATTTTTATTACGTAAATTGTTTCGGTGTTTAAAATACAATCAAACCAACTTCAATTTTGTAAAGTGCTGGAAAAATGCCATTTCTTATTTCAAAATTATTGTAATTTTTATAATTCGCATAATTACAAAAATTGGTATCAAGGAATATATTCGGAAAACTTAATAGTATATATTTCGATCGGAGCTTTTTTGAAGATTAGTTGATGTTATCATTTAATTAAATTTTGACATGGTAGAATGAAAAAAAAAGTGTACGTGAAGCAGAAACGACTATGAACTCATTCGTTGAGTATAGAAGTTTTTATGATGTAGAAGATTTCCAACTCTCCAACAAAAAGGTTTACAAAAAATGCTCGCCACAAAAAGTTCAACATTTACTTCTAATACTACAATATATTATTTATCTAATTTCGTATGATTTCTACCAGAGTACCAAAAGACTTTCAGAAAAAATTCCTATGAATAAGAGTAACTTCACCAAACTTTTTGAATTAATTTTTCAGGTTCATTGGTCAATGGTTTCGTATAGCCTTTCCATACGGCACGTCATGAGAATAATGATTTTAATGAAGCTCAATTGAAACTTTGGTTTGTTTTTAATATAACCCTGGAAAAATATAGAAAAGTTGAAAGAAACAACTTAATAGCGCTTTTATTTAAAACAATTTCTGGTGCCTGAAGCTCGACTAAGTTGACAATATAGAGAACTCCATCGTAAGTATTTTATTTCGCTTTTAAATATTAAATATCGATTTAGATATTCTCAAGTGCTTTCTTAGTAAAACAAATTCTGACCGAGTTAAGAAGTTCAAGTTTTCAAAAACCGATATACAGATTTAGATTTAGAGCCAAATTTTCAGTAAAAGTTTATGTTGTGAAACTGGAGTAGTAAACAAATTTCTAATTAAAATATGATAATCCTTTAGAAAAATTTCAATGCCAGAGCTTATAATCCCAAATTCGAGCATTTTAATCATAGTATTTTAAGAGCTAAAGACCTCTTTTTTCTACGTGCTTTATATTGTACACAAGAATTTTGGAATTTTTTAACCAGAAATGACGATAGCCTTCGTCTTCTCAGTTTTCATGCAAATCTACTGAATTTCTAAATTTTGTTTCAGATTGTAGCTGGCTGAATGACACCTGCATCTCAAGCACATTTTGTATATTTGTATATGAAAAATGACAATATTAAATACATTTGAATATTATACCAACTGTGATTAATACTTTTTTTTAATATATATAAGTAGAGTTACACTTTTACCCCACATTTAAATTCATCACCCCAGTATAATAGTTAATTACGAAGCGCCGATGCTTATCAGACACACCCCCGATAATGCAGTGATCCAAACTGCCAAATGTCAAAAAAAACGTTGTTGCTACTCTACTATTAAATAAGAATATTATGAATGTTATGATCTTGGTGAATTCAAACAATTCATCTTCTAATCCTGAATGGTATTCCATAGCCTCCAGTCACGAGGTTATTAATTTTATTTCAACCTATCTGTGTTTCAAATAAAGTTTTATTTTAACTATGCATAACCTGAAATTCAGAAGTAAAAAACGTTAAATAATCGGTATTATATCTTCAATCAAAATTTTCAAAATTATTTTGATTTAGTGTTTATTATATTTCTCAACGAAAACAAATACTTTACCTGAAGCATCTATATTATATTTTTGTTGATTAAGTGAGAACGGTAAAAATTCACATAATGATATCGGAGATATCTGGGAGGTCTGGGAGTATGGAATACCTTTCAGCACTGGGGGCTTATAAGATTCTACTATGGTGGTGCTAGAATCTTTTTCAAAGTTAATTTTCAGCAAAACCCAAACTTTAAATTTATGAATTAAAAATTACTGATTGTTTGGTAAAGCATTAAGGTGAAAAAGTATTTTTTAAAACTAAATTGAAATTCGTGCATTTGAAGCGACTCCGCATCAGAATGACGTCGCGGTGGAGTGGCCGCATCAAAGTGATTCTGTCGAGGTGAATTTCAACGTGTTGTTCTTCTGAAAGTATGTTAAAACCGGTAGAAAATCGTAACAAACAATCAGGAGTTCCATAAATTTAAACCGCTTTTCACGGTCGACTTTTAACCATCCCATCCAAGTGAAATAATCAATTTATGATTTAATTTCGACCGACTTTCTATTATAACAAGATCATAAATTGCACAAAGCCGCACACGTCTTTATCCGTATTTATATGAACCACTCCCGAATTACAAATCTCAATTTAAAACTCTAAAATAAAAAATGTAAATAAATAACGGCAATTGATGTTATAATAAAGCAGAATAAAATATTCACGACGCAATTACCTTATAAAGCTATTAACACTGTAAAATCGATGACCTCACGATAATTAGTTTGAAATTAAAAATATAACCGGTACAATAAATTAAAAATAAACAAAAAAATATTATGTTTAACCTATCTTAATTTGTTAAAGATTTATTGGAAACATCGCAAAGCAAAAGTTGCAATCGGGTATTATGAATGAATGAAAAATTATGTGGGCGATTACACTGTCGGCAGGCTTCATTTTACAGAATAAATCACTCGAATAGAATTTATTAACTTAATAATAAACTTGTAACTCTTAACAAGATATGTGGTAAAAATATCGTGACCAGGGAAAATAGATAATTTTACTAATAAAAATAAATGAATATGCGTGTTTCCGATACAACGATCGACGGACGGTATGTGGAGTTGATCACATGTAAATAATGAAAAATTTATAGCTAATATTATCTTTGTCAGGCAGTCGTTTATCCGCCAGTTTATTCCTTCGATGCTGGTTCAAGTTGCGTCTTTGGATGACAAAATAAGTTAGATTCGACAACATTTTGTGCGTGTGTTAACAAAATTACAATGTAATAACTCCCCTGTATAAACATAGCTAAAGACTAGTTAGTTTAGATTGTTGGAAGCCAACTTGCCGAACAAATGCTTAGTTTAGGGTGAAATAGGAAATTTATGTTAAACTCCACCAGCAGGATGTTGTTGACACAAAGTTTTAGCTTCAGTATATTTTTCCGGCCCGTCTGTCACATACCAGGGGTTTGAGATGACTCGAGTTCAAACCAGACCAAACTTTTAGCGTTTAATTCTCGAATTAGGGATATATGAACTTTAAACGTCAAATTTATAAACTGAGCACGTTCTTTCTTAAAACCAATTAAAAATCCAAGACACTTAGATAGATTAAACTCTAAACCGAACCAAATCCTTTTAGAATTTGTTAAACTATACGTTTTACCCGATCGACCTTATTGAAAAATTGAAGATTGGTAAAAATAAAATTTTAAAGTAATACAGCGGGTCCCGATTTGCTAGTGCGAATTATTTAATCATATATTCTCTCGCATGCAAAATTAATCACTTGATAAGTTATTGTACTTTCAGATTGCGTATAGATTTCCATTAAAAACATCACGAAAATGGTAATGAGTATAGATAGCCGATTTATGTTAATTTAGTTCACACGATAAGAAGAGAAAAGCACGATTGATAAGAAACCAACGGAAGATATTAAAAAGCAATTAAAATGTTGGTATCAAAGTTGGATATATGCATAATATGGTATATATTACAAAATTAAATTTCTATTTTAAATGGACTCCTCAAAGGATACAAAGGAATTTGTTTTAATACTAGATACATTTAATTAAATATATTATATTATATAACTATATTATGATGGTGTATAATATATAGAAAATTAAATAGGAAGATAAAGAAAATTGTTTACTTCAATATTAAAATTTAAACCAAATAAATTATGTTCGACATAAATTTAATTGTAATAAAATTTACCTTTTTCAAGAAAACAAACTATCCTTTGTTATTATCGCAAAAAGAATTTTGATTCGACCCAATTGTTTTACCCTAGTGCCAGCTAAAGTACTTTAATATCGTTTTTCATATTATTCTTAACTCATAGTGTGCCAGTCGTTGCACGTTGGCACTAAAAGTACTGCTAATTAAATGTAATTTTTTTTATGTTTGAATAATAAATAGCAAGCTTTATTCGGAGCAAAATTACATTTTGTGGTTTGTCTCAAGTTCAACGTCATCGTTAATAGTCAGTAAAAGATGATGCTGCGATCGTGACTGGACATTTTTCTCCCGGATAATTGGCTTCCGAACATTTCACTACCACTCCCGAATTGTTACTAACATTATTAGTACTTATGTTAGGTTTTAGGTTTTGAAATATTTTTTCACCATTTGTTTTCTGCAATTAGTATTTCAATTAAGTTTCCATTTGTCGTTAGATATTGCTGTTCAAGTTGTTTGAAATAATAAAACACCTAGAACCCACAGTGATTGTAGTGAACTGGAATCAACTTTTTCCTTAATCCATTTTTTTACCATACTATAATCTTAGTGAAATTAAACTATTCATCTTTTTATACCGGGAGGTACTCCATACCCCCCAGACCTCACCGGTCAGCATATTTATATCTTCCAAATAAAGTTATTTTATCTGTGTTCACCATTAAATAGAATTTTTACTATATGCTTGTTTCTAGACTGGTGAATAGAAGTTGGCGGGAAACATACTAGTTATATCTAAGAAAACAAACAATAAATACCAAATCGGAAGCATTTGAAGATACTTGTGGAATTCTGCAGTGATAATGTCTTAGTTTTAATTTTCAAGTCTGATTTTTTCATCTAACTTACGAATACTTGAGAAGTAAACGAAGATTGTTCTTGGAATAACAAACGCACGTGGAAACAGAGAAAACATTAAATAATCTGTTTAATTACAAATCTACAAAGTTTGAAGTTATCTACTTTTAAATTAAAATATTTTTAAACAAATTGCCAGGATAGCAGACCGATATTTAACAATCACTTGGGAAAACATGCACTTGTCGGTTATTATTCTATTAATCACAATACTATTGATATTTTTCAATAGTTGTATTATCATTATGAATGTTTTATTAAAACTCGTGATATAACTACTAAATATTATATGAACTAAGGATCGAACACTTTTAATATTAATAATACTTAAAACATTGACTATTTCTGTGAAAACTTCTATAATATAAAATCATTGCATTGTTTTAACTTTCTAGCAATGACAAGGCAGTATAACATTATTATTCGTAAATATTAAACTGAAAATAAACAGAGAAATAGTTTAATCCTTCTTACACGTCATATTATCTGAATATTAGCGATACACTGAAAATATATAAGGATATAAAACCATTGAATATTGATTTTTTTTTAATTTGACTAGTATTCTATCGGCAGTAGATACCAAAAAATATGTTCCAATGATATTGATTGCCAAAAATGTGCATGAATTTTTGAAATTCCATGTATTCTAGTTATTTCTAAAAATTCTGAGGTCTTTGAATATGTCAAGAGTAAACTGGTAATTTTGCACAAGAGGTTGATACAAAAATTGACCCAAAACTTGTAGCAAGGGATGCTTGAATTTCTCAACCAGCTCATATAATTTTAACTGCACAAATGCAATTCACGTTTATCCATAAAAATTTACCTGTTAATAAATAATTCATTCATGTATTTTAAAATTAAACCATTAATTTTGAAAGTTTTAAAAATGAAATAATCGTTACCTATATTGATTTGCATAGGATAATAATTATTGTGATAAATTATTTTTAGTAATATTTATATATATTATATTATATAAAATTTTATTTCAATTGACATTTTTTCATGTTTCAACAGACCTGGGTTTTTGTAATTTAAGTAATAAAAATGAGAAATGTAATTGAATTGATATTTTAATTTGATTTATTTGAGTGTTTGTCCCGCCACTGCCCCGTCACATTGTCAGATTTTAATTTGACGTTAATTGCTTAAATAATAAACGAACGAAGACAATTTAATTCTGAAAATTACTTAATTCATATTTTACATATAGGTCTGTAACCCTGTCACATTTTAATTAAACGTTCGTTACATTCTTAGTTAGATTGCACTTTCTTATTAGCTCTATATTAAACTAAGCGATCAATGAGGAGTGTGAATGTTGTAAAAGTTGAAAGTAAATCATTTTTAATACAAAAGTATTTTATAACGCAAATGAGCGTTGAAAGTATGCTTTTCCGAACGGTAGTAGATATTAGATTATCCAATAATAATAATTTATTATATCATGGTACTTATTTTCCAACATTTAATCTCATAGTAATAATTTCGACTTACCAAATATACAAAACAAAATGTAGGAATCTTACCTGCAAAAAAACACAAAGTTAATAAAAATTTAAAATTCATGAAAGACATAAGTAAAAATATATAAAATGAAAAGAAGCGAGAAATCATGATAAGTACAATATTGTTATCAGGAAAACACTGCATTCAGAAATATGGAGTTTCATAATATAGTGACCCTCTTTTAAGAATTGTATATCTTTGTATTTTGCATATCGCCAACAGTACAAAATAAGAATAATGACTAATTTGAATTGCAATCTCGTAAATCCTTCAAATTTGATTCATAGTTTTCCATTTTCAAGATACTCTTAGGACGCCGTTAGCTCCGGAGTAAAAGTTTACAAATCTAGCTAAGTATATTTTCACTTTCGCTCTTATCCCCTTTTCAAGCTTTGACTTTATTTAAAGACATTATCTTCTACAAGCAATTCATTACTTTTTGTTTTTTTTTTGGTATAAATTGTTTTTATAAATTTAATTGACTTCCCGCTTCACTTTAATTTTTAATTCCCCCAAAACAGTTTTCATTTTATGCGTCATCAAATTATACCATCGCTAATCCAAGTTTCATGTAGACATAACCAGTTACGTGCTACTAACGCATTATCATGGATTTCGAGTTCTTAATAAGTAATTATTTAAACATTTAGCAAATTTAGTTTCATATTTAATTACTTCAACTCGCTTCTGCAAACATTAATTTTCCCTTTCTTCACATAAGTAATAACGTAAGAAATACTACAACTCGTAGGATTAACGATATAATATGGTTGCAGGTTCATAATTCCCCGCGACTTCAACTACCATTATCTAGATTTATTGGCACGTCAAATAACCAAGAAGAAAAATATGCCCCAATCTTTAAAGTACACCAAAGTAGTTTTATGTGACAATTCAGATTAAAACTATGAAAAGTGTAATGGTTGGTCATATCTTAACTTAATGTATCGCAATTTATAATAAAATTTTCACTGTATTTTTCTTAACTGCTCGAATTAATACAAAAAAATTAAATGTAAAATTAAACTTCCAATATGGGAAGGTGGAGAAGCGATTGTTTGATGCTTTTTTGGAGTTAATTACTATTAATGTTTTTTATGTAGGTAACGTTTTTTCATACATAACCACTCACCCAACCCACATGGACCTGTTTTGCGATAAAGTTCTTATCCATTTAACTTCTAAATTATCAATTAATTTTGCTTTTACAACTCCCAGTCTTTCAATTTTATAAGACTACTTTGTTACTTTATTACACTCGATTGTAACTTTACAAGATACAGCCTACGACATAATAAATTTAATAACTTTTAATTTTAATATTAGCCTCTCATGAAGTCTTAAGATATTTCTGTTAATTATTATTGCCTCGCTAAGGGGTTCCACCCTAACATTAACGATAACAATAACTTAAGGAACAAGATATAATTATTACTAAATGATTTTTCAAAATTAGCAGTTTTCTTCGTCCTTGGCAATAAAAATATAATTGCTAATAAAAGCCAACCAGTAGAAACAGTCACCCTTCCTTATATTTGCTCCAAAAAGAAAGTAAAAACGCAATACTTTTGTAAAGAGACGTACGTGATTTAAATAGGGGAGAGATTCAATTAACTACACAAATTAAACGTCAGCACCATTCAGTTTCCTGATGTAGTCGTTCAGTGAAAGTGAGAAAATGTTAATGTTTGCATACATTGAATTCTAGAGAGGTATAGTCAATTATAACCACGTCCTTATTGCTTGATTGATGATTACATTTTTTTAATTTACCCTTCTAAAAAATAAAAATAAATTTACATTGGTCATACAAATCACTATTTATTTAATTTTTCTATTGCAGAAAGATTTAGGTTTAAAAATACAAAAAAGTTACAATTAAATAATTAGTCGCATCCATTTTTCACTATCGACCATGTCGTTGGAAACGGCATAGCCTAACATGGCACAAGATACAGCAGCTGCTATAAAAATTTTCATGGGTAAGCTAATTGTGATATCGTCATCGTCGTTGGTTTTTTGGTTCGATATATTTGGGGTGCTATCAAATTGTATTGCAAACTTTCGCGTATACACAACTTCCGGGAAAAATTTGGAATCCATGCGCTGAATGTACTTTTTTAATTCGGGAAAACTGCTTATTATTTTGCTTATATTATCGGACGGAAAAGGAATTTTCATCAGAGGTGCCAAATAAGAATAGACAACGATGTCTAAAGTGGTCGGAGAGTTTCCATAAAAAAAGTCGTATTGACCTAAACGCGAAGCCAAACATGAAAAGCATTCGATAGCTGAACCATTCACAGCATTTTTTATAACTTCATCATCGCGCTTGTACGGGAACATAGTTTCCATGTAAGTGCTAGCCAATTTTCTTTTATAGTGCAAGTAAAAATAACTGAAGGGTATCGACATCACTCTTTTATACCACACGTTTGTGAGTTCTTGATAATTTCGGCTATCAATCCAAAACACGTAATAAAAAATTGGACGGAGATTTGAAATCACTAAATTTAATAACGCGTAAGCTTCGCTGACTTGTTTACCACTTAAACCATAATCGACGACATAATTACGTATTTTTAAATAACTCACGATGTCGTTAAAATCGGTCAATATTATACTTCCATGACGAAAGACTGGAAAATCGTGTTGTAATAAAAAATGCGGATTACGTGAATAAAGAATTTCCACCGGAGCTTTCGCCAATTTGATATATAAAATTGCTTTCAAACAATCAAAACTCATCGATTTTAAACCAAAATCACCTGTCCATACAAATAATTCCATATTGAGTTGCATTTAAAATTTTATTTAAACATACCAAACTGTCAAATGAACGCACTCGCTATTTTGACAAGCCATTTATGGAACACGCTATTAGGTATTTAATTAAAGCCTTAACAATATTAATAAAAAATATATATCAAGTTTATCAGTGTTATACAGAAAATATTACTAATATCGTAATTGACGTTTTCATCCTTCCATGGATTAGCTAAGACTCCTGTTATTAATTATCTTCAATTAGGTTCGTTCGATAAAATCAGAAAGAAAGTTATATACTTCTTTTCCCCCTTTGATAAAGTAGATTTTACTTTTGTCGGCTTCATCATATTGACTAATTCTTTTCAATTTATTTCATATTAAATTTCTTAAACGAATTAGAAGTTCTTAAGAATACTTTTACGAAATTATTAATCCAGCTAAATAATTATTAAATTAATTACATTATATTATTATACCTATTTACAACAATTTCACTCAATTATTTTATACAGAGGGGCCAGGCCACAGGATAATCCACATGCATCATAGCATGAGTTAAGGTTTCTCCAGCTGCTTATGCTTTGAAGGATTAGAATTAGACACGATTCCTATCAATGATTTTCGTCAGCAATTTCACCGTTTGGCATTTTAAGATTCTTTTGCCTACTACTTTTTGACATATAGAGTTCGTCACACTTCAGTTCAGCTTAACTCTACTTGAACTTGGTTGGTACAGTCCGTCTAATCTTTGTTTGTTAACGTTTATCAAACTACTGAATTGCACGAGAGCAGCGAGAATTAGAGAACAATATTTCCTTTTCAGATTAATCAAATCTTGTAGGTGGGTGCTAGTTAATTCGATGCTCTTAATAATTTAATTAAGAAAATGAGGTTTTCATTCCATTAAGTTTCAATTCTTTCTTAAATTTTTTTTTCCAATATGGTCACTTTGCCATAATATCGTATTTATTTCATGCAATATTCACGGTTCTGCATTTCTCTGCTACAACAGTTAAATTATTGTTCGTTCGAACTCTTGTTCGCTCCCAATTAAAGAATGGAAGCTGCGATTATCGTTTGGATTTATTGATATGAATTTAATTTTTGGATTGAACTTCACCTGCTTTTATGGCCTTTTCTAGTTTATTTTACTTCCTTCTACGTGTGGAACAGGTAAACGAAAAGAGATCTTGAGTCGACGATAATTTAACTTTGTTCCACTTACGAATGGTAATAAGCCATTGTTTACTTGCTGCAAGAATTCGTTCATCCAATTAATTTTATATGGCATATTAGGAAGCCATTGTTCAATTGTGAATACAATTTTTATTATAATTTATATTTCGTACGACAGTTTTGACTCTGAAGCTTAATTGTATTCGGAAAATGCTAGTTATTCCATAATCCAAACAAGTAATTTTGAACCGTCTTCTATGGGGCGCAATAAATCTGCATGTCATTGTAAAATAAAACCTCAACTAACGAGTTGCTCTAACCAAACATCCCATTTTTTTGAGATAACAGAATAAATTGAATTGCATGCATGGCTCAGTAATAAACTACAGGGTAATCGTAACTTACGCAAAATCGTAAAAATAATGTATATGCCCTATCTTCTCATCATACTTGTCAAATAAAGTTTGAAATCCAATTATCTGTAGACAGGTAGAGTTGATTGAAAATGCCAATCGCGCCGTGAGTTACAAACTTAATATTAAAACACATGGTGTGGGGTAGCAAGTTAGCAATGAAATGACTTAAACTACTGAAATTAATTACATGTCCGAAAAACAATTATAATTCAATATTTTGATTGAAAATATTGGGTATTAGTTCTTAAAATTTATAGGCAATACGAAAAATAAAATAAAATCAATAAGACGCATGTTACAAGGGCTATAAAAGGAGTGGATTTAGTACGCATTAACTTTATTGGTTTTTTAATGCTAAGCTGTTGATGTTGGTACTCAATTATGTGGAAATTATTAACATCTTAATTATTGAGCTATTCGAGATCTTGCAATCAAGATAACTATGCCTTCAAGCCATTTGGATTGACTTCCAAATCTTCTGCATATTTCATGAGATGATAATTTAAATAACAATGGTGATTTATAATTTAGTTACATTTCAGTTTAAAATAAAAAATAATTGAAAAAATATATAGCAATAATGCGTGAGAGAAGAAATTTTTATAGGAAATATTTTAAATAGAAATAGTTAGTGTTTCCACCGAAATGATTCAGTTCAATTTACGGATAAAACATGTAAAAAATGTATTTATTGAGTAAGATTATATAAAACTACTAAATTTTACTCAATTTTTTTGGTTTCTTTCATTGGCTATTATCAAAACCATACGTTTTATGTTTCTCCTTTTTTATAAGTAAATTTAGAAACATATCACACCAACTTTCTACCTAATTCTAGGTAATTCTAATAGCTACAAACCTCTGTTTTAATAATTTCACCTGGCGCCCATCAAAACCAGCATCATTCTTTCTGCAATTAGCTGAATAACTACTAACTGAGCAAAACTGTTATACCTGGTTTTATTTGAATATCCCGCAGCAGTAGCTTTATTTGCCTTTTGGTTACAGCATAATATCAAATACTAGTTTTCCATTTCCTATGATATCTTTTTTTTTTTTTTATTTCAATTAATATTTACAATCTGTTTATCAAAACAATAAGTAAATGTGGTGATATATAATACATGTCATGCTGAAAACATTTCAATAAATGTTTTCCCAAAACATACAATTTAATCAATATTGTGAGTTGTTCTTACTAGTTGAATCGAATTGGTCTTACTAGTTGAATCGAATTGGTAGATCAGTAGGTTTGAATCTCTTCAATCTTCGTACTTCGTTGGTAGTATCCATTAGTTTATTAGCTAGTTTGTTGGGGTGTACTTCTAATCTATGCTTGTACCTTTTGTAAAGTTTTTGGATTTGCTCTTGAACTGATAAAATCTGTAAATCTTGTTGGATAACATAATTTGGCACGTACCATGGAGCATTGACAATCATTCGCAGAACTTTGTTTTGAAATCTTTGTATTATTTCAATATTGGAGGTGCTTGCAGTTCCCCATAGTTGAATACCATAGGTCCATATTGGCGTTATTATGGATTTGTATAACAATATTTTGTTCTCAAGTGATAATTGAGATTTTTTGCCGAGCAACCAATTCATTTGTCTTAGCGTTATTCCAAGTTGTTTACGTTTAGTAAAAATGTGTTTTCTCCATGTTAATCTTCTGTCCATATGGATACCAAGATATTTTGCATCATCAACCTGAGGTAATGTACAGTTATTTAGTTTCACCGGTGGACAAGTCTCTCTACGCATTGTGAATGTAACATGAAGAGATTTTGTTTCGTTGGCTCTGATTCTCCATTTGCGAAGCCAATTTTGGATTTTATTTAAATTATCCTGAAGATTTTTGGAAGCAAGAATAGGATCGACATGTGATGCCAGTACAGCTGTATCGTCAGCAAACGTTGCTGTTGTTGCCAGTCTCGTGGTTGGTAGATCCGCTGTGTACAACAAATATAGCAATGGCCCCAAGACACTGCCCTGGGGTACTCCTGAGCTTATTTGTTGAAGATCAGTATATTCTTCCTGACATTTTATTAAAAAATGTCTATCACTTAAATAGGATTTTAATATTTGATAGAATTGATACGGAAGACTTTTCTTAAGTTTGTAATATAACCCTTCATGCCACACTTTATCAAAAGCTTGACTGATATCAAGGAAAGCAGCAGAGCAGTATCTTTTGTTTTCCAGATCATTGCTGATTTTTTTGGTAATTCTATGCACCTGCTCAATCGTACCATGTTGTCCTCTAAAACCAAACTGATGATTTGGTATCAGCTTTCTTTCCTCTAGTACAGGCTTAAGTCGTTTAAGTAAAAGTTTTTCAAACACTTTTGAAAGTATTGGTAAGAGACTAATAGGTCGGTACGATGTTACTTCTTCCATCTTTTTTCCTGGTTTTGGGATGACGATAATTTGAGCTACTTTCCATTGGATAGGGAAATGGTTTAATCGTACGACTGCATTGTAGATAAACGTTAAGAATTTAATGCATTTAGGTGTGAGTTGTTGTAGCACTTTGCCAGTAATTAGATCAAACCCAGGTGCTATGATATCTAAAAGAAATTTTATTTGAGAATTATCCCACCAAGGACTCATGCTGTTTTTTCCATTTTAGTCCTGATGATGAAGCAATAAAGGTTTCGAAACGTCGACACAGCAAATCGTTGTTTGTTTTTGACTATCCAAATAATTTACTGCAGTAAGTTGAGAAGTTTGAGTATGTGTGGGGGTTTTTCTCTTGTCCTCACCTAAAACCTCATTTTAGGAATTGCCATCTGAAAGCCAGTATAGTTCTCTACAGTTGTCCTATTCTATGGGGTTTTCCTCGGTCAGAGGGTAAAAGCCATGATGTTTTTGCTTATAAGTCATCCTAACCACATGCATAATAATTAATAAACCAGATGTAAATATCTATAAATTGCTTTATCTAAACTATCAAAAGTTGCTGATTTAGGTAATTTTCGAGATCTCCTATCTAATTTCTGCAGTTCCCAAGCGTAATTTAACATTTAAATTTTTTTTACTTAAATCAATAAATTAGGGAAGCAAGAAAATACAAATCGTTTGGGAAAGAGTGAAAAGACGGCAACGTCTCTACGCCAATGAAGGACTCTAGTTTTGTAGAAATTATGTGACCGATTGTTGGTCTTCCACCGTCATCCATAAGTAAAAGAAATTCATTACCGACAGAAATGGGTTTTCCGACAATATCGTCTAGGAAATTGAAAGTGGTTTTTAAATTAAAATTTAAAACACAATTTTTTCATTTAGAAATAAATTATCAGAAAATCTCGTTAATCCAGTCATGGGCGTGTGTGTCAGGAAGTTAATACCCAAAGTTCTAATCATTCCTACGAGTTCTATACATCGACAGTTTCATTTAATTTCTCATAGGAAGGTTAATATTAAAGACATCTAAGATTTATACAAAAACTCTAAACCTTTATGAAAGCTCAAATTGGATAACTAGAAATTTTAATGTATTCAGTACAAGAAAAAACTGGAAATTTATAAAATGTATATTAATCACTTTGGCCAAAACCTTCCCGTTGCACATTGGATGAAAAGAATCCTTTCTTGAAGAACTTATGAATTTGGATTGACTTATTACAACTGTTTGATCTATGAAGCCCAAATTACATTGTTCTAAGGATAAAAATTATTATCTTTACGTCTACTTTATATGTTTTTAGAGAAACAACGGTATTTGAAGAATGGTCAAACTGCAGGTGAATCTGTGGTTTATGGTTAAAGTGCATACAAGTTTATTAACCCTTCTTCGGAGATCAGAGTCCATCTAGAGCACCAAACATAATAGCAATGCACAGTTAAAATGTTATCAGTTTATGATTACAATCGACGAAAGACTTGTATTAATTCTACATACATTTTGATTGGAGAATTATATACAGGGTGGGCAAAAAACTAAAATACCGTTTTCTGATGATTTGATTTTCCTTTTTTGAGAGTTACCACCCACAAAGTTCGCTGCACGACTCTTAAATAAAATGATTTATTTATTCTAGTCTTTCGAAAAGAATAAAACAATAAAAGCAAATAAAATCAATTGAAAGGACGATAATTTAAAACATATCAGCAACGCATTTCACAGCAAATATTAATGAATAAAAATTTTATTTTATTATCATAAAATTGTATGTAGGTATATGAATTTGTTTTGATCAGATATTTCTTTGAATTAATAGCTGCCATATTTAACAGTGTGGAATAAAATAATTAAAAGGCCGAGTCGGGAGCATGAATCGTAAAATTTACAGATAGCATCTGAAAGTTTAATGAAATATTAGACTCCACTGTTAGGGTATATGAGGTTGAACAACGGATCAACTGAAAACAGACTCTAATCATTGAGCCATTGGGAAGATGTTATCGGTTTAACAATACCAGCACCCCATGTATTTTTACCCTTTATAACACAGTTAATCAAGTATAAAGCAGGTTTTATAATACGCAATAAAATTGTTAAAAAGTGTGTACTTGCTATGCAGCAATATCACTTGATAATGGCTAGAAAAATATGTAGTACTTTATACAAGGTGCATCATCATGTTTCGGTAGCCGGTTTGTTTTTTCTTCTTAATGTAAGAAATTATAACATACAAACAAAGCCAATTTATAAAGAACAGTTATCGGTTTTAAAATATTTTATCTATTGTAGGAGCTGGTTTATCCAGCCATGAATAAAAAATTACGGTAGCCAAATGTGTTTATGCTAGATGAGTAGATTAAAAATACATTAAGGTGTATTATTTTAAGTGTGTGACTGACTAGTTTTCAACTTTTCTAATGCTTACTTTGACAACCAGATTATTAAGATTCATCACAACTGCCTAATTAGGAATGGATTTTTATTTGTAAATTAATAGTCTAATAACACTGCTTTTCAAAGTCAACGATAGCTGGAGCTAATTTTTACATTTCAATTAAACTTAATGGATTCGAGATTCGAAAATGCTTTTAACGACCTTGAAGAAACGCTAATGACGGTTCAAGAAGAAAAAAAACCAAAAGTAAAAGTGCGCAAATTATCCTCCGTTAATTCAATATTTTAATTAAACTGACCAAAATAAATGACCCAGTACCGACCTAATCATAATTTAGATTTCAGATTATACCATTCTTCTCTGCTATTGCTAATTCAATTAAATAACGGAAGCGAGCCCCAAAATTTATTGCTTCTTGGAGAAGTGAAAATTGAAAATCATTCAAGTTTTGCTTTAGGTAGTGGATAGTTGTTTCCAACAGGAAATTTGTATACCAGAATGTACTACTTTAAAGACTGCACGTCGCAACTACCCTTAACGGTCGTCAAAGAGTTCAATCTGCAGTGTCGGCGCACAGGGGTGTTCTAATCCCAGTTCATCCTCGGTAATCCCTAAGCTATCACCGCACCATTATTGTGAGCCGTCTCATTTCTCTTTCTGTTGAAAATGGTATTACATCAACTCGGTATTAATTTTAAAATTAATTATTTTCAGTTTCATTTTACATACACCCAACGAACGCATAAAACGTTCACCCTTTAATTTTGTTATGTTAATGCTAATAGCAAAATCTTTAGGAAAACTCAAATTCTTCCATTTCAATTTAAAAGTGATCTCAAATTTCAACATTAACACGAGCTAATTCGTTATGCACCCCCTTCGGTGCCTTTGCTCTTGTTTAATCCAGTTTGAGGAAGTTTTTACTCATATTTCAGCCCCACTAATTTTCTTTTCCTTTTAAACTTGTTACAGATGCTATCTAGAAGAGCAGTTTTATTGCCATCAAGTCAGAGTTCTAATTAAAAATTTTACTTTTTATAACTCACATTTGCAACGCCTATAGCTTCACGTGCAAAACTATCGGGTAGTTTTTCATATTTTATCTGGAAAACTAACGTACAATGTGATTAAACTGCACGCCGACGACGGTATTAGAATGGTAACTCGATATGTTATTATTACACGAACAATAGAAAAGACTGAGGTGAGTCATGTAACATCAGTAACATGTAATAATATAATGGTCTCCCTTTTTGTTCAAATAAGGTCCCCGGTACAATAGTTGCTGTAGATTTAATCCCGTCTTTGTTGGTTCTAGATGAAAATTCGTATGATGCAAAACGAAAGTTAAATTTAGCAATATTAACTAGCTTCCATGTTATTGCTTTATAAAAATTTTGCTGGATTTTATGTAAAACTCGCATTATCTACTTTATATGCTGTAATAGAACTACACATAAATTGAAAATGTAATGCAAACGCAATTTTATTTATTATCTCGAGATTTACTCTTGCAATTTTATATTCTAGAAATTACTTTTCAAATTAAAGAGTAAAATAAAAATTGATACATTGGGAGTCTGAAAATGTACTAAATTGGTTTCGTGATGCATTTTAGTAGTAGGTGGTTTGTCGGCGTTTTTTTTTTTGAGAAACGAGCCACCATGCAAGTTTGGAAGATTTTTTCCGGCACGCAAGGGTTCGAAACTCAAAAACTTCCTATTTAGTCAGGTTTACGGCAAGACGGATATGGCATTGGAAAGAGGATGAAATATATCACTGCGTCACCGTGCTTTCCGTTCTTTCATGTTTGAACATATAAAATCGAGAGATTTGTATGCATATCTAGGGGCCTCTTTAGATTTATTTTGCCGGTTTAATGTATTGGGAGTGGCGACTTACTTCCATCCAATTCCATCTGCAAGATATTTAAATTTCCCTCTTCATTTCGGGTGGCCGAAATAGCAACAAAGAAAGAAGTGTTCGATAATGTTTTATATTTACGTTTCCGATCCACGAATTTTTTTAATCCAAAGTTTGACTATATTTTTTTACGACTGAACAACACGAGACAGTATAAAATTAGTGTGGTAAACGTGACATGATTTACAGCGAATAAGAAGACAAATTTGGCAAAGTTTACACACAAAAAGTATCACTTTCGCACCAAGAAATTTGCTATAAAGATCAAACTAAAAAAAGTAAGGAATATAAAGGTAAAATAAACACATAGACCAAACTTATCGCACCTGCGGGATCCGCCTATACCAATAAAATACAGCAAGGATCAAAAATATAGAGCTTACTTGAGCTATAAACTAAAATGGTAAAGGATATTCACATTTAGAGGTGCCTTGTGATTCCCGGGAGCATGCAAACTTTTCAAATTTGTTAGTCGAAATGCTAACCAATATTCAAATCCGTCCGACACAGCATCCCTTTCCTTATCAATTCAGAGATGAGCATGGGGAGTGACACCGACGTGAGAGACGCTTCTTTAAGGATGGAGAACAGTTATGATGTTGAGTATAAAGTTATGCGTAACCTGTTTTGAATACCAAAAGCCTTTAATGCGACCTAATTTTTGAATTCGCAAGATTTTTTATGAAAAGTGCTTTATCGATTTAATAATATTTACGTTTATGGCAATCCTTAATGCTAAAATACGCGAAAAAGCACTAACAAATCAATTTAACGGCTAGAAAATATTTAGTTGCTTCTGAAATATATCTCTAGTCGTGGTGCAGCTTGAATAGCTAGCTACACCAGAAAAAATATGTTATGACCGAGATACACTACTTTATGGAGGATGCTTTCAAGAATATAAAATTGTACCATACATGGTTTCGGGATACCAATAAACTACCAATAAACAAAGTAATCGCTTTAGTTTAATAAGACATTTTATTATATTATACTATCTCCTTTTTCGGAAATAAAATTTCTATTTTCTTATCGGTGCGTTCCACGTTCACTTCCAGCGGGATTAGCGCGGTTTTAAAAAACAAAAAATTATTTAAAATAATTTTCTATTATCTTTTTAATTTTTGTTTTAAGCGTAATTGAAAATCCAGCAGCACGTTTTTCGCTGATCGCGTTTGAATGTTCACACATTCTAAACGTTAAGCTCGCATATGCGGGGATTACTGTAGGTCCACGAATTGAGATTTTGTTTGTTAATGAACGCCGTCATTCCCCTTTAGATTATACGCGTGCCAAATTTAGTTTTATAATCGTTTTACGTGTTTAAAACACATGGGTGCGCGCTTTGATATTTTAAATCTCTCAGTTTTAGATGTTCTTTCTACAAGCTGTAAGTGTGTGAAGGGTCATTCTGCTTTTCCATTGAAAGAAAAACGATAATCGCATTATTTCAGCTGAATGGGCAACATATAACCCTGAAATTTATAGGTGACTAAGTTGCAATGCAAAATTTAGTTATAATTTGGCTAATTTTGTTAACAATTACGAACTGTCGAACTAAATCGCTTCGGTGCACCCCAAGGGTCAGGAAATGCTCGAAACGGTTATACCGCTTTCATTTATTGGTTGCTGAGACTCACTTTTAAATTTTCAAATAACAAAGGACACGGAAATAAAATTTCCTTACTTCTCTTTTCGATGCTCTTCAAGTATGCAAACAAGTTTGTCAAAACAGGAAGCATATCACATCCATCAATTATGCAGTACTGTTCAAACTTCAGAATATACAATAGTTTAGAGTCAATCAAAAACAACAAATCTACAGCGGTAAAACCGCCTAAAGAGCTGAAATTTTGTCCTGACCGATGAAAGTTTGGTATTCAATGCTCTAGATAAGAACAGCAAACCTTAAAAGTTTACCCTAACGGAAAAAGTTAACGGCCAATGTTCGGTCATTTCTACATTACCTCCAAAGCTCAAAATATTTGGAAAAACTTGACATAGGTATAGGGTGCATTTGAGATAAGGAAGATTTAAGCAGTACGATAAACTACGAGCTGTCGAGCTGCCTATTTTAATTTCATTATTTTTCATTCAGACCAATACGAAGATTCTGAAGATCATCATAATTTAATGGGCAATTTTAACTTATAATCTAATAATTGTCAAAGTTTATCCTTTTGCAGGTTTGTCTATATCAGAGATAAATGCAAGGAGAATTACTTTCCTTACTCCATCCAGCGGGCCTGGGAAGTCCAAAATTTAAAATCAATTGATCCTGATTTTGGACATCTCAAAATTTCGCTTAATTCTATCTTTTACTCACTTCACCACTTCATTACAGCATGTCAATTTTTACATTTCGTCACAAAATCATTTTCAGCCCCCTTACTGGAAAGAAACTTTAAGTTTACTCTACATTGAACGATATTTGCTTTACCGGATACGGACAAAAATTTTATGAACACAACCACGAATTAAAATACAAAAATAATAATATGACTAATATCATTTAAATTATGTGAAGCTCACATTTTCTCAAGGAGCAAATAAATCGTCCTAGAAATACGAGAATTTTACAGAACGTTCTGCTGAGAACGTGTAAGTCAACGCAACTATGTATGTATTTTCACATTCAATCCGCTTAGGCGGATGAAGCTATTAACATTTATCTTCTTACAAATATGACCATTAGTATTTTTCAAAGAACTTTCAAATTAGTCACTTAAAAATAGTCAGTGCGTCCGTGGGCCGCACAAGCTAGTTAATAATAATATCTGTTAATTTCAAATAATTCAATTAATTTGAAAAGACTTTCAAATATATTTAATACTTATGAAATATCCGATATGCAGCCAGGTTTGCGATTGTCGATATGAATAAAATAATTTTTACTATTTAATTTAATTTAATTCGTTGAAAATACACTAATACATTTACTATATAATTTGGTTGTTTCTATGTCAACTAAAAAAGGTTAAAGCGAATTTATTATTCTCCTGAAAGGTATTCAAGTGATCATGTCGAGGAATAATTTAAACAAATGAAGTTTTCATTAGAAAACGTTGAATTTTAGTATAAATATTCAAATGAATATTTTAGACAAATGAATTTTTTATTAGAAAACATTGAATTTTAACACAAATAACAATTTACCAAGTTGTTATAAATTCACAGACATTTATTTTGTGGTATAATGTAATTTACTAAAAAATAACTAAAATTACGTAAACTATTTTTATGACTGTCACCTACTTACGATAATTACACTTAAAAATACGGTTTGTGCTGCACACTCGTGCTATTCATAAATAATATTATGCGATACCAACCCTGTAAATAAGTAATTGACATAACTTTGACTATTAATGGTATTATGTGTGATAATCTTTAATAACCTGTTATTATCTCTAATAAGTCCAAATAATCACATCAAGTAATCCTAAATAATCCTACATAATTTTAAATAATTCAAAATAATCTCAAAAAATCGTTTGGTATTAGTTTGCATCGTTAATGATGTTAAAAATTCGATACTATTTAATCAAGTGCTGTAAGTAACCTCCTTTTAACTACAAAATTAGTTCGTTAATAATTTATACCAACTGTTCCAACAAGTCAAAAGGTCAAAAGGCCTTACGGTGCAAAGTGAAATAGATTTTTTAGATTTTATTTTTCAGTCCAGATGAGGTAGATTACAAAGATAATATAAAGTTTTGGGTATAATTACGTGTTTAACCAGAAAGGAGAAAGAAGAAAATGCTGGACGAACACACTGCAGACATATGACCAGGATACGAGAGAAGGGTTATATTTCTATCATATTCATAACGTTTGATAGGTACATAACTGCAATTTATGTCAACGAAAAGACATTTAAGTCTTCTTTTCAAAAACTATCTAAAAGGCCAACAAGAAAATTATCCCTCTTTCTAATTAACTTAGTATAATAGGTACCTAATGTTCTAAAACTGTTCATGTTTTATTAATTAATTCTCAAAATTCTAATTCTAAAATTTTAATTAAAATTTTTTATTTAATTCAAAATATTTTTCAACTTTTATGTTTACCAAAAATCAGAAACTTGTATCAACTGCAGTGTGTCCTTGATAGTTGATATAGGTAAACAAGTTCCGTAGTCGAGTCGGTTTAGAATCTGATTAGCAATGTTAAAATCTGGCATCCCAAATTTTTAACACATTATTAAGTCTAAGCCTAATAGATATTTAATCATTATTTTCATTATAAACTCATATAATATCTTAATTTTATTATTGAAATTTTTAATGCAACTTCGTGTTGTAAGAGTGAAATCGTAAACTTTTCAATAGAAAGTGCAAAGCTATTTTTTCGTGTAATTTTATTAGAAATAAAGAAAACTTATAAAACGAGCAGGAATTACATATTTAACCAAAATAAAAAAGAAGCCAGGCGAAGTCAAGTACAAAAGCTGGTATATAATAAATACATAATAAAAAAATGACTAAATTAGAAATATTTCTTAACACAATCATTGATTTTTTTATATAAAACATTGACCTGATAAATTTGGGTTTAAAAGTAAACGGAAAAGAAAATCACAAATTAAAAAAAATTACTTTCTGATAAGAGTAGCTTACTGGCAAAACACATTTTTCTTTTCTTTTTTCGAAAAACTCAATCGAAGTTATTTTCACACGGAGGAAGAGTATTCTGCAACCTTTCAAGCATTATCTCAAGTTGTTTCCACATATTTGAACTTGAAAAAATAATTGCAGTTTAAGTAAAATGCATCTTTCCGTGTTTTGGTTCGCCTTCCGTTTTTGCCACTAGCCGAGCATATTTGTAATATTTTTTGGACATAAATCCGACAGCTACATGGTTCAGAATCTTGGCTACCCACCAACAACTAAGTTTATTTCCTTGATATGACCCAAATAATTCTGCTATACAAATTATTGTTACCTTCAGATCTGATAGCTGACAGCCATTTCGTATTCCAGTTTTTGGCACTCACTTATCGCATTGTCCGATTGATTGGAAATTCAACGTGCATGCTTTTCAATGGGGTTGTTCATTTTGGATAATATATTATATAGAGATAAATTTGAAGTGAACCCGGTAATCATCAAACGACTTCCAAGAGTGGCTCTTAATATGTTTTTCATAAAAAATAATTTAGTGCCCTCGTCAAAATCGTCTAAAACAATTTGTTATCATTAGAGTAAACTTTCAAATTCACCGGCCCTAATTTAATGTTGGTGACACCGTCTCCAGGGGTTTAACCCCCTTTTGTGACCAGCCCGTTACCGAAAATATAATCTATTAATCAAAAGGAAAGTATTTACTTGCACAACTGAAGTAGGATATTAAAAAATTTAAAGCAGTTATTTAGAGAACAAAAGTAAGGATGTTTCACGTTTAAACATGTGAAATTTTAAAATTAAAAATAAATTAGCAACTACTTTCATCGATCTCGTTCATTTCCCAAAGGGTTGAATGTTTGTGCGACCACTTTATCCCGAATAATGACTTGAAATATCTCGAACGTTTAAAATATATAGGTAAGTAAAACAAGAGAAATTCAGGAATTCCTGCACCAGAGCATTTAGATCTGGCTGATTTATTTCTCTTGGCTTGTAGGAGTAGCAAATGAATCACTCAAGCTGCTGTCTGATATCTAGAGAATTTGAGTGGCCCCTAAGGTGTTCCATTTCCCTACCAATATCAATTGTTGTCACATTTTCTTTCGTACCCGATACCCAAATTAAGCAGGTAAGTTAAATTTGAATAAAGTGTTTTAATAAAATTTTGCGGAATAAATTCGTTTTAGAAATCGTTTTGAACGGAACCAATTCCCATATTACATTTTTTGACAAATTGAACGTTAAATCTCGACTGCAAACGAGAGTATAAAATTTTGAATTGTGGACTATTAGGGAGAATCAAACCAATTTGCTGGTAATTGGAATGTAATGCATAGGATATTTGTTCTCCAGAGATGTGGCCGAGATGAAACAAAGGCAAAAGTGGCACCACGATACGCCTCGGTGTATTACATCGCAACCCACCTTACAAAAAGGACAGCTATAAATATGCAGCTGCATCTATAATTTAGCATCACTGGCAGTTACAAGGGGAAAGTTTGGGCATGGAAATGCGATCTCCAGCACCCACATGAGTAACATCTGGTTTTATAGAGCCTTCATGGCCACACAGCACATCCCCATTACTTTAGCATTGCTACGTTATGTTCACATACGCTTGGGAGACGCGCTTGTTTAATGGTGGCAACTCTGAATGATGCAAGCGCAGCTTTTCTCTACTTGTCTCATATATCCACATTAGTAAATTTTACCGGCAAACTCATTTGCTAGTTCCAACTTTACCCTTTTGCTTTTCAAGTTTTAATTATACGCATTTTTACTGCCGCGTTACAGGTTATAAAGGGGAGTGCTCTGGCACCATGAACCGTTCCGGATTTCGAAATTACTACTAATTTTAATTTTATTTCACTGGATTCGTAATAGAAGCAAATAAAAGTTTTACTTTGCCATGCTTCAAGTTCATAAAATTTCGTATTTATTATTAATGACCATTTCGAGTTATAAATTATTCAAGAAATACACCTAATTCGAAAAACTTGAACAATAAAAGCTTTCATAAGACACTTAAGTTGTTGATTGCTTTCGAATATTTAATAAAAAAAATAATCTTCACTTTAATTTTTTATTGCAAAGTAACGTTTGAAAATTTTATAAAACGTCGACAAAATTAGCTTTGGTTTTACGACGAGGCATACAATCGGGCGATAATTTTCAGGACTCCTGTACTAAAAACTTTTTGCTTTCTCGTAATGTACAAAATAAAATAAAAGAAACGAATACCCCATTTTGACAATTTTATGTTGTTCGTATGTATATTTTAAAATACATTTGTAAGGTACTTTTAAATTTTTGAAGCAGAGAGGACATCTAAAGACGCACGAAGTTTCTACATCACGAAAACGTTTGCATATTTTCATGTTACGTCGTCTGCATACAACCGAGATATTTTTCCATAAACAATAACCAGCGCCTTTAGCAAAGAAATATATCCTAGTCCTAAATGCACATACATATGTAATAAAGTTTAGCGAGAAAAACACAAAAAAATTTATTGTTCCGCATTTACAACGCAGTAATCATTTTGGATATGTTTTACGATTTTTTCGATACACATGATAGGCTCTCCACTAGAAGACAACTTTGAGTGCCACAACTGTCTGTAAACAGTTTGCAATGATTTATGGGAATGTGAAAACGGGTAGTTACTTCCGAGGGTTTTGCAGATATTCTCAGACTCGAGAACATAAAATTTTAAGTAGCGTGTTGGGTATACTTCCACAAGGATGACAAGGAACAAAATTGTCTTATAGGATTGACTTAATTTTACAATTCCGATTTTAAAATTCCGCAATCTCTAAATAAATTACAATGTACGAAGATTACCTACAATTTTAAACTCGTCTCATAACTTTTTGAAGTCTTCGATTTTTAAAAGAATACAGCGAGGCTTCACTTTGGTGCTCGAATCGATCTCGATTATTAATTTTCGTCGCGTTATTTACTTTGTGTATGCAGAATGCCGGTTCGCCTTTGCCAATAGTACCAAATTTGACCTAGTAATGATTTTTGTTTATCTTCACAGCAGTGATTTCAGTCAGCATGCATTTCCTTTTATCTTTTCGACGCAAGCGAGAGCATCGAGTTTACAGAACTGCAAGTCCTGTCGAGTCGAATCTATCGAAACTTAAGGAAAAATATTGGTGACGTGAATATTTACTTCTGCATTCACATTTCACCTTATCACAGCTACATTATAGTTTTTATGATGATCTCGTCTTATGTTATTACTACAAACGGTACCCGGTTAGGCCCTGTTTTAAATCGAAAAATTATTTTTTAATTAAAAACATAAATAAAATATTTATGTATATTATTTTCTAATTTTAATGACTATCATTATGCCATCTCATCTAACTTTCTGTAACACTTTATATTCCTAAAATTTCATATTCCAAAACTTTAATAAACACTTACTAGTAGATCCAAAAACGTTCTTGCAGGCTGAATCTATTGAATAATCATCTGAAATTTAGAGCTAGGTTAAACGCTCATATAATATGTATATATTTTGTAGTTTAATGGCACATGACGGAATTAATCTCCTATAATTAAAAATTTGGTCTTTTATCTGTCTGAAAACATGATTGGTTCATTAAACAAGCACTAATAATTAACTAGGAAAACTACTTTATGAAATATAGTTAGTTTCAAAATTTGGCATCGAAGAGATAGCAACCAAGATAACACTTATTAAATTACCAAACTTACTAAAAGACCTTAAAATAGATTTAGATAACAACTAGAGGTATTGAACACCGTCGCAGGATTATAAATATAATCAAAATATATTACATACTTCCATACCAATACTGGAAAACGTGTAAATATGCCTGCAAAACAAAATGGTACCCCTAGGGGCTCCTAACTCTTAACATCAGTCATTGAAAATTGAAAATCCAAACCTATGTATGTGCAACCCAAATAATAAATATAAAAATAGTAATAAATGTCATACAATATTGCTATTAAGGAATATTCCGTACCTCCCAGACCCCCGATGTGTGCAGCGCCACTCATAAATGTGTTATTTTCTGAAATAGTTAAAAATGATTTTCTGAAACCGAGGAGTTTGGGGGTTTACATCAGCTTTTATATTTAGAAGGAAAATTCTTAGCTTTAGTATTAACTAAACAAAATTTCAACTCGCGTTTTAAATTTTTGCGATCGCTTAAATACTATCTTTATTATTTATAATCGCAAAACTTTGTTTAGATTTATCTCCAAGGAATAACTGTTTTGTTATTCAAGCCTTTTTGAAGACGTCAAGTATTAATCGTCGATAATTAAAATTAAAAAAAGTTAAAATATTAACTTCCGACTCAGGGAGTTCAAGAATAGTAGTTTTTCTTCTTAGAAACTTCTTTCAAAACAACCATAAACCAATTATTGTCGACAATACAAATTTAACGTCTCAAGCCTATCCGAAATAAAAGTTAATCTCTTCGTAACACATCCTTACCACATAAAAATAAAAATTAAAAAAAACAACCACCTAATCCAAAGATCTACTTAATTAGCCATTAGTCCTATAAAAATCTCTAATTTGTGTGTGTGTCCTGGGCTGATGTTCTTAGAAGGCATCTAATCGCTTCGATTTTAATGTAAAAAGTTCTCCCTAGATCTCGGACGAATTAAAGGCGTTGTAAAATTTTAGATTTCCCCATGTGAACATATTATTAGCGCAGGTCTTGAATGGATTAACACGATTCCGATTGGAAAGCGCTCGAATAACGGACTTAACCAATAGTGGATATTAATATTTATAGTAATGTGAGTTAATGCCATGTTTTCGTTTTACTATTTACGAAGGTCTGATAAATTTAATTTTATAATATAAATTAGAAAAATTAAATTTGCTTCCAAACAATTAACTGACTTTTATTGGATTTGTTTATGTTATGTTCCAAATGGACCGCTTAATATAATAAGTACTAGCCGATGTCCTCGTACAGTCTTTTAGCCTAATCTTATTAATACACAATAACTGTTATTAGGCAATCACCAAATATTATTATATATAAAGATGCTATATATTGCAATGTTCCAACCTTAAAAATTGAGGTTGCAATTGATATTTTATATATATAATATAATTTATTGTTGCCGTTGTTAAAGACCAAGTATATATCAAATCGAAATTGCTTATGCTTTGTTTAAGCTTTGAAATAAGAAATTTGTATAGAAAAGAATTAATGCTACAAAGTCAAAACATACAAACGCGTACTTTGCTTATCTAGTGCTGCCCAGAACTATATAGTTCGTCATAGAAACAAAAAGAGTAGCTGAAAGACACTGCGATACTAGTAGATTTGTTGCAGTATATTATTTTAATTTCTCAAGTTTAGATTGCAATTATTTTTGCACAAAACATTCTGCAGCGCAAAACTCTCACAATTTCAATTTTTAAATAAAGCAATCAGATATTCTTATAAACTAATTTAAGTTTAATTGATAACATAAATTTTTAGTGAACTTCAAGTGCAATTTATATTGAACTACATTAAACTTTAAATTAAATTAAGAAGTGATGCGGCATATCACCGTCAGAAAACTTTAGTTCATACAACTACGTCCACATCATTTTATGATTTCAAGCATAGTCATTTTTAGTCCGAATGCTATTGTATTTAAAAACTCTGAATTTTCACCGGAAAATACTAGTTTAACTTTTTCATGTTTTTAAAACCTGACTAATGTATTGACTAGTAAAGGAAATCGATATTTGAATGCAATTCTCATTACATTTTAGTTCCCCCATTTACGTAGATAATATATGGGGGAACTTGTATTAGAAAGATTCGGGGAATCTTCACGTTTGAAGACCTTGGGAATTGAAAAAAGATGTTTTGGGGATTAGTGTTTTTATATCCGCCACTTCGTATATCTGTCAATTAGAGATAAAAAAATTAAAGTAAATGGCTAAATATTTTGAAAAACGTGAAAAATACGTTAGGCGTTATTATATTGTGGTGTAAAATTGATGTGAACCACAATAATTTATGAATAATTAATTTTGTATTAGTTATATGGTAACAAATCATTTTAGTATAAATACTTTAGGTTTTAGTATTGCGTACACCCATATAGTTTTACGATGCTATAAAGCAACTATAAGTATAAATAAAAAGTAAAAACCAACTTTTAATAATAAAAAGTAGACGGGTGTTTGCTTATACAGCACACTAATGCCATAAAATAATATTGTAATATTTAAAGGAACATGCTTTTTGATAATGAGCAGTTATAAATTATCCTATTATCCTAAAAGTATTAAATTTAACTACCGAGGTAGTTCACATGAAAAATGAAAAACGAAAATGCTTTAAAGCTTCATAAATTGCTTCGAATAACAAAGCTCCCTATCGTTGACAGCAAATTATTTTAAAACCAAAATTTCACTATAAATAATAATAATACAGATCGTAACGTCTTTCCCTTTCATAATAATTTTTTGTTTGAACCGTTCTCGTATTATAATAATATACAATAGCAGAAATACCTTACGAAGTTACGATCCTCCTATTTGTCCGGTTTGTTATAAACCGAAACGATAACTTTTTGTTTTGAGCAATAAAATCAAAATTTTATGATTGTGCAAATCTGTGTTATTTATTTAGTAACTAATTTTTTTGATAATCCATAAAAATATTAACGATTAATCGCTCATTCCACGATAGCTTTTGCTACTTCATTTAACATTTAAATTTGCGCTACAAAGCCAACGTCCAACAAAACATTTTTTAAATTTTAATATTATTCCTTTACATATTTAAACAGTTGATTTCATATTCAGTTTGGCTTCTGTTTTTAATGTTTGCATTTTGTATTAAAAACTTGAATTTCAATTACGCTAGTCATTTCATTTGCGTGATTATTCAACATAAAAGTTAATAATTAAAATAAAATATTAACTTACCTTCATCAATGGGTTCATTCTCTAACTCGGTTGTTGTAGTTAAAACGACAAAGCCAAATAGAAGTAAAAATATTCTTCTGTTGCACAAAGTAGTCATATTTTTATTTTTTGGCTACTCATGCACGCACACTAAAGTCTGAAACAATGGAAATAAATTAATTCACATTATTTGCATACGTAATAGCAGAGAATTAAATTAACTAATTTGTAACAGATTATTCAAGATTTAAAAGAAAACACTTTCGTTCGGCAATAACGCGGCAGCATTAAACTTTTAGCGTTACTTAAGGTGAGATGCTTTTTTAACGACTTACGTAAACTATTAACGAAAACTCACTACCAAAATGTTATTTCGATTCCAAAACTACTAGAAACTAAACTTAAGGAATTAATGGAGCCATAAAAAATTTATTACATTTACAGGTTTCGTTCACTGCTAATTAACAAATAAATTTCCCAATTCGGAAATGTTAAGGAAAGCGACAACGCACTAGCAGCTTACGTTTTATGTTACAGCAGTTTCTAATTTTTATTTTATAACTTGTATATGTATAGAGTGCGGCACATAAAATGGGTGAAGCCTAATTGCTTTTTCACAAAAAATTATAACCAAAGTCGTAATAATTAAAACGCATTGTTGTTATATTGTTTGATAATAATTTAGACTATGTACAAGCACTTGTTTTACTTTATCTTGATGCCGATGACGATGGGCGAAGCTAAAGTAGTTCATTGGTGCCGGACGGCGCCGGTAATGTCAATTATTAAACTTAATGATTATTTTTGACTTTTAAAAAGTAACATATATTTTGCTCGGAGCAACTGCTTAGTAATTGCTTTTAATAAAACAATTTCTATGCTATTTGATTTTATTAATAGTATTGTAATGTTCTCTTTCTTAATTTGGGGGTAAAATTAATTTTGTTTTTAAATTTTAAAATTTTCCAAATTTAGGAACATATTTAATTTTTCTCTACAAAGTCTTTTTATATTGCAAATAGTTCTCTTGCTAACCGAAAAATTGCGCTTCCCATTACATAGTAACGCTTTCGTGACAGTGACGTGGGTTAATAACATCTTAATGTTAATTTCAAATTTGGATAGGTACACATGTAAATTATTCATGACGAATCTTAGCAAATACGAGTATAACGTAACCTCATATCTTTTTAGCTTTAGAACAATACCTAATGTATATTATTGGTGCATTTCGGCATTGCTAAGTAACAATACAATCTTAAACCACTGCACAAACCTTGATAACGAGAATTCAGTACCTTCAAAAACACAGTCGGTAGATTGCAGTAAATAAAACCTGGTCAATTTTACAGGTAAATGCAATAAATAAAACCACTGACAAATATTTCACATGTTTCAGAATACTGCAGTTATTTAGCAACTTTTATGACTTCTTGAAGAACAACGTCGAAAGTTTTAAGAAAATTTGTGAACAAAATATGTTTTAACATCTTAAAAGCAAAACGAAAAAGCAAACTCCAATAAAATAGTTCAAAGAAGTTTGCACATTGCATAATAAAGCACATAATTCCTTCCCAACACGAAAGAAAAACAGAACTAGATAATTAAGATATCTGGGATAAAAGAAAATCTGACATCAAATTAACCAAGAAATTATAATTAAACTTTTTAGTACCTACTTCAAAAGTACAAACCGGTCAAATAGTTATAATTGGATGGGAATCGAATTAAAACATTTTAATAAAATTAAATATTTGAGGTTAGAACGGCTAGGTTGAGCTAAAAGTGAAAATCAAAAAGTAAACATGGTTTGGGTTTAAGCAGTCAAAAATTAAAGTTTTTCAAAGCTTGCACTTTGCAGGGTAAACCAAGATCAACTAACTTGAAGCGCAGGTACGAGGGATGTTGGGGATGCTGAGCAAGAGTTGGACCGCAGCCAAACCACACCAGATAAGAGCAACTTCAATCAACTATCTCAAATATTCGAAATTACTTTGAAAGGTTTTACATACCTGCACGTAGATTTTAACCGATACCATGAAATAAAAATCCAATTTCCGAAAATGTTAAACCACTACAAACTCGCGCGATCGCACAAATTTTCAAAAGAAAAATAACACCGATGATGTTAAGTTGACGACTACATTGATTCTAAAACAAGAACCCTTAAGAGAACGCAGGTAAAACGTTAACTTCAAAATAAATAAATAAAATTGTGAATATGACGACCAAGTAGGTAGAGGTAAGGTGAACTATTTCACTCCGTATAAATGAAAAAAACAAAATATTTTACATTTTTACTGCGGTTATAAATATTGTAATTTTTTTCTATTCACTAATTTATGCAAAAGTTGACTTAAAGTTTATTGTTTATGGCGAAATAAAAAGTGAAGTAAACAAGCTAGGTAAAATATTCCAGGTACAACCAATTAAACCTCGATGATATCACCTTCTTGCTTACTCTTTAACCGCAGTCTCCACCACATCTGATTTAAACACCGTGAATTAACCTCAAGAGATGCGTGATGTCCGGTATAATGACTTAATATAAGCCAACAATGGAACAACCGACTGGAGGTTTCACTTCACCTGTAATTATGTCTAGGTCGAAATGGATTCTTTCATCTGTCATTGGATGTTCAAACTATACGTAATTTATTTACCGAATCGTAAAAGCAAGTATTTAAATTTTTAGATAATGTTGTTTGTAATCCGTGTTAAATTTTTATAGCAAAATAATTAACTGAACAGCTTCGCGAATTTAATATCTTCCAATCGCGAGACATTAATTTTTACATCGGATCAGATTTTTATAGATAACTCAAAATTTATATTTTACCAAATTATTTAATTCGATCGGCTAAATCAAAGAGATATTATTTAAATATTTATTCAAGCAGCATATACGCTCGGTACATCCGTCAAAATTAATGGTCAAAAGTATGCAGCTGCAACAGTGCTGTCCTCTTGTAAAATTAAAATATTTAGAATATAATTCTTTTTCGAGTGGCCCTTCGGAAGAACTTGGCACCGCTGACCAAAATGAAAAGCGCAGAATGTGACCAAATTGAGATTTAAGAATCTTATAGAACCATTAGCCGTTGTAGGTACTAAACGTCCTCATGAAGAGCAGTACAAAGGACCATAATCGCAAGATAATCGCTTTAAGGGGTCAGGATTAGCAAGATTTGGCATTCGATACTGTCATTTATATTCGTTTAGCAGTGCAGAGTTTGTGTAGGGGTTCCTTCGTTGCGTATGTTTCATTGATGGCTTATTTATAACCATGAAAAATTGAGATGCGTCAGATAGTAATGGCCCGTCGTTCGGTTCGTTTAGTTTTTAGTCAAAGTAGAATTGACTCGCAAGCTGTTCGCCGTAAGTATTTTCCTATTCAGCCATTGTAGTTATTAGGTATTCCCTTTTATTTTAGGTGTTCACCACAGTATATAAAACGTCCATCCATCCGTCAGTTTTGTAAATAATTTTGAGTTCGGCTTAATAATTTTATTACCGATCCAAGTTTTATATTAAGTTAGGTACTAATCTCAAGATTAATTTATTTAAGTGTAGATTGTAAGGTAGGAGGTTTCGAACTTTTGTACCAAATTCAATCATGCCACAGACTAAACCGAAAATCCTTTCAAAGTTTCCCCTTGCTTTTGTAGAGCCACCAATTTTCTTAATTCCCTCTATTCTTACGTCTTATACATTTCTGATTAATTTCAGTCTGGTCGTGCAATACAAGAATTTAGTCGGCTGACTCATCTTTTTGTAGCATGCATGTATCTTTCCAGATTGGTCTCATACTTCCTTTGCTTTTTATCAAGCTTCTTCATATTTTAGTTGATGATATCGCGGATACTACCAGGAGACGACGAGACACACGGAAATTGTGAACATAAAATATAGCTCGCTTCTTTTTCAAAACCTTAAAGTCGCATCTTTAACTTGTAAGGGTGCAACGTTAATTGGATTTTAACTTCTAGGACGGAACACTTCCAGTTTTATTGAAAACGTTATCTAGTTCTACAATTTCTAACTTTATATTTAACAGATATTTTAGGAAAACCGGGCGTCTAGATTTTCCCTTTGATAGTCATGAAACAAATCTCAAGAGAACCATCCACATTTCATACACCAGAAAAATGCCAAATAGGGTTAAAAGCATCATGACATATAATGTGATTTGACATTTGGCCATTAGGTTATACCGCAGTTCTGTTCATGGGAAACAGATATTACGTAGATTTGTCTTGCTTGTGAGGGCGAGATCGTTTCCGAAGGGAGTAGTCTTTTTGATCTTAGACTGATGGACGAAGGGGGCTGCTAACGCGATGTGATTGATACCAGGTCTTAAAGATTGTCAGAGATAATGGTACAGAACAATAGTTGGGTTAATCGTTTAGCATTTCAGACAAATCCTGATCGAGGTGATAAATACAACATTCAAAATAAACTACCACCAAATCAAGTTAGTGTTGAGCAAAATAGAAAATTGGAAAATTACATCAAGTTTTAAATTTAATCATTTTTTTTGTGAGAGATGAGAGAATTATTGTCAGCTACATGTTCACATTTCAAATTAATAAGAAATGTTTTGTTTCCGTTTGGAATCGTAAAAAATGTCATTTTTTCAATACATTTTTTTGACGAATTTAGTCTGCCTACGAGCCTAAATCAATTTTTATGGGAGTTACAAAATTACGTGATCTGAAGATTAAATAATAAGAATGTTATTGTCATGATATTTCATTTTAAAAATATTACAATTTAATTCTTGACCGCCCCCATGCATAAGTTTCTTCCACTGTGCAGTAATCTTTTAGCTGATCCTCGATCAACGTATAAAGTGGATTTTCTTGTTTTATTTAATTAGATCTGCAAATCTGACAGGTTTCTCAAATTTTAAACAAATTTGTTGTATGTCCTCTGTTATAGGTGTCAGTCCAGCTTTGTTAAGACTGACACAAACGCCACATATATTGCAAAGTGTTACTGTAGGATAGGGACACGCTTTTGTAGGTTCAACGAGCACTAAAATTAAGCAAATGCCTGTTTTTTAAGTGCTATGAGAAAATAGCATTTAAAAGTTTCTAATTGCAATATTTCTGTTTGTTCAATATCTCCTGTCCGCCACCGGCCACCGTCACCGGAGAGAATGAATATTTCGGCACATCGCCATCGAGTGGATATGTTCTGAGGATATGATATGATATGTTCTAGATTAAGGTATTAATGAGACAGCAAAACTTTTTATAAAGGTTATACTGTCTAACAACCCTTATATCAGAGCCAGTGGCGTAATAAGCAGGTGAGGGACCCGTGTACGAAGTTGTTAAAGACAAAAAAATTGTGTATACAGGACTCCAGTGATTTCCAAAGAATTCCTTCCAAGCAAGAGCGGATATAGAGACGAGTAACTATCCCTCCCCCTATTTAATTTAATAAATATTTTATTATTTTTTTATTTTCTGAGGTTGGCGAAATTTCCTAAAATATTCTAGAATTTTCTGTGATTCCCCACTTCACAAGATGTTTTGGATATTTTTTCTACGATTTTCTAAACTTTTCTGGGATTTCTTAAAATTTCCCGCTCGTTTTTTACTAATAAGTGGAAAATCATGGAGACATTGACATATGCAAAATTAAAGGGAAATTTGAGGAAATCTAGAATAGTATAGACTATCTTTTTTTTTGCTTTTTCCATTTTCTGAGATTTCATTGGCTTTAAAATTTTCTCGAGTTTCCAAAGTTTTTTTTTAACATTTCTGTATAAAAGTGGAAAAAAATCCAAGCAAATTTTAGGGAAATTCTAAGAAATCATAGTAAAACTTAAAAATGCTATTTTCTTTCCAAGGAAATCTTGGCAAATTTAGAAAATCATTACAATATACCATAGATTAATTCTTTTATTTCCTTTTTTAATTTTCTAAGATTGCTTGGCAAAGGCAGATACAAGAGGATATCAACTCCCGCTCATGAGCTTTAAAAAAACAACAAAATTGACTACGTTTCGATTTGTTGAAATTTTAAAAATATTAAAAATATAAATATTAAAATAAAATATTCTTTTTAAAATATATATTATATTTATTCTCCCATCCATCAACAACAGCAAAAGGGCCTAGATCCGCCCTTGGTTTTAGATTTCAAGGCTATATTAGACTGCAATGACTTCATAATTTTACTTGTCTATCCCTGGTGCGCATAAAGGGATTAACGAGATTATCATTCCAAAGAACTATGGGGGAAAAAAGTAAAATAACAAACAAAATAAATAAATAAAACAGAATAAAAACGTGGGAGGTTTTAACTTTAATTTGTTTTTTCAACAAATATAATTGCTGGTGCACTGGAGGGTATTCCATACCCCCCAGACCCCCCGGTTTGAAAGCCAAAAATATTTATTTTTGTAATACAAATTTTTTACTCTGTTAGAACAAATATATTTATACGTCATTTGTATACAATTTATACCCCCAGTTTTATAAACAAAAGGTCTTAGTGAATATTCAAATTTAAAATTTGCACCGGGGGGTCTGGGGGGTGTGGAACACCCCACAGAATATTATAGTAAAATTCCTGCTATGGAAGTCACAAGTTTAATAGCATGGCAATCATGGTGACCTGGGGCTATTCTATACAAATAGCATCTAGTTGTGCACCTCCTACTTTTGAAAAATTTTTTAAGATTGAAAAGATCACAGTACAACTGGGGACCCTTTTCGTAGGGGTCCCACGTGCGTCGCACCCACCGCACCCCGGTAGTTCCGCCTCTGATCAGATCCCTCAACGTTCGCTATCAAAATCACAGAAATAAAAGATGAGGCAATAACTAAGATTAGCTTTGTTTAAATAGTCACTGCATACCGCAGGTTAATGTGCGCCTGATGATGAGAAATCTTTTCGGAGTAATCCCGAAACTGGTTGTAATCCATGTGTTGACTTACTATCTGCATGTATTTTCTTAGCTTAAGGAACTACTTTTGCAGTAGTCCCAAGCTATGGATATGTATTGAGAGAGAAGTAACCATCTTTTTTACTTTTTTTGATTTGAAATGTTTAATTTCGTGCACACTGTTTAAACACATTAAACTTTGATCCAAATTAACAATTTTGCGAACTAATCCGCAATAATTTTAGCTTGAAATTAAATGTTAATTATTGTTTGATGACTCACACATTTTTACAACAAAAATTACTATTTTATGGTTTTTACTTTTAATTATTTACACATGATTAATTGCGCCCCGTAAATTATTTTGCTTTGTCGTATAAAATAGTGCAACCACAGCACTGCTACTGCAATATGATATTAAAATTTGAACCGCTAATAATTGCAGAATCAATAATAACGAGATGAGCACATAACGGTTAGTTCCATGATCAATGAAGCTTTATTTTAAATTAATAATTATTATAAATCGCCCAAACCACATCGTGAATTTATTCCAATCTGGAATATATTTAAAAACGAGCCGCTGTGCGAGATTTCCAATTTGTTGTTAATTCACTGCTTCATTTTGTTCAAATTAAAGTTAACAAAATAAATTCATTTGTAATTATTATTTTATCTCGCAGGTCCGTTATCAACTCTTAATGAGAAAAGTTGCGAAGAAAAAGAAAAGCGGCAAAAGTTGCAAAAAGGAAATATTTCTTTCGTAGCAAATTTATTTTCTTGATTAACTTCTTTAAATAGCATTGTGCTTGATTTGTACTAATAGGAAAAAGCTTTAATAGAAAAACTTGATTGAAATTAAAACAATTATTTTATATTATCTTCATTAGAATCTAAGAAATTGGTTCGTGGAATTAAAGAGATTTTAAGCTCCAGATGAAGGTGGTGCTAAATTTTTCCATACCCGGCGGAAAAGTAAAATTGAAAATGTATTAGGAAAAAGTTATTAACAATCGAATTTTTTAAAATCTTGATGCGTTTATAGGAAAGTCATTGAGACAAGATTAAATAAATGAAAATAACCAAGAAATGAGAATAAGAAAGATGATGAGGAGTATAGTAACGAAAGTAACGAATACACCATCTCCTTTTAACTTCTATCTCAATCATTAAATGACATCGATCGCACGCATTTCCGCCGATATCAAATTACACAGAGGAGCTTTATAAATTTTGGTTCAATATTTGCGGAGATATTTTCGGTTTAAATTGCTGGAAGTGAGTCTAAATTTTGCTATTAAGGTTAAATGACAAGGAGGTTCGTAGTAGTTTTGTAGATATCTTGAACTCTATGTTACGTACTATTAGAAGTTTAATTTAGAAATAACTTTGGGGTTAAACGTTGAGTGGGTAATGGGAAAATCGACCATAAACAATATACAAGTTCACACGCACATCAAAAGTTCCAGATTAACTTTAGAATAGAATGGAGTCGAATATTTGCTAATGCTTATGAAATTTTAGGGTCAAAAACATTATTAATGTACTTAATAGCGATAATATAATAAGCAACTACTAAACCGCTTTTAGGGACTCGTAACTACGTTTTGGCGTCTAAACCAATTTATGTTGCAGTTATGCTTAAGTACGTAAGTCATTTTAGTTACGTTAATGTTATAAACGTCTCATTATATTATATATAACTTTTTGTCTAAAATGACACATTAATAAAACGCCATCTCATATAAGCACTAAAAATTTTCACTTTCCATCAGCATAGTGTGGTAAAGCTCTGTCAATTATTTTAGCTCTAATTTGCTTACTTTTGATCTTCTACTATAAGAGCATCTTAATTAAGTTTTCCAAGCAGAGCTTCGTGGCTCGTCTATGATTCAAATAGATAATTAAAGGTATAACAAAAAACTATTTATATAGGGGAGAGTGGGGCAGAGTGGGTCACCGATTACTTAAAACGCATAAAACCCAGTTATATAATTTATTGTTGAGAAAATTCAATTTTAAACTCTGCAATTTTAAACTGTTAAAAGTAAACAATCGTAGAATTATTGCTGAGACCGCCCCTATTCCCGATTAAGAACTACAATTGTTCCAAATCGATTAACAAACTTTGCGCATTTTTTATTAAAATCAGCAAATCTCTACAAATAGGTCTAACTTCGCCTAGCTCTAACTTCGTACATCATATTAGACTATACTCTACAGTCCAATTGCCAAAAGCAATTTATGGTATCTGGATGATTATCTTTAAGATGACTTTAACTGTTAGATGTACCTAATGTTAGTTTAGTTGTCTCTCAGAAGGACATAATATTATCCGATTCACTCTAGCTGAGAGATTTTAATAAAGATGTTTGTTATTTGTGGAATTAGGTGCCAAAGGGTGCTGAGGTAACTATTCTTGAAAAACTGGAGGTTCTAGAACGGTTTAGACAGTGAATTCCATTTCGAGATTATTTTGAAAGTATTGTAATGTGCATTCGAAATACAATGTTTATTTTAGATGAAATTTTAGATAAAATCATGGGAACTTAATTTGATTTAGTTGCATGCTTTCAGTTCGGATGAGCAATTATGAAGCTGACGAAAAGACAGGATCTTTAAATTCTTGGGGAATGTATCACGAGCCGAACGACGAATCGTGCAAGAGGTTATTATTTTACGATTGAAGAGGTATGCATTTAAATTGAGAAAGTTACACCACGATTGCTTCATTTGTTATCGGTCATGACTAGAGTTGAACTGACCGTTACAACTAAATTTAGATGTACAGAAAATTTTGAAGTTTTTTGAGCTGAGTAATTTCGTTCAAAAAATCCTGCCATGTTTTTGGAGTGAGTTGCTTTTTGAGTTAAAGCTTGAGTCGTTAACTCGTGTTTCCTATTTTATTCTGATGCTATGCCAAATGTTCAATATTTGTGTTGTCCTATATACTAGAATTTTAAAGCAGAACTATGAATAAACTAACATAATATTATTTGTTTATCTTGGTTGCATTGGATTTCTGAGCGGCCACGACTCCCGCTCTCCGTCAAAGCAAAGCTATTTTGAAAACAAGAGTACTCATTGAAAATTCATCAAAACGCTTATCAACAATTGCAACTAAAATGATTTTAAATTTCTTGATTTTAAAAAGTAATTGTGCTATCATACTCAATTTTAAAATCGAAGAAGATACTGATGCTTTCTTATCTGCAACGTTAAATCCTCATCATTAATTTCTCATTAATTATTAATCCACAACAATTATCCTCTCTGTTGACAAGCTAACGTCTCAATCATTCTGCGCATTTATCCTGAAAAATAAATGCATATTTAATGCACTTAAACCATTTACAACCATCTGCTAACAGCACGAGAATAAGACGCATAAGCATGCTTATTCAATTAATTGACAACAAACTCCCAGCAGTTGCAGCAAAGGTGTAATTACCTAATCGTTAGGCATACTAAATACTGCTCATCTCCTTAACGCACCGAATTTACATTAAAAATTTCAACGCAAAGTAATCGTAAAAAAAAGCTACGAAGAGACGTCACTTTCCCTTGGTTGTATATCGGAATAGCTGAATATTTTTCAAGAAACTATTTTGTGAGTGCAAAAATTAGCATTACATCCAGAACCACAAAGAATATTAGCTCATCTAAAGAGCTAACAAAGTAATGAGAAATTGAAGCACTTGAAGTTATAGTGAAAAAATGAAAAAAATCATAAACCACCTTAGCCCGGCTATTGTAATCGTTTCGTTCCATAAATAATAGAAAAACGAAATTCCTGGTCACTTTATTTCAATTCAATCTACGCTTCATTGTAAAGGATTTGATTACTCTTATAAAAGAGTGATGGTGCAAAAAATCGAATCAAAGTTACGTTAAAGTATCAAGTTTTTCAATGGTCATTGTCAATTCAAACAATTTAAACTAGAAAATCGACACTTCGAACAACAATGACAAAGTTGTTATACCTAAAGAAATAACCACTTCGTTAAGTTTTTTCGTTTAAAAAGAACTGAAGAGATCATTGATGTGTATTTATTAATCTTTTTTTGGACATCATTGTTAACATGAAGGCGTCCTTGATTAATTCTTTCTACAGCTTTTGAAATAAAAAAGTAGCTTTACTTAGCTGCTGCTTCTCAAATTTCAACGCCTAGTATCTCTCTGATTGCCAGTCAACTAAATTGAATCTAAACGAAGTAAGAAAAAAGTTTTTGAGAAAATTTACGAATAATTTAAAGCTGCCGAGAAAAAGGACGATGCATTATTTTTGTTGATAAGTTAGAAAAACAAAATTTGCTTTGATAAATATTTGTTCACTTTTTTTTAAATTGAATTGAAATTCTAAACAGTTAACATCGGTATTTTAGCGACTGTTTCGTAATCGTTGCAGGACGAAAAGCTTGAAAACACGGTGGTTCCATTAGCGGCGTCAACAATACACAGCTGTTCAGATTCCCATCACCAGGCAGCAATTCCGTCTAACAATCGGTTTATATTAGTACCTTTCAAGTACATCTCTATTAAAACTCGGCTACTTTTTCATTAATCTATCTAGGATTTACGCTGATTCATCCCACCCACGGTGACATGCGTCGTGACGCTCGATAGATATCTCTTTGATTAATTTACTGCGATATTTTTTAGATGTGTGATCTTTATTCAAGTTCAATATTGTAAGTTGACAGAAAAAGATTTTATATAAAATATTCAAGAATACAGTGTGAAGTTGGTACGAAGGTTCTTCCTACGGGAATTCTCTGACACATAACAAGACGAAACGGGCAGCGAGTAGCTCTCTTATCAAATTTTGCCTTACATCGAAATACACTTACCCCACTTCCTTACGTCACCGTCATTGAAAACTACCAAAAAAGCTATTTGGCAAAGTTTCTCGCCTATTCCCAAGCTACCAATTAAATCATCAAATTATATTCTGTACAAAAAATTACTTAACAATTTAAAATATATTATGTAACCTAAATGATGGGAAGAGTAAAACAAAACTAAAATAGCAATTTAAAGATGTCACAAAGTTACCCTATCGAAATATATCAATTTACTTTAGGGGAGAGCGAGTTGATCAAAAATATTTAAGATAAATCTAACCGCACGCAGCTTAACCAAAAGGAAATTCAAACCAGACTTTACAAGTTTTAAAACTTGGAAACCCTTTCTAAACTTACTAAATTTATTTTAATAAATATTAAAGTCCCAAATCTCAAACGATAGTAAACTATAAAAAATAGATTTTTTATATGCACGTTTATAGTAGAGTTTTTCCGGATGAAACTCAAAATTTTAGTTTTTCAAGTTAAATTTCAAACTACTTCTCTATTTGTCAACCTAGTTCTGCAGTTAAACTGTAATATTATTATTCTTTTTAACTTAAGGCAAACACAATTTGTATGAAATCTTCAATAAAATAACAAATTAATTGGTAAAATATGTATCCTCTGTAAAAGTAATTTTTTTCGTTTAATATTTTAATTATTTTGCTTAAACGACATGATGACATCTAGCCAAATATTATACAGGGTGACCAACCGGTCATCCGAACATAGGGAAATAATACGGAATTTTATTTTGGAAATTCCTCCTTCTCATTATAACGGATGAGAACGATATTTGATATTGCTTGATATTTTGTTCATTAATTGTTGTTCAAAGCTTAATAAAAACATGAAAATTAGTCCATGGTCGATTAATTACGATTAAAAAATGAAATAAATATTCTATAAAGTTCTTTGGGTTGTAGCATCAGCTTCATTAGCTTCTATGAAGATCTGCTTTGAGGAAGAAATCACAACAAAAATGTTTTAATTTGTAATAATTTGGTCTGCATATGCAAATATTGTAAAGTTTTTCATTTAACAAAAACTGGAATTTTGTAGCAATGCGGTTTAGATGTGTTTCCCAAAAAGGAACATAATTGCTTTTCAATAAAAAATTGATTAGTTTATCACATAATAAATTCTCTTGATTAATTAAACAAACATAAGAAAAATTATGGTGGCCATAATTTAAGATAATCTGTTAAAAGAAAATTTATAATACTTGGTAGATATTAAAATTAAAGGTTATAAAAAGTTCATAAAATTATTTAGAAGTTAAAATATCTTACAATAAAATATTTTGTAGGCGACATTAACTATTTATTAAATAATTTTAGTTCATGTCCTTTATTATATATTTTATTACTTAATTGTACGAATAAAATTTTATTAAGATTAATTTATTATTAATTACGACAGAGTTGAACAGTAAAGTCGATTTGGGCGTTTAAATATTTTAAGTCGGGAAAGTACGTTGATTGTTAAAATTCACACAAGTGCTATATTATTTAATTATTACCAAGCCATTTTATTGATTACAACAATAAAATCGTAATGTCAGTTTTGTGGCGTAATGTAGCTGTCAAGAAAACATATGAAATATGTACGAAGAGTCAAGTAGGCATGACAAAGAAAATGAAATAAAATTCGCTTAATTAATTACTAACGTCAAGCCTAAGTGAGCGAAGCTAGGAACGCAGTTAGGTAGGGATTCGAACCCACAAGATACTGCGGTAATAAATAATAAAAACTTGGAATTATTGTAAAATAAATTGCTTGAAATTATTGTATTTGTACAAGTTCTTTGTAAATCGGTATTTACATAATAAATCTTCCAAGTTTTATGAAGGAAACTATTTTATCGTATCATTATGTAAATTTCCATCCATTATTCAATTGATAATTGGTAAGTATTATTTTACATAACTACAAAGAAAGTTTTTCTTTAAAAGAAAAACTTGTAAGACTAAAAAGTTGTATTGTATCGTAAAGTAATTATTGGAAATATTAAAGATTTAACGATGTACCAGTATGTTATTTTTAATGCTGCTTGTTAGATAATACATATGATTCTGTTTTAACTGCAAAGAAAAAGGAAGGAAGTTATCGTAAAAATGTAAAAATCCTTTTCACTGACTTTACATTGTTGGGTGTTAAGTGCAATGTCTGCTATATTGATCAATTCCTGTTTTAAGTAATTTATTTTCAGAATATTTTTTTTCTTGGTTGCATAAACAAAAATTCTGGGCGTCATTGTTAAAAAATACGAGTTACTCGGTACATAAATTGGACAACTTTGTTAATAGAAAAGTTGTAAAAATACTCGGTTACGAAAACCATTAAACATTTTGGTAAAAAATTTTAATTAACACGAAAATAGCGGCTAGTTTATTGGAATGTAGTATCTAGGGATGTAATTTGTATTGGTAAATTTAATAAAAGTTCATTTCGTTAAATAAAATTGCTTTCACATTTGTCTGAAGGCTTTTTCATTTTGCTTAAGGCCATTCTGATTGATTCGACGTATCATAGGGTTGATACATTTCCCCCTGTCATTTTCCAACTCTCACGACCAGTACATTGCATTGCACTTATGTAATATCCGCCGATTTTTAAAAACCCCCCTTTCTATTTGGAAACCCTGTTACGTCCTTTATTGACCATTGCATTACTTGATGAGTAACTAAATTAATTAGATTGAAATTGCTTGACGGTCGAAGTTGGTGAATGTTTCAACAAGATCATCAATACTTCATGCGAGTTTGTCGCAAGTGGATGTGAATATGCAGAGTAGAAGTTGGCTAAAAAAATAGAGACTTCTAAACGGTTACAAGTCCTATTTAAAGTTTAGTTAGCACACTCCCGTCTGACAAGAGCAAGATGGCAGGAATGATAGTGGAGTTAAGAGAAAATTAATCCAACGTCAATAGCAGCTACTAGATTCTCATTACACTCGAGGCTTTTCGCTATATAGAGGCCATCACTTTCAGGCACCGACTAATGTAAAAGTTTATGCAAATTTGCGACCATTACCCAAATTTGCAACAAATTTTTGGTATTAAAAAATCAAACAAAGTCCTAAAAGGTTTTTCGATATCTGCAACAAATGCTACAAATTGGTGAAACAATTAACACCACGAGTTGTAACTTTTTATTAGACAATAGAATAGTTTAACTGGACCATTAAGCTGTACTCTCGCTAATTTGAAGAAACTAGCGATAAAAACTACATCAAATAATGCAAAATTTCACTTACATCTTTTAATTGCGCCAGTCAGAGATATGCACTTAAAATTAATTATTTCTTGCAGGCTGGAAAAATAAAAACGTCCGCAAAATACGTCCCATTTAGTGTTTTTCTAAATAAAGTGCAACTTGAAAAGCAAGCGTCGCGTCGGTCGGTCGCATCTGTATATATGTACTTAATTTGCAAATGTAAATTTTACGGGCTGCAATGGAATAACTTATCATACATTGATTACTATCATTGATGTAAAAAGTTAAACACAATTCAAATTTAAAATTTTCCCGACACCGACTGGCGGGTAAGTTTCATTTTAACGCGCAGTCATTCGAATAAACAAAAAAGAACCAAAATCGATTTTAATGAAGCATGCAAACAAGGGACTTGTTATTTAAGCAAAGCAAAAGGAAGATTGCCCCAGGTGACACTTTCCAACGCCGGTATTTTCAAATTTTAAACAATTTCTTTCACGCTTGAACACGAAGTCTCTTTTAAACTATCACGACCATCAAAAGTTCAACTTAAAAGAGAGAGATCTTTTACTTTTACAATTTATTTATTTATTTACTAATTTTAAAACAAATAATTTCATATTTATTTTAGTCCGGTTTGCCTCTAAATGGGTGACCGCTTCGAGAACACCGCTTGTAGGTAAGTGTTTGGGCATTGAGACGTCATGCTTAAAAACAAAATTGTAGTTTTGACCGTGAAAATTAAATTTTCAATCTCTAATATACGTAAATTTTCAAATTCTCAGAGAAATCTTATAGAATACTTTTCAAGCATTAAAAATTAATAGATTTTTGGCGAAAAGGTTTGCAAAGCAGGAGGCTACCGTTTGACATCTGACAGATCCACAACGTTGATTTCGAGGTTACTGTAAAATTTATACTACTGTAGCAGCCAGCACAGATGAGAAAGCCTCAAGACAGTGACAACCCACTTATCCAGTAACTGAGTTAACACAATTTCCAATACAAAATGTAAATTTAATCTATACAGGGTGTCGATTTACCAATACACTAAGGTATTTCAATATTTCGTATAAAAGTTTATGAGTATTCGCAAAATTGATGTTACGAGATTTTTCTTGGTTATCTTACATTCACTTACTCTATTTTTAAATGTATGGATCCGGGATGCAAAACGTAACGATACCCGATAACGTTATTATAACGATTCAACTGACACGTTTTGTATAATAACGTAAATATATTGTTATAACGTTATAAATGACATCGTAACAAATACCACTATGCTTTTACGTGTAGATAGTGGATATCTAAACTTTTTCCAATTTGTTTCCAATTATCACTTTTAACAATTTTTAACAAAACGTTAAAAAGATTTCTCGATGTGAATATGCACGACAAATCAACTGCGCCACGGAGGTAATTGGTATTATCTTGAGCAGTTAATAATAGACGCGCTGGTCAGTCTTTTTCCCGTTATTCCCCAACTTAGGTTGGCAACTGAAGTATAAATCTATGGACAAAAATTTGATTTCCTCTGGATAATGAAATCGTATACGGTTGTTATTTTGTCCTGAGATAGCCTGTATAAACTCCTATAACACATTAAAATTTTAGCAAAATTGATTAATCCGTTCCTGAGTAAAAAAGTTTCTATCCATTTTACACAGTATATTTTGATTTTCTCGAAAACGATCTTGGTATTTTATTAGTACCTACATATACCTTGGATTCGGATTTCTTGCTGCTTAATGTGCAGGGTTTAACGATTGGTAAGATTGATCAGATTTCTATTGATTTTCATGATGCTCGACCCTGTTTTATCTGCTTGACCGAGACGTGGGCTACGGCTGACTCGATGGATTCTCTTGACTGCTTTGAGGACTACGCCGTGGTTTCTTCGTACTGTAGATCCACTAGGGTCCATGGTGGAGTTGCGATATGGGCCAGATCAGATTTATCGGTTGCTCACCTGGATTTGCGAGAGTTCTGTTGTGAGCTTGAGATTGAACTTTGTGGTGCGCTCTGGTATGGTGGAGATGTAACGGTTTGTGTTGTTCTCTGCTACAGATCGCCATCTGGTAATTTTAAGAAGTTTTTGGAAGCACTGTCAAACGTTTTTGAAGCCATACACGATTGCAGGTATAAATATATATTGTTGGGTGATTTTAATGTTCACTTTCAGAACGGTGATTGCGATATGAATGTTTTTCGACTGAGAAGTCTTTTTTCATCTTATAATATGACCGACATTGTTAATGTACCCACTCGCAATGAATCCATACTTGATAATGTATTTTGTAATTGTGATTTTAGCTTTGTTTTTAGAGTAATGAACTGCACGATTTCGGATCATCGTTACATTGTAGTGAGTCGTGAGGGTGAAACTCATCACCATGCACCGGTTAGCAAAGAAATTCGTTCTTTTAATGAACACAATTCTAAACGTTTTGAGGATCAACTCAAAGCTGTGAATTGGTCCGATTTGTATCTGTACGATGATCTGCAGCTTGCTTTTGACTCGTTTTATGACACATTTATGTATTATTTTAACTGCTGTTTTCCTCTCATCAAGAGGAAATTGCGTCATCCTAAGGGATGGCTTACTGATGTAATTAGGAAGCCCAGTGTTGATGTGCATGACTGGTTTTGTTTACAGAAAAATTTCCCTATTTTAAGACCTGCCTTCCTTGAGGCAAGACGTAAGCATGGTGCTCTGGTTGATCGTGCTAAGAGAAATTTTTATAGTGAAATGATTAGCAGCTCTGATAATAAATGTGCAGCTGCCTGGTCTGTTATCGCTCAGGTTAGTAATAGTAATATAAAGTCGCGAACTAATAAAAATATGGTTTTGATTTTTGACGAGGTTGTGGTCAGTGATCCCGATTTAGTGTCTAGCCAACTTAATTCTCATTTTATAGAAGTGGTTAGGGATACCGTGTCTGGAATCGCTCGACCGGTTGGCGCTTCCCCGCGAATACCTGCTGTTGCTCAGAGCATGTGCGCTTTCCCATATGATGAGGGCGAATTGCTTTCTGTTCTCAATAAGATCAAGAATAAGCCATCGTTTGGACCGGATGGTTTGCCCTGTAGTATCTTGAAGAGGGTTCTGAACTTAGTCATCGAGCCGCTTACTTTCCTTGTAAACTTATCATTCTCTAGCGGCACCTTTCCTAGTCAGTTAAAGTTATCTGCTGTGCGTCCAGTTCACAAGAGGGGAAAACAGACCTGTCCTTCTAACTATCGCCCCATAAGTCTGACATCCAGTATTTCTAAAATATTTGAATATGCGATGCTGCACAGATTGCAATGACATCTTGAAAAGCATCAAATCATTTCTGCCGGACAGAATGGGTTTCGATGCATGCACTCCACTATGACAGCGATTGACGATTTTGTGGGAGCAGTTGTGGGTGCATTTGACCGCGGGGAGCGCTCGGCAGCTGTTTTCTGTGACTTGACCAGAGCTTTCGATTGCGTGGACCATTCCCTGTTGGTGGATAAACTTGAAAGATACGGGGTACGTAGTGTGATGGCTGACTGGTTCCACTCGTATTTATCAAATAGAGCAGAGTTTGTTAATGTCGCGTTTACTGGCTCTGATGGCATTCGGCGTATTTATAAGTCCTCGATTTTGCCTGTAATCATGGGAGTGCCACAGGGTTCCATTTTGAGTCCGGTGCTCTTCCTTATCTTCGTTAATGATCTCCTGACATTTGTTAATTTCCTCACGCTAATGTATGCGGACGACACTTCCAGTGTTATCACATCTAAATCTCTGTAATTGTTAAAGAGCTGTGCTGATTGACTGCTGGCTCAACTGAGTTTGTGGTTTGGCCATAACGGGCTACATCTAAATCGTGCTAAGACCTACTATATGGCATTTCATAATCCGCAAAATCGTGATGATCTAGACCTTGGACTCCGATTGGATTCGGTGGAGATTGAGAGAAAGTCCAGTGTTAAGTTCTTGGGCCTGAACATTGACGACGGCCTAAACTGGAAAAGTCATTGTATTTCACTAATTGGTCGCCTAAACTCGCTATGTTATGAAATGCGTAGTTTGAGAAGTGTTATTGACATCGATACACTTCTGTTATTTTACCATGGGAGATTTTCTCGAGATTATCCTACGGTGTCTGTTTTTGGGGTTCTTCCACGATGGCGAAAGATGTTTTTATAGCACAGAAAAGAATTATTAGGTGTATTTTGGGTGCCAGCAGTCGTGATTCATGTAGGCCAATGTTTGTGGGGTTGAAGGTACTTTCCCTGCCCAGCCTGTACATATTGGAGCTGTTAGCATATACTTATAGGAACAGGAATAGATTTAGACGACACGTGGATGTTCATGGCCACGATACTCGTCACAAGTTTAATTTTTGTCCAACTTTAACCTCTCTGAAGTTAACGAGAGGATCACCTGAGGCGATGGGGACTAGGTTGTTTAATGCACTTCCTGCAGCCCTTGCTGGTTGCAAGTCACTTAGCTCGTTTAAGAACAATTTGAGGTGCTTTCTGCTGGAGCACTGTGTGTACGATGTTGATGAGTTCTTTGAAAGGATTGGGGATTACATCTAGTTTATTGAATTGGACAAGCTTTATGTGTATTGCATTTTATATTTTATGTTTGGATTTTGTATATTTGATGTATTGTGTGTGATTGTTTATTATCTTTTCTCTGTTCTGAGTTGTCCTATAATTTATTGTATTTTGATGGCCCAGTAAAATTATTATTATTATTATTATTATCTCAAAAGTGGCAATTAAATATTCCGCATTAGCAATTTTATCGTGCTTATCCCTCTATATGTTCTTTATTTTGAGGAGATTATTTACAGGTTGTTGAGCTTACTCTTTACTATGGATATGGATCTATTGGTACGAAGCAATCCAGCTTAATTGTAATTGATGACTCATGTATGATAACTCATCCGTGATGACTTATCCATGATGACTCATATATTGAAACCTTGGTATTTTTTATACAAATCTGCTGACTATATTTCTGATTTGTGATGAATACCACGTAAATAAATAGTGGTGTAATAAATACATATACCGGGTGTTACATAAATATAGCGACTTAGTTTAAATAAAGGCATACTTATTGTTAAGTGATTGTTATTAATGGAAATGTGTTTTAGTATTAGTGTAAATCTTAGTGGATTATTTGTTCTATTGATATTAACTTTATCTGTATTAATATTTTAGTTCATAATAATCAAATAAACGTGTTAATTTTCGTTACAATATGGCTGAAAAATGTATGATCCACAATTTGCGTTTAATTATAATTGAGAACAGGTTGTTTTATGATTAATTATCGTAAAGAGAAAAAGAAAATTCTGAAAGATATCAAGTTAGATAAAAATTTAAAAAATAGAAAAGTATAAGAAAAGAATAAGAAATTTAAATATAATAATAATTGTAAATGAATACAAAATAATAGCCTAATGTTAAATAAAAAAAGTATATCAAATTATATATAGGGGTAGGTCATAGTAATATATATCTACTATTATGTAAATTAATTAGTTATAAATTAAAATTTCGATATTTCTCACGAAGACTACTATTCACAAAATTAGCGAGTACATAACAGTTGGTTACACAAAAAGAAGAGTCGTAGAAAATATGACACATTAAACTGAACACAAAATAGTCACTTTCGTTTATAGTCAACCACGTTTATGTTTGGTATTGTAAATTTGCTTTAGTTTGTGATATGAGTCCTCTTGTTAAATTGTAAATATTTATTTAATTCAGATTATGTTAAATCTTGTTCAGCCAAATTTAGATATTATATTCAATTGGACAATTATTCAATACTACTTCTTAATGGTATCTAGTCGTTTGGCCGATAGATTATGTTAATACATTAAATCCAATTTTTGGATTTTTGAATTTGGAATGTCAGGCTTTATTACAGTCGCACGCTGTAGCTGACTTCTGTCACTTCTTCATACCTAGATGAACTATCTAAAACCTAAATAGATAACCCTTAATATTAATTGTTTTTACGTTATATTAAGTTTGATCTCTGTTAAGAGTACAAGAGTGTATGCAATTTTTACAACTGCTGAAATTATTATTTAATAATAAAATTAAGAATGAAATTAATAATTTAATGAATATTTACAAGATATATTAATATTACAGTGTGCGAAATAAATTCTTGTTATTGTAATTATTACCTATTTTTATGCAAATTGCACTTTTAAGCTTTAATTTGAACTGAAACGACATATTTACGTGTTGAGATTTTAAATAGAATTATGTATATAAAATTAATAATTTGGTTCATGTGTTTTAATTTATTATGAATAATATGAATTTTTCGACCTCACGTTCACCTATATGTAATGCTAATATACTCAATTTTTTTTACAATTTGATTTTTTCCCTTTCTTCTGAAGTATCACAAGTACAAGCTTGGTTCTTTGTTTACTTGGATTATAAATAACTTAATACAGATGAAAAAGCCATAAAAAGTCATAAAGTGAATTGCAAGTTTCAAACAGCTAGAAAGATATAATTATTGTGAATATTTCAAAAACTTTTCATTATATTCGAAGTTTCTTGCGGTGCAATAATTGCATAAGCAGATGCGTGTTTTACTTCTACTTTAAACTAATAATAATTTAAATTTTCTAAAGTTTCCCAGGTGTGCCGAGCATAATTCCAACAAAAACTTTAACCTGTGATCAATTCTATTATTTCGTTTTAATAAAAGTTTACCATTTATTAATAAAACAAATATACGGTGTGTTATGCTGCAAGCATCCTAACTTTATACCGGAATTTGAATGCCAGTGAAGCTATCATTTCATTTTATGAGGTGAAGTACTCCTTATACTCTATTTAAAGTGGCACGAAATATAATAATAATAATATTCAGTGCCAGGTGCTATGTATACAGAAGACAGAAGAGAGAATAACATTTTTGGGGCAAGTTTGGCCAATACGAGTATCTTACAAAACCAACCACCCAAACTCATTCCAGTTTTTTTTTTTAAATTTATGTACTGTTTTGATAAATGGCAACATTCAAACATAAAATAAAACGCAATAAAAAGGGTAAAATCAACAGAAATCTTGAATTTTATGTTGTGAAGTCCATATAAACCAACAACCCTTTCCATTAAAAAGTGGATCAGAATATGTTATTGTGCAAAATTGGATTACGTTGATTGAAACATCAATATTATACAATTTTGTTGCCAACTGTTGCAATTACCATCGTTAATCATCGTTTCATCATAATTAAATTTTTAAATTAATTAATGTAAAGTTTTATTTTTGCGCTTGGTTTTTCCGAATAAATATAGCATTTCGACATGAAAGCGGTTGCTTGCGTACAAATATCTTAGTAGCCAATTTGGAATAGCCATCCAACAGTAACATGGCTAATACGATGTTAAAGTTTCCCTTTAGCGAGCTTTATTAGACTCACCTCGCCCGAGTTTCTCAGCAGATATTGGCGCCTGTAGGAGGCATAATTTTGAACAGAGTACAATGGAAATGCGTGGAGTCGTTAGACTACAATAACCTGCTAGTAATTCACACTAAAACAATATGATATTACTTTGCAGCTGGTGTGCTATACGTTGTTTAAAGTCAGTTAGCTTCGTTATTACAGCAGGTTATGTCTTTGCACCGTGTTTCCTATTTTGAGTAAACAATTATAATATAAAACAGTATATCAAACCCAATAAATCGTTTTGCTTTTAGAAGGAACATTAGAGAAAATTAGTTTGGTATCCAACTGGTAGAAAGTGATCACTAAACTCCCTTTGGCTTTTGTTGCTTATTATTATTTTCCCCTATTTGTTTCTCTACAATTTCTACTTAAGTAAATATTAAAACTTTAATCAGCAAAATATATTACATAATCTCTAAAGATTACACAGACTCGAATAATTTCGGAAAAGAATATTTTTGTTGCATATTTAATGAAGTTCTTTCAAAGAATTCAAAATTAATTTATTATTTTGTTCAAAATTAATCAAATCCCTTTTATGCTTCAATTAGATACAAAAATAATTGGTATTATTATCAAATTAAAATTAATAATAAAATGCTTAAAAACGAAATGGAAGAGTAGTAGATGAATTAATAACAGCACCAACAGCGGTAGCATGGCAGCGGCAGAAACGAGCTTTATTGATACTTGGTGATTATTCGTTCTACACCACAAGCAAGAGGGAGTAATCAAATGCATTTCTTGCATTCCACAATTCTAATAATTATTCGGCATGTTTTACCAATTAGTTGCGCATCCATTATTTACCATTCGGTTCGTTCTTTGTCTACAAAATTATCGCTTTGACCTCCTAATGCTTGTGCTACGCGTGGCTTTCCAAAAGCAAATTAATAGCTAGTATTAGTTAAATGGGAAGCAAGACATGTTCCCGTGTTACAATCCGAGCAACATATATGTGTAGGTACAATTCGTCATATTATCGTGCACGTTTCCAATTTAACGCCATATAGATCGTCGTTTCAATCTACATTTCCTAATAGAAAATCTATTTATTGAGCTGGTTACAGCCGACCATTGAAAGTTTTCATTGACTATTAAACCGAGATAATATTTTAGCAGCCTTCGTTTGCACCACCTCACGACTAATACGATTTTCGATGATTCTCTTGAGACAGCCACGGAAAATGTATAATTTGGATCATTCGGTTGCGAAATAGAGAACGATGGCTCGTCGTGCGTGGTAAGCCCGATGAATAATCGAAAAAGCACCCGTAAACAAGAACATTTAGATTCAAATAATGCCCTTGGAACTTTCTATCATTCTCTTCTTCAAGTCACTTCGATTATTTATTAGCTAATGAATGCATTATCACTTGACCTTCCTGCTTGGGTAGTCTCAATCCTACTATGGTCCAATTTTCCACTTAACATGGAAAGCTCAAAAATTCATTAAGGGTAAAATTACAAAAATTAGACATTGAAATAATTTAACTTAATAGTGTCAATATCTCCCAATGAGGTAGATTTATATTGGCCATAATATGATCAAGAAATTTAATGAATATTTCAGTACTTGCTGCTCTAATACTGCGTTTGTAAATGTCAACATTTGATTTAATTGCATTAATTTCCAGTATGCTACTTATATTACTAAAACTGTTCTTAACTTTCAAGCGTATTTTCTATAAACAGCATTGCTTTTTATATCCTTCATCCTTATGGGTGACCACACATGCTTCAATGACATAACTACTATTAGATTCTCCTACTTTTCCTTTATTTTAATAATTGTTTTTAATTTAAGAAATGTATAATGTTTACATCAATATTAATAGTATAATTAACAATTAATTATTGGATGTTGAAAAATAAACTAACAGACCATTTAAATTGGTTCTATTTAATCACACACTGGACGCTCTATCTTGGTGTTATGATAACCAGATATCCTTAACTGATCAAATTAATGGACAGTCAGGCATCAGGATGAGAACCGCATATTATAAACTTTGGCTTCCGATATTAGTTTAGCGCTATTTAGGAATGTTCCAACTCACACTTCATGGAATGAACGTCAAGATTCCAACAAAAAAATGTACATGGTTGCCAAAAATAAATGTAACAAGCACCTGCAAAGAATTAATGGAGCAACAAAGTTATATTAATTTTTTTGTTTCTGTCATTTTGTCTATAACTTTGTTAATAAAGTACGACAGTGTCTCATATGTGTCAAAGATGTTTGCTATAGAGACGTCTAGCATGTCACGGTAAGTTAATTTCTCAACAATATAGTCGAGGAGCAGGTGTAACGGCTGCTACTGGCATTTTTGTTAAAATACTTAAAAATATCATCTTTCTGAAGCATCGCTTCGTAAACAATGTTACTCATTAAGGTGACATTTTTCATTAAAGTTACAACGAGAAAATTAAAAAAGATAATCTGAAATTAGAGTTACAATTTAAATTCAACTTATTCCAAGTCGCAGCGTAAGTTAGGGCGTCTGTAAGGAATTTTGCGATACTGCCTGTCCCAAATTGATTTTCCTTCACTCTATCTCCTTTCACTTTCAAATTTCCCGTTTTGCTAACGAATCCCCTGTTTAAATGTAGAAAATCAAGATAAAGCAAACTTCAATATTTAAAAGTTAGCATAGAGCAGGCAGCATCAAAGGAACGAAAACACGTTGTCATATGTATATTGCAATATTGAAATTGAAAACGCAAACGATAGGTAACTACGTAGCTAAAATATGAATTTCCAAATTCAATTTCACTTTAAATTGTTTAAAACCGATTATGCTTTGTAAACTTTTCCAAATGTATATATGTCGTTCCGACATCCAGCAGAATGGTTCCCATATTATAGTATTAATTATAAGGATGATACGAACAAGGAATTGCACTCTGCCTTCAAGGCAGATTGGGATTTAGAGAACTTAGTTTCCCTAAATTCACTAAGACGTTGTTTTGATATTAACTAAATTAGAATTACACGCATTTCTAGGTGTGACATGTACATAATTTCAACACTTTTCAATTCCTTTCGAATTTTCCAGCTTTACGAGTAATTTATTTAACATTTAAACTTATACCTACATCAAACATAATATTTATCTTATAGAAGACTTCGGCGTGTTCACCTAAAGCTATTTAAATAATAACGAGGTCGTTTCCAAGATTTGATAAATATTAAAATTTATTTTTCGGATGGAAAATTCAGAAAGATATGAAGACGTTCCGTCAAACTCTTCACTCTTCACTGTTTTTATGTAAATATATTATTATACTAAAAAATAAATCTTAGCTAAAGCGAGGTGGACACCACATTCATAGTTCGATGGGCGACTGTCTATCGCTGCCCTTTTCGACTGTAAAAAGGTTGTTGCCTCGGTTGTTGCTTTTGTAAAATGAACCCATGATGGTACCTTATTCGGTATGAAACTCAATTCTAGAGACATAAACAATTTTTTTAGTGTCTTTTAATTACTGTGATGTAATTTTAAGCTCTTCATTTAAATTATGAACACCAAGTTCAAATTCCAGTTTCGGTATACGAACTGCAGCGATAAAGTATACACCGGTTCTTCGCATTCAAATTTTAATTGCGCTAATTTAAAAGCTCTTTATATGTAACATACCTACTTCATACAAAGTCAATCTTAGCCAAGCTTAGCAAAAAGTGCTCATGGTCATTTTAATTATACAGGTACAATTTTTATTTAAAAAAAATGGATTGCCTGACATAATCAGGAATCGAACCTCTGACCCTACGGTCTAAAGCCCACACTCAAAGAAAAAACTTGGTAAAATTAACCAGAAAAAGGATATGAAAATGCGTCAAACACTGAATATGGTATTATCAACTGTAAAAAAATAGTTGATTTTATCTAACCTCTAGTAACATGCATAGTTGGTAGAATTTACCAATGAAATAGTGTATTAAACAAACAAAGTTGTACATTAACAATTTTACAGTTTCTTAACCAATTTTTTGTTACCTAACAAGTAAAATATTGCTTAACTATTTACATAGTTCTTGTTAGTTGCTAAACCAAAATAATAGTTGGTTAACCATTTTAATTTGCGTCTTACCTATACTTAATAGTTATTTTAACAATTTTCATTGTTAACTTATTTTCATACCAATTATTGTAGAAATAATAAAAGTTATTTAAGTTTGAACTTATAATTTATTACAAATACATACACGTAAAAGCATTAAGTCATAGGTATATAGGAATAAAATAACAAACGTTAAACGTTAAACATTAAACATTAAAAACTAAAATCTTAAAACTAACTAAATTAGCTAAGAAAAGAATGGCTTCCAGTTGCATCTGCGAACATATAGATGCTATTACTCATTATCTGAAGAAGCGAATGGTGAAGTAACATTACGATTAAGCCATAAGCTTAGTTCTGCAATAATTTTAATTTAGAGGCTGAAGAACGGAACTGTTCGGAGCTGAATTCTGTAATAAAATCAATTTTAGAACATTGATAACTTCAAAATATATTTTCGAAATATTAAAAAAAATAATTAACAATAAATTGTAACTTACATTTTCCGATTGCCACTTGGTTAAGAAATTGCGAAACTCAATTTTTAAATTCAGTTTCTTATCCTTAAAGAGTTCATCGAGATCTTTTTTTCTTAAATATTTTAACCGCTCCGCGACGTGATATCTTAACCTGCAATTGACAATAAGTTCAAATATTTTGAGAGATATAGCACATTAATATAACAAATATATTTATTTAAATATAAGTATAGATACAAATATTAATTATTATTACTTACTTAAGAATTCTTCAAATAAATACTCAAAACCCCACGTAGTACAACGAAAGCGATGAAAACTGAAATATTTTTTAAAAAAGGTTAAGCTTTACAATGGCTACTATTTGGACATGTGGCATTAGACAAACTGTACCTGATTCTGAAGCAGGTTTCGAATCAATAAAACATGCCCCTAAAATTTATAAAGAGTCGGGATAAATAATTTTTAATTAAAGAACTATTTACAAGGTTATTTACCAACTATTTTGTTTAATTCAACTATGCTCTTGTAGCTTCTGAAAAATTGTAAAAAGAACCAAGATAAAATGTTGCAATACCTATATAGCTCATTATTTAACTAATAATTGTGGGTTGATATTATCAAACCATTTTGGTACACTACAATTAAGTGTTAAAGAACAACAAACATCAGTAAAAAGAACTATTATCATTGTTAATATGCATTCCATGTTTAACAATTTTGAGTTGATTGAATCTACAATTGTAAATTGATAAAATTAAACAAGCTTTCGTTTAAATATACTAAATTTAATGAAATTGTTGTATGACAATTAAATCTGGTTAATTTAACCGTTCCTTTTTCTCTGAGTGCAGTTCTTACGTACTACCATCCCTACTACAGGGACAATGCATTTCAGAAAAGTGTCATTACCATCAGGCTGAACCGAGTAAAGTGAAAATTTTATAGTCTCTTAGTTTGAATATATCACAAAGTTTTCCCACCTTTCCAGTAACGCTTCATTTATTTTTGCTAACAAAATGATAAAGTTTAGTAATAAAATGAGATAATTTGTGGAGTATTTGTTTAGGGAAGCTATAAACGGGGCCGAAAGTAAATGTTTTGAAGTATTTGATGCATAATACAACAGAATAGTAATATCAAGTCAAACTCTTGCACAAAACATTTGGTCATAAAGTTACCACGTGTTGTATGAGTATACATTATTCCATAGAGATTACCAACGTTTACGAGGGTGTTAACTTGGGATAAGAATGAGAAGTACTCAAGTTGCGCTTTAATAAGATTGTATCAGTAACTCATTACGAACTGAATGTGACGCTAAACTCAGACTCTTAAACTTGCGCTAGGGTAATTTCAGTTTTAATGTCGAGACGCAGGAGTTGTCGAAATGAGTGACTGCTTCTCCATCTCGACGACCAGATAAGAATGGAAAGAAATTTCTCTTTAATTACCAAATTGTGATACACATCTTTGCAATTAAGAAACTTGTGTAAATCGTCATTTCAAAAAAGAGATTTAATTTGTAGTCTGGAATATACGACAGCTTAAATTACGCAATATAAACAGCACGAGCATCATTCAAATCGAGCAAATGGGAAACTACTGGAGCGGAAGATTTAAAAAATGTGGAATTAACATTAATTTATTCTGAAAATTGAATACACGTAGACTTTAATTAAAATTTTCTTTGTAAGTTTTATGAAAATGTAATTAAAAGACATTATTGTTATCTAAATACAATTTATTTTTTAATAGGTTAACATTTCGAATAACTCACACTCGAATAACGTTATTGCAGAAATGCTTTATTAATATTTTATCATTCCAATTCAATTTATTTACCAAAGAGGGTATAAAAGCTCACAAGAATATTCTGACCATTCAGACAGGCCTGCAGTTTAGCTTCGTAGCTACCGTGACACCTGACGGCTAAAATTAGAAGTATAAAACTCCCGAGGGATTAGAGGTAATTCAGACTGATTTTCGTTATAACTTTCTCCCTCAATTATAGGATAAAAACTATTTTATTACTTTTTAATGCTCAGGATTTTCAAGAAAACACCGTTTCAAAATTTTTGGTTATTCCCCCAATACTGCTCGCCATGAATTAAAAATGAGTAATCTGTTAATATTTACTTATAATTACGATTTAAATTTTTAATCTTTTAAGAAATAGAAACTTAAATTTCACAAAGTAAATGTTAATTTGTAAGTTGTCTGGGAATTGTTTTAATCTGACACCTGACTGATAGGTAAGCTGAAAATTTGGTACTACTTAATTCAATTTGCAAACACTTAATAATTTTCTACTCTACAATAATTACGTAATTAATTGCACATTAATAATTTGAAGTTGATCCCAATCCGTGTAAATAATTCCGAAATATATAAATACGAGAGAGGGTTTTCGATTGTTTTAAATTGTAGCAAAAATGATTATTTTAACGCCGGATGGGACCTCTATCGCTTAATCTGGGTATCAGAGGTAAAAATTGGAAACCCCCGAATGAAGAAAACGCCACGCAGCGCAGTATTGATTTGCGGAGACGGCAGGAACTAGTTTTCCCGACGCCGGCGCCGCGCAAGTTTTCAGTTTTCCTCGCTAGAGGGTACTCGACTCTCAAAAGCACCATTTTTTTCTAAGTACGGTTTTATCATATTTAATATTAATTTCATTCTTATTTTTCCTGAAAAGTTGCACGTGTTTGTTATCCGACCGATAATTTCTGAAAGTTTACGAAATTATCATTGGATTTCGTTTAAATAGCTTTAGGAAATTCCTCTGCACTTTTTAATAAAAAATTATTTATTTATAAAATTCTTGTAAACAAATATAAGATTGAAATAATATGAAGAAATCGAAAGTTTTCGTTTCATTCTACCTACTCCACCCTTTCGAGTTGCAACCACCTAACTATACTCGGCTCATTGATCGCGACACCCCAGGCGTGAGGCCACGAGAGACCAATAAGGCTCAAAGTCAATAGCGCGCATACTAATGTCACTTTCCCAAGAAATAATCGTATAGGAGCTGTGTTCGAAAATAATTTTTCACGAAATAATTCTACCATTTCGATTCTGAACTCGTAAAAAAATTTCCTCCTTCGGCTTCGCTTGAAATAATGGCAAAGGTCACAATTTAGGTTAATCCACTCTTGACAGTTAATTGCTCAAACTGCAATATCGCTCTCGCCTGTGGCCTAAGTAACTTGTAGTCAGATTAAACGGCAAACAGTAAATTTTGACAAGTCATTACGACCTAAAGATAAGACGTGACGATCTACATTTCAAAAATGAGCTTTTTGAGTAGCCAAATTAAAATTAAATGTAACCTTGAGTTTTATTATTAGGCTCAGCAGAAATAATTACTTTTCTACAATTTCCGGGCCAAAGTCGAAGAAGGAAATGAATTCCAAGATCAACATTAATTGATAATACGATTTTCTGTAATAAGCCCGAACCAAATCTGAAATAATATTGACAATAAAATTCATTACAAGAACACAAGAGGAATAAACAAATATGGCGTCCAGCTTCGGGCCAACCGGAATGCAGTGGTCAGATAGCCTGAAGTGCGGGTCCAACAAATCCGGGCAAATTTAATGTTTGATCAAAGGGAAGCTTGTGGAAGCTTCGGGAGAGCCTCGGGCGACTACTATACCTGTTACTGACAAGATGTCATGAAGATTAGCCTGAACTTTGAATAAAACTTCAAAAGAGTAAACTTAAAAATTAAATAAAGCTCGCTTACATCAGATTTGGATAAATACACGAAAATTGAAACAGTTAAATTAGGTATCTACACTTTAATAGTATAATATAAATTCGATCGGTTAAATGATTACCTAAAACTTATAGCTGGTGACTTTAATAAATGAACGTTTTACCTTTAGTGAAGAAAAAAATCATCATTAAATGACTTTTGCTTTTAAAATATAAGTATAAATTACGTTTTGACAATGACGTCCACGTATCATGAAATCGATTAGCTATTACCAACCATTAGTGGTATTAGACTCCGGGATTCCGTAAATGTAGGGGGCCGAGTCCTGTTTCCGCCACACCGTAAACCCTAATGGGAAAATCTATACCTACTGTGCATGAACTACCACGTTTTGTTGCTTTATTTTCTTTCACGTTTAAGTTTTTCACACTTCCAGCTGTTTAAAAAAAGATACGCACATTTTAAATTTATTCCGTGCAGGCAACTTTCAATTTCTGTAATTGCAAGTCAGATTAAATTCATTTGCTCATTTTGCAAAGGAAAAATATAGAGCCAAGAACTAGATTTATGGTAAAATCCACAAGTGAGAAATATTTGATATGGTATTCCATGCATCTCGTTGATGCATTTTTATTTATCAACTTAAAAACCTAGTATTATCATTTATATCTTTGAAATTCCATTTTTCGGTCATCAAAATATGAGAATTGGCGAACAATGAATTAATTAATGAGCAAAAAATAGCGTAGGTAGAAAAATACCATAATATCAACTATAAATAGTTATTTGTTATACAAAACGATAACTTTCATTTTATCGACAAGCGGGAAACTTAATTCACGAGCAACAAAGTCGCGAGAAAATTATTTTTTGCGAATCGGTAATTAAATTTTATCCTCGAGTATAAAAATTCAATTTTTTACTATAGCAGATGTTAGAGAAAAAAGATTTATAAGAAATCTCAATTACAAATTAAATTATTATTTGACAGTTTGGCAACCAAAATTTGATTTAGAACTTTTTTGTTTTTCATCCATTTATTCAAGTCTTCAAAGATTGTTTTTATTAACGCTTGCCACCGAAGCCGGGTTAACTCTGACCCAGAACGTACATTTTTGTAAATACTACTCACTGGAATCGCTTAAAATTAAATTTCCATTTTAGAGTTCTAATATTTATAGATAATAAATGATATTCATATGGCGGATTTAAAAAAAATTTTTTTAATGCAAATTCTTCAGTGTTTGATAACACAGATCATCACGTATTGCAAATAGATACCGGCTATGAATTTATTATTAGGTTTTGAAAAATTTCACATCAAATGTTTCTGAAACATATTATTTTAATGTAAAATTTAATTTTTAAGTATTTTAAATAGTATTACAAATTAATAACTTTTTGTATCTACCTCTTTTTATTGGTACAGTGTGTTTATTTTGCTTGCGTTTAAAACTATTTCAAATAAAATATAAGTTATAAAATCCAAAAAAAATACTAAAATAAATATGAATTATTAGTTGTTTAAGCAGTGGGTCACCAATGACCCAGTTTTGGTTAACCGAGGATGGATATTATTTTGGTAATTACTGGAGTACTGGTAGCCCCGATTTCAGAAACGGAAGGTTTGCGTGCATGCTCACTGATTAGTTTTATTAAATAAGAACCCTTACAGAAAAGAAAGATATATTTATGGGCTAATGCTTTACGCACTATATACGCAGCAATACCCTCCAATACCTCAGTAATGTATAAACTTGATTAGGCATTAAAATTGAGCCAATAATCACATAATATAAACGCTAATTTAATGTCATAATGTCAAACTACTCCCCTTTATATTTATACAATTGTAAGACATTTATAAAACATCATTGAAACATTGAAACTTCAGTTTCAAAATCTGAAGGTTTAGTGTTTTATTTTTAAAATTTGTTTTATTGGTTACTTAATTAATTTGTCGGACGGATTCATTATTCGATAGATATCTGAAGGTAAAGAAATCGGGCATAATTCGAGTATTATTTCACAGTATAGTCAGTGAATGTAGGCTACCTTTAACACAAATTCTTATTTGCCAGTTATTACTCATTTCGAATTTTAAATGCTTGAAATTTAAAATATGCCATCCATAAATTAGATTTACCACTTTTGCAAGCAGGTTTGTATTTATTCTTATTTTTTCGTTTTATTAATTTCACAGGCGCCCAGCAAAACCAGCATTTATTAAACCTAAAATACTATTAAACAAATATAAATGTATATTATGTGAAAAGTAAAACAATATGCTAGTTTGTTGAGCGACAGATGATAAAGCTGATGCTTATTATTATGATACCAAAATAACAAATTAAAGATTATGCTGACTTGCTTAAATATTAAAATTAGAAACAACACAAAACTATACAGTGTGTTCATGATAAGAGGTAACAGTGAATAATTCTTATATCTTACTAGATACAAAAAAAAGTTTAAATAGTTTTTTATTCAACTCAAAATTTACCATCGGAAACTGCGGAAGTAAATTTTTTTGTGCTTCAAACTCAATTGGAAGTAAACATGAATTTATTTTTTCAAATGGCAACATGTCTTTTATTTAGCATTTTCGTAATCTGCAATTTTTTCTCTATACAGAGATATAAAATTATCATAGGGTTACATAAGAAAATTTTCGAGAAAAATGCAAGATAAATTTATGAATTATTTAATATATTTAGTGTGATATAAAAACAAAATGATACTATAGTATCACGTCTTGAACAAAATGGTGGCATTTTTGATTAATTTATCAGGTAGGTTGTGTTTTCTGTACCGTGATGTTGTTTTGTTTTCATATTTCATAGCACACTAAATAAATTAAAATAATTAATAAATTCTTCTTGGAAAATACTCGAAAATTTTCTTATGTATCCCTATGATAATTTTATATATATGCATAGAGAAAAAATGCAGATTACAAAAATGTTAAAAAAAGGCATGTTGCCATTTAAAAAAAATTCATTTTTACTTCCGGTTGAGTTTGAAGTCCAAAAAAATGTACCTCTGTGGTTTCCGATGGCAAATTTTGAGCTGAATGAAAAACTATTTAAATTTTTTTATTTAATTATCGTGAACACCCTGTATATACCTAATATAAACTGATGCTAAGGATCTTAGCCCGCATATACATAAATGATTTAAAATTTGGACTACTTTGAAGAATAAAAATGAGGGAGCAAAAATAACAATTGAATAACTGTCCATAAATCTTTCAGAAACTGAATTCAAGTACCTACTTAAACAAATTATATTATATAAAAATAAGGCAAATCTGTCTGTCCGCAATCTGAATCGCAATAGAATCGAATTGATCTGTTTCTTTATCAAGCTAAAGAAAACTATAATTGGTAGACTTCTATTATCAACTTAATAAACTATGGCAATCAAGAGGGTTCCACATCGTGGAATATTGTTCCAATCGTGTTGCACATAAATCGAGTTTCACTATATTCATAATCAGAAGGTTATTGCGACCGCATGCCTTATAAAAAGCTATATCTGTTTGTGATAATCTTGCATAATCTACCAACCCAAAAAATTGGGAAATTAATAAAAATAGAAAATTAACCGTTTAATCTTTTAAACAAAATTGTCAAATAGAATTTTTCTGGCTAACTAATAGATAGAATAGATAAATCAAAAACTTCTGTATCTCACTGAAGTCTCTGATCTTACCAAAACAAATTTGTTAAAGAAAGCTGTAAAATACAAAATTGGTTACACAAATGAACTAGGTTAATTTCAGTACATTATTGATTTATATATTTTCAAATAATCTTTGAATAAACAACCCCCACTCTCGCGGGGTGAGGGGGGCTCAGTGTAAAGTTGAACTATCTCATGTTATTGCACTATATTCTGTTGCAATGCATAATTGAAGTTATAAATTTTAGTGTTTTTCTCTCATAGATTCCAAATTTATATAAAAAGAATAAGTGAGTGACAAAATCGACGAAATGTTGTCATAAACATAATTTACAATAAAAAATTTACTATTAAAAGCCTGATTGTAATAAAAACTGATATCCACGTATTTGCATCATATTGGAAATATATAAGGTAGGGGCATCAAGTCGGGCAATAAATTCGTAGCGAATTTAAAAGAATTCGTTCTAAGTCACGTACTAGCACAATATAATTAACGTTTTCATCATTCCGTCACAATTTCCGAAGCCAAACTGAAGACAAGAAGTTTTAGAAGCATTTATTGGATGCGTTGCCGAAAGATTGATTAAATTGAACAAATTAACGATAGAAATAGTAATTGTAGAAATTTGATAAGAAAAAGTTTCCGAGTCAATCTGATGATTTAATAATCTGGTGATTCATTTCTAAGGCTTTAAGAAGTTTAACTTTTTGTCTTTCGTGCCTTTGATTTGTGACCACTTTTCATTAAATGAATAGGGAAACAAGATTTATTATCTTTTAATCCGAAAGAGTAGTGCGTTCTTCAGATCCTTTTCGGAAGCAGTTATCTGCATCACGAACTACACATGTGGATTGACGTTTACGAATTAATCAAGAACTTCCAATTTTGTTTTCACTCGATCCAGTTAGCTACTGCAGATATATTTTTGAATTTATCTGAAACTGAGAAAACTTTGAAACGACTTATTGCTGTTCTCGTACACCAACGCTTTGAGAAACGACGCTATTGTTGTCCAGCAGGTGTTTCATAGGCATCATAATGTTTAGAAACTTCGATAACATCTTAAATGTTGCAGAATCTAATAACTTAAGCCACATTGTTCCACACCTGCAGCTTTTATCAAATATTATAAGCAAACAAAAATGGCAACACAAATAAAAGTATAAAACAATTCAAATAAAGAGAGACAATTTAGATCCGAGGAAAAATTTTTCAGTTCGATGCTTTTTATAACATGTAAGATAAAAAAAACTCGAGTAAAGTGAAACGCAAAAACCATGTTTTTAAACTTTCCCCAGCAGTAAGTGTTTTATTCCATTTAAAGATTTTCTTTTCCATTAGACATAATACTGTCGATAGCCAATATCAGGTGGAAAAAGTAGTGGTTTAATTTACTTTTTCTAGAAGATTATTTAGCGTTCATTCATCCTTTCGAAAGTATGTTCTACTAATGTAACGAATGCAAATTCAAAATTGAAAGTTTCAAAGCTGGAATTTAAACTATTTTAAAGTTTAAATATAGAATTACTTACTTTTGAATACATAAAATTTTAATTTAAAGGTAGACAAAATAGTTGTCGACTGTTGAAGTTCTCTTTACAAATTTTGCAAAATGAGAAAATGTATAGGTAACGATATGAAGTTTAGTAATTCAATGAGTTAAAACTTTTGTATTATGCAGTATGGGCACAGAAAAATTGCACGAAAGGAGAAAATAGAAGTTCAGTAAAACTGTTGCAGTTAATAATTATGTTAAAATTGCTTTAGAATATACATTTCCAGACACGTAAGACTTTTTTGTGTATGCACGATAAATGTTATTGATCTCCAAAGGGCTTGAGAAAATGCACAAAGAAAATACGCTTGGGAAAGTTTGTGTACAAGAGGGGTAGATAAAGAATTGCTGGAGGGCATAAAAGGTGTCCATGCAAACAATAGCTGCTCCCCAAAAACAGGAAACACTTTCTGATTTAGTCCATTTTAAATTTCTTGAATAATTATTATTGAAAAATGATTTCAAAATAAAGCAACGCAAGGTGCTTGCTTATAGAAGAAAAACAAGAAGTACATCAGCGCGTGGAGGAACAGAGATTTATCTAGATTCTCTTTAGAGCCATATCAAGAGGTAATATTGGTAGGTCCCCAGTTGACGATATAAATCAGTGCATCTGCAATCTCGACTTTGCGGAATTGGATTATAAATAAAAATTGTCAAACGTAGAGGCCCAAGCGTTAGCAATTAAAAAATCCACAAAACTCCAAATCCACTGGAGCAATCAAAATGGATTTGAAAAACAAATAAAAATTGTTAATCCGTTATTTGCAATCGAGCACACATCAAAACCTCCAATTTATAAAATAGAGCAACTTGCAGCTTGATAAATTTGTTATGTCTTGTAGAAGATTACAATTTGAAATAGAAAAATGTAGAATTTGCGTTGAATATGGTTAGCCTTATACTTTACGAGTTCTCGAGAACAATTTTATTTTGTGTTATTTGCAATGGGTTTTTAAATCAAAATATACGATACAAATACAGAATGCATAAAATAAAATGAACAAGTTTTTACTCCTTGAATTGTACTTCAACAGCAGACTATTTTCCAGAAACTGTAAATTATAAAGGCTTAACTGCTAGAAAACAGACGATGCAGCTGCATCCACTTCTTACTGAAGCAAAACACAACAAAACTATTTTGAAAATCTCTTTCAACCATTGCATTAATTAAGAGGTTCTTAATAATTCATTTTGTTACATTTACAAGCGCCGATTTAGTATGATATTTGCATACATTTTCCTTCGCCATATTTTATTGATGACACGCATTGCAGTAAGGAAATTTCCAATATCTCTCAAAATTGAAGCTATCAGTACCGTGTAAAAGATATTAAATTAAATAAGGCTCTTCCGAGTGACGAGCCTATTACGTCAAAGTACTTTTGATTTATCTTACGATCTCAATAAAGGTCAAAAGTTTTGTCATGTAAACACCATTTGTAAAGTTCAAGTAAAACTTATTAATGCACCCCAGAAAATAAGATTGGTAAATATTTTAGTATTGGGGATATATTAAGATAACAGAAAGTGTAAATCACCCCAACTCTTTTATAACAAAGCCTAATATTGATTTTTGGTTCGGTAAAACTATCCGATTCATGTCTTTTAATAGAAGTCAAGTCGTAAATACGAATGGATGCTTTTAAAGAAATCTCATAGAGGACGTTTATGGTGGTATGGCAGAAAGACAAGAACTGCGGGAGTTGTTTCCTTGATTAAATTTGCTGTGGCTGCTCCTGTCACTGCGTATCCCTAAATACATTAACTGCCATACCCAACGGTCAGATAAGCGAATTTTGAGGTCACTCAATGTCGAACAAACATGAAATAGGAAAATTAACCGGTAATAATTTCCAATATGAATTTTTCCTTTGCGACTTTCTCTTCCAATATGTTTGAGGTTCGTTATTAATGGCAGGCAATTAATTTATTGTCCCAAACGAGCGGTAGGTATATTTTGGAGTTGAATAAAACAAGAAGTAAGCATCGTTGATACATATAAGGGTTTCAGCGGGACACCTTCAGTAGCAACAGTCGGCAGCCAAAGTAGATGAATTTATCCTGGTCAGAGATCAATATCCGTTCTAAGAAGTGACCGCCGGGAGTTAGCAAACACGGCCACAAGGCTAAGAGGAATTACTTGCGGAAACAGGGATCTAGAAGGATAAACTTGTAAGCTGGGTGTGTTTTGTGAATGCCGATCAGTGTTTCCGGAGTTCTAAACTGAACGGATCCTTATATCTATCGTAAGCATCGTGTATTGAATGTAATAAGCTCTAAATGGCTTTGGGACAAATATGTATTAGTGTTAGACTTTCACTGTGATCTCTTAACCCAACAGTTATAAAATAATATCAACACGATAGAGAGATCTCAAATATATCCAATACGTGCCGATATAAATTTTCTGAAATTCATTTGTCGAGCTTGAAAATTGCAAAATCGGTTAAGTGCACAAAACTTCCCATTATGTAATAGTATTTCGGATAGCATTCTTTTTGAGACTTAAAATTGATGTATTTTGTGACTCAGCAAATTTGTAATGTCATGATTACGGAAACTACAATAAAACGGAGCGCTACCGCAATAAATATATTTCTTTACTTCACTAATATTTTTTAGAACCATTTCTAAATGGAAACCCTTCAAATCAATATATTGGATATGGTTTTAAGATTTTACCAATGATAATTTAATAAAATTTAGTTACGAGGCGTCGCATCGGTCGTTTTGTATATTCAGCAGTACTCAAAAGTTTATAAGAAAAAAAAACTACTGCAGACATTTTCAATGGAAGTGAATTATGCAGCAGACCTTAGCTGATTTCTTTCAGAAACCAAATTGACATATCCACTTTCCTTATTTGGTTCTGAGTGACTATCTTTTATAGTTGGATTCATGAATGAAACTGAAAAGAAGGTTTTGGACGGATTCCGATCTCTTCTGCTTGCTTAAAATGATAATTAGAATATCACTTGTAGCGGTATTGATAATTGAAAAGCTCTCAACATTTTAATTATATTACGAATGCAATTAATTTAGAAGGAAAGGGAAAATCTTTGCTGTGTAGCTGATATAAATTTATCGAAGGGATGAGTTAACGAAAAGAAAACGGAATGTGTCCCTTTACAACCTTAGAAGAACTTACTATGGTAGCAAAATAAGTTTGAATGTACAGTGGAAATATCCTGTTAATAAAATTACTTTGATAACAAACACCAAGTCCTCAAAACATTGCAAAGAACAGATTGATGGTATTCTCAATTAATTAATTAAGCTTTTGTATAGTTAATTAAAAACGCTCATGTTCTTTGATTTATTTTCAATTTCAAGTCAAAAAATTATAAACCCAGTAGTAAAATCCATAATGCATTTTAAAGTATAACTTACTGTTAAATTAGTTTTTTGTTTCAAAAGCTACTGACTAAAGCTCTTATAATTAGTTCCGTTATTGTTAAAGGCATCTGAAGTTAGTTCTTCAATGCAACGACAAAAACAAAACGCAGTTAAAATTACTATAATCGCGCGTATTTACCTTAATGGTTTTAAAACTTATGATCACTATCAAAAATTGCAACCTTTCCATGCAAAAACGAATTAAATTCAGGTATAATCTTAATGTTCAAAAGTAATCTTCAATTGTTTTTGCTTCTTGTGGGAAATTAAAATTTTTGGTAAAAAACTTTGATTAAGAAAAACTCGAATGCTGTAGTAATTTACAAATTTAATTTTAAACAATAATTATTATGACAGAATTATTATAAATTAATAAATAATTCTATTCATTTTTAAAAATATTCAAAAATAAACAAAATTTACCAAATTGATCAAATGGGAGGTTCAAAGCCTAATGTGGGATTCGAAACTAATAAGTTGAACGTTCGGGAAGTCTACGATCTATCTACACGACTACCTCGATGTTCTCCACATGTGAAAACTTCTCTTGAAGTTTTTTGAATTTTTCTGGCTGCAAAAAACTGACCTGAACTGACCTTGGTTATAAAATGTAGCTACCAATACACTAGCGGCACCTTACTCTCCGATTAAATTCTTACTGCTGACTTTCCCTGCGTGTCTGGCGCAGATTTACAAAAAAGAAAAAATTCGCCCCCTCCTTCTCCCGGGGCTTAATTGAATTGATTATTGTGAGTTTGAGTCCCCTTAGATAGGACAGAGTTTATGGAAAACAAATAAATGTTAGAAAGAATTTTTCTGATTAATTTTTTACTACTTTTATCAATTCTACTGTTTTCCACCAGGTTTTTATCTTTTCCGCAACATGTCGTAATCTGCCTGTTTAAATCGTTTATATTGAGTCATCTTCTCTTCATTATCTAACCCTTCATTTCCAAATTTGGAATTTCCATTTCCATTTTCCTCATTGACACAAACTAATGTGTTATTCGTTATTAAGAGTTTGTTTTTATATTTGAAACTTTCTGGAAGTATCCGAAAAATCTTCACAAGTCCAAAAAAATACAACTTCATCTTCCTGTGGGTAAGATATAGGATTCCAATTTTATTCAGATCGTGTCTCGTTATAAATGTGGTTCATACGCAGAAATTATGAAGACATAGTATGTACATTTTCTAAAGACAATCCACAAAGTTAAAATTAAAGCAAACTTGATTGCTAATTAAATTTTTGGAAACCATATGGTGAAGTCGTCAGTAGCGATTGGATGAATTACTTCTATGTTTATTCGATTCGCTCGACTTGTTTTGCGTAAACAAAATTTACAAATTAGTATAATGTGTGCGATTTTTCAGTCGAATAATTAGGAAACAACTTAAATTAAATTGGCATGTAGATGAAAGAATAGGTTAACTTGAACCTGCTTTAGATAAGCAAAGTATTCCGGTAGCACACAATAGTCAATTTCCATTTAAAGAGGTTGTTGAAGTTCTTAGCTGCTCAATGTCAGAATTTGTTGATAGTTGGGGAAGTTGGATTCAATTTTAGAAAAAAAAAGAAGAAAAATGAAACTAAACTAAACTAAACTTGCAAATCCTTAAAAGTAAACTGCATTCCGTAAAACAATTTCAATTTACTGCTCTAAAGGTATGTTGAAAGACGTGTAAACATGCATGCAATTTCACAATGTAAATTCCAGGACATCCTAGAGTTCATTAGGAAGGTCGCACAAACGTCGGAGTGACATTATTGGAGACTGAATAGTTGTGTACTTAGCAGCATCCTCCCAACAAGCAGGACCCGTTTATGTATTCCATGTGAATAATAAAGCGGAAAATAACACCACCTCGAATGCTCACACAATAAACTAAATCAGATAAATGTTGGGACCCCTAGTTATTTGGTGAGCAACAAAATAAACGTCATCTATCGAAAAAGTCATCACTCATCTGTTACGTGGGTTATTCATATAAAAGAAAAAGAGTAATTTAGCCGACTGCTAAAGTAAATATTTCATTTATTTAAATACCGTTTAAAAGTATCCTCATAATGCAAAACGAGAGAAGAAGATTGGTTCACCACTCGTCTATAATACTAGAAAGCAAAAACATGAAAATAAGATGAATGGATATGGAAATGAGATGAGAGGACTGTTAAACAACCCCATCCCAGGAGAGGCTTCATAATTGACTGAAAGCGGCAGCGCGTGTACGTATTTAGTCCCTTGCAGACAATCATACATCAAGTTTTTGCGAACTGTCACCTGATATAAACACATTTTATAGAGAACTTGATAAATTAACTCTAACTCGGTTTAACTTTTTATAGTGGAAAGAATTTCACTTAAGAAGAGCCGTCTAACAACTTCACTCCTGGTCAAGTTAACATTTGATTGAATTTTGAAAACTGACGTCCTTCCAGTTACTTGGACAATGGAGACAAATAATTGCAATTATTTTTACTTCAAGGACTCAATATATTTCTTTCAAAAGAATTGCAAATCATTAACTACACTTTATAAAAGAAACCGAATCAATAAATACAATTTCGATACTTTAATTTTTCTTTTCATGCCCCGAGGGGGAGCGATATAAAAGAAGTGATAAAATAAATTTAAAAAATTTGCGCTTAATCAGTTTTTGTATTTAACGACGTCCAAATTTCGTCCAGAAATTTATTGTATTTCTTGCATTGTTATAACTAAAATTTAATTTAGTGTCTCGAGCTTTACGTTTATCTGATCGAGACATTTTTCATCTCTTGCAAAATGAACAGAGAAATTAGTAAATATTTCACTATCGGTCGTTAATTATTCATATTGTTTCCCCCCCGATTATGATTATTTTTCCCAATTATAATCGCTTGAACATTAATAATAAAAGAAATTCTTGAAACCCGCCGAGGGTGGTTTTTATCAGTGATGTAATTAATTGATTGATTTGAATGAACTCTTCCAAAATAACTGCTGGGATTCGTCCAGTAAATCGATCGTTTGTTAAGAATAACTTCTTGGTTGAAGTGCTTTTTGCTGGCTTGTCCTTTGTTTTCCATTGGCTCATTAGTTAAATGTGTGCAGAAAATAACCAACCGTATTTTATAAATATTGTTATTCGATTAGTTTAATTTGCTGATATTGATGCTCACTTCACTTTACTAAACACTAAACCGCGATTCCGATGATTTTAAATATCAGTCAACAAAAATAATGTTGTCATTGCACGTTCGTTCAAAAACACATAGTAAATATATTAAACATTTTTCTACATTAATGTTTGGGTAATTTCCAAACACAAAAAAGCAGTCAATCTTAAATAATTTGAAAATAAATAGATTATAAAGTCCATATTTTTTTAATCAATTAACTTTTTCAAGTTTCAATATTTTAATAATGAGAGAATTTTTCCACAAGGCAACTAAACATTTCAGTATGTGTATCCTGGTTAATGAACCGGTTTCGACTTTACGTCATCATCAGGACATACCTACAAAATCCAAACACAATGTAAGCAAAAAGCCACAATTAAATGGATATTAAATTGTAAAAGCTTAAGATTTAAAAATAATACATTTTTTTATTAAAAAACAGATTATTAAAGCAATCATGCAAAATTTTTTTTTCTATAGAAATCTTGACCCCGGGTTTGTACATGTTCGGTGATTGATTTTATTAACATATTGAACTTTCACACTGGGAGACCTGGGAGGTATGGAATAACCCCAGTATACCAGTAATGTATAAAAATATAAATCTACTCAGTAAGCATGTCATATTAAAAGTCAAATAATTTAATTTGGCTTCCAATTTAGTAGCTACAGAAACGATTCCTAAACAAACTCTGTCACATTACATTACTGGTTAGAGAAATAACTGTGTATTTAATATCCGAGTATGCAAACAACAAACGTAACTTTAATGCCAGCATCATTATTATCTTCTTCTTTGTAATAAAGACCATTATCTATTCTTTCTTCTGTAACGCACCTACGATTGGATCATTTGAAGTTACTTTGGCAATTTAGTAACTCTGTAATATTGTACTCCCATTTCTTTGTAAAGATTTACGGCACTTTAATAGGAGCGTACTGCGTGGGTTCAAGTGCCTTAAGGATATGGAAAAAAGAATGCCATTTTATTTATTTTTAAAATATAATACGTAATTCGGTCCTTCTCAACTGTAAATTCACCAAAAGAACAATTACCCCTCTGTCAGTAAATAAAGTCATTCAAAGAACCTCTTCTGGAGAATCTCGCAGTTTACTAGTAAGTGGTTTAAAATAAACTGTGTTATATTGAACTCGTTTTCTGGTTATGGAAGTACCTACCTGTGTAAATTTTCTAAAAAATAAACTTTTATTTTTATTTTTTTATTTTCTTTTATTAACTCTTCAATTTATTTTGAAAATTTAAATTTTTGGTTCAAAATTTGGCACTAAAGATAATAAAATTTGTAATTTGTATTAAAAAAAAGTTACTCCCTTAACTTAACAGAGAAAAATATACTACAGTATTATATTACAAATAATATATGTATTTTTATAGGATATAAAATTTCTATAAAAATATATTAATTTCGATCTTACCCTCCTACTGCAAAATATCCTTTGGGCGCTCTTGTTGCTGTTGAAAAAGATTAAAAACTTAAGACGTCCTTTTTTGTATAGATGAAGACTAACCCTACTCGGTGTAATATAGGAATTAAATTTTACTCAAAACCGGTTGTTTGATTTTTTCAAATAGTAACGTTATTACATAGTTTGTCTGCATTGCTTTGACTTTGCGTTGCAAGTATATGAAATTTCTGACAGGAACGTACATATTGGTAGTTTGGAAAGCAATATTAGTTCTGTTGCTCACTTTGTAAATATAAATCACAAACCAAAAGACGTAAAAGTTATGCATTTTTATGAAAATTAGAAATGGCTATGAACAAAACAAATTGATATCGATCCAACTGTTTGATACTGCAGATTGCAGAATCATCTTAATTAAATTATTTCAAAATGTAATTTTGTGTGAAACTTTTTTAAACAAATTTAATTTACATGCTGATGAAATTGTTTCCAATACAATTAAATCTGATAAATCATTAACGTGCACCATTCTCTGCATTGGAATATTATCAACGATGCATGAACAGAGCTTTGTAGATAAAACAAATTACAATGTAGTTATAACGCATGGTTTGAGGGTGATTTCAAAAAAATATAATTTACATTCGTTAGATCACCTTTTCGTTGTTTAGCTCTAAGAAAGTTAGTTAAATAATAATCAATAACGGTCAGAACATATAGATAAGCTTGAACAGCGATTGCTTCATTAAATACGTGAGTACTGTTGTGTCCTGAAGCGAAGCTGTAGACGACGTTGTAAATGAAGCAAGAAGAGAATAGGTAAACATAAAGAAGCTACTGTATTATGCACGACGATGGTGTTGAAACTTAAGCCTTGAGACTGGAGAGCTTTTGAAGCGGAAGCGTTAAGTGTGTAGAGGTGACAATTGCGTCTGCACGATTGTTTTTAATGAGAGCAAAATTTTAGCCTTATTTTTAAAAAAATGTTAAAAATAAAATAAAAATGAACAAAGAACAAAGACATTTCGTCTTGCCTAAAATTGCATGTGCGAAGTACTGGTGGAAACTCATCTAGTCCAATTCTATGTAGTAATAGTAGTATTTGCAAATCGTGGATGTGATTTTATCAAACAAATTTCCTAAGGTAGGTAAACCTTCGGAGAATCCGCGTGTAAAAGTAAATGAAGTATATTTTAATTAAATGTTTTTTTAAATTCTTCTCTACCGAAAGAATTAACAATGTTGAATGAGGAAATTAGCGTTAATAAATAACCGAGTTATAGGTTGTAATTGTATTATCAATTTCCTTATTATAAAGAGAATATCGATTATTGGACGTTATTGATAAATGGACTAATGCAGCGTGTGCTTTCGGTTCATCCCTGTCTGTCACGCCTAACACGTTTTGTTTGCGAACGCACCCCATGTTATATTACACTTAAGATTCAATTATCGAGTGTAATCTGAATACTGATTACGACACCTCTATTAAAATATATTAATTTAGCAGCATCCACAGCAACAAAAAAAAATGAATAAAAAGCAAAGTTAAATGCAGATGTTGAAAAAACATGTTAGGTAGAAAATTTTCGTTAATTAAATCTTAAAAATAAATCAAGTACCTACTAACAAAATACCAGTTAACAAAGAATTTCATTAGCAAGTTGTGCACTTTCAAAGAAACTCATCAAAGTTTGCTTTAATTTGATATAATTAAAATATTTAATTATAAGCTCAAAAATTTCTCGAAAAGATATGCAATGCTGAAGCTTTGTTTAGCAGAACTAAATAAAGGCATTGTCGGTAACAAATTAATAGAACGTCATAATTTTAAGATCCAATACGACTTTATCATAATGCAGTTTTCTTCCATGTTTTCGAATCATTGAACAAATACTTAATAAAGATTTTCTGCGGAATCAAAAACCGTCGACTATAGAATTCCTTTTGTAATCAAACAAAATTAAAAAGCAATATTGAATACACTTTACACAAACAAAAAGGAAATTAAAATATTTATGCTGCAATAAACTTTTTAAGGAATTTATTGACCTAAGAGAGGACATCGGAGCAAGAGAAGGACGTAAAACTGTTCGTACAGAAATCATTTTCCCTTATGGTTTTTCCTATTTTATATATGTAATAAAAAATAAATCTTATTCTCACAAACTAATGAAGAAACCGATTCCGCAGTCATTTCATTTCAGCTGTGCCATTTAACATGGAGAAGCATTGCTCCCAATACAGCTAGGGATATTTTGTGACTCCCTTGACGCCCCTCAGAATTGCGTTCGCAATATGCTCTGATAAATTACCCCCATAACAGTCCAACGTAGTAATATTTGTATCAATAACCAGCTTAGGTTCCATTATATTAATATTGTTTTTCACAAGGAATCATAGCAAATTTCGATATACAGCAATCCCCGTGCGTAATTTATGAAGTTCTATTGAGAGATGAATCCGTCGAAAGGGGAATTTACCCAAATATAATTACAAGTTTGGATAAATTAATTCAGCATTCAGCACCCGTTTGTTCCTGACAACTTTTAACTAACAAAAAGTTCCAAACTGTGAAATTTTTATTTAAAATTTACCACAAAGCTTAAAGCAGTTACACCTGCCACCCCAATTTTAGCTTTTATGAATATAAAAAATTTGGGTTTAAATATTTTTAACTCCCTGCATGATTTCCTTTTCACTTTTAAAAAATAATTTACAAATTTCACGTCACAGACTTATGATCGATGGAATGCTAATGCAGATCATCGATGCATGATGGCTAACATCATCGGTAAGTTGAACAACATTCTTCGTTCGATGACTATCTCCGACAAGTTGAATATTTACTCGAATGTATTAACTCGAAAGATAACTTTATTCTGATTCTTAAGTACAAGGGCTACTCCTTTTACCATTTTTTTGATAAATTACTTTACAGAAAACGATTTGCCTCTTTCGACTGAAAGAATTGTTGTTTTTGCCGGACCCTAAGGCCCCAACGCGTTTTCCTTCCAATACATAATTTATACATTGATGGAGCATAAAAAACTTAATATTCTACTACGTCAAGATTATGTGCTTCTCATAAAATCAATCAGCTATTAATAATATATTATGTTTTGGAATCAATATAGATGAGTTACAAAAACTTAAAATGCTTTTCTTCGTCTTTGGAAAATCAATACCTACTCACTTTGATTCAAAAAATTAGCTTAAAGAAAATAGATATAACAGTTTATCATTTTGGAAAATTGACAAATGTGGCCTATTACGTACAATTTTGTAGTTTCAACAAATTTTTTAACTGTAAGAATGTTCACAAGGCGAAACAAACAAATTTATACCAATGGGGTAAAAATCAACAATTTCTTATATTCCATTACTATAGTTTAAATTATTATTGTTGCAAATAATACAATAACAAATTTGAACAAATTAATGAATTATTCTGTGTAGACAATTCTTTTGAAAAAACTCCGGGGTCTGATGTATGATGTGTTGAACACTTAGTTAATTATTTATTAATGTAATTTATAGATACAAATAAGTTTTAAATAACTCAATTCGTTTTAATCCCTAAAAGAATAAAAACATAAAATATGATATTATGTATAATTTCATTCATCAAGACAAAAAGAAAAAACAATTGAATTAAAACAGAGCATTCCGCATAAAATTTCATAATAGCCCCACGCTTTATGTCGATTTGATGATTGCAATGAACTGTTTTTGCTATTTTAAAAACCGATTTTGTACATTTCAGTACAGTTCACGTTTAGTTATACAGCCCACGAATTGCCAAAATTTAAAAAAATTTAAACTACGAGAAATATTTTTAATATTACTATTAATAACTCCTGAACCCCCCCTCCACAGTCTGGGGAATTTAACTATGGTAATTTGAAGGTGGCAATTAAAAAAGAACTAGAGAGAAAAACAAAAAAAATTTTTTTTAGAAAAGCGTCTTACGCAGATGTATGATATAATAAATATAAGTTTCAAAATGTTGTGAATTTTTACCAGGGTTTAAATGATCCGTATACATTGTAAAAAAATTCACGTATAGTGATAAAAAAGTTATAATTTATATGCCGATGAATAAAATTCATTGTATCGGGCAACAAAGTCATAAATTCAATGATTCTTTCATTAATTCTATTAAATTTTTCATTGATTCAATAAATTTCGTTTTTGAAGGCAAAGAGTATGATTTTACAATTCCGGATTGTGGGATTCCCAACCGGAGGTCTAGGGGGCCAGCACCGTAAAGCCTTAACTTATTATTACATTATACTGCTGGGGCTTCAAAAAATATTCAAGGAAGAGTCTAAAACTTAAGCTACATTACCGGATGCAGGTGTTTTAGTTTTACAATGTGCCAATAAACAAAAAAAATAAAAAACAAAAAAGAACATTAACAAAGGAACATCTTGTTTTTATTATTCGAAGTGTAATTGATAATAATCTTTCGAGAAGATAAATCAATGATCAAGAAAATAAAAGTATTAACTCGTTATTTCTGTATTTGTTAAGCTTTTCAGGTAAGATCTATGACAGAGTCTGAGAATAAATGGAGTTGAAATTTCAGAGAAATGATAGACTCAGATGTTCAATTTAGATATGCCGTTATCAGACACGCTCCACGCTACTATTCACATGCATCAAGTCAAGAACTTGTACTGTAGATTTGTGTTGAAGGATTACTATTTGCTATTACTGCCAATGAACTCTTATTCCTTCTTATATTGAAAACGTCTTATCTACGCTAATATCTAATTTGGAAAACTAAATTTGTTTTTCTAACTAATAAAATAGCAATTTTCCCAAGCAAAATATATCAAATGGAAACAGTAATAATTTATTCGTTTATCGATGTTACATGCATCGCTCACAGAGTGAAAGTCGTGATGTGCGTTTTTGCATTGAAAGCTTTAGTTGCCGGCTTAACAAAATCATTTTTATGGTTTGAATAATTAATATTTGTTGGAGATACAAGAGCGATTCAAATACAAATAAAGAGAAGGTAAGCTTTCAAAAATTTATTCATATTTCATTCATTCATCGACTTATTGAAAAATGATTACCTACTATTGAACATAGATTGCGAATATAAAGTTTTATAACGAGATTTTATTTTACAATCTTAATTGATAGAAAAACATCATATTTACTGTTTTAATTTTATTTCCCATGTTCGGGCGTGACTGTTGTCACATTTTTTAAAACTTAAAATAAAGATTTGATTACACGTCATAGCTGAACTTTACTTAATGTATCATGTATCCGAAGGGGAAACACTGATAAATGCAAACTTGCAAACTCAATTGGGCAAAACCTGCATTGTCCACCCTTACATCCGGCATTGGTTGTATTGTTTCTGTAGAAATACAAATAAAATCGATTGTAAGTACATTATTGTTTCGTATTAAACAGAACTATAATTCAATAGCTAAAAATTAAAGCCGACACAATTTCACGTAATATCTGAAATATGCACTAATCAGTTATTGCAGAACAAGCGGGTTGTAGTTTGGTTTAGTTTATTATATTATGTATGTCTGCTGGAATATTGAGTTTCAAACTTTAAGGCTTGCCTAATACAATTTGTTGATTAGCAAGACGGACAAGTCTGTGAAAGGTTTCTTTGACACCTTTAGACCATGTAACGTTACCTCTTGACACCTTCACCGAAGTATGATTAAAAATCGTTTAGATAATTGTGAAATTTGAGGGAAAAGTCGATTAATTATTTGGTTTGAAATAATAATGAAAGTCAATATGTATGTGCCCGTATTCAAAATTCAATCACCATACTTGATTTAGAACAAAACAATGGAATCCTATTTCCCAATGCACACAAAGTACGTGTACAATGTCATTGTATGTGTTGACAACATGTCCTAAATACGGGTATCAAACAATCGCATGCCAAACTCTCATATCTGACCATCGATCAATCTCTACGTCCAAAACCAGGTAAATTATTAGAGCTACTAATATGCATAGATATACTTTACAATGAAATACAGGAGTTGCCATGTCTCATCAATTTAGCATTGCATTGTAAATGGAAGTATTGGAATATCAAACGATCGTTAACGTTAGTACGTACATAGATAACCGAATTTGTTATAAATTACTTTTCTCATCTTCATTTTCATAATTAAGCTCAACAATTTATTAATGTTGATGCTTTTTACAATAAAATATGACATTTCAACGTTTAGTTTTTACATGCAAAGTAAATAAAATTGAACATTCACCCGAAGCGATTCTCTCAAAAGTTTCCAAATATACATTTTTTTGTGAATTTTCAATATTTCTACTTAAATTTAAGGTTGTCATCCGATTTTTATTGTTGTCAATTTAAAGTGAAAACGTATGTAAAGGAAATATTTGATATGTAACATATAAAAAAGTTCTGCTAAAATGTTTCACGATTTTATTCGAAGCTTGAAAATGGAATTAAATTGCTAAAATTTACTCCTTTTTTTGTTATTCCAATTAAACCGGAAATTTAATAGGTCCTGTTGATATTTCATTAAAAACTTTGAAAAATTGAGTTATTTAAGTTATTAGGTAATTGAAGCACAAATTATTTCAGTTTTGGTTAGGCATTTTGAGTATTTTTCAACGTCTACATCAGTTTCTTCCAGTGATGTTTGGTGGAATTTTCTCCAAGAAATTATTCAACCGAGTTATAAGTAAATTGATGTGTTGACCAGAACTCCAGAACAAAGAAAAGAAGTACTGGCGTTAATAATCTTCTTTAAACAACATTTTGTTTAATGGCAAATTCATCAGATATTTTATATCTTAAGTTTCTATATATATTGCTATGCTGTAAATCTAAATTAGGGTATAGCCACACATATTTTAACCGCTTAATTCGTGTCTTTCAATTCAACAAATGCTTCATATCTTCAACTCTGTATACAATTCCTCATTTTATAAATTATGAAAATCTATTTAAGAACACCAGGTATCAACGGTATAAGTTGAAAAAAGTCTACCAGATCTACTACATCAAATTCAACTGTTGTAAGTACATGCAAAAAATATCATGTAGCTGATTACAGATTCAAATGTTAAGTCAAAAGTCTCTGTTGTAGTATAGATAAGAGGAATCCCAAGAGTAACAAATTCTAGTCGATCAAAGTAGATGTTCCAAAAAAATTCTTAGACTTTATTTTTAGTCACAGGATATTTTCAAATATAGTCTAAAATAATCTTGCACACAAATGTGTTTAACAGTCGTACATGTTTCCTAATATGGTAGATAATAAATCGTTGTAATGATAAAACTCGATGTCAAGGAAATGCAGTTTAAGTTTTGTAAAATCAATAACAAAACGACAAACTACTTCTGTTATCAAGATAAATTCGTAACACTACAGATGCACTTGCGACATCAAATTTCAATAGATATCCACTACTAGAAGATTTACATATTACTAAAATAAACTAAATTTATGTTTTGTTTCGTAAAGTCAAAGGAAATCTTTCCACAAACATAATAAAAATAATAGTGCCTGACTTCTTCCAGTAGGAATTTAATTCAAAAAGGCTTTAGATACCCGAAAACTAACCATACCAGCTTGTCGATAAACTAAGACACTGTTACAGTTCCAATGCAAATCCTTGACAAACACGAGTGTAGCTATATTATAATATGTTAATTTTATTTTTTAAACGCAAAACATCAAAAATTTGTTTCAAAAGTCTGATTCTCACAGTTTTTCGTAGAAAATATTCTAGTCTCACCTACCTTGGATTCCTAAGTTTTATTGGTTTATTGATTAATTGTTTACCTAACAGGCAGAAGACGACAAAGTAAAATCCAAAACTAGTAGTTGACTTTGACACTCTATTGGTCGAATCATAGTCATCATTCAAGTTGAGGACTATAAATTTCACCCTTAGCTACACCACTCCTGATTTAAATAAATCGTCTACATTCTTTTGGCATGTATTGATTTAAATGGTAAAATTTGATATATATTTTTAATGTCACAAATATTGAGATTTCCAAATGGAGTATCAAATATTTATGTAATAGGATTTTCTATAAATCTGAAATTTGGTAGCGTGTTAAGTAGTTATTAATAGGACGTGCTTTACACGTTCGATTTATTTTTTTTTATTTGACATTTAGGCAATATACGTCCATATAAACCATTTTTATTTTTCGGAGTAACCATGAACTTTTCCATTATCCTGAACATAAAAAAATAATTTGAAGCGATAGTTGACATAGTAAACTGAAGATGAAGCCTATGTTTTATAACAAACTACAGCGTGTAATCGTAATCCTTAAACCACCTCGTAATTTTCATTTATATCAAACGAACGAATTATTGCAAAATAACTAACATTATCCTTTCTCGCAAGCAATTTATTTCAATCCGCAGAATGTAAGAAAAAACAATCGAACCTGTAAAATTAATAAATCGATAGATAAACATGAAATTTATAGGTTTACGTGATACGATATTAACAAACATAAATTTATATAAACGCTCAACTTTCCAAACAATAGTAAAGTTTTATTTAATGGAAAAGGGTGGAGCAGCAGCAAATACTCGAGAAGTAAGGAATGTTGACTTGTATTGCCCGATGTAATTGCATGTTCTTCCAAGAGGCAATTCAAATTCATTTGTATAGATCACGTTGTACGTACAAACATGCATAAAACGATTTAATGCAACGTTTAACATAAAATCAACTGCAGTCCCAAAATGAAGATAAACGACCCCAAAAATTTAATGATCTCCGATTATCTAATAAAATTTATTTTTAGATCTCGTGTCGTGTCTTTCCATTTTTGCAATCAATGGTAGTCTTCCAAATGTTCATTTTACGACCCACAATTTGTATTCTAATAACAAGTATAACCAAATGAAATAAAAATAAAAAATGTTTCGTATTTTTAAAAAAGAAAAAAGTTCTAAAATAAAGGTATACATTCAGGATAATAAAGCGAATTTCCCTAACATAAAAAAAGTGTGAAGGACTTGGCTCCTCGACTAATAAAATACCAACTAAAACATACTACTTTACTTTTTATGTGCCTATGAATTTTAAATTTGTTTTTATGATAAGTCATCATTGTCAAGTATTCAAAAATAAAATTCTACGACTCTTTCCTGTTGCAATTTCATGTCCGCTTTTGTATAATTTAATTGTTTTTTGTATAAATACATTTAGGTTTCAAGTTTTAAATCAAACACTCGAAAGTTAGAAAGTCCTTTGAGTTTGAAAGAGTCGATGCTTGCAAGTATGGTGCGAGTAAGTAATGCACATAACAAAACCTAGCATTTCAAATAGTCATTTCAACTTCTAAAAAAGCTGTTCCCAAATCGTTTTCCGTGGTTACTTCAACAAAACGTTTACTGAATTTTCTCCCTTTGCACATTATTATTTCTCCACGGGTCATTCCCGTTTTGCCAACTTTTTGTCATTTTCTTATAGTCAACGATATAAGTTGCTCGTATTTTATTGAAACGTGTATGGCTAACAGCTCATGTGGGAAATTATTGATATGAATAATTTAAGTAAACAAGAAATACATTTTTTATTTTACCTGACATAAAATATTTATTCGGTAGCTGCACATAAGACAAAAAATTTTATTTTCCTTTAATACCATTAACAACAACTGACTAGTGAAAGAAGAAAAAACTGCTGTCCTGCATAGCAGGAAAAAATAAAACCAATATGAAATAAAAGTTCTAATTTATTTTCAATCATTTCGTCTATTTTTCAATATTTCGTCACTTCCATCTTCTCTTCTTTTCAAGTATGTGACTTTCGTTTATTTTCTGATTATGTGCAACTGATCATTCAGAATAATTATAATAGCGTAAAATTTATATAATTATTTATTATAATTATTTGAAACAGTTTTTCATTTAATTTGGTTTAATGTTGTACATTTATTTGGCACTGACCTGTGTATCGAGATTAATTTCAGTTGGTACAGGTGACGTCAGCGTTGCGATTTCGAAATACAAATTTCTTCGATTGCAAAGCAGTTTAATTTTAGTAAGATATTTTCAGCGATTATTTTTACTGTTTTTGGAAATTGACAACATTTTTAGATGTGCAATAAAAACTTCCTTATATGCATTTTAAGGTTTTATAAAGAAACTAAATACCTAATCGGAATCAGCTGAATTGTATTGGTCAATGAAATAAAATGATGAGAATTAATAAACATAATGGTAAACCACATGTTAGGCATAACTTGGATCTTCGACCAAATGCCTCAGATCCTTCCAAACATGTCTGGCGAAATCGTTGAAGGATTTAATGCCTATTTCCTTTGTGATTAAAGTGTATGCACTGCTCGCATTCAACTTTAATTCCTTTGTGTTTATTGATGATATAATATAATACAGTCTATACTGTACTATAACAAATCCCGTCTGGTTATTTCAAAAAACTTTCAGCGGAATCAGCCAATGTTTCACTGATCAATACATCTGGATATCAATAATACAAAACTTTGATATATTACAATTGTAATTATTGTATCATTGTTACGTAGGTTTATCAAAAACAGGGTAAATTGGTTTGCTTACGAGCAAGAGCATTTTGACGAAGTAATATTTATTCAATTACACATTTTGTTTTTAATAATAAAGAAAAGCTGACAAAATAAAATCTGTTTTCCACTTGATTTTTGTCGTTAATGTTAATCAAATCAATTATAGATTATTTGACTGCATAGTGTAGTGTTTTATTTTAAAACTTTGTTTTCGGAACCTTGAGTTGTTGACTCACGGTTCTCCTTTACCGCAAGATAGTTTACAATTTTTAAAAGAAGTACTGGTTCAATCTTGCAGTAGGGCAAAGGAGGTTATTAAAAAACAATAAATTAAAAAAGTTAATATCTTTAACTAAATCAAGTGCAATTAAAAATTTTTAATTGAAAAAATAGCTCTGGCTTGAAATAAAATCAAAAATTAATTAAACCATTTTAGAGAATATTCATAGGATTTATTGCGGAAAACGTTTCACGTTATTGCTTGTTACTTGCTTATTTCGGGAAAAACGCAAAATCTATAAATTCGCTTTGTAGAATACACGTTAGGTCACAGATTTGTCAAAAAAATTTGAATAAAACCTGAAAAAATAAAAATTTAAATTAGATTTACATTTTCGGATTTGTGTTTAAAGAAGGAAAACTTAAATTGACATTTACCACGTAACAAACAAATGCTTTTTCACATAGTGTAAACGAAAAGTGACTCAATTTAGAATAACGAAATTTTGTGCGAAATTGTCCAACTGGTTTTTAGACCCTGTTTTTCAAATGAAATCTAAACCCTGACAAGAGCAGCTGAACGAAAAAGCTCACGCAGGCAATCAACTCAAATTGTCCCGAGCAGCTTGTGCAGTATCGCGTTAAAGATATCAAGCTAATAAAATATTCTCTTACTGTAATTTTCAAAATTGTTGGAAGACTTGTGCGTTAATCCGATTCGACGTACCTGAAACAAAAAAAAAAGTTAATAAAAAATATCGATTGCATAAATAATCAATCAACTTGTTTTCCTTTTTTTTTCACAAAATAAACAATGGAAATGAATCAATTTATTGGAAATTTTAAATTTACACTTCAGACGAACCAGCTTTATTCAAATTCGATGGTCTACATCAAAACGCTAGACAATTTAATCAATAATTAATTGCTTGTTTGCAAAATCAATCAAGTCTATGTTGTTACGTGTGGTTATCATCAATTTCAGTGTTCGATTGAAAACTATCGTACAAAATTTATAAATTCAAGTTTTTAGGAAAAAAAAATACGCTCCGACGTTTTCTCTAATAGAAATTAAAAATTCAATTAACTTACTTTTTCGTTTTATATTCGTGCTACTTGCTAAACAAGAAAATTAAATCAACATTTTTAAAACTGCACATTTGGATAATTAATCCAATTACATGCTTTGACGTGCATTTCTTACTCTAATTGATTTTTGCATAAAGCGCATGGCAGGTTCTTGAGACAAAAATCTCGACTAATTTGAAATTTACGTTTAATAATGAATATAATTGATAAATTAATAAAGTGATCTGGAGTTTTCTTGTCTAGTAATCAGTGCTCTTTTAGTAGTAAATTAGCTAGATTAATTAAATTTTACTTAATGTTAAGGTTAACGTCATTTTCAGATTTCCAACGTAATTTATATTTTTGCAGATATTTTTAGTGCTCTGTGAATTTTATCTTCATAATGATATTAACTTCACGTGTGTACTCGTTTCCATTATTGCAAACCCACCCCACGCACACCGTAATTAAGAGCTAACAAGGTTGGTATCTGCTCTTCACTTCGGTTTAGGGTGGACCATTCTCATAACGTGGATAGGAAAGCATTAGGCAGTCTTTATTTTACCAATAAAATGAAGCTTTTAAAACTTTTTCTGTATATTTTACAATCTTATAGCATCTGCTACACCAATGGTTGTACGTCTTCCGAAATAGCTTATCTGATAGGACTTTCTGAATGTGACAGTAAATATTTCCGATTAAACCTTTTAAGAACTCCAAGTCTTTAATTTCCTCAATCATTAAATTAATTTAATGTTTTTTATGCACCCAGCAAAAGAAAATAAAACTTTTTCAGATTAAATTGGTAAATAAGCATTAAAAGCGCCTTTACTACAATTTTATCACCAATTTTATGCACTAAGTTTTTATATCGTAAAAATCTCATTTAAATTACAAACTTTTATAATAATTTTTACAGGTAGATACTCGAAATTTATTTGCCTATAAAATTCTAAAAAAATCCATATTCTCTACAGATGTTACCAAAAAATAGATATAAAAACTAGATTGTTTAATTTATTTAATTTAGCACATATTTGCTATTGGAAAACCTGGGGTTTTCGTAAAAGCATTCTAAAAACAGGGGGAATTCTTGGAGGATTCACCTCGGAATGGCACACATTTTGTGGTTTGCTGTCCACATTAAACTGTAGGTTCTTTACGCGTGTCGGAGAGAAGAGGATTATAGGATAGTAATTAGTGACCTAATTTACAATGGCAAAAATATTGGCAGAACGAAACTATTATCTAAATTCAAGATATGACGTGAATCAATAGACCTTCTTTTTTCACTTTTTTTGCCTTTTCATTTCAGTCATAATTCCACATAGGCACATGAAAAATTTAAATAATTAATGTTCTGCATACTTTGTTTTGTTTCAAATCTTTCTGTTTCTCGTTTGCTTTGCAAATTATATTCAAGCCACGGCTTTTACACTACCGAGAGTTAACAAAAAACTCAAATTATTCAACACTAAGTGTTTCATTCGCCTGATGAATGTCGTATGCGAAATGTGCTTACCTATATTTTTTAACAATTAATAAAGTTGAATAGTTTGTAGTGTGACAACTTAAACGTTTGAGAACCACCTAAGCAAAAGTAATTATTTCATTTCTTCTGATGTATGTAGTACCTACAATAATTCAATGTTTATTAAACGTGGTAGAAATTTTTAATTTTATTATACAATATCAAAAAAAAATGGTTGGTATTAGCTTACTTTTTTTTAATTGTTGAAAGCCTGGAATACTGGAATACCCCCAGCTCGAGATTATCGATCTAGTAGAATTATACCCCCAGCCCAAACTTTTAGATTATCAAACCATTAGTATTAATTGCAAATAATCTAAACACGGGGGAGTATTCCATATCCCTCAGACCCCCCCCCCCCCCGGTTCGTAACTGTTCAATCTACGTGCACTCTTCAATTTTTCTTCTTCATTTAGATTCCTTTAAATAAACACAAAACGAAATTTTACTCAATTTATTCATTGCACATAGGAGAGCAAAGGGAATATTATGCAATTAATTTCGATGTTAGTTCTTATAATATCAGAGTAATTAGAATATTGTTTAACATTAGATTTCAGTCTTCTCCTGAAGTTTTCCATTTTATTTTGTAAAAATGTTAAAATTTGTATTTTATTATTATAAAAAATATTCTCGAGTAAACCACGACTCTCGCTTAACTCGGTCCCAGAGCATAACTGGTGGGGCAAGGAAACAAAATCTGTTACGGCTCTTCGAATTGTTCCAACCCATGTTCTAAGGAACTGTGAGTTAACTTCCAAAGCTAGATATCGTTTGTAATACATCTGCACACAAGGTAAGGTTAGAGATGAATTTAGAAGTAACGTAAGAAATTATAGGTTGCTTAGAAGTTATGTAAAAGGTTAGACGAGAGGTTAAATAAGAAGTTCGAAGTCGATATCTGCAGGCAACAGGGAGAATTATATTTTAATAAAAAAAAACTGAAATTATTGTTTTCCCTTGAACAATGCTGGCACATGTTTAACGGTTTATTAAAACAGTGCCTTCGATGATTTCATGTAAAAATAAAAATTTACACTTTATTACACAGCAGTTGCAAGTGCTAAATATGAACCACCTGCAAAGCAATTATATTTATATATCCTGAAGGTAATATTATAAAGTTGTGTTATTTATTCATATAGAAATTCTTTCTAAGCAGGCTGACCTTTGTATTAACAAGCAAACTGGCGATGTCATAAACACCATTACAGGATAACTCCGATTCATAATTTTATTAAAAATTATAAGTGCTTACTTAAATTGAAAATAAATTACATTTATAATGAAAAGAAGTCTGAAACATAGAAACGAGCGCTTTCATATATCAAAATGGAATTTTTTAAGGCCGTAGTAATAAAATAAATGATTAGAGTAAAGTGAAATGAAAACTAAGTTCAAATTATGGTAGAATAATGCAAAGTCCGGTATCCGGAGTGGTCACGTTGAATGTAAAGTACTCTCTTATCCCGGAAAGTCCGACTAAACTCCGCTCAACCGGGTGACACGCATAAAGTAGAAGAAAGCTTTTCAAGCTTTTATACTACTCGGTCATTTCACGGCACTTTGTTTGCTAACAGTGGAGGCGTGGATAGTAAATTACAGTTGCTTTTACTACTGTTGTCACTTCAAAGATTTACTTTTCAACTTTTCCTTAATAAGAAACTTATTCGCTGTCGAATTTGAATAATTTAAAATTTAAGGAAAACTACCAACTTGCTGTTCTCTTTGCGAAGAAAACGGAAACGCGCTGCCTCCATAAAAAATAGTCTACTTACGTAATACCAACATTCATGAGCTTTCCACATATCCCGAAAATATTATTCAGATCGTGTATTTTTATATATGCACGCTGTGAACATCAATCGTATTTAAATTGCATGTGCATCCAATCAATACACACACCACGTATGAATAGAGCCAAAATTTGCAATCGGCTGCATGAATATTTCATTTATATTTATTTGTATTTCAAGTTTATGCTACATTTTATTAAATAATGACAAAAAATTATAACATTCACCATTACAATGAATATATCCTTCGACTTTTAGAAAAAAGTCAAAATTATTTAACTGAAAAGTTACATAAATGTATTCTAAACTATATTTTATGCACCAAAAAAGCAAATAGAATCATTTTATAAATATGAACACTACCTAGGGCCGTTTGTGTTATTCTCTTCTATTTGTTGATAAAATAAAATTTAATTTGTAAAATGATTACCAAAATTATGAAAGTACAAGGGTGATTCAAATAATACGGCCTCCCTCATTTAAAAATGTTTTTAAATAAAAATCATTTTAACTTTTTAATTTAACACTTTAAAAAATAATTAATATAAACTTGGTTATTTGATGAAAAATGTTTTAATGGACAAGTAATTATAAGAAGATTTTAAAGAAAATTAAGAAAACCAAGATTAGTTTGAAAGTCATGATTGAAAACAGAAGACCAGTAACGTTATCAAGTAAAATAAATTAAAATTGGATTTCAGAAGTAAAAGAAGTGTAAGCTGCACTTTTATACCAATAAGTACCTGGGTGCAATGTGCATCAATCGTTCTATTTCAAATAAAATAAATTGATTCTTTATTGAAATTTTCAAGTAAAGAAATAAAAATATTAAATATAAAAAGTCCTGTTTATATATATATATATACTACATATATGTATACTTCTCTTTGGTGTTGGTATTCATTATTCAATTATTTAAATTATAATAAATTGAAATATTTCGCTATTTTGCATAATAATATTATGTTCACCTCCAAGCACCTGTACTATTATAGAAAGATCTTTTAGTACTTAAAGTAGGATTACGGCATGGTTTCGATTTACCTTGAGTGTAAATCAATTGGATAGTCTTTGCATGGTGGGCATACAGAGATAATTTATCATTTACGATAATAAAGAGAATATTATAGATCACATTATCATTAATGAGTTTCTGTTTAAAGTTTTCCGAATGATAAAAAGATTACAGAATATAATGTTGCTTTATGGATTCAATCTTTTTTACTAGTTCCTAAACATTTCATATTATATTGTTGTATTTATTTAGCAACTACTGTAACCTGAGGCTTTTTAATGAAGCTATTCCAGCCAGAAACTAGAAAATCAGGGTTCGCTACGATGGAGCTGTAGAATTATTGTGGTATATAATAAGGAATTTAGAGATTCTTGATCGTAAACACCCTTTACAATCAAAAACACTAAGTTAATAATAAAAACTTAACCTAACCTAGCAAATTCAAAACATTAGACCTAGGACTTAGGGTAAATTATTTGTTTTGCATCTAGCATTGAAGATGAATATATTGAGGCAACAATGATTAAAAAGATTTTCTAACCTAACTTTTATCATTTTCTTCGTACTGGCAATTTAAAACTAATTATGTAACTAATTAATTTTTGTTGTTTATTTTTCAAAATTAATTACCTACTTCGAAGTTGTGCAAGTGTTAACAATAATAATGCCCAGAGCTCATTAAAAGTTTTATAAATTTTCCTTTAAACTCTAAAAGTTGGGGCAAGCCAGGAAAGCAGTGGAAACATAGTGGTGAAACTACGTTATTATGTAAACAGATAAAAACTCAAATATTTTATCAAAATAACAATATTAAAGGGCTACCATCACGCCTTGTTTGCTCATTCATACATTACACTAACCGTTCTAAGTAAATGTAAACAAAACTTTTAACGTTTTTGTTAATGTATAATGGTAAGGAACAAAAGCAAACAAGGATTTTATGTAACATTTAATGCTAAATTTTTAGTATGCAGTATTTTATCTAATTTATGTTTATAAAACGACATGTTCCTTTCCCAGTTCAAATAAAAAATTTGGTTTATTTTTTCAAGTTGCAAAATACTGCAGATATAAATGTACAAAATATGAATAAAATTATATTCAATAGGTTACAAAACTATCTACACTCAGTCTATAAATAGCTAATAAGACTGCACTACCTATTGGCAAATATAATGGCAAGTAATTGAAAAGTTTATGAAACACAAATATAAAATAAAAGCGCACATAAACTGCTATTAGATGCATAAATAACTTTCACATTGTAACAGGAAAAAACTTCAACTTTCAGGGTATAAGTAAATAAAAATATATATCATGATTTTCACAGTGTATAAGCTACAGATTATTTCGCCAATCGGATCAGTTAAATTTTGAATAGTTTACGTAATATTATTCATTTTTCAAGTCAACATTGGTAATTTTGAAAAAAAAACCTTAATAAGCAGTTTCCTTTCCTTAATATTATTTTATTAACTTCATCCGGCGCCCACACATAGGTACCTTCACATTTCTTACTGTTACTAATTATAAAATCACCAAAAAGGATTTTATTTTGAAATAAGGAAAAAACTTCTGTTTTATTTTTTGGTATTCTACCATCTACATTTTTAGACATAGCAGTTATAAGTTAAGGTTAGTTAAATTAACTGTTAGTAATGTTAACAGCGAGCACATTAATTTTTAGCATTATTTATGTTACGTTAATTTGACTTGCCCGTCGTTAACTCAAGTGAGAATTAATGCGTATAAACCACAGTACCACAGTTAACTTTTAGGTTCAATTAGAATAGAAATATATTTTGTTTAAGAGAATTTCAGCTCAAAGAGTAAAAGCGTTTCTAAAAACATGCCTGGTTTAGAAAGGGTTAATTGAAAAACGTGCGTAGATGTTCATCCTTTTACGCATCGGGCATTAATACTCGGCAATGGAAAACTAAAACTCATTGTATTTTTAAAATGGCACATTCAATTCTTTGAAAAACTTAGCGGAAATAATTAACTGTTGTTTTTCTTTTTTAATCGTACATTTTAAATTCGTATGCCGCATCTGCTGCAGTACTGAATATGTTTTATAAACATTTAATTTATACCGTTGTTTTAAAAATCAGGTAATTTTGATTACATTGTATGCATTCACAGCTGCATTGTGTAGTTGTAGGTTACTAGTCGAATCTATTCGGTGTTTTATTCTTTCCAGATCGATATTATCAATTTGAACAAAATTGAGAAGTTTAAAAGTTAAAAGATTTGCAATTAAAGATGTTAGTAGCACAAAGATATAAGTAACACTCTTTCTGAAGTTAAGTGAAAAGTGAATTAAATCTTCGTTACCTACACCCTTATAGTGTACTTTCAATTAAAAATTTCCAACTCCAAATTTTATAATTACCAATTAATTTTGAACGTTGGTACCTGCTCATTAAAATATTACTATTTATACCCCTATGCTTCTAACCTCATCATATTGATATTTAATAATGTAGTTTTATAATTGCAGTTGAGCCTCCAGTATTCAGGGAGTGAGACGAAAACCTCTTCTTTAAAAACTCTATCTATTCGTCTACATATCAATCAGGGATTTCAACTGGACGTTGCAAATTAAACAAACATATCAACACACTCAGATTTGTAGATAATCCCAAGTGTCGGGGACGAAAATCATTATTTTGGGGGGCTTCTGGCCGAACATGACCAAAATCCAAAAAATTGAGTTTACGCTGTAGGTGGGATGGCTTGAGGAGTGACAGGATGGAGGCCACTGAATCAGAGGTAAAAAAATAAAATTCAAAATCTATCAACAGCGATTTATGAATTAAACATAAATAATGAAAAATTACATTTTTGACACAATAATTTTGGTCTACCAATAACTGGTGACCGAGTCTGTTACGGTAGTAACAGTATTAGAAAATTGCCTTTAGATTGTCATCGGACATTTCCCGAATATTACCGTATCCATATGGCTGTTACTAATGAAAACAACATTTATTTTTTTCATCGACCACTAAACCCTGAAATGGCTAAACAATATTAAAGATCCGATTAAACGAATTGCTAGATGGGTTGTAAGTTTTCAAATTGTTTAACTATTTGGAAAATTTAGTTGGAATTGTTCAAAAGCATTGTATATAATATGTACTTATATTATTATCTACCCACTATTAATAACCATAAAATTTCTTGATGCAATAAAAGTATATAAATCGACTGTCACGACATTGACGTTGGCGTTACCCGAATAATAATACTTCTCCAATTCACACTTTTCTAGAATGACATTTGTAGTTTTCACTCGAACACAAATTTACATATGCGGGGTTTGAATACACGTAGAAACAAAAAGAATCATTAAGTACGTAGTCGGATTTTAGCGCAAATATAATATTACAGTTTTCACGCAGCATGAGATGAATTGAGTGGTTCTCATACACAGAAATATGTTATATGTTAAAAAAAGTTGATATTGTTCCTCAACTAGTATTGAAGAAGAAATTATATTACGTTTTGAGGAAACCTCAAGTTGTAACTTATAATAATAATTATTGTATGCAAAAAAAGTAACCGGGTTCCCTCAATTTAAGCAAAACCTGATATTGCTTTATGCAAATTGTGGTCTAAATATTCTCTGTTTGTATTTTTTATTTTTTCCACGCGATGAAACCGCAACGAAGATAACACCGCATATAAATATCGCATTTCTCAATCGTCTCGCTGAATACCGTTGGGATTAAATTCCGTCTTTAGATGTAATATTTAAACAAAAAACACACACGAATCAATAAGCCGTTTCCTGCTTTTTCAAGAGAGTGTGAATGGAATGCATCAGTATTCCTTATTCGTTCAGTTGGCTCAGCTCTTACTGAAATATACAGTTTCAATGCATTAAGTCCCATTTTGTAACATAAAACATTACTCCCAACTATAACGTCAGTTTTGTCTTTTGCCTTCTTTTTTTTATTTTCACACGAAAAGCTAAATACAAATAATGCAACTGTTACATTGCAAATCTACCAGGAGATCTGAGTTACGATGTGGTTAATTCTTTGATTCCATTGTGTAATACCTTTCAGGTAGTAATGATTATAAATATTTTTTAAATAAAAAATGCGTTGACAATATAAGATACTATCACGACTTTCCATAAAATATTTCGCATGATTAAATCTGCAAACAGTCTTGAAAAACTTGTAACCTTATTATAAAAATTCTATAGAACTCACGTTCTTCACGATTCGATGCTTCGCACTGGCGTTTGGTTATTCTATTAGGTATTCATATTATTCAGATGTAAGAATACAATTCGAAAAAAATCAAAATCATCTTTAAAAATCGCCAAACAATGGAATTCGTTTAGGAAAACTTAATTGTTTATTGTGTTGCAAATTTAAGAAACCAAATTAAAGAGTCAGTTCGTGCACCTCTGGTGAGTACTTACAAATAATGTAAGAATCCGTGTGAGAAAAAAATATTATGAGCTAATATTCGACCGATTATTATTAATATTGCATAAAACCAGCTTTTGTGTGCGATCAAAATAATTAAACCAAAAGCTTGGATTAATGTTCAAAATTCGATGTAGAGCGTGTGTTTTAATTTCTGCACCGCGATTGGCATATGGGAATTGATGAAGACTGATTTATTAGCAAGGATAATGCCGAATATCCTGCAAACAAATGGTCAAATATATCACGCATTACAAAAGCTACACAATTTATTGATTTTGAAGTGTTTTGCAAACTTAGATATAAAATTTTCTCTTATTGTTGTTATTTAATCAGGTGATATAAAATATTACGACAGCATTCCTACATGCAAAAATCCTTTATAAAATTTTTTAATAGATTTTAGCATGAAAGAGCTTCTACGAAATATTGCCTCAGAAAAAATACAATGTAAGTATTCAAATTATAAAAAAAAATATTCCGGTATACAAACTGGCTATACATACAGGAACAACGTAAATTGAGCATGTATGGACCTATATGCCTCGATTTGTATACATAGAGTAAAATTTAGGTCACTTTAGTTTGCTCTACAATCAGGACACAACATATTAAGTATAACATGATTTATGGCAACTATCCAATTCCAATTCAAATTCCAAATACCCAATTGATCATTTGCTAATATCAAAAGTCAAGAGATGTCTGAACGTTCAGAGGAGGAGCAACATTAGAACAAAAATTCACAATAGTTTAATAATACAAATGTGAGAAAAAATATGGATGAAAAAAACCGAATGAATAGGGTAGAATTAACAGGGTTAAATTGAAAATATAAATAAAATAAAAAGAGGTTTAAAGAGTTAAAGATTTTTAAATAAAATATGAAATAAGAAATGCTTTAATCTTGAAAGTAAAAGGAAGATAACTATAAAAAAAAGGATATCGAAAGAAAAACAGCAATCGTTGCTGCCACTTGTTTATAAAATGTGACTACAGTAATACAGAGTAGATTCCATAAATTAATTAAGAACTTAATAGAACAATTCCAATATGAATTCATAGACAGATATTCGACAATAAATGCAATAGAAATTATGCAGAAAATAACGGAAAATGTCTGAGTATGTCATAAATATTCCACTTGTTTATAGATTTTCAGCAAAATTTCGTTACAGTAAATACATGGAAACTGTAGCCAATAATGCATAAAATGGGAATATTAGTAAGTTGATTACACTAATTTAAATAAAAATATATCAGACACAAGAGCTAGATGGACTAGAAAACAGGAAGCTTTTGGATTAGATCAGGTGTAAAGCACAAATGTATGTTGTTAGTGACTTGATGGAAAAAAAGAAATTGATTCACGATAGAGACAATTAATTAAAGTGAACAGAGAATTAATAATAAATGAAGATGAAGTTCTATAATTTTCTGGGAAAAATTAGAAATTAAAGACATTTTTGGTCCGATGCAGACATCTTTAAATACATAATATATAGAAGCATAGAACAATAGAAGGAAATATAACATCAAACTACCATGTTAATTAGCCATAGTGATGGATACATTATTATTATTATTATTATTATTATTATTATTATTATTATTATTATTATTATTATTATTATTATTATTATTATTATTATTATTATTATTTTGTAGAGTTCGATGGACGTATTACTGACGTCGAATGGTGATTTTTATTTTGATAGTTCACTTCCGTTTTGTTTGACAAGATTATTACTATTTGTTTACAGGTCTATAATTATTATTAGTGTCCATTAATAGTTCTAACGTAAGGGTTGTGTACTATTGCTAAGATTTATTAATTTAGCTCTGTTCCTGGATCTCTTTTTATTTTCTTTTACTGTTTTTTTTTTCATTTCTATATGAATAATTTTATTTACATAAATTAATTACAAAACCTAAATTTTTGGGTCCAAAATTGTTGTTTAATATGAAATACATAAAAAATGTATTTATTCTAAACCCGTAAGAAGTTCCGGTTTAATAAAATGAATTACAGAACATGCTCATAATTCATAAACCTTCGGTATGTGCAAACGGGGGTCTGAATCATATGAAATACACCTAGTTACCCCGTAATTGTGTTTCTTCACCCCGTATTCCAATAATTGTATTAAAAATTTTTTATCATGATATACTTTACATGTTCGATTTATACTACAGATAATTGATTTTTGCTCAGTTTTTTCTTCAACCATCACAGTCATAAAACGTTTACTGCGACTCGTTTACGTGACTCAACTACAGTATGATGCATTTGTTACTTGAGAATTTAGTATCTATTCAGTAGCTGCCGGAAAGAGGCACCCGTGACGCAAGTAGCATGGAACTAAATAAAAAGAAAAAGAAAATTAAACCTCTCCATGTTGTATAAATTGTACCCAATAAGCACATATCGACACCCCCAACGAAGAAGGACGTAACTCGAGTTACTAGTAATTTGAGTTATGACTACTGCTGTAATTCTGAGAAAAAAACCTTTGATTTGGTAAAAAAAACGTTAGCTTACGACCAATAATTGCAGAAATAATCAGCGAAGAAAAGTTGTATTTCCTATGCATGTATGTACATTTCAAAACTTTAAAATTGCTCTCCTGCAAAATAGGTAAAAATGAGTAACGTCCTTCTTCGTTGGGAGTGTCGATATAGACGCGCATGGAACGTAGAAATGCCCATCAAATTAACGTCTTTTTAACGTGTTTGCAATTAATGTAACTTATAACCAAATTGTATATTTCAACAAATATAATAACATATTGTAACAACATAAAATATGGTTTCGACGTATTATAACGTTTGAAAAACGTCACTTTAACGGGAACGTGCTTACCATTAATTGGAATTATATAATTTTTTGTGGGAGAATTTCTTCAAGATGGCCTCAATAAATTTATTATTACTTGAGCTACCACTTATTACAATTCTAATCACGGCTTAAACATTACTTTTATGTAAATTTTTATAAATTTGTCCCGTATTATGTAGTGAGTCGAATGGTAGAACGATAAGCTGCTGAGAAATAAATAAACCATGTAGCAGAATTGTCTTTAGCTAATAATAATCTTTTTAATTTTCACGTTGCAATTTCCTCTTACTGTGGGGTTCAAATGTTACCCCACCTTGGCAGTTCAAGTTCGAAATAAGTTTTCCAGAATTCTTCGCTAAATTCTTTCAAAATAATTATCAAGTTAGTTCTAATTATATCTTAAGGCAAGCACCCGTTTAGAGTTTTTACTTTGATTTACATTAGGAGGTTTTAATCAAATTTGATTAGTTTAAAGAAATTCATACCGTTGCCCCAACAAATTGGATTGATTACATTGTTTTTGTCACATTTGATTGGTTTCAGGTTTTGTCCTTACATCTTGAGAGTTTCTAAAGATGTCGGGTATCGAATGTAATTGAAATAGTTTTTGTAGGATTATTTCACCAACAATTAGAGCAAATTCGCAAGGGAAAACACTACCTACCAATGTAGAGGTGAATTGAAATTAATGGATTACCGGATAATTACTTTTGAAGTTGATAGATGTTAAAAATGTTTTAATCTATTATTTTTGATTTTATAGTATAGCAGCTTTCCACTTCTTATATTGTTTTATTAGATTCACCTAGCGCCCAGCAAAATCAGCATGTTGATTAAAGGGAGATATTTAGGGATGACATAAATACGTATAATCTACCTAGTACAATTAATTAATGCTTTGGGGTGGCCAGATTCCGGTACGGAATGGATGACTTTAAAGTTTTTTAAAGTTATTTTTTGATAATGAAAGGCTTTAATTACATTTCAAAACGATGATTGTCAAACAGTTTGTAACATAAATTAACGGCATAAAAAAAGCTTTAATAACCATCAAGCAATAATTAACTATTGTTTACTTTGTAAAGAGACAATGGAGTTTTTTATTTTGAATTTCGGTATAATAAATCCATTTCGGATTAACATAAAATTAAACCAACTTGTGTCAAAACTGCCAAACTTATCAAAGCAACGACGCACAATTAATTTATCGATAAACATACGCTACCAATAAAGCACTAAAAACAAATTTTGAAACTTAATTAAACTCCTTTAAAGCCTCAAAGCACGAAAGCATCAATTGAAGACTTAATAATAGAAGAAGAACATACACAAACTTAGCGTTCGCGTAGAAACAAATAATCTAACAAGTTAACGATGTAAACTACATGGTTAAACAAAATTTAGCTATCGCTTTTGTGTTCAAGGTTTTCGATATTGAAGCTCAACATCTGCCACTGCAAAATATCACTAATGTTTAAATAAAACTTTAATACTTAAAAACACATTTTCCTCTTTGTTGTGAGCAATCGATTGGAAAAAATATAACATTTTATTTTAATGCTATTTCTTTCAAACTTGAAGTACTTTTAAGGTAAGTGATATTGACGAAATAGTATACAGTTGAGCCATTGTGAATCGATTTTTTAAAAGTCAGCTTAGTTACCCGTAATTGACACAAGAAAAAAATTACTGTGTCGATTTTCACGTAGTTGTTACAAATTTTAAGCGAAAGTAAACAAAAAATTCCTGACAGAATAAAACTTCGATATTTTCGCCTTCGGAAAATACACAAACATATCATCGTGTATATAATGCAATAAACGTTGTTGGAAGTAAATTGAAAGCATTAAATAATGGCACTTTTTTCTCTCCTTGAAATGAGCTTACAAATTGTTCGATAAATTTTCAAATGTTAAATTTTTAATTTAGAAAATAAGATTTAAAGAACATTACCGAGCTCGGTTCATGAAAATATAAGACGCTGATTGTGCTTTTGCCCAACAATAAAAGAAGCTATACAAGTTCGATAGAAAAGGTTTTCAATTGTATTCGTAATTTCTAAAATTATAAAGTTCCTATTATCCGCTTAGTTCGAGTACAAACTCGGTAGTTTTATCTACCATTCCATAGTTTTTCTAAGTCAGAATGAAAAATTGTGATCTAAGTATATTCTCAAGATGAACATAAATTGTTGAAATATCATTCGTGGAAGCTTTCTAGAAAAACACTTAGATTTTAATCTCATTTCAATTTTTGGTTCTATTGAATTCAACAGGTGCTTTGTCAACTTCTTCTTTTCGTGATTTCTTATGCATTTCCTTCATTATTTTCATATATCAAAGTTATTTCAAGAGAAGTAACAACAATATTGGTCGAAAGAGCATTGCGAGATAAGTTACAAAATAACGCTGTGGAGAAAAGAACTCATAGCAAAGAAATCCAAAAATGATCAACGATTTTATTTCATAAACTTGAAACTATCGTTTGATAATTTTTCCATAAATAATGGTCTTATAGTATCTGCAATATTGGTGCAATATTTTGCAATAGTTTCACTTCACTTCCAATGGCCCAGCCATAAGAATAAAGTAGATAAGTCTTTTCAATTTTAAACTTTTAGGTGTGCAACCCCAATGACATTCGTGTATGAAGTTTGCATCGTTTGTTTAAGTCAGGAATTTTCACATTCATTGTGAGAGATTACCGTAGTAGAGGACATTTTACTTCTCAGGTCTCCGATTACCTTGTGTGGTTAACAAATCATTTCGATAATTGCAATATAATATTCACAAAAAGCAATCTTGTATCCGAAATAGAGCCTTTAGGTTTCTTTCAGAGATTTATTTTCAAGAATACTGCTCTTGGAGTGTTGGTATAATTTTAGAGGTAGAAGGTTTACCAGAAACTGCCAAGGAGTTCAGGCAATTTTTGGAATTTTAGGAAACGAATTAAAAGGAGCTTGTTTCGACATTACAATTAAGTCATTTTGGAAATTGCCAAAATGTCGTAGTGCTTGCAAAATATAAAGTGAGTTTAAACTTACGCCTGTGTTGGAAATTTGTGATCGCTTCTGTTTCTAAACCAGCATCGAAAAAGCAATTTATAAATAAATTTTGTCGAGACATGTTAGTAGCAAATTGCAAAAAGGTCGACCAAGTATCGAATACCTACTTTGAAGTAAATAATATATTTCGAATATGGTAATTCCATTAAAAGTTTAAGTACTTTATCCACATATACATTTCCGTGGCAATTGAAAAAGCGAGGGCCGAACTTAAATTTAAAGAAATTGTAAATAGACCTTTACTCGCCGAGGCTTGTATATTTTAAAATATGTATTTGAAAACGACAGAATGTATTTGATATGTAGGTTTCAGATGGTTCAGGTCTGCCGTATACATACATATACATAAAATCGATGCTAAGTCACTAAACCTCTTTTGGCATCGGCCTAGATTCGCCAACTCGCTGCTTCATACATAAATCTCTAAATCTAAAATCTTTATCTGCTTTTTTGAGTTTCTTTTCGTAGTCGTTAGGCCGGACAAAAATTAAACGACTTCCGTCGTCTTAAAATGAATGTGCATCCAGTAAATATTACGACGTACATATATTTACATCACTGTAAGGATGCACAAACCAAAATGTTACATGCAATTTATAGCATTTTTATTATCTGCAATCACATCAAACTTGCAAAAATAATAAAATAAAATTTTTAAGACAACCGAGAGGTCGTATATTTATTTGAATGAGTATAAAAGAATTGTATCCATATAATACAATTATTTCAGTTAAGAGACAAAGTTTATGTTGAATTAATTCTTAATTAATATTGCTTTTAATTTTGCTAAATGTAATAAACGTACAAATTAATTCATAAAAATTTCAAAATGTCGTAATCTTTGGTAAATTCTCGAAAAAGCTCCGAATTAATTATAAATTAATTTAAGACTCTTACATTAAAAACTGTAAAAGATCCCTTAGAAATATATTTTTTGATTGCTTATACTTCTTAATTTTGTTAATAAAAAATTAATTACAAGACAAAGTAAAATGATTTAAGATTTTGTTACATCGTAAAGCTTAAAATAGGGGAAACAAAATGAAGTTGCAAAATATTATATTTTGAAGATAAGATCTTTAACTGTATTTCTCGTCTGTAAGAGAATGTTAAATATGTAGATTTATGTAAATGAATACAAATTGGTAAGGTAACAACCCAATTTAATTTTGATACTTTATAAAAGACTCTAAGACGATTTTCTGCTTGGTCAAATAAGACTTCATAAAACAATTACTTTAAGATCGATAATTTGATAAACTTACGTTGTTCTTTTATTTTCCAATTTCATTAAATAAACTTTTTTGTTGCATTAGTATTACAAACAAAATGAGAGATCAAAAAAGCGAACCAAGCTTTTTATTTTGATAAAATTTCGAAAATAATGGAATTAACTAATAGCAACCTAAGTTGGTTTCGTCTTTCTTACAGCAGTATTAACTCCACACTAAAAGCTCCTAGCGCAAAACTACCTGTAGTCTTAATTTGGTAAATAACATATTTCCCTGGATCTCATTTCCATACAGATTTATCTAATGCTTTTTCTTCATCTTGGTATATTGTAAATCACACGTTGTGTTTTTGAAAGAACTTGAAGATTTTTTCTCTCTGAAGACCGCACTGACCTATTTTAGTTTTGTAACATAAAATGAATTGTAGGTGTGCTACTTTAAGAAGTAAAACATATTATGCATACATTTTCGTACTTGAATTTTAACATTGATCTTAAATTAATAATAATTATTTGAATTATGATATGAGAGACTCCAATTTACTTAGATGCGAAGTTTAATTATTGATTAAATGATTTTGGCTGAGTTTGTCACCTTGATTTCGCATTTAAATTTTAAACTATTTGCGGAACAGTTGTGGATCAAATTTAGTTGGAAATAAATAAATTAATATTGTAAAACAATAGTAACCCAGTCGCTTTAATGGCATATTCTTGTATAAGTTTGAATAATCAGTTAGTTTTGACTAAAGTGCTTTAAAAAATACTTACTTGCAACGAGAAAAATTTATAGAATTAAAAAATTTAAATGCGAAATCAAGGTGACAAACTCAGCCAAAATCATTTAATTTGCAACTGCGTACAAGTATACTGTCGAAAGGAACGATTTTCTCGACTTTGCACAATTTTTGCGATTTAATTTAATCGTATTAACGTTATAATATAGGAATTCAATAAAGCGAAATCTTCAGTGATGCTAAAATTGAAAAGTCAAGGTATATTGAAATTGGTCGTTCGTGATTAAGCAAAGCAATTGGCAACCGTATACAATATTAGAAGATTTATTTACCTGTAACCAATAAACGAATCACATTTATTTCAATGAATCGTTTTAGTATTTGTGAGAAAAATTTGTATTAATCAATATAATAGCGGTCTTCAACAATTTAAGTAAAATGAAAATTCATAAGCGTCCAAATAAAAAATTGTGTATTGTAAATTTATTGGATGATTGCAGTACGAACAATAATTTAGAAGTCTAGAGCAATTAAAAAATTACACTTACTTGTATCTGAAATGATAATATTACATTCATTTAAATTGCAATTGAATTTAATATTCATATTAAATTTAATAAATTCTTTACTTTTGATACAAGATTTGATCTTTATTTTGTCTTATTAGAATCTCATGCAAATAAATTTAACCGACTGAGCTAGATATATTTTATTTTATTTTGTTTTTAAAAGTTTTGTATTGATGCACGTTACTGTATAACACCAGAAGCGTCTATTGCTGGAGAGTAGTCCATTCAAATTATTCCGGTTAGATATTTATTATTATATTTCAATATATTCATGTTTAAGAAACTTCAAGTTTATTTGAAATACATAAACGATAGGATGACTTAAACCAAGCATCGGACCAGAAGATACGGATAGCTACAGTATCATCTTCGTGATGATCAAGGTGATTAAAAAGTAGAAGTATTTCAAGCCGTTACACTTTCTGGGATTAATGCTTCCTGCTCCCATGCAGTAAATCTACGAGTGACTTTTATTTTATATTTTAACTTGTAAAATATAGACGAGAGTATTAAATTTAACATTTTTGATAACGTCAGGCTTATTAAATTAGGATTCGTTTCTTGCCTAAATGCTGAACAGAACACAAACTATTGGTTCAACACTCATGCTAAATTAAAGTAGTTGATAGAATTTTCTACACAATTGGATCTTACAAATTTTTTGTAGAAAATACTTTCTGGAGATCGAGTTAGTTGTTTGTTTAGTAACTGTGTAAACCTGGTTCCTTCATCCACCTCACGTTTAACGTAAAAAATTACAAATATTTAAATTTAAAAATGTTATAAAGGAACATACCACTTTTCGTTTCCACATGGTATTATTTAGAAATTAATTTTTAACTTTCACTTCGCTTCGTCTAAAATATGGTTGGTTGGTTGGAAAAAAAATTTTAAAGTTTTAAGTCTAGGGAAACAATGGATTAGCTGACGAAGCCCGGAGGATAAATTACATTTAGCTGTCCCTAACAAGTTTTCAACAAAAGTGGTGACGAATCTTGGTTTAGGCCCGTTCGTTTGAAAACCACTGGTTAAATGATGCACATTCTTGCGACTTAAAAATCGATGAGCAAAACTAGAGGGTTATCAAATTTGATTTCAAAGAAGTGAATATTTTATTGTATTTACATTTTATTTGCCACGAAGGGTTTCTAAATAGCATCGAGAACCGCCGACCAATCATTATATTATTTCTTATTATTGTATGGTTATCCGTTTTGTTTTAGAGTTTGCGTTCATCGATTTGTTGCTGAATCCTATGAACGATTCTAGTTGCCTACGATACTCCGGGGAAATTACTGAAGTCCTGGTGATCGTGGCTGCCACCGGATCTTTCAAACCAATGTTAAGATTTACCGCTGTGCCACTGATAACAGCAACATGGCTCACTCACGCTTATAATAAGAATTCCGTAACGTTTATTAAATGACCTAACGTAGATTTCCTTAGAGGTTCAAAAATAAATACATTGTTAATATATTAAGAAAATTGAAAGTATTTTCAACATATACGCTTACATCGTTTTAATCTGATAGCAATCAAATAGAAAAAGAATTTTAAAGCGATTTTAATATTTAAACAAACGCTGCAATCGTCACGGAAATTTCAAACAGTTTCTCCTTTATATACAGTTGATGTTTACATCGCTGGATTCATTTATCTTTTCCGCAATTATTTCCAAATAAATGGGTTGTAACTTCTCGAAACTTCGCATCAAAAGCAGAGTTAATTTTTAAATATTAAAATTTTACATGTGAATTTTCGGAGAAATTCTGTGCAAATTTTAAATACGAACGTAATCGATTGTCTGTTCTTGAGTGCTTTAGTCCAGTTTCAGATCCCAATAGAATCTGAAATTATAATTTGTATGGGAAGATTTGCATATTGCGAATAGGCTTAGATGATGAAGTTGTCTAAAACTTTAGTCAATCAATGATTTGGTATTGTTCGGTATTCATTATTGTTAGGAGCTGTCGTCATACATTTATTATTATTTCAAATGTTTCTTAAATTAATTTTCATTTTTTGTCCTGTTTTTGCAGCCTCAAAAAAATCAAACGTTGAAACATCACGTACTTACCAAAGCTCGCTGTTATTAAACCAATATTAAACGTCAAGCATCAAGTTTGACAATTTTACATTAAACCGTACCGATTTAAAAATCGGTGAGATACTATAATTTTTTCTGGAAAAAATCACTCGTTGAAGAACATATAAATTTTAATTCTGTGTGCCTTCACAAAAAACGGTTGACATTCAATTTCCCTACCAAAGAAATTCCTCTTATCCCTTGTTCGCCTTTGATCCTAGATTAGGGACAACCATAAAAATATTTCATTTAAAAAAATTGTTTAAAAATTCTTATTTTACTTTCAATTTAACAAGAAAAAGTAATCGTCTACTAAATCAATTTTGCGAATAGCAATCCGACCATTGGTAAATTTATATTTACAAAAGTACCACGGAAATTCGAGAAAATCCAATTAAATTTTTTAATTCTTCTTTCGTGCATACTAAAACATAAATTATTCTTTTTTTTATTCCGAATTATATGTATATTTTGTTTTGACAGTTAATTTTGAACTTTACCTTGTTACGTTCGTTAGGTCAGTACCTCCAAAGTAATTTAAATCCTTTACGACAATGTAAATTAAAATAATTTCTGCCAGTTCAAAAACAGCAAATTAATTGAGGCAATTTTCCCGCATACGCGAAATTTCTTTATCGGACGATATATGGGCGGGATTAAAATAATAAAAAAATTCCTGGATTGCACAGTTTATGTAACAAACCAAGTCCATTTTCCGTACGTGATATGTTTTAATTAACTGTTATATTCAGTTCCCTTTGAAAATGGTGGCGTTTAGTTAGCAGGATAATAATAAAGAATAAATTCAATCCGAAAGGATCACTTTGTATGCTTATTGTGGAGACGTTTTTAATAAAGCGTGTCCTTTTTCATGTCGAAATTTTAATTGCACTTGATGAATGAAAAAAATTAAACCCTTAATCGAAAGTCATTAAACTTTTAAAATTTGCTCGATTTATCTCGACGGGCACATTTTTATGCTCAATCTTCTTACTAAATGTTCTCGTAATTTAGTTCGAATCACGACTTCATTGTTTCTCTTGTTATATATCCGTAATAAAAAGGAAATGCTCTATCGTAAAATAAAATCTGAGCATGTAGATGGGATAGATACGCAAGATCATACTAATAATGCAGATTGTAACTACGCAAATACACCGTAAAAAATTATAAAGTACCCGTGTGTTGCTATGCGGCATTTATTAAAAAAATTTATTACTAAATAACCGTCTCACTTTGATGCCGTGAGAAATAATCGTTAAAAACGTGGCATTATAAGAATTACAGTTTATAACTTTACACCAAAAAGTTGTGAGTTTGCGGTGAAATATTCAACTGCGCCAAAGTTTCCGTAATTAGGCAGAGAGTATTAATTTTTATGACAAACTTTATATGTTTAGGAAGATTACAAACAAGCAATGATAAACGAAGGCTATAAAACTTTATATTGTCTACCATACGAATTTTCTAAAAATGAGAAAACTTAAAAAATCGTTTAGGAAATTTATGTAGTTTTTGTTCTCAACAAAACTCGTTAGTGGCAGTTTCACTGCTGAAAAGTGTTAATTGCTAATCATATTAAATAAACCACAGCATCTTGTGTTATTGGGGTTGTTAAAATAAATGCCATATATTATTTTATAAAAATTACTAATTGGTTATTAAACAAACAAACGAACCGGTTTATGTTTTCCTCAAGTTATTCAGATTTTCCATGCACTCCAGTCATTTACTTGACCCACTGTGGAATTAATATTAAGGAATTACCCTGCAAATCTTTTTCGAGCTTAAAACCAATTCATGCAAAACACTTTAAATCCATCCCTTTTAATATTTAATTCGAAATCTGCTTTGCTTCTCAGCGAGGTAAACTCGAGACATGCAGATGCACCTTGCTAAAAAAATACAGGATAAAAATTTCGAGCCACCTAAAAGGTGAATAATACATAAATTTATTTCGAAATTATTATAAAAATCTAATTAGCCGAAAATGTCTTTTCCTGCCATTTGGGGTGAAAAAACAATTTTACTCTCATCTAAAATTCATATGACAAACCTATAAAGGTTAAAAGTAATTGTATTACAAGAGGGTTTTGTTTACTTATGCATTTAAACCGTGTAAGATGTTTCGTTATAACGAAATAGGTAAGACCTTCAAAAGGTCCTCACGACATTGTTAAACAAAACCATAACCAGAGTAGGACATTTAATTGGTTGTTACGGCTAAACGTTCCATGAATAAAGAGAACGTTAAAATGGTTTATGTGCCACCATCTGAATTTAAATCCTTACGCATAAACGTTAACATACCGCAAGAGTAATTTTGTCATTATTAAATTTTGTTAACTTATTCTTACAAAAAAACTGTTGCAAAAAAGTGTGACTCTTTTGTAAGCACCGTAGTTCGTGCACGATGGAATGACATTCAGTTTTATCGGGGTTGCCTCAGACCTTCAGACATACTTAAAAACTGCATGGTATCGCACAATTTCCTTCTAGTGCATTACTGCAAGCTCTTGATATCATCTTGTAGCTGCGATCTAATTTTAAAATTAAATTTCCTATGCAAATAAAAGATTTACCGCATCGACACCCTACGATATCGTCCTTTCCTATCTGTACGACAAGTTTTGCTCAAAACTTAACTAAGTATCAACATTGTATTGATACTAAAATATAAAAAATTTTCTTACTTCATGAAAGCAGTAAAGTTATTTATTAATTATTTTTAGACCAGGATTCATATATGGAATTCAAAAAATGTTGTGCTTTATGATTGTGTGGTATTTTCACATTTGCAATAACAATAAAAATTTTGCTTTTGAACTGAAATTAAAATTTGAAGGTATAGAGTTCATTATGATTATATCATACTACTGATTGAGTAAAAAAGTCTGTCTATCTATCTCCTGTAACGAGTTGCATTTTAGTTAAGTTCCATATATCCACCGTGTGTACATCAATCGAGTTCTACTGTATTAGCTTATTAAGAGGCCATTGCGGCCGAAGGCCTCCTATACTTATATAATACATATAATAATAAAATAAAAAGTCATGTCTTTCTACAAGTCATATTTATCGTAAGGCACATTTGATTGATTCATATTAAGTCATAAACAAAACAAAATTGAGAGAATATGATGGGTCAATGCGGTCTTCAGACCGCACAGCCTAGGCAATCAAATTAAGTACCTATACTAATGACATATGCCAATGGATCTATTCGTATTGAATAGATTACCCATATAGTTAGCGTCGCAACAAGCGAAAGTTGTTAACGGGAGCCCTTTTAGACGGGGGCCCGCGTGCGTTGCACCCACCGCACCCCGAAAGTTTTGCCCCTGTATATAGAGTTGTATAACAATGGAGTACTACATCATTCAAACATCAAGTCATGGAGGCAGATAGGTATAGTTTTGCTCTCAAATTCAATTCCATTTAGATGAACTAAGCAATTTCTGCTTTAGATAATTCTACCATTGTATTTTTCCAACTTCAACTTATTGAAGTGAAGTAAAATTTTTCATTATATTTTGATTTTATGTCACTATTGATATGCCGAACACTATTTTGCAAAACTTTTGTTTAGCTCTCTAGAGTCTAGGCAACTTTCAGGGTAGAGAGTAAAGAGGGTTCAAAACAATATTAATGTCTGTAATTTTTTATCTGTCATAATTTATTTTTCCATAAATATGTATGGAAATTTGTTGTTGTCACGATCTACCCCCGGTCTCCCCTACAATTTATATAGACGCACATACGTAATGGGAATAATAAGAAAAACATATCAAAATAAATTTTGATAATTGAACGAAATGAGGTTTAAGAAAATATTGAATGGCTGTAAAAAAATTATAAATACTTAACTCACCATTTTAAAAGTGCACTGAAAGAATTTTTTGGAATATATAAAGCTGCTTTCGCAGCCAATAACTGAAAAAGAGCGATTTTTCAAGAGCTCTTAAAGTTTACATGAAGTTTTATCTGCTTTTCTGGAATCCGAACTGCATATTTTTAAATGCTTTTATTATTTGCATAAAATTTAGCCTTTTCACAATCTGTTAAAGCGACTTATTCAAATTGACCTTCTCTGATTGTAAAAATAATTGCCTGCTATATAAATTGGGGATTATTATTTCAAGCTTATTCACTAGTGGTCAGAAAAAATAAACAAGTGTAAACCTTTTTCTTTATTTAAAACAGTGAAATATAAAAACAAAATTTAAATCTTTCAAAATTTGAAGTAAAAGTGCGAAATTTTGAAATAGTTATTTAGCGTTCGATTTCAAAATAATAATTTAAAAACTGGTTGTAGATTTTAGCCGACTAGTTACGATGTCGTACGAAAATTAACCCGAAGGTTTGTCGTCTGCGCATTTCACTTTTACTTATTTGTTCAATATGGCTAACGTTAGTGGTCGTGGTAAAAATAATATAAAAGAAGATGAAAAAAATACACCAGGATGGGGTTATCTACTTGCAGCAGGAGGTGCAGCCGTTTTGGCAGGAGCAGCAGCTTACGCGGTAGGATATTCGAGTGGCAAGGAAGAATGTCATCAGTATCCAAGTTCTTCAAATTCACAAAACAAAAAGTTTTCTAGTGCTACCGAATGTGCTATTTGTATTAATAAAATAAAACCTGTGAAAGTTTTGCAATGCGGTCACACGTTTCACGAAAATTGTGTCAATCCTTGGCTGAATCAAAAATCGGATTGCCCAATATGTAGAGCTGCGCATAAACATTAAACACGTTGGTGTAATAATTAGTTTAAAATGATTGTTATTTAAAAATGTATATGTGTGAATTGATTTTATATTTTAAATTTAGGTTGTGGTGTTCGCAATAATAAAAATTAAAAATACCTTGTAAACTAACGTTGTTTATTAGTGACTCATATTCCTATTTTCAGAGGAGGCATCCTTTGTGTTGCATATTTTGTTAAAGAAGGTCTGTGCGGATAATTTGGTCCTATTAAGTTTAATTATTATGCCTGGAAGATATCGTTGATGAACTTTGTGATTATATTGTAAATTATATCGATTACAAAGTGTAAAGGTACAAACTACCTTAATTATTACCAGCTATCATAAAAATCTTGATTACAATCAGGTGATTACAATTTTGAAACCAACAATGGAAGTGTCCGACACATTTGATAATGAACGTGTTTTAGTAATACCGAATAAGTTTTTATATTCACGCATTTAACTGTTATCTACGTTTATTATCTTAAATATCCACGATACTTTGTAAAATTGAGGTAAACACGTAATAATTAAGCATTTCATATTATTTGTGATATTATGCTTGTCAGAACATAAACAAGCCATAGCACGAAATTGTGAAATAATGAGTAATCCCAATGTTTCAAAAATCGATGAGGAAATCTAACAGCATACTATACCTGGCTGGTTCAAATATAATATTATATTAGAAACTTACACTGGACAAATTTAAATTTAAAGTGAACTAAAATAAATCGGATGTCAAATAAAAATATGGCTGTGTCGGGTTTACTACTGGCTGGATGAACTTTTTCCTTTAATTACGGAAAAAATCGATTTTTCATAAGAAAGTCGGTGAATTGCCCATTCTATTGACGGTGCGTGTGCTCAACGTAAAAAGGTGCAATCCTGTGTTTTAGTAGGTTGATCCGGCCGCAGTTCACTTCTAGTGGTGCTACTGCTAACAACACTACAAATTTAAAAAAAAACGTATTTCGTGAATTATAGCTAAATTGAACTTAGAAACAAAAATTCCAGCTTTCGAGGTCCGTAATTTTCCAGTTCTGTCAACTTCAGGGGTGTTTTTAATGACTGGAGATGTTCGACGCACTGTCTAATTAGATCCGCTAATTGCTTGTGCAATTTGTGTCCAAAAATACTTTTATAGGCAATCGAATAATCGCATTTTCCCAAAATTTTAATATTTATATATTTTGCATCATTAACTACCATATTTGCAATTGAAAATCTTTAAATTCGTGAGCCAAATTATCGTACTATTCCCAGCATGGGGTCTAGGTAACCGGGTATCGGTAATATTGATGATAATCAACAGTCTTTTTTCGTTGGTTAATTTAAAAAAGAAGAAACTACCAGCCTGGTTATATTGAAAATTAGTAGTATTTTTTCATAAATTCCAAATATACCTACTTACTATATAGGTACATATTATTAGAAAATAACATTTTTACCTCCAATCAAAATAAAAAATTATTTTTCGAGATAAGGTAATTCAATTTTTTTTACATTTTCGAGATCACCGTGTTCAGAAAGATTTGCTAAAAAAAATTTTTTTGTGTCAGTCAGTTGTCAATTTCTCTCGATTTATTCCTGAACCCTCCAACCAATCACGACAAAATTTGATATGGTAGTAGAGTTTAGGGTAGAAAGATGAAAAGAAAGTTTTCGTCGCGATCTGTCAATCAGGAGTGCCACTACAAGAAAATAACACAAGGGTTTCAAAAACCATTTTGTCTTGTGATAAGTTATTTTAAAGACCTTGAAAAGCTTTATCCAGAATAAGTGAAATTAACGTTGTATCTGTCATCTGTCAAAAATGTCAAAAAAGGGATCTTAATCAAATTTTAAATGTAGGAATATTGACCCTCTAAGACTTGACAGCATATGAAACTATTTGATAAAAATCAGGAATTCAACATGAAGCGAAAGATTACTTTTTTTTGCGAAATCTTGATAAAAGTCCTTGTCCCTCGATGGCAATCAAACTTTTTGGACGTATGTCTGGTGGGCTCTAGTGGTGAAAATAAGGTTTTGCTAGAGAAACCTTTGCCAGGGCTACCACAATAAAATAAACTTAAAAACTGAAAATGTCATTGTATCTCCGGAAATGTTTAACCGATTGTCTTAAAATTTTGTGGGCTAATAGAGCTTTTAAATACAAGTATTCGTGAGAAAACATTTGAGTTAAATGTAAAAGCAAGAAAATTATATAAAATATTAACTAAAATCTTAATTTATCTATTTTTTGTGAAAATTCGTTAGATGGCTTGTAAAAATATGACACATTCGAAAATTTTAATAATTAATCTGACATGTATCAGTAATTTAATATTTACAACGATTAAAAGTTTGTATGCTGTAAGTAATTCTTTGTTTTTAAATAACTCTTCTTTAAAACAAAACAATTGTGTGGTGTTGGGTGGAAAACCGTAAGTACGGTAACATTAGGAATTTGTCACTAAAATAGTACACACCAAACAAATCTCCGGAAATATTTAAAGATTCCGTTAAAATTTGATGTACTTACTGATGATTGGAGGTATTGAGGCAAAAGTGACGATATTTTTTTTTACTGTGTTGCTAAACTAATCGAAAACTTTGAGTTAAATTGTACAGAAATTAATTCTTAAACAAAACATAATCTATAGAGTTACAAATTACATAACAAGATCCAGAACTATTATATGTAATGGGGTGGTCGTCTGAAGGTCCGCTAAAATAATTTTCAGTACCTACACCACTGTACTTGACTCTCTCGAAACAAAGACTGAAATGTTCAGTTTACTCCCGCCAACGCGACTTTAGAAATAATCAATATACAAAGCAATAATTAAAATAAAACATAGTTTTCATTAGAAATCCTTTATACTCGTATACGAGGTCTGTGTTTCTACTTTATTGCTTGTGCGTGTATGTTTGCGTGACGCCAAATGTTTATAAGAATGCATTGTCATCGCCATCAGCAAGTCGATGTGCAAAATTTCAGCTCAATTGTATGACAGGAAGTGTTCTAAGGTTTGTCCACAAGCCCGGCGGTCAAGTTAATATAAAGGTAAGTAACTAAATAAAGGATATCAGGTTATTGGAATAAGTATATCAAACAATTATGATCTGTTGTGCCGATGTTTCGGATTCCCCATCTTTACGTGTATTGATTCGGGTTTTACAGTTTATAACAAAAATTATTGCTTTAGTATCTTAATTCATTTTTCGTGACGTTGTAGATTCTTCCGGAAGATCCAAAACCGAAACCGGGTATCCAGCTAGTTGTTTATAAAATATTGCTCAATTACAATAATTTTGAAATTAATTTTTGAATTTTGATCATTTCCAGAATGCACATTTTGCACCTTCGGGTTCTGATTTTGAGGGAATAGAAGGAAAATGTAACTTTTTATCGGCCATAACCCAAAACGGGAAATGACATTCAATAATAGTTTCATCTTCTTTCCAGTGCCATACACTATGCAGTGCGTAGGCGATCACTTGGCTGAAGCCAAGATGACGTACTAGGGAATTTAATTAATGGGGTGATTTTCCGTTACCTTCCCCATAGCCCACAGATATATTTTTTGGACTTTTAGATCACAGCAGTGTATTCGACAGTCGGCCGGTGTAGGCTATACGCCATACTGCTGATATAATAGTTTATCTATATTATTTAACCTCAGCTTCGATAAAAGCCTGTAAAAAAAGCCGATTTATGCTTAACATACGATAAAAACTTTTTATCATTTTTTGATTTTTTGTTCTTTTTTTACCGCTCTATTTTTGTCCTATTTCGAATTACAAAGTGAATATTGGTATTTTACTAGAGACGTGGTCTGGTCATAAAGGTCACATGCTAAGGTATTTTAAAATAAACTAGTAGAAATGAGAACTGTCATCTGAACGGCAGAAAAATCCCAGTCCCTCACTGCTCTTTCATATTAAAGTAGAAGATTGATTAAATTTTAAATCGTAGCGAAGAAGACAAAGAGTAAGAATGTTGGAATAAAGTAAATTTCTACTCTTTAAAGTTTACCAGCAGTATGGCCGGCGTAAAACCTACACCGACCGACCGACAAGCGGGTAACCGCGGTTCAAATCTTGGTCGCATCGAATACACTGCAGTGATCTAAAGCCCAAGTTAGATTTGCTGACTATAAGAAAGGCAATCGGAAAGCAATCCCTTAATTTAATTTCCCAGTACGTCATCTTGGCTTCAGCCAAGTGATCGCACTGTATAGTGATGGCACTTGAAAAAGATTTTAAAGTTAGAATAATATTAGTTAGAAGAAGAAAAAGGCTGACCTGATCACCAATAAGAATAAAAAACACAAGCAAGATCTAAAAAATCATCCTATATTAATTTTCAATGTGCATGGGCGGGGGGGGGGGGGCTGTAGCTATCCCTGTGCTATCCACCACTGGTTTAGTTACCAATAATTGCATTGAATGCCGGTTTTTCAAGCCCCAGTAGGAATGTTTCCTTTTCTAGGATCCTGACCGAAAGACATATGAGGCGATAAAAGATGCGATCATAGCATATAATATCATTTCTCACAACTTATGAAAATACACCTCTTATTCAACAACAATTTAAAAATTGAACATCAAGTGGAAATTTTTATATTGTTTTCAAATGAAAATGTTTTTTCTTCCTTTCTTGCGAACAACCCCTTCTCCTACTACATTACAATTTTACTTTATTTTTCTGTTTTTGCAGCTTCATAATAATTATCATATAGAATACCAATTCAGACAAATACGTCAAAAAATCTACATCAGCTAAGTACAATAAACTTTCTGAGTAATAATTTTACAATTACAGAAAGTGCAGGAATTTCAAATAAAAAAAATGGACACTTTGTTCATTGTAGTGCGTGTAACTTTCTTTTGTTGCTCTACGGCGAAATATTGCTTATTTAATTTTTGATTAATAAAAATTTTTGAAAAATTTACTACTTGGAGATGATTATTATAGCTTTATTTGCTGGAACGTGCTCACGTGCCCGACGTGGAAATTGGCAAATTGCAGTTCACCAAAAAATTGGCAAATTCACAGAACAGTTGGCAAAACAACTATTTAGGCACAAATCGCCTATATTGTTGGAAATCAATAGCATTCCTTTTAAAACGAAGCGAAAAAGCTAAAAAAAACCAAGCTCATTGGTATGATGCGAAAAGCAAAACAGTTAGCAATTCCGAATTGTTCCCCCCTCAAAAGTGTCAGTACGATTCGCTTCGTTACTGCATAACAATCTTTCTATTGCATAACCTGCTACTCCTGTTAGGGCCCTTACACCCTCTGATATCCTTATTTTCTTTAGCCATACTCAAGTAAAAAGTGGACTAAACACAACAATCGACAAGGGACGCGCCCAACGGGGGATAGAAAGCTCCCCCTCCCAATAATCTTCGGTAATTGGCAAAAGTTGTGAAAAGTTAGTATAATAAAGCTCAAGCTCAAAAATTTCAAGATTAACCCCCCCCCCCCCAAAAGTGTCTCTGCAATCGACAGTGTTAGGTTTATAGTATACTCAATTTCTTATCAATTCTGGGATATTTTATAAAATTGAGGAAAACAGATAATAAAACATTTGGTATATTTGATAAGGTTATCAGAACATGAAGCAAGATAACACGTAGACCTACTTGCAGTTGTAAAAAATGAACCATATATAGTTATGGTTGTGAATTTTTTTTAAAATATGATACATAACAATTGATTCATTAATACTTTCGAGTCTAAAAGTTGTGAAAGATGGAAGTTTATGTACGAAATTTACGTTAAATTGATTTATAACTAATTTGGTTGTATTTGCATTGATTTTAGATAGGTACTTTATCTAACTAGGCAACATATTGATTGGGGAACCAATTGAAGATATTTCCAAGCACTGATTTTGCTAATTAGAGATACTATTTCAATTTTATAATTTCAATAGAAATGCAATGATGCTTAGTTTTAAGGATGTTTACTATGAAGTTTCTTTAGATTAACGTTTTATTTTTCCCTAACGAATGGTGTTTGTTGAAGTCAATTTATTGTAGCCGTAGGCGATTTTTTGAATATTCGCTATTCGGTAATATTAATTAATTTTTACTTGCCTTATGAAACTTGTTATTCCTTTTCTTCCTTATTTAATTTGCGGTTATACAACTTACCTAGTAATTACGCCACTTTATTGTTCCGTTCATTCATCTGTGCAAAATTTGAGGTGTAAAGTCATAGTTTCTAACAAAGGTAATATTTCGGTTAGCAGGTTATCTACTAGGGTAACTAAGGTAGATCTTGTAAATTACATGACAAATAATCGGCTAATTTTTCAAATTTTATTTAGTTAATAAAATAAGATGTAACAGAAAATGTCGGTATTATATTACAAATTGATCAGTGTCGAAGATACACAAAGAAAATATGGACGATTTTCGTCAAGTTTGCCCATAACTGCGTGACAAAGGAGGTTTACACAGAAAGGCATTATAGTACCCAACTTGTAACACTTTTATTGAATTGTTAGTCTTTCTGAATTTTAAATATTTTTTTCCAAATTCCAAAATGTGCTCGGATCAATTTTTAAATCCCTAATATAAAATTACATTCGTTAATAAAGTTTTTTACAAAAAGCACCGAATAATTATTTCAACGACAACATAATAAACTAATTTAGAAAAGCTTTTGAAATTTCATCTCCTTAATTTTTGTTTAATTATATAAAGCTCGTTAACAATTATATTTTCAAGTACATATTTCCAAAGCTTCTAATTACAAAAAATAATTTCAACAAACGAATTTATCAAAACAACTCGTTTTTAAATAAACCTCCTTATATCTAATGAGACTAAATAGAGTTTTTTGTTGCAACGAATCGTTACAAATGAAGCAAATAGTTTTATTTTAAGACTTGATGAGCAAAAAAAGAGTCGCATTGTTGTGTTCACGGGAGAGCGGCTTGTTAGGCCCTATTGTTTAGTGGAACGACGGGTTATGTAAAACTATAGCCATAAATAAGGACGATGTGCAGCTCCGAAAAGCCTAATTAGACGAAGTTATTACGGGGAATTCCAAAAAGTGCATCGAGAATATTTTTATCGTCCATTCAGGTTGCTTGTTATAATTCCAAGACGAATTGTCATCAAAACCACAGGTCTTCAGAGAAAATACATGTCCTCTTGGCTAGAGGGGTAAAGCTATTTTTTTGAATTCCTTTGATATGTTTTATATAACATGAAGTTCAATTCAAATCAAACTTTATAATCATTCACACATAAATTATTATATCGCAAGTTGCTCTGAAGTCGACTGAACCGAAAGATGTTCCAATGTAAAATACTAAGCGATCAAATGGTCTTGTGATTAAAATTCAACATTTCAGCAAACTCAAAACCCAAACCAATAAATAACAGTCAATGTAATTCGACTTAGGTACTGCTGACTACCAGTACAGTTATTTTCGATCTGAATAATTAGTTTCTTAACTTTGTAACAAAAAATAGCATTAACATCCAAATCGCGTACAATCATATCAAATTATATTTAAAATTTAAGTACTACCCATTATTTTAAAATGATCATAAATAATGGAAACTTTCGATAGATGAATCGAAGCGAGAAATTTCATAAATTGGAAATTTTAATGCAAACAAAATTTTCTGAAAGTGTGTGTTGTATCAATATTTTAATTGGGTGTGCCTTTATTAGGTAAATAGCTGAAGGGCATTTCACGTTTTCTTTTGGTGTTTTCCTCTTATTATAATTGTAGAGCATCGAAAATCATGTAAATGTACCGGTATAACATAATTGCTTCACATTAATTTAATTTATTTTTCAATTTCGGTCGAATTAATTTTTGCTTTTACATAAAAATCAGGATTTAGGATTTTCTAGATGATTTTATATGATTGCTTTCCAATTCTTGAAATTCAAATTAAAGGGTTCAGATTTCATATTCGCAAAAAGCAGATGCATAAATAATAAACCTCGGAATATGTTTAATTCATTGCACTTTGGGAGATGTGGGTTGCTACTGCTTGACAGGCACTTCGCTATAGATTTATAAAACTATAGCATGTGAAAATGAACATCGTTCCAAGTTAAAATTAAATTATTTTGAAATTTCAAATCAAACTCAGGTTTCAGAAAATTTCCTAATTTCCTAATAAACTGAAAGGAATAGTTGAGAGACTACGTTTAATGCACTGGTGGCTTTCTATGTGTGATAGGTGTGTGTGACAATTCCACACTTGCTGAATTAAAATAATTATCTAGTAGTTGTCGTCATTCTTGACCATAATTACTAGGATAACAAATAACCATCCCGAGATATGATAATAAACCCGCGATTCGTATTCTACTATAAATTGGGCAGATGAGAATCAGGATTGATTGATTGATTAAAAGTGTATGTTCAAAAACTTTAAAAAATCTGAAATCGAGGAAAAATTGACTTACACCATCATTCTCAACGCCTCAATTGTAAGCCTTGCTTAACTTGCATGGACTCAACATGACAATTTCAATCACACTGTACATACTATGTTTAGTTGATCATTTTAACAGAAAACATTAAAAAATTTATTTTTGCAATTAAAAAATTTTATTAAAAATACACAATTTTGTGAAATTTTAATTAATAATTAGAATCTTCAATGTACAGCAAGTTTTATATCCGTTAATTATTACATGGTTAATTATTAAAAAATATGCAACATACGTTTGTGTTGATATTCAAATTTTAATTATTATTTCATAAATGAATTTTCAAATATTGCGTGACAGTTATTACTGGCTCTGTTTGTCTTTTAATAATCAAGCGAAGGCAATGTTCGTTTAACTTCTTAATTTTAAATAAATCTATTTGGTTCTATTTGGTCCTAGAAGTTGAAGTTGTACTTTTGTGAGATCTAATGTCTTAAGACAAATCAAAAAGCAGTACAGTAAGCAAATTTTCCCTACAAGAAGTAGGCTTGGCTTAAATTTATAAAGTGTGGAACTTACTCTGATGTAACAACTATACTTAGTAGGTATAATATATGTAAGGTTGATATCAGTGTGAAATAATGTCAAATTAATATGTGAAAATAATGAATCGTAAATAGTTACACGAGACGGTCATTAGCGTAGTAGGTTAGCCAAACAAGCTGACTCTAAGGTATTAGGTTCGAATCCGGGGAAAGTCTAAAATATTCATATGACTGTTTCCGTGCTTCGGAGGGCACGTAAAGCTGGCGGTCTCCCTGGGTTGATAATTGCCGCTATTAACTATTGAAAATAGAGTTACAGGCATTCCCCAATCCGGATGAAGCAACCGTAGGGTCTAAATCCTAAAACCTTTCTCAGAGAAAGAAAAAAATTGGTGAAAACGACACGTTTCACTAAATAGCAACACGGAAGCTTATCAATTGTATACAAATATTTGATAGAAGAATGATCCACCAAAATTCACGTTGACTGATATCTACCGGACTACTTATACTATCTTAGAATTCCAACACGTTTCTATAAGCTTTTCGTCTTTCCTATTCACAAACGGAAAGGAAAACTGTTGAAGTTTGTTATAGAAATTTTAATAACGTTGAAACTTGGTAAACTTTATTCAAATGTGTTGTATTTAATTTGTAAATTGTAAAGTAACTCTTGTGTAAATCGAATGTTTCAAAACTTGATACACCTGTTATCTCCCCAACTAGCATAAATGACACGTGGCCTAGAAGAGGCAAAGATTTTTTTTAACAATATCCGAAAACGCTTCATAATGTGGTATCAATAAATCTGTTAAAACAGATAATAAAATACCGCACATCAAGATAACTCAACTAATCTTTACTTCTATTAAATATTCAGAATATAATTGGTAAACAAAATCAGCAATGCAAATATCACAAGTATAACGTCTTTCCTGAAACTCGAGCACTCTTTCCAATTTTCACGAAAAGCTAACCATAGCTAACCAAATGGCCTAAAAGTTTCCTATTGCAATTTTAAACAAAATTTCGTTACAGGTTGAATGTAAAAGATAGTTGGAAAATTTTGGATATAAACAGAAAGCAAAAGCCATAACTTTTTCGTTATCGTTACGTTACGTTACCTTACGTTATCCCAGCGTACTGGTTGCCTTCTAAATTATGTAAATTATAATCAGTGTCAAGTAAAACTCGGAGAATAAATTTTCTCAAGAAAAGGTTTACCAAGTAGCACTACAGTGACTCGATAAAGACAGTGGTGACAAGTGATGTCCAATTTTTGATGTTTCTGTTTATGGATTTAAAATAAAATTTTCTTACATTATTAGTGCTTTTTATTAACATGAAGTATTTTATATTTTGAACATTTAAAATATTTTACTATTCATTCATATGGTAGACGAAAAAAAATGTAGGTAAGCTTTTTTTGAAACTTAGCCCCCTCCAAGCATTAATCCTTCATCTAAGTAGCAATCATATAAGTACATACATGAAGACCAGTACCTAGTATTGTAAGAGCTGACATAAACCAATTCAATTAAAGAATTATAAGAAATACTTTAATTTGATTGGTTTTTACAATACAACACAACTAATCTCGATGTGAATCCTATAGTATACGACGATCTTTTGATATTGTATGGTAAATCTTCCATTTAGATGTTGACGTATAAATCACAAAGGAGTTCAAAAATAAAAATAAAAATAAACTTAAAATAAAAAATTTCAAGTATATTATTATTGGTAAGTACCTAAGTTATTATAAATTATGATATGGTAAGACTGTCTTTTCTAGTTTTTATGTAAGTAAATAATAATTTTCTATGGATTGTATTTCTTCGCTTTACTGTTAAAATTTTATGGTTTTAACGTTTCGTTTAGTTCAGTTAAAAATGAGGGTTCAAAAAGTTACAAGTTTTCTGGTTTCCTTTTTGGATTAAAAATTTTTTTTAACTTTTTGCTTAGAAATGGCAAAATTAATTTGGTAAGATAATTTTGAGGAATGTGGGGTACAGTTCAAACTAACTTAATCGCTGGTTATCAGATTATAAACAAATTAACTTTTTACGAATCTTCAATATATAATATTTTTCTTCAATATTGCAAATTATTTTACTTATTTGTTTCAATTCCCAGTATACTGCTATAGAAAATCACTTAAAAATTTTTCCAGTAAAAAGCTGTTGTCAGATTGCATCTGGTCATTGTCAATCTGTCCAACGTCGGGCTTGTTATTAAGAAATGGTGACGCCTTTTTGTACGTTCAGGCTAGGGCTTTCCAAACTTAACCGTACTTGCTTCTCCCCTTACATCTTGACATAAACATTATGAGCAGAACAAATCTAACTAATTTGGTATGGTTTTCGTAAGTTTCCCTATCTAAAGAAGTCACTCGATGACAAAATAGTTCAATAATACCAAGCCACGATCACTCTTTCAGAGATATTTAGAATTTATGAAAGACTTGGAGATTTAATTGAAGTTTTCCTCATAATAACTCATTTAAACTTTTACTTTGTAAATTATTAAATAGTCGCCGGGTTTACTGAAAACCTGTACCAGTAATAATAACACCGGTCTCTTCAATTAAATGATCTACATATAAGGCTCACCCAAGCAATCCCTCTGCCATATCCTTTAAGCCAGTAAAAATTTGAGTTTTTGCAGTTCGCAGGTGATACCATCTACTTAAAAATATACGAATGACCTCACGTAAGAATAAAATATGCCATCATTAAAATCTTGACAGGCGGACATGAATAAATTATGTTATTAAAACTCATAAAACTCTCGACACGTTATTAAATTCTTAAGAAGAAAATCCTTATATACGGACATTTTAATATTTTATATGTTTAAACCGACCTATAAGTCACCAAAAGCTGATTACTTTAAGCTCTTACCTTACGTTTGGGGTATAAAATACGCTTTTAACCATAATCGAAATCTGTGAATGTGTGCCTTCCGAGATTAAACGAATTGTCCTTTAATTCCAATTTCGTTATCACTTATTTAATCTAATTTTGTAATACCTACCTACTTGGGTTATTAAAAAATATGAAAATTTGTAATTTTCCGCAATCGATAAGGTTTATTCAAGTACAGTGTTATCCTCGTCATATTCTATTCAATAAGCTTTATAACTTGGGAAAATTAAAATTTATTATTTACGGAACGGTAATTGGAAACCAGATCTTAAGCTAAAGTTGGTCTTCTGAGAGCACATGTAATCCAGTTACAAAGAGAGTGGATTTTAGAACTGTAATAACGACTATAAATAAGGACAACCAGTCAATGTACGCCCTTACTTGTTACATCGATTTTAATATCAAGTTTAGAAGTTATAAATAAATTACATTTTATTATCATCTACTCCCTGCTGCACCATAAAAGTACACTTGAAATAGTGACCTATTTTGCCGTGGGCAAGGATTCGATTGAGTGGATAGAATTCTCTAGAACCGTGGAATGGATAAAAAAGCTATCAAAATTGCATTGCCAAAATAATATTGATAATATTATTAATATAGTATATTATTAAAGCGGAATCCAGCATGTAATAATAATTAAAAGTTTTGAAAATCAGAGCTATATTTTTCTACGTCTTTTACAGGTTGTTTTACTTCCTTGAGTCGACTTCCTCTATTTCATTTGCAAGCGACCTGTAATTCTACCTCTAGGATCTGTTCCTGTGCATCGGCTGTCTAGTCGTACGACTCTTGTACTTCTTCTGTTTAATCGAAATGTTTCTTTTATGATTCCCCACGGTAGAGTTGGTTTTTTGCTAGCTTTGTAAAGTTGTAAATAGGTATTTCCAGCGTTAAATATTATAATATGCTTTTATGGTGAAAGCGTTACCAGAATTTGATTTTTAATTTTTAAGAATTTTTGATTTTTACAGTTTAAATCAAAATTTGTAATTTAAACTGAAAAATTGAAACTGTAAATCTTCTACTCAATTTCTTGATTGTGAACAGTTTGATAATTACAATCTTTGACACCTGATTTGTAAAAAAAGTTTGCGCCCTGCTTGCCAACTCAACGATAAGGTAGAAACAAGCTAATATGTATTTCTTTCATTTTTGTGTTTTAACTTAAAAAATCCGCCGTGTTTTATGTCATCGTAAATTTTCACTTCTATCGTTTTAATTATTTTAACAGCGATGAAGTTGAAATTATGTCATTTAGGGTTCTAATGTTTTTCATTTTATAATTATCTCGTTAACTACCTACGTCAAATTTTACTCTATTCAATTTATTCTAGTTTTTATTATTTTTATATAACAATTAATTTCCTAATTAATAAAAATTTAAGCATTAATACATATCACGAATAAAACAAGGTTTGTACATTTTCTCTATTGACTACTATTGTTGTATTTTGATTTTTATTTTATTAATATCATAGCTAAATAAGACGAATTTAAAAATATTATGAAAGAAACACAGAGTGCTTTTGTTGTTGCTTTAAAAGTAATGGAATCAGATAACAAAAGAGTAATTGCTGTATTTTGACAACAACTGTAGTTAGATTTATTTGTTTGCCTAAATGTAAGTACTGAATATTTTTCTTATATTACCATGACTGAGTCCACCTTCAATCCAAAATCAGTTTTAGTTCGAAATTTCTTTTTGTTTACTAACATATAACTTTTTAACTTATTACTAGCTGTAATTGTACATTATGTGTGTGTTGACCCCACCTATTATTCAAAGCGACGTTCCGAAGCTTTTAGTTTTATTTGCATTATATTATTAAGCGTGACCGAAGTTACCATCAAATTGATAGGTGACAGGACAGTTACGGAACTGCATTAATAAATTGTGTGTATTGCTATGTTATTTTATAAATATTAATTTATCAGAAAAAAGATTTGCTCATATGGAGCAATTGAAAACCTTATCGAATGGAGGGCCAAATCCATTTGACGGATATCATATTTGTAATTTATATTTTTGATGAGAAAGCTTCAAAATGTCAAAATCAAATATTGTTAGCCTTCATATTTTACACATTTCAATTCGCATGGAGTACCAAAAATACAAAACGTCTGCTGATTTTATTTCAGCGGTGGTTTATCGATATTCAACGTGAATTGAAATGTGTAAAATAAGCAGGCTAATCTATACATAAAGTATTTTTCGCAGAGTAGGTAGATATATAAAAAATTCCATTTTAAAAATACAAAGATGCTCGTTTTGTCTCGTCAGGTTGGCACACGCAAACCTCTTCAATTTTTCTAAAAATTAATATTCGCTGCAACGAAAATTTTTATGATCATGGGAGAATCTCGTCTTGGAAACGACGCATCTGTTGTTTTTACCTTCAACGAAGCTTATTTCCTTCTCGACGCAAGGTATATTAAAAGTTGTGAAAATTCTACCTTCAATGCAAAGGGCTTCTACTTCGTCTGTAATATACGCGCATCTCAAATGATAAATTCGAGGGAGTTGTTAGGTTCACCGGTGTTTTATGACAACATTCGGACACGAAACTTGAACAAAAATAATGAGGAAAAAACGTTTTTTGAGTTTGCATGTGCCATTTGCGTTCACGCTATACTAAACGCAAAAATAAGTAGAGCGTGAGCAATTAATTAATAAAAGCAAAGACTTGAAAATTAAAAGGAAACATTTATTTAAATTTATCGAGTTGCGATAAGGACATAAACCCTCCTTCGGGTTAAAGTTTCGAAAAACTAAATTTTAATTTGAGAAAATCGATAATTAATGTATCTTTTTATTTGCTCATGCTTAATAATAATCATCATATCAACATGGATGGGAAGTTTTGCAGGTAGCAGCCAAGTTCCAGTCGCCTACACTTTGAAATTTTTACATGCGATCTTTCGTGACTGTTGCAGAAAGCTGAAACTTAATCACGAACTAAATGAACTAAACAAGTCGTTAAAATTCATGTCTCTTAATGATGTGCATACAACAATTGGTTACAATCGATTATTGTCAGTTTACAATGCTAATGATGTGAATAAAAAATTTTGTTACAGGCCATTTGTATCGTTTGAAAGTCTAACACAAATTTTGATTTGGTCTGTAAATAATTGAATTTATATTTGGAAAACAAGTTCGAACTGTTTAGCAAAAGCATTATTGTCTCCCATCTATTCATTAAATCAAAGGTTGTAAGGTTTGAGGCTAATGTTTGGTTTGATGTACCTGCACTAATTACAAACTGCTACCTGACCTTTCCGTGTGCTAGTTCTTATTAATTAGTTTAGCTCACTAATTAGTTCAACTGAAAATTCCATTGTTTATTTGAACCTAATTGGGTTACACAAATTACTACCAAATACATATGTACGAATTAAAATATTAATTTAGTTTATAAAAGTACCTTCAATTTTAAGTTGAACAAATTGGATTATTTAAGTAGAAGTTTGAAAAAAATATTTTAAATATGCCGATCGGGCTTAATTAATTTGCACTCATTAAATTTTTTGCCGATTAACTCAATTTGTTTGTAATTAAAATCCTGGGAAAATTGCTCGGTCAGCAATTTTCCTGACCAAGCGGTTGTTATGTAACTTAGTTACGACTGTTTAATAGGCTAATTATTCTAAATTACTGCTAATAAATTATTAAAAAGCTAGAACTGTGGCCAAATTTAAAAAATTTATGTTTGTACAGAGTCTACAGTCATATCTACCAATTTGTTAAATAATATTTTGATCGATTAGCTGAAAAATTTAGGTCTGCATTGTGTAATATTAAGAAATACATTGCGAAATACATTTCTAGATTCTAGATCTATATTCTTGAATAGCGAGTATTTATCCTTAACAAATATATATATTGCTATGTTATGCTATGATATGTATACCTAATTCAAATAAATAATGAATAGTTAATCATATTTTTGTTTAAGAAAGAAACAGCTTAAATTTTTATAACAAAATCAACTAAACATTAATACTGAAGAAAGAAACAGACTTGTTAAATCCAAAATTCTGTATTTAAAATACTATTAAATTCAATGGCATTGAAGCCAGAATAAAATTTTTATGTGTACAACTTAGATATATTTTTACGTTACCACAATTGCGCGTATTAACATTTTTTAAATTTAATTAAAGCAGAAGTATTCTATAAAATAAACTCTGTACGTTGTTTAGAATCTTGCAATTAGTATAGTACTTTAGAATTGACGCAAGAGTTTACAAGCTGCAAACTTATAATTACTATTTGTATACGTCAGTTTTGTGACCCATGATGTCCATTTATTGTTAATTTAACATTATGATGGAAAATGTTATGCAAAATACAGGATATCAATGAATAATATTCAACAAAGCACAAGTATTAGCATACCTCAATGATAATGTGATCAATGCCAGTAAACAAAAAGAAGACAAAAACATGTGCTATAAAAGAGAAACTAAGAAAATTGCGAGAAATATAGAAATTAGAAATTTTAAATGCGAAGAAGCATCCATGTTCAAATACTTGAAGGTACATTTGACTGATGACAACGAACGGGAGAACGAAATAAAGGACCCGATTCAAGCTGGGTATAAAGAATATTTCACCAACAAAGGAATTCTGAAAAATTAGAACATAATTAAAATGACAAGAAGGAAAAGCTGGCTTACGTCTGATAGTGAAAGTATAATTTAAATTCAGAATATTTTAGTGCAAAATACCTAGAATTGCACTGGAATCAAAGGAAGATCTTCCTTTAATTAATAGAATATATGGAAAAGAAAAATATAGGTAGGATCATACACAAACATACTATAATATATATGGTGATTGGGTCACTCTAAGACAAAAAAACCCAAAGAAAACAATAAGAATTTTTATCAAATAGATGTCGATAAACGGCAGAGCAAGAAAAATTCTTTTGCTGAGATGTATGGCGAGCGGAATAGTAGAAAATAAAGATAAATATGAGCATGAATAGTGAAATATGAAAGAAAATACAGAAAGAAGATTGTAAACGCATGTGGTTTCGCCATAAGTCATAGTACAAGAGATAGGCTAGCAAGCAATGATTCATTTACCAAATTCCATCATGTAAAAGTACCAGTTGATGATATCGATAATATAATAGTTACGGCAAAATTTTACCACAGCCGAAGCTCTTTTCTAATATTATATTATTTTCTGATGGTTCGATTTTAACAAATCATTAACAAGGTGACATAATGTAGTATTACTAGATAACAGAAAATGAAAAATCATTATGGAAAGTAGATCATTAGTGGCCACGAAGTGTTAATGTTTGGAATGATGTTATCAATAATAGAATAATTGGAGTCATTTTTTTTATGTGCCCTGGAAAATATAACCTTTTCCGAAGATGTAATCAATAAACTGCGATTAGATATGTTGTACCAACACGATGGTTATTATTCCATATTATCTTGTCTAAACTGGTTCATACAACAAGATATCTTAATTTGTTTTCTAATAATATTTTTCTAGATTTACTTTCATTGTTACATAATATTACATTTTCTTTTTAATAGCTTGTATTTAGTATATAGAAATAAACTCTTTCAAGTGAATACGAGATGACAATGGACTATCAACTTCCTAAGTGTAACGTACTAAATGTCATTTTATCAACGTTTTAAACTAATTGTTTAAAGTTGTACTTTTATTTTGCACTGCTTTGTGCATAACTAATTAATTAACCTTAGTTAGTATAGTACCTTAGATAGTACTACTAATCAATTTGTTTTGTATTTACGCATGGTTACATTGCAATAGGTCGAGCAAACCCGCAGGATAAGGGAACCTTTTTGTAATGTAGTTGTAAATCTGGTTTATTTGTTTAATATCTGTGCACAAGAAAGTAACAATTTGGTTTACGTATTTACTCTCGGCAAGATTCCTGAAACCAGTGTGTTGGTTTCATTTCATGTTTTTGCAGTTGAGAATTATTAGCCTTTGATCTGTTATTTAAATGCTTAGAAACTCTAATCTAATTTCTAATTTTATGTTTTGTATCTCAAAGATTTTAAAATTTGAAGTGAAACACTCCATCTTCTGCTGAAACAATACAAAAAGTTTCTCTTTTACTTAGTTTTATTAATCTTACTTGGCTCACATAATAAGCCATATATATAAAGATATACAGGGTAGTCGCCCCTCCATCTAGTGCTTCAGTTAAAAAGTGATCATAATTTAGCAGTCTGTAATCCATTTCTCTTATTTATGCATATATTTATGTGAGTGGTGTGCGTGCGAATGGTTATCGCGAACTAGGTTTTAGTTTAATAATTAATTCCTTAATTAAGAAATTAGCGAAGCAAATATTAGGTACCTACAATAAAGTTTTAAATTTTCATAAGATTTCTTAGCATTGCCAATGACAGCTGGCACGGGAATGACGATGGAGCACCGTTCTCCTAACACAGAATATCAAATCCACTCCTGCCTGCATAAGAATTTATTTAATTCTACTTAAGGTCTGCAAAAGTGATAATTTAATCTCATTCTCCCAAGTTATTTAATATGCCAATCCATTATTTGCATTATCAATGCTTTTCTTATAAAATGTTATAAATGACAACTCGTCTGATTATGACATAATATACGATATTTTGTATTTAAGTTCGATTAATTAGCGGATAAATGGTACTTGTAAAAATTAATAAGTGAATGGTTATCTGCCATGCTCGAGTGTTTCTTTTCTTCAAGAACCAAATGTTAGTGTGCATGTACTGCAATTTATTTCATGAAATTAGTATCTTTCAGAAGGTGCAGTATCCCCCATTATACGAAATACTAAATTTTTATAAAATAAGTAGAATTAAATTTCGACCTCACATTTTTCACATTACACGTGGTCAGCCCTCTTTTATAACAAACTATACGAGCCACCGCTGTTTCTTAGATACTCCATTGAGTTATGAAATAAATTTTAATAATGTCTTTCGAGAAGTGGGACAACGAGAGCTTTTGCTCTATTCAGAATTTAAATAATTTTATAAAACCTAATTTTTTAGATTAAAAATCTACACTTACAAACTTTCCTAATCAATTTTGGTTTGAACCTAGCGGTATCACTAAACAATATAATACAAAAGCAACAATAACAAGGTACAAAGGAATTTTAAAGAGTTTCATATCTTCAAAGGTACAATATAATTGCATTTATTCTGTGTAATAATAGAACAGTAACAAACCGACATGATGTAATATTCTTTGAACTTTGAATTCAACATCAATACTTTCAAACATTTCGAAAAATTCAAAATTCAGAAGTTAATAAGAGTAGTCACTTCTGTGTTACCTATGTACCTACCAATAAAATTAAAGTAACAAATTTCGGGTTGGGTACAACTCGCCGCGCACGATTCGCCGCGCACGATTCGCCGCCGGCACGATTCGCCGCCAAGCACGATTCGCCGTGGCACGATTCGCCGAGAGCTTACAGCGCCACATATGAATAATCTTCGGAATTAAACAAGAAGAAAATTATTTGATGTGTTGACCTTTTGTATTTACATGAATACACAGGTCAATTAATATGGTTCAAATTCTATCTTTCATACCTCTTGACCTTCCATGGTTTTGTAAGTTAGGATTAAAATTTATCGTTATAAATTTCCAATTTCTAATTGGTAACGGTATATTGACCAATCGCATTATACCATTTTGAAGAAAAAAAATCGAAACAATTTTAAATGTCCAACCGTCACTTCCTAATTTATTCATCCTCAAGTACTTCAATAGGTAATAAGATGGTGTATTTTTATCGTTGTTTTCTGTATTTTATTCCTTAGCCAATTAGTTCGAAAGGTACTACATGGGCGAAAGAAATCGTAAAGGCAATATTGGCATTAGTCAATGATTTTGAGAATCGCGATATATTGGAATACCTTCGTGGTTTAGCCCACAATTTCGAAATGTTGGAGGCTTAATCTAAATAAAATTGAAAATAAACGAAAACAAAAAAAACTACTATTGTTTTTGCTAACTTTTGAGAAATTTATCTATTTAATCTATTTAATTTGTTTAATATATTTAATTCATTTTTATGGGTTAAAAATCTATCAAAGATTATCAATAGATGGGGTTACTGAACGGATAAAAATAAAAAACTCACGGCGAATCGTGTCGCTGCGAATCGTGCCGCGGCGAATCGTACGGCGGCGAATAGTTCCCGGCGAGTCGTGTCGCGGCAAATTGTGCGCGGCGAATCGTACCGTTCCCACAAATTTCCCTAAGTTATTTTTATGCTTCCGCCGGCATAAGTACCTACTTTAGTAATTGATCTGGAGCGATAAAGTAGACAGTAATTTATTAGAATTAATGAATGTATTATTGACAATTGCCCACCCCTGTGTTTGCAAAATTTATACTTACAATGTAATTTATTTGAGAAACCTTTGAGTATTTTAATTCTAAAAAGTCGCACCTAAAGATGCACCTACCTACAAAAATCACTAACAGGTGAACAATAGGTTTTCCAAAAATTTTCCTGGTAATGTTTGAACGAGAAGAGTTACCTGAAACAAAAACAGAACTTATAGTTTATATAGTAGATTACAAAGTGAAACTAAAAAAAAAAATTTAATATAAGTTTGCAATGCTGTTGGTGTAGAAAATTGTTTTTTTAGTAAAATATGACTTTGTAAGCTATCGGATCAAGGGATATCGATATTTTTTAATAAAAAAGCTTGATTGCCACCATTGCACACTACAAGGTTCCAATGCAAACTTCAGCGTATTTCAAAGTTGAGTTCACCGATGAGTTGTCAACGGCTTAATTTATGTTGACCATCCTGACTGGTACTTTTATATAAATCAAAATTCATATTTTAAAATTTATGTGAGCAAGTTTTTAAAATCTCTTTAATGAACATGAACGATGATTTAATTTTAGCCATTTTCTTTAAATTTATAATAACGAAAGCGATTATTCAATTTTTATAATATAATTTAGATAAAATATGACTTCTAGAGTGAGTTTGGCTTGGAAACGTCTTTTAATATTATTGGATTCGGGCATTCGTAAGAAAAGTTAGAGATCGTTTTCAGGCGGTAAAGTACGACGCCTGGGACCACAAAGTAATCTTTTCACGTGTCTTGAAAGTGGTAATATATGACACTGTGGGGAACTACACTAACACGTGATAAAATAAAGAACTAAAAAACTGTAACCGATTAATATGGACCTTGGTAGAAAGTTTCTAACTTTAATGCACCTACATATTACAATAATGCTAATTTTAAAAAATAAACTGCAATAAGAAGGAAACTAATTTATTATGTTCTTGCAGCTTTTTTAAAAAGCTAATTGTGAAAAATTGGGTGATGTTAAGAAAGAATGACTGGTAGAAAAACGTTTTTAGACAAATATGTCGCAAAAGATGAATGATGTCTAAGAGATGACAAACTTGAGATGAGAAGGGCTATGAAGATGGCTGTGAAGAAAAATCGCGACATGGGAAGCCTCGACTCGTTTTGATCGAATGAAAATTGCGCAGCATCCGTGAAATGATACATCCAACATCTTTCGGATTCAGATAAGAGACTATTTTCTTTATTTGTGCGGTAGCAAACGTGACGTTTTTTCACAGTAACAATTTGTCGCAGCAAGAAAATAGTTCGTACTGGGAACGCAGAAAACATTTTTAGTCAGAGACATTTGGACTTTTCACAACAACTTGACGGTTGTGTAAATGTCACTTTTATTTTTATTATCTTATAATTTTTTTCTTTACTTTAAATAAAGTTTATTTGTTTAAAAAACTGCACTAAAAATAAGTGCTTGTCGTAGGTGGGAGAGGAAAATGAGAAGCGAAGTTCCTCGGCGGCGAAGTTGTTCGTAAGCTTCGTAAGCATGGTACAAAGACGTTTATAACCTCTAATATATCCCGAAAAGCAGGTGCAGCTTTAGTGCCAAGTGAAGGATTCCGATCGTGATTGGAATATTTGTCAATCAACACTAAACTGAAACCAATATAGTCGAGAGTTAACAATAATCTAACAATTGCAAAAATTTATGAATAGCTTCGATATCTTATTGGGATACTTTGAAACAGATCCATTTATTTTAACTTTAAACAACAAGCAAAGGAATAAACTTTTTGCAATAATCCTTGTGAACCAAATAAACCATAAACAATATCGTTTATTTTTTGTATCTATTAACCGCTCTATTTCACATTAATGGTTGAAGTCCAGCAGCGAAACAGAGATATGAGATAATGAAGTATGTCGTAAATACAAACAAATAGCGGAAAAGCATTCACGTGTGAAGGAAGTACAAAAAGAAAAAACGGATATCTAGAATGTTTTCTCGTGGAACAATCATTTATCAACGACTAGATATAAAAATAATAAAGAAGGACGCATTGGTAAGCGAGAGATAAAGATGAAGTCTGTTTGTCAAAATTATCACACAAAATTAGGCGCAAAATTAAGGCGAAATATATCAAAATAAAAAAAAGCTTACAACATAAAGAACATAAAAATATGTATTAAGCAGTCCGTGATCAATAATGCGCCAAAAAAGGTATTCATGTAATAATTCTCTCAAAGTTGGAAAATAACTAGCTTTCCTCATGAGAGAGAACTCATAATGTAGAAAAAATATTCTGCAGGCGTATAGAAAAAGATATTATTTTTATCATAAATTTTCAACTAAAGACCCTGCAGTCTTCCAAGACTTAACTCACTTGAAATACTTTATACTACATGGAATTTTAAATTTATGTAATAATTTAAATCATTTAAATTATTAAAAGTGAGAAAACTTCAATCCTAAATTTTCTAGTTAAAAGAAACTCTTCTTGTTCGCTAAACTAAATCACCTGCACGTCACAAGCACCTAAGAGAAAAAGATTTATCAGGCACAACGGAAAAGATTTTATCTTATTGATATTGCAAAAGTAACTCCAACTACGTGATTAAGTAGATTTTCAATATAAAAAAGCAGCACAAAAAATGTGTTTGCTTTTTATTACCCACGTCGATTGTGTTTAAAAATCATAACATACGCCTTCATATGAAAAAAAAGGTTGTGATGTATTGAAAATTGATGAAATACGCATGTGACACCAATATTGGACGTCGTTCACAGTCGAAGAAATAGCTGGAACACAATATAGAGAAGAGTAGTTGAGGTGTTAGCGAACTCTGGGAAACTTGCAGCCCTGGTTGGGGACAATCAATACGGTTGCTGGGGTTGGCAGAACACGCACCACAGTTTCTTCTTTGTTGTTCACTATAGTGCCGATTCTCTAAGGAGTCGAAATTTCAAATGGTTTACAAGTTAACACGATTTTATCTAACATTTTAATCATTTTCGAGGAAAAAAATCGTCCAAAGCTGAAATCGTCTTAATTGGGTTTTTTCCCTTATTATAAACAAAGCATCGCCAACGCCGGCTTTAAAATAGCTTGCGAGCAAATCGAATCGATCACTTTGGTAAAGCACAAAATCGGTGTCAATCACTGTCAGCAAATTAACCTGCACCTTAGAATTGAACTTATCGATAACCTTAGCCCCATGCTTTTATACCGAATTTGAGATTTACCGATAGGAAAATTTCTCGCATGCACCCAAACAAAAGTTTGTTATAGGTATAAGAAAGTCGAGGTTTAAAAAAACATAAAAATTATGTCGTACTTTTATTAAAATCAACCAAGCTTGGAAATTTAATATCACGCCCGTTTTTATCCACAAATTGTTAGCATACTCAGCATATTTTTAAGAAAATGGAAAATTAATTATTAAATTGAAATTCGGAGCAATCATGTTATAAATAGATTCTATTATGGGCGTTTCACACGTACGATATTGGAAATAATGGTATGTGGGTAATTAAGCAATTAATATTATATCAATTAATGCAAATTGTTTCGTTCAGCACTAATTTTATATTGAACTAAAACAATTAAGTAGGATCGTGTTAGTTAATTAGTAATTAAATGAGCTCTATTAATAATGCCGATCGATTTAAGATTGTTTTCATTGAAAAATATTTCTTTTGCATGTTCAAACAAGCTCAATTATAAAATCATAACCCATAAACCGCTTCTTTTATTTCGTATTTTTCTGAAATATAATGTACTGCCTAATATAAATAAATACAAAATTTTTATGAAACAAGTATTGACAGATCATTAGTCAACTTTCAGAGTATCACGTAATACGGCCTTGCAGATTTTCGTATAGCTGCACGGAAAAAAGCCAGATAATGTTAGTATATTAATTTATGAATTTCGAACATGCTTTCCAAGCGACCAACTAGAAAAGCATATTATTGTATTATGTTTAAGAAACAACGTTAATTATTATCCAAGAATATAATCTTAAAAAGAAAGATTAAAATGTAAAGTTGTGGAATATGTACAAGACAGCCATAGTTTTCAATGCAAAGAAGAGCTTTAAGCAATTAGTTGTTAACTTCTACAGATATATTTGTAGGCATAGGTAAGGTTATCAGTATTTATAATTGTTTACACGTCGTATTGTTTTCAAGGACGAGTGATGTATGGTAGTGTATGTAGTTTGTACATTTTTATATTTAGTGGATCAAGAATGGACTCATGGAGTTAGAGCTTACTTTAACTTTATATTTCCACAGTCGATCACAATTGCACATCTAAGATGTTGATCTTTTTATAAAAATGTGTTTGAATGATCATAATACACAATATTCAGAGTATTCCACACGATTTGTGTCATATCCCCCGGTGCGTACAACAGCTGTATATAGATATATTTGTTCTGAAATAGTGAAAGATTTCTTTTGGAACTAAAATGCTGTGCCGTTACAACAGCGGAGTATTAGAGTGTATGGAATATCTCCTAATATCCATTCTAGTAAATAATTGTGTTAAAAAAACTCTTATTGTGATAAAGCACCATCTACTTTACACGAGCTGTAAACTGAAATAGTAAAGTCTAAAGTGGTAACTTATGCCGTCAGGATAAATTAAATAAATAAATAAATTATATCAGGGCTGTAGCTAGGTTTTATCTTCGAAAAGAAGAGACTTTCATTTTTTAATTTACTTTTTTTGTTTCTAGATTTTTGTGTTTAGTTTCTGTGGACTATAAAACAAACCAACATTATAATTGGGGAGGTGGTGTATTGAAAACATTGGTTATAAAAATTATGCAGTTAAATAAAATATTTGTTTGTAATATTTGTTTTTGGGAGATACTATAAAAAAACTATAAGAAAACCTCTATTACAAAATCTGTAGAATTCGCGATTTACATTAAGGCAAAGCCGCCACCACGCGGTAAAATATTAAGTTAATCTAATGCTTAATTATAGTTGGTATAGAGAGTTTCGTTTATAAACCAAACATTTGCATTTTTGGTGTTTTATTTTGAGAATTATCTTTTCATCGCAGTTTTACAATAAAATAATTCAGAATAAAACTCAAAACAACATCAAGAATACGTAATAGTGCCGCCATATTGTTGACATTTGGTAGGGTCACGAGCGCCACCAACGGTAAGGTAAATGGCGAATAGCTGCGTATAGAATATTTTCGCCATACGGGTAGCTAAGCGTAATTAGACTCTTTATTGTGTAAAAAATTCTATTTTAACTATCTCAACTATTTTTGTATATAGTTAATGAAATTTACAAAATAATGGTATATTGTTTTTTTACATAATATGCATTAGAAACTTAGAAAGCTTAAGAATTAGAAACTTATTTAAGGATTATTTAATATAATCTAATTTATTTTTTACTTTACGGCATAAGGTATTTTTCAAAAAAACTTGGCGACGTGGCTTATGTTGATAAGGAAACGACTTTAAAAAATATAAATATAAAACCATTTAAAAAGTTTTCTTATTAATATTATAGTTAACATAGCGTATCACAATGTAGCTTTGTGTGATTATTTTGGACAATACTAACAAGTCAAAATAATCTAGATCATGGATTGGAATTTTATCTTAGACTGACTAAATTATATTGTTTTCGGTGCTATCGTGACTTAATATAAATCGCCGAAAAGACCTCTAGTTCAGTTTATATAAAGATTTTAAACTGAAAACTATATCATACTTTTTCAGTTTGGTAGAATGTAAAATATGGAAGTTGTATTTCCGATCCAGAAGTCGTAAGTTCAATAACATTTTTTTATTCAAATACAATCATTGAGGTACTGGAGAATATTCCATACCCCCCCCCCCGCGCATACAATCTCCCAGGTATATATTCGTAACGTTGTAAACTTATATTTTTGTTTTCTATTACTGTTAAATCTTCAATTGATTACTATAGTTTTACTTGATCACTTTATTGTTTATCTGTAGTTTACAATGAAGGAGTTAGAGAGATCCCGTAGTTTTGTATAAAACACAATTTAAAATATAATTGCCCTATAATATCTATGTATATCTATAACTATAATATTATCTTTATATCTCGTGATTGAAAAGAAGTACACCTAAGTTCTTGCTATACCAGTCGAAAAAGCATCCAAAATAGATTTAACTGCAACGACAAAAAAAGATAAAAAAAAACTTTTTGACTAAACCCCTTTATACCAAACTGCAAGGACTTGTATTAATTGGCGTTCATAATAACATCTCATCCTTTTTCGTTTGGCTGAGATAATAATGGGTTATACGAACTTTTTGTCAAAAAGCTGCGCTCTCAAAAACTGTGAATTCTTGCTATAGCTAAATCTACGCTTGAGCAGTTTTCGCTCCAGCCGAATCATTTCAATATGTAAAACCATTTTCAGAATAGATTTAACTTTAATTGGTTAATTTCCGTTGGGGGTTAATGCTCGAGATTGCAGTTGTTGCCAAATTATTTGTATTGTGGTTCAGATTGCTGTATGGTTTTGTTTACCTTCAGTCAATAAAAATATCATTTCACCTATACGCAATAAAAATAAATAAAATAAAATAAAAATATTACTTACGTTCGATGCAGTTTCATTTTTTTAATAGAAATTTATATTATTTCAAACTTGCTAATTATTTTTAAATTGTAAACGAGTTGAACAATAATAATTATAGAATGAGGTAGGCTCATCTGTTATTGTTAGCTCTTAGACTATTATAATATTTATCCATGCAAACAAAAACTTACGATAATTCAATGTAATTTTAAGCATTACACCTCGCTTGTTGTATTCTTTGTTGTTAATAATCATTACGCGAGTGCTTGTAAATAATAAACCATTAAGGCAAAGATCTTGTTAATTAATATATGCTAATTATCGTTTATGTACTAACACACCTACACGCACTTATTACCCACCATCAGGTTGAACATAATTAATATCGATAGCTCGTTATAAAAACAGGTATTATTTGTTCAATAATATAAAATATAAATTACTATAAGTAATAATAATACTTAAATTATAATAGTAATGTTTATTTTTCTTCAACGTTCCAGAAACAAAACCCAAGTTTCACTTTTTTCACTTTTTATGTCGCCGATAGAAAAAGTAATGTTTATTACACCGATTTATCAAAGATAGCATGTTTTATTTAGAGAAAAGTAACTATTTGTGGCTCGCGTGTAATTATCGGAGACAATTATTAATTTCACTGATGGTTAATAATTTATATATTTAAATAGTGTACACATGTATAATAATATGTAATTACCAACAATTTGTCTGTTTATGATATTATCGAATTACATTCTAAATCGGTAAGTACAAAATTTCAAAACGCATATTATCATTTCGATAATAAAGAAGGTTAACGACAATTTAACATGAAACTGACAGGTGACATATAAAGTGAGAGTTGTGGACGTTGGGTTAGGTCGCATTTAAAAGTATTGTGAGGCTATTAAATAAAAATTAGAATCGATTCAAGTATAGTCCAACTTAATTTGATACCCAAGATTTACAGATTACTTTGTGTAGTTTTTAAAGTTACTAGTAAACAGCATGGTTTATGCACAACATATAAACTTTACACAAACTTGATGTTCCTTACTTCTAATTTTCTAATTAGTCCAACACGAAATTCAAACTCTCCATAGTCAATCGAAATTGTTGAAAGTAACATTTACGGTTGGTGTGCACAAAGCAGCCTAAAGTAATTAATATGTTAGCAGGTACGTAAGATAACCGAAAGGATGTATTCCCCGTACCTTAAATAATTGTAAGCACTGGCACTGTTGGACAATTCTTTTCATTACAAAAAAAGATTTTACAGATATTAGAAAATATAGGAATAATTAAATCCAATTCGAAATTCCAGATTTTCATACCTTAGTCAGTACTTATGGTGTAAATCACAAATATCTAAAATTTGTATATTGAGATTATGAGAAAACGATGGATTTTAGTGAAAAAAAGTATAGAAAGAAACTTTTTTTCTAGATTCAATTTTGGCGTGGTTAAAATTGTATGTAGGAAGTCCATTTCATCATAAACTTGAAGCTGTTGCTTTATTAGTTTTAATGAAAATCCAACCCTGATCAGCGCGATTATCTGGTCTCTCGCTTTCTAGCATCGAATGGATGGCCTTAATTTGTTCAATTTGTAGTAACAATTATGATTTTCAAACAAAGTTAGTTACATACGCAGAAAATAAACAAACTATCGATAATGAAGCATTAAATAATAATTAAATTAGGCATTTGTTATGAATCTAATAGAAAATTAGAAAAAAATTTGACATGTTTCAGCGTTACTAATGATCTATGCGTAACAATAACTAAAAACCGGCAATGACTCGGCAGAACACATTTGATTTATAGCTATCATAATTAAATAGATTGCGAATAAATTCAAACTAGTTTTTGTAAAATTTCTATAAACGCTTTGTGCTTAATTATTTTGCAGATTCGGTATGTAATTCCATTAATTCATTATAATGAATATAAAGTTAACAGTGCAATTTTGATGGCATAAAACAATTGTCCACTCTCGTTGGCGTTTATAAAGGCATTTTAATTAAAGCTTTACTAAATCTATAATTTAATTATTATACCAGCTAGCGTGTAGGTTATGTATTATCATAATCCAATTACAAATATAATTTTTAAATAAAGTTCAAAATAATAAAGCTCTCTAATATCACTTTATATAATTTGTCTAACGTTTTTCTTAATTTTAGATAGAGTCGAGAGGAAGAAGACTCCTAAATTAATATCCATTATCCCTAAGCACAGCGTTAGTTTAATATATCCTCTTGGGGTTTCATCGTTGGTTTACTTACAGAAAGTCTTGGAAATTGAAATATATTAGTTGGGTAACACTTTAATATTTTATATTTAATTTAATTTTATCTAAAAATTGCTAGTTCGAAGCTGCTTTAAAAATACCTACTTGTTGAATTATTGATACAAATCAAACCACAATGAGTTTTCCGATACTAGAGAACTTCTAAGATAAAAGGATCAACACCAAATCTATTATTTCCTGAAACACCAACAAGAGATTACCTTATCTGTCTGCAAATTGATCAGATCCTTAAAAGGGCTTGACCTAAAAAGTGTTGCTCTAAAAATTAATAAAAACGCTCGTTACAAAAATAATTAAGTTACTTCAACACCATTTAGAGCTATTAAGGTTCAAAAAAAGCTATATGACGTATTATGAACCTAATGGAATATTACGTTCTAGTAATGTATTGCTTTGGGAAAATTACAGGTAATTTTAATATTATTTTTGGATTCGGCGATGACATCAAGATTGGGAACGATTTCATTTGCTATATAAAGTTAAATAGGAAAGAGGGAAATCAACTTTAATATGTTACCAATATATCGACAAACAACAAATATTAGTTATGGGTAATTAGGAAAATTAAATTGAAAAAAAGTTCTTTCATGGCAAAGCCAAAAGTTTTCTTTTATTAGTAATAATGAAAACAGCAGAGAAAAATCTTTTTAGAAAATATTATTATTTTCTTATGATTATTATTTTATAATAATATAAAATAATTTATCAAAGTCATCAAACATCAACAAACATTAAAAAAATTTATTTATTAATTTAGTTTATTTATTTATTTATTAAATAAATTTTTAGTTTACCCGATATAATTTCCAACAGAAATTATGCCATGCGTGGTAGCGATAATAGTTCCAGAATTATTTCTATACAAATTAATTAAAATTATTAATTCGTTTTTACTCGCATTTAATAATAACAGTTCATATTTCTAATATGAAATTTTTTAATTTTATACGACCAGAAGTCACCACTAATGGGCCACCCTTTATGCATTTATGGTTTTATTTCACTCCAAAAAATCTCGACTGTTATCGTAAATTTTACGATAAACGCTGCAATTTTTATTTTACATTCTTATTCTACTAGCAAACTAGTACTTCAAAATGTAATTAAAATTTTTCTCTACAGTCAGTCGCACGGTATTTATCACCTCGAACACGGGTAATTTTGCATAGTAATTTAAACACATTACTTATTCGGAAACTGCATCTTGTGGAAAAATATGTAAATCGCAATTATATATCTTACAGGATATATAACCAAACCGTTGTAAGAGTATAATCAAACACATAGGTTTCAATCTTATCAGATTGTGTCAGTTGAGTAAAGTCTAGCTGTAATTGCTGTATGACTTTTAGTATAGACATCAAATAATATTTCAATGATTTCAATGAAATTGATAATTAATCCTTTTTTTATACAGTGTAACATTCGATATTTTTTCTGTAGTTTCCATGTTGCCATCACGGAGTAATGCTATTAAAGCAAGACACGACTGTCGTGCCAGTAAAGTTATAAACGCTTTCTAAAAAAAATATGTTATTATTAAGTGGTGTACATTACGGGTTGAGGCATAATAACTCGGTTAAACTTTTCTACCCTTTAAGTAAGTTAATGTTAAAATGGAAATATAATTTATATTATGTGATATTCATATTTTTCTTTTCCGCAGTTCTATATTTCCTTTTAGTGTATAGTAAAATATATATTATTTCCTTCCTTTGTTTTACGTCAATCAAAAAACTCAAATACATACATACTTATTATATCAATCAAATCTATTGCTATTATCCAACTGTCAACTGTTTAAGCAATAATATGCTATTGTCGGTCACTGAAAAAAACAACAAAAATTTTTGTTGTGAGTACAAAAAACTTAGTTATTGTAGCAGCAAAAAAATAATTCTGTCAAAGCTACAACTACTAAACCATTTGTTGTTGAAATAAAATTTTTGTTATGGCCACAAATATTTTAATAAACAAATAATTAGCTTTTTGTTCGAAATAATGCTTTCATCAAAAAAAATATATAATTTAACTTTATTTTTAGACTTCAAAAGTTCGATATGTGCTAGAACTTTGTAAATGACATTAGTAATAAATTAGTAGAATTATAATTGTAATGATTGTAGTTCGTTTCTCTAGTTTCATAAACAACTACCAAACTGATAATGACACCAAAATGTTCATACTCAATGTTCTGGAGTCAGGAGCTCCCGATTACAGTAAGTAAAAACTGCTTTTAGAAGAACATTTTCAAGTCTTTTCAGAAGATTATTAGAATATGTTCAATATTATATCTCAGAATATCTCTCCACTATTTTGTTAGTGTCTATACTATGCTAATGATAACTTTTACGGGAAAACTACTTTTTTTGTTTTCATCAACTTTATAATATATTTAGTATGTATATTAGAGATAATATGAACACCTCTTCAGGGAAAAAGTAGAATACCTCTTATTTTATCATATTTATTTTTTAATTTTTTTAATGAAAATATAAGTATAATGTCCATGTAGTCACCAAGCAAAATAAGAAAATTGTACACTTGGATGGTTTTTCGCCTAAGCAAAAATATCTCTTTTTCCGACGTTGTGAAAAATTATATTCTGTGTAAAACGTAAATCTCTGTTACTTACGAGATTTAACAACTTTAAATCACTTAAATTGTCGTCGAAATTACGTCATTTCCGTTTGGTTCGCTATTCTGCACGCTAATGTGTACGAAGCATATTAATAAAAAAATACTTTACATTAATTATAAAAATAATGCAGTTAACATAAGACACCGGACAAGATTTTGAAATATTAAATATTAAGAAATGCATATTAATCCACTAAGTTACAAAGTCAATTGCATAATTATAATACAAACATGTTTGTTCGGAAGAAAGTTTATTGAAGTGAGCTTCTCGATTTTCTTATTTATAAAATATTATTACGAAAGGTGGGAATAAAAGGTTTTTAGTAAATAGAATAAATTCCTATGGTAAATATTTGGAAATACGAAACTCTTCACATTTCATTTCAAATTGGTAAATATTAATAGAAAATACAAAATTTAACATTTAGATGAAGGAAATGATACTTTTACTGTAAACTTGCTAAAATTTTCATTTCAGCTTTCCTCATACTAAAAGATGCAAATTCAGCAAACAATAATTTAGACAAAGGCAAAACTTTTGTAATGATTTCTGCCTCACTTAAAATTGTTTATTTATAAAATACCTTTGAGATTAATCTCAGCTATTTTACATATTTTTCTTAGTATAGTTAATTTCAAACTTTGCAATATAATTAGTAAGCAAGCAGAAATGAAATTCAAATTTCCAAATACAAACGTATAAATGATAGATAAAGAGATTAGAAAGTTTTGTCGTTATACTGCTGTAATCCTAAAACTGCACTCGAAACTTTCTAATTTCTGAACACTGTTTTACATACAAATTCGCCTCATTACTAAAATAGGAAATGCATTTACTCAAAATATTTGAGTCCTAAGTTTTGTTAATTACATAAAATACATATCTTTTCGTACCCATTAATTACTGCAAGAGGACTTAGAAACAAGAGAGCAAATTCATAAATTAACTGCCACTGAAAACTTTGTATAATTAAAGTCAAACTGTTTTCTAATGTAACGTGCAAATCGATAAAACAATTTAAATAAATTTAATCGAATAAAATTCAGTTTTGAAATAAAATAAAACACGCAACATTAACGTTTATAAACTTGATAAAACCAGCAGCGAAAGGCTCATTAAATTTAAATTAATTACAAACTGCGTCCAGATTGGGAATTCGCCAACTGGGGTACTAATGTAGAATTTTCGAATTGGATTTGGAAACTTTAGTACTCGTTTAATCGCATTTATTAGAATTGGGTTTAACTAATTACACTCTTAAGCTTAAGCGAGTTTTAATCCGATTTAATTCCTTATTTTATGGTTTCATCTTTTGTTTTCTTAATTTTCAAAAAGTTGTACATATTTTGCAAAAAATTATTAATACATTTACAATAAGCTCGAAAGTTGTTTTAGAAACGATCGTTATGTCTGCTCGAATAATTTTATTGCGGCACAATTAAATTGGTACATGTTTGCCAATTTACCTAATATTCAATGTAGGTACTCACTCGCAGTTCACTAATTGTAATTACTGCTAATCCTGATTTAGTCCTCAAAGAAAACTCATATTTAACAGAATATCGTACACGTTTAAATCGCTTAAGTGCAAAAAGTTCTGCGGTTTTTTAAAAACCAATTTGTTTTTAATTACCAATAATTTACATGCAAACGCAATGTTGCTATTCCCTTTAGACCTACCGTGCATCCATACATCCTCGTCAACGTTCACGTAAAAAGTTTAATTCAGTTCCACAAAACTGAATTACGCTCGCGTAATTGCATGATCAGGTTCTGTTCCTGCGGGTTTTTTTACTAACCGAACCTGTGACAATCCCCCGACGAGGTTCAAAAACCCGAATTCTGTATATGAAGAAGTTTGCAATAAAATCCAGGATTCGTAAATTTTATTTCATTATCAAAAATTAACCTATATAATCAATAAATTAGTAATTTTATATATTCAAGAAAGGCCATACAGTTGAAGAATTCGAAGGTGCCGGCCGCTAGGTAGAATTACTGTTAACTTCTATTTGCACATAATTAAATAGTTTTGGCTCACTAAATTTTACTTCGAATATTCAATAATCGTTTTAAATTTCATTAAGCCAAATACTCCGAAAACAATTTATTTTAGATGCTGCAAATGAAATTGTTCCATGCCCACAAGAAAGCTCAATCCGTTATCCGTTTTTGCTTGGTTAATGTAAAACACAATTAGGTAAATAAACCAACCTTCACAAAGCATTAAGTTTTAATTACAACGCACTATTCATCATTTCGTATTTTGAACATTTTGAAAAAATGTTTGAAAAAGTTGTCAGCTTCTGTGTGCAGTAGATTTATGTAGCCATTCAGTGGACTGTTACAATCTATTCAAAGGAGTAGTAATTTGTACAAACACATTACCTGTACCATTAAATGTAACAGACAAACTTACCAGCATAGCTCTTTTGTAAGCAAAACATAAAACACAAGAATGGTTTTGTTGAAAATCCGGCCTTGCACATTTTGCAGGAAAACAGTAAAGAGTAGGTCGTAACTTAGTACAAGGATTTAGTTGTTGGTCGCGAACATAAATTTTTCTTCCAATACCCGCGGTATCAGAAAAGCTCTTTAAGATAAAGATCGCAAAATGTTGGCACGAAAAGCAAGGATGTAAGATTAACTACCTGAATGTTATAGAAGCACTCTTTCGACAAGAAAACTTTCTTGCTTAAGCATTTTACTCTTAAAAGAAAATAAAACCAAATTCTATTATCCAAGTAATTTAAAAAAAAACTTATATTAAGTGTTGCAACTAAAGAAAACTTTAACGCCAATTAATTTAGCTAAAATTGCTCATGAAAATTCAATTTATTGTTCTTCAGTACGAAAATTAGAAAACTTTTTTTCATAAAATTAGCAGAAAATGTTTGCTCAATTTTATGTCCTGGAATTTAAAAATATTTAAATTTTTATAGCTCGGAGCAGTAGCATACTCGAAAACGTAAGCGACTGGAACTAAAGTGGACCGGGTTAGATTTCCACTTACGCTTGCTAGGGGTAAACAAATTCGATTAAAAGAAAAATTATATTTAGATATATTTTGATAGTAACAACAAAAGCAGCTTAATTGGCTTCGGAACTGTTAACTTAGTTATTTTCATTTTTAATTTTCAAAAATTTGCACCAACTTTTGTTATTGAATCTGTCATTTAGGGTGAATGGTTTAACAATTAATAATCAAAAATCTAATTTAAATATATTTTTAGATGATTATTGATTTCATTAAAAAATTTTTTTATTGGATTGTGGTGTTCTTAATCCAATCCATGATTAAATCATTTATAACAATGCAAATATGTTTATAATTTAATTTAACGCTTCCTCTGGTTCCAAATTATAAAAACCATCTTAAGACTGATTACTATTTATTGAAACCGATGTGATTATTATGCAATGAAGTTGGGCGAAGTGCAGATGAATTTACCATTTTAGGTGAAATTTATTCACCGCATTATGGACTTAATTTATTTTTCATCTCAGGATAAAATCACCCCAAATAATAGTAAACATATCATAATTTATAAATTTAAATAAAGCAAATAAAATAGAATTAAATTTTTTCAAATGGGCTACCTCAGAATTGCGGAAGTGCTAATAAGGAGATAAGAAGAGGGTAAGGGCTCATAATGTAGTCATTGAGAAAGGGGAAAAGAATTTAACGTAAAAAATAATTTGTAACCTTGAATTAATATTTTTATTTATTCGGTCAAAAAATCAGACAAAGGTTTTTAATATTTACAACTCACCTTTTCGTTAATAAGTCCCTGCGGTTTTTAATATTTAATTATAAGTATTGTTTTGCAATATCGGGGCATCCTGTGTGTGATGTTGCACTGAATTACTTTTCATTAAATCCGCTGCATCTTTTTCTGACGCAAAAGCACATTTGGTTATGAATCTGCACTACCATGATCCTTTGTATTTCTCTACAAAAAGTTTCGAGTTTTGTTTCCTTCATACATATTTGGTGTTTAATTAAATTAAAACTATCTCTCTTAATTTATAAAATGAAACACTTTGAAAGTGATGAATTATTTAGGTGGAAATTTTTACAAAGCGATTTTGTTGTTTTAGTGGTAAACTTAAACATGTTGGTCCCTCAGACTACCACTCTAATTAGAAACATATCACTTTTGACACATTCTCACTAACGAAGAGAAGTAAAATGAAAGGCGGTTTTACTTTGAACTTACGTCTCGTTTTAATAAACACGTATTGGATGAACAATGTTGTGTAAATCTTAAACAAAAATAGTGAAAATAAATTGTGCTTGTCTAAGGTTTGCACGTAAAGGTATAAGCTAATTAATCTTTCATGTCCAATTCGCCACCCAAGTATCGATAAGTCGTCGATTTTGATTAAGAAATACATAATTAATGACTTGTTAAATGCTTGACCAATCCCCAGAAGATATGTCTTGTAAATAGGGAAAACCAGTTTCGAACAGGCAATGAAGATGCATGGCAAACAAGTGGCATAAATTTATTGCTAATTGAAAGAAAAACAAAAGCGAATGTGCTTTCGTTCCAATTTGGCTCCCAGAACAGTTTAAATCTTAATTGAGGTGATCGATCGAACGAAACTTTCGTTAGACCGTTCACCTAAATTAAACGTTAATAAAAATCACTTCAATGGGTATTATCGTTTATATTGAACATACAACTGATAATGCAATTCGGTCTTCTTGAGGAATAACTTGATACAACTGGGTTAATTGAATATTCAATGCAAGGTTGATGAACCGACTTAATTGACAATCAAGTTAATAATCAAATACATTAAGAAGCTTACCAAGTAATACGACTACCTTCCCTGTCAATACCTTGCATGACTTCATTGTAAAAGTCTACATAAAACATTAACGATCTTTAGAAAATTAAGCTTTTGAAAAAGTTGTATCGCATGCACATGGTAAAGTACAAAGAATTGCATGTGCCTACCTATAGCACAACTAAATTAAAATATCAGCCTTTCCGTCTAACAACTTAATTCAATCTTCTGTCTTAATTGTAATTATTCAATCTGAAGTTGGTAGTATTGTTTCTTAGAGAAATCGAATAAATTTACTGAATTAAATTAACATTGCAATTGAAACTTCCCCTTTATAACGTTGCAAAGCAAATTTTAAATCCAATCAAGTCAATTCAATCAAACACATCTTATCTGCTACATGTTGGATAATTAGCTGGAGAAGATATTCTCGCTTTTATCTAATACTCAATTCTGTGATTGAGAAACATTGTTTTTAAAATAAAAAAGATAATTCAAATAAAAACACTAAAAGTGAAAAGAAAAATGTATTATTCATGCTGTCGCCGAAATACTTATTTACTTTTCAACATAATCTTCCCCCTTTTGCAAGTAAGTAAGCCACCTAAGCAATATAAGAAGAAAAATAGAAGGTATCAAATTTTAAAACAATGGGATGTTATTTTATCAAATTAATTACAAAACTTTCACTGCAACCCTAATTTTAGCTCACATGGCGAGAAAAAAGCTGTAAATTTTCCGGCAAGCTTTGTTTATTTTATTTGTTTTTCGATTTTCTCTCGTTTGCCACAGTTAGGTGTTGGGCAAATTTTTCCTTTCGATCCCAGTGGTTTTTCAATTACTAAAGCCTTGGCAACTCCCCTTCACTGCTACCAGAAATTTAAGTTTCGAATGGTATCGCATTTCATTATACGTCGTTTGCTTTGTTTGCTAATCCACCTCTTTCGAACCTGCATCGAACAAATTAAAGATTGATTTTGACTTGAAATTGTAAGTAGCTGGAGGTTCGAGTATTTACAGGCAGCAGCTTAGCATTCCCGTTTACACATTTTTTTATGAAGTGACTTGAACAAATCAAAGTGATACTTGAACAATCCGACATCTAAATTGTCTTATTTCATAAGCAACTTATTCATTTCTTATTATTTTATTTTTTAATCTCGCAAACTCTTGGGTTTGATTTCAGTTTTTAAATTAAACAAAACGTAATTAAAAATTGCTCGACTACTTCGAGTTTTTGAACGGCCATGGATCCTATGAGAATAAAAACTCAGGAACTTGATTGTTATTAACAAAGAACTCAATACGTCTTATAAATAACTGAAAGTAAAATGTATATTATTATAGTAATAAAAGTATTATTAAAGCGGGTATATGGGTATATACTACAGCATTATTATGCTTCAAATTTTACGAGCTACTTAGATTACGCAAACATTACCAGGTTGCGTACTCACTAACGATATAATATTATATTGAATGAACTGAAGCATAATCAAATTTTCTAGACACAAAAGGACTAAGAAGCATTCCTTATTAACCACGATTGAATTGTACACTGAGGAAAATGACTTTCCTCGACCAGCAAACACGATGTTTGTGCAAAAATTGTTTGCATTTGTTGTGAAGAATAATAAAGTTACTGATTTGATTCTTTTTGTTTTTCTTACATGTAATTTAAATTTTTTTAAAGTCTGTGTACTATAGTGGATATATTATATTATTATAAAAAAAAGTTTACATTATATTTTGTTCTTTATTTTAATAACAACTTAGTTTTTAATAACTTCTAACTCGTACATGTATTTGAACAAAACAGTACAAATTGTAAGAAAAATCAATGCTATACCATATTTTATTCGATTTTATAAATCATAATTAATCCTCTTTCAAGACCCTTTCAGTTATACAGAAAAAAAACTTTGATTCCACAGTGATTTAAACATTAGTTGAAATCTACAATAATAGGTGGTTTAGAACCCGGCCCGGTAGGGGAAGTATTAGATTCAGCATAGCAACCCTAATAGATTAAATCAAATTATAACTATAAATTATGTTCCATATTTATTTGCAAGCGACCGGGAGGTCTGGGGTCTATACCTCCCAGTATTAACAACAAAATATTTTCTAAAGAAAATATGACTCCAGACTCCGCGAATTTACACCTACGTTTTGTAGTTCTAAATGTCGGTTTGTTAACTTTCAGTAGGACTGAATTTTAAACAATTTATGTAACCAGGTTTAGAAGAACTTATGCCCGTTTTATTCATCTTGAGATATCTATCGGAAGTAACCAATCAGATAATGGAAATCCAAATTCAAAAGTAAGAAATCAAAAATGTGACTGACTACTTTAATTAATTTCGTTTTTCCTTAAAAATTTTTTTCCTGAACCAAATAGACTAAATAATTTATAGATGAAAACCCCTTATTGTAGACTCATCTGTTTCAAATATATTTGCGTACTGTTCAATGCGATAGAAGTAACATAGCATAATATTAACTTGTAGATAATCATGTTTTCCCAAGAGACGTCGAGAAGCTATTTATGACTTTGAAAAGTACACAAACCTTTCTATCCTTCTTTTATCCCTTAAAAAATAAATAAAACTATTTTTATTTAGCAATATTAATTATTAATTTTAGGAAAATATTAGGAAGATTACGAATTTTTTTGAAGTCTTTCGTGAAAACGACGTGTTGAATTCCAACACCTTCGCAAATAGGTTTAATTAAAATAGGATCGCATTTTGAAAATCCTCGAGCGTTTGTATCTGCTATTGCTCCTTTCAAAATGAATAATGACCTTGATTGTCTTGCTTACTCAAGTTAATAGAGTTGTTAAGCCGAAATTACAAGTTTACTTGTAAAAAGCCGCAAGATTAATGTCAAGTCATGCCTCTATACACATGTATTATAAATATATTACACCACATATGCTATAATACTTCTTGCTTGTTGGAAGCAAATAAAAACAGCAAAAGAAATAAATAAATAATAAGTTTGGTTTTATTTAAAAAAAATATTCAAGTACTATATTGTGGAACTCGACGCGTGAATACATAAGAAAATTGAAAAGCACAAGATTTATCGTTTCGCCAAAAAGTTCAACATAAATCTTGCTCAGGTAAGTCGTGAAAATATTGCCAGCAGATTTATAGCTTTCTAATGGACAGTCGATGTATATTTCGTGCTAAAAGCTCCCCGAGGTTACCATCAAGCTTTCTAGTATTTGAAAGCAGTTTAAAATTTCATACAAAAATGACGAATATGTGGAGACGAAATAAGAATACCAAATTGTTTTCCTAAAACAAAGTCTCTAAAGAGCTTAAATCTGGGAGCTTTTATAATACTTTCGTTGTATCGGCGCAACGCCAGATATTTTTGTTGGCATACATACAAACAACATTTTTTTACCAATATATTGGATTTTGTTGGGTTTATATTATATTGTGTCAGTACTAATCACTTAATTATTTTAACGTCAGCTTTGAGCACCAAACTTATTCACCAAAAAAATATTCCAAAATTTGATGGCTCCAATAAACGTACGCGCATTGAATGTAAATAACCTGTTCGTAAACGCTTTGAAAGCACTTGTAACAATTTGCATGTAAATGAAACATTAAAAAAATGTAGTTTACGTTTTTATAATTTTATAGAAAATTAACAGCATTTTACTTGCAGAACAAAAATTTAGAATTACATCTCGGGCTAGACTATCATGGATTAGTACACAAACTAAATAAAAACGCCCCTGGTTAGTCTAACATGCGGCCTTCATAATTAAGGTAACAAATGTTTAAACGAAATAATGGAATTTGCGAACCTTAACATGTGCTAATCTCGTTACTGTTGTAAGGGTATTGTGCGTTACAATAAAATAAGTCATTCCGGAATTACACGCATGAGGAAAATCACAACTACGTGAGAACATATAGATGGTCGTCATTCTATTTAGTTAATTTAGTTTGTAGATTACTACATTGTTAACATTTCTAAAATTTTGATTATGAGTAGGTATGTATGCAATATTAAATTACTTCACCAAATTTTGATGATGTTCTAAGGATAATTAAACAAAATATGTCAGCCTCCATTCTTCGGAGACATAGTTTCCTAAATTATTTACGTATAATTAACAAAACTTAAAATTTGTAAAATAGTTCGTCTACCTAGGGCTACTCTACATATTATACGAAACAATTTCAATAACGATGCGAAGTATCGATTGAAATGGTTCTAGCGGTGCGATTTACGTTGGACAGAGCGGCAGACCCCAAAGGATTGTAATGATTTATAGTTATGAAGGCCTACTGCGCTTCACTAATTCCCACTAGATATGGTCAAATAACCAGACCTTGTTTTAGCTCCGTAAATTACACGAAAGGATAGTTCGTCCTCTACCGCATTTCCGTCTTATTACAAGTTTTCAGTTAAACATGTTGGTAGCATGTAGAGGTTTTCTACACTTGATCCTGGTAAAATTACTATCATGCAATTCTAATCTCAATTCCGCTTTCTTGCAGTTTGTGTTTCAATTCTCGGCATCTTCCAAATCATTCCACTGCAGTTAACAGTAAGGTCACTAAATGCTGGTTGGTAATTTGATTGAGAAACATTGTATAATAACTATGGTATTTTATTTTGTCACCGCAAAAGTGTTGTTCACGGCTCTAGTTTAATTTTTAACTTGGTCATTTCTGATATTAAAAGGAATGTTCGGCGACGACCTATGTACATCCTTGCTGACTATTTCAGATGAACATTCTGGAACTAGGTAACGTTCAAATAAAACAATTTGTTTTTGTAGTAGACATTTAAGTTTTTTGTTAAAAAAGCATTCACAAACTCTACATTAGGTTTCGGTTCATATCTTTTCATGACAGGAGTGAAAGGAATGGTTGATATAATTCAGTCACCGGCACAATTAAAATTTAATAATAATTATATTAGATAAACTGAAATAATATTGGTAGAATTTTAAAAAGTAGACTAATTAAACCAGTTGCACCCTATACACTTAAAATTTAAGCGTTTTCTAAATCGCCAAGTGCTACTTATTATAGCCCATTAAATTTGCTATCAGAAAAAATGCGGAATTTTCTTTTTCTAATCATGTTTCAAAAAGTCTTACTTTGTGATATTCAAAAGTGTGCGGAAAAGTAGTACTTTGCAACACACTTTTGAATATAACAAAGTAAAAATAACCAACCATTGATTGGTTGGTACCAACCGTCAAATTTAAATTTTAAGTATCTATTTTCACAAAGTATATTTTTGTAAATTGAGTAAATATTTAGTAAATTCATTTTAATTTAGGTATAAAAAATATGTTATTAGTTCTTTTTGGAACATAATTAGAAAAAATATTGTTCGATACTCGTGGAAAACTATCTTTATCCATTCTCGGCTTCGGTTTACGATCTCGGCCAAAGGCCTCCATCGTAAAACTTCGCCTTGAATGGAAAAATGTTAGTTTTCTTACCTTGTATCGAAAATATCTATTCTACAATATTTCCTTTGAAAGATTCAAAGGTATTTAAAAATCACAAGGAAAACTGAAGGGTTTTTAAGAATTTATTTATAAATAAATGTAGGTAACATTATTTAATTATTTAATTTAATCCAAAACATGAAAATCTTAAACAGTAAATGGATAGAAGTTATCTCGTAGATAATTTTTTGAAAAATTATTTAATAACATACAGGGCAACAAACCAAAAATTTTTTTCTGCGGTCTTAGGTTTTGCAGTGAATTTGGATACACTAATGTAATAATGTACTCGGCACATAGTTATTTTGCTCCAATTGACTCTAGTTGTCATGTTAAGGGGGGGGGGGTAAAGTTAATTTTAAGCAAAATCAGCATATTTCGATAATTTTTTTTGACGAAACTAATAATATATATTTATTGCTATAATTACTACATAATAAAGTGACATCTGAAGAATATTCTCTGAAATTTTTATTAATTTTTATGAAGAAATGAGCCATTGACAGCGAATCTCCGCGGACATTTCAAAAAGAAATTTTCATTTTCAACTGGAGTCAATTTGACAAATCTAAAATTTTTTTGAATTCAGGTGACCATAATTACCCAAAATTGACTTATAAACCCCACACCTCAAAATCACTGTTCCTACTATGTAGTCTTTGAATATTTTAGTTTCATTTCCCTGTGACCATAATTACCCAAAATTGACTTATAAACCCCACACCTCAAAATTACTGTTCCCACTATGTAATCTTTGAATATTTTAGCTTCATTTCATTTTCAATATAAAAGGATTTTAATATTTTAAACAGAGTGATTTATTTATATTTTATTAATTGTAATGTTTCTGCATGTTTTACAATTCATATTTGTGACTTCGTTGAATGTGACCATTTTACTACCACCAATTCCCACCTTCTCATTTTGCTTAATGTCAAACAGCACTACATCTTTGCTTGTTTTCGTCCTGAAGATGGAATAATATATGTTCCGAAACGTCGATTGACTGGCTATACTTGTTTGATTTTGCTTCCCACTAAACCTGAAATCATTGTTTCAATATAAAAGGATTGTCTTTATCTCAAAAACTGGAGTCAATTCGACAAATCTGAAAATTTTTTTGAATTCAGGAGACCATCATTACCCAAAATCGACTCATAAACCCCAGACCGCAGGATGACTGTTGCCCTGTGTAATCTACCCAAAAATTAATAGTTTCGGTGCTACAGATATTTGAAAGAGAAAGTTTAAATTTATTCTAAAGAACTACTTAAATAAATTTGGATCTTACGGGATCTCAGGTTGCACAATTTGGGCAATTGAGCTCCAAACAATTCAAATATATTGGAAATTTCCAAAATAAATGCCCGATCCCGGTTACGTTGTTATCTAAAAATTTGTATTTTGAACAATTTATTATTTTTGATTTGATTTTTGTTTTTGCAGAGCGAAATTTTGTTGTCGGCCTTATTTGGTTTGAAGAAAAACATGTATTAATTCTGTGGTCGGCACTTAAAAGGTCATAAGTACATAGGAAAACAATGTATACTTATGACCTTTTAAGTGCTGACCACAGAATTTAAATACGGATCAAAGCTTGGTCGGGCCGACTACACTGTGATCTAAAACCCAAGTTTGATCTTCGAGCTATGGGGCAGGCTACGGGAAACCACCCAATAAATTAATTAAATTAAATTCCTTAGGAAGTCATCTTGGCTTAAATAGTCATGGTGATAGACAATATCCGGAATAGATCAGCATCCGAAGAGAAACAGGTTATTTTCCAAAAATAATGAATAGAGAAAAGTCAAATTTGAAAGTACTGTAATACGATAAGAATAAAAGGTTTTGTGTATTTTTGGGTTCTAGTACATTTTGATCATTCTGCTCACAGACAATCTATTCTAAAAATAAATCTATTCTACCTAGAACTAGAATCTAGTTTGTTACTAAGTTAAAGACAAACACAAAATTAGTTTAAAAAATAGTAATTACACCAAAAATAACGACAAAATTATCTTATACTTTAAATTTTCAGAACCTAACGTATAATTTTAGTAACATTTCGGGAATAGTATCAAAATATCCAGTCACTGTATTTTGAAAGCAGTAGATTAATGTAAACGATAATAAAGTAAATACATTTTTTTGAGATTTTAAGTTATAAACAGATTATTAACCGTTGAAAAAAATTAAAAAATAAATGAGATAGAATTATTGACTTTGATTTAAATTTAAAGGGAAATAGCAATTAATACAAAATAAAAAAATGTTCATAAAAAATTAATGTTTGTGTAAATCTTAATCAGGTTATAAGAAAAAGTCATAGCAATATATATAGCAATCATATTATGTATATTAATAAAATTTTTAGCAAAGACAATCGTCCATAAATGGCACGTAAGTATAAGAAGCACTACTGATTTGTGACAATGAGGAAAAGTCAAAAAAGTTCTTAAAAATAAGTTATGTAAAAGACGGCCCCTAACCTATTGCTACTAGTTCGGGCTTGTGCTCCCTAGAAAATACTCATCTTAAACACAGCTTGACGGATCAAACTTAAAATTTTAAAAACATATAAAACACATTTGGGAACAAAATATTGTTCTTTTTATTCTTCTTACTCTTACATTAGAACCGGATCACGTTATTTCCAACTGTGACCAAGACGTCTACATTTGGCACTTATTCCTTCTATTAGGGTGCTAACTTGCCCATAAAATTCAAATATTAATATTGAGCTTTCTTAAATGCCTAGCAAAGCCGAGATTCGAACTTGGAACTTCACATACATACGTATCTATTTATGTACTGCTGACTTGTTGGAGTCTTTTTATCCTATATCCATTTTGAAAGTTTCACCAACAAAATAATAAAGTTAAGCAAAATAATTCGTATATTTTGTAGCTCGGATGTCTCGGACGCCGGAATAGCTCTTACATCTAAAATAGCATTAAAATCTCGTAAACTGTTTAGGTCGACCCCTATAAAATGTCCGTTTTAATTCAATCAGAAAATTATTATTTTATTGAGTCGGTCGTAATTTTTATATTTAAAATATCGTTGCTGCAGTAAATTTCGAATCGGGTTTAATTTGACCTACAATTATTTGATTTCGAGTGCCATCGGAATCCAAAAATCGTTATAAACTTTAACAATAAGCTTGTAATAAAAAGAAAAAACGAGATCTTAATTACAGTCGATACAATAGTTTATCAAGTTAACGGCCAGTTAGACTGTCAACGATAAACTCTTATAAATCTTCCACCCCAACACTTTACGAACAACGGCTATTAGCACCTCTATGGCATTTTCTTCGTACACTCGACGCGCTCTACTTGTTTTATTTTTCTTTGTTCAAACTGTAATTTTGGCAAGTTTTCTTCGTTATACTCATTATTTATCTTATTAATAAAAAGCAACCATAGATCTCCTTAATTTGACCTCTAATCATCGTTAAAGCGAAGAGAAAGCTTAAAAATAGCAATAAAAACGTTGTGGAATCCAAAATAAAGATCCTTCCTCAACCATATTTTAAGCACTCGAATAAGACATTATACCCCATCAGCAATAAAGTTTTTGATTTTTATAAAGGCAAACTCATAAATTTGTAATTAAAAATTAAATTAATAAAAATTGACCGTCGTCTAATATAGTACTGCCTCTTAAAATTATGCATAGGAATAAAGTTTCTACATCAAAAAAATTACACGCATAAGCCTTCAGGAAACGATGATAAATGGTCGTTTGAAGTAAATTAAAAAAAAAATTAAACCACCTTTGATATATACACATACATGGCATATTAGTTTGACTTGACTTTATAAAATAGAATTGTTTAAACATGGTTGATTAAAAACTTCCTTCCCTGCACATTGCATGCGATGCATAGTCACGAATCATGCGCTTGGCGTGCCCTATTTCACTCTTGTAAATTGGTGTCCCCTTTGTTTGGTCTAACATAACTAATTTTTTAAATATCAACTCTGCATGTCAGCGATTATAATCACATAATTTATTAAAAAATAAAATATGGTGCAAAAAGTTGAAGGAAGCTGCAAACGCTTTAAAAGAATGTAATGCTGGATTTTAAGCGGAAGAGTTTCTGGTATTTTGAAAGCTTTTAGGATTACGATTTTGGTTGCAGACGTTATGATTCTCAGTTCGTTATCGATTTAAACCACTTTTTGTATGCACTTAAACCCCACTGATTTTATAAAATGAGATGAAAGTTTTAAAGCCCATCATCTTCATCGGAAAATTACTTACCAAAAAGTGCGTCCAGGGAAATGAGCTTTTCCATAAATTCAGAAATAGAGCTTTGAAATCTGTTAACATAACAGTAAACTATCGTGTTACACGTACGTACAACATTTAATTATTATTGTTTAAACGTGTTATTATGGCAAGTTGACATTAACACGGTTTTATTTGAGCTGGTAATTGTAGGGTATATAGGAGAACAGTTTTGTTACTCTTTATGAGACATGAAATTAATATAGAAAAGTTATAAACAGAGTAACCGATTCGATTTTTCTATTTATATTATGCTGGTAGTATCTACTTTTCAGAATGTTTTCATTCATTTGAAATAATATTATATTAAACCGTCCACGTGGGTTTAAACACACATTAAAATATAAAGCTGCGTACTCATTGGGACACAACTTTTCTCATTCATTGAAATTGTTACGAATATGGAAAAAACAGCTTAACTTATTTTTTGAGTAATACATAATATATGATGGCCTCCCTTCCCGTCCAACATCCGAGATAAAATACACAAGAAATTAAAGCTTAATAAAACTTTTGTGTTACGGGATCTAACTGCTGGGAAACTTCGTTAAGCGTGGCCCGGCAGACGTCTGAATTCGCTGTAATTTGTGAAAAAATTTCCCGGACCAGTGGCAGTGGTTTTAATAATAATTAGTATCGTATACTATTAGTAATAGAATTTACTAAAAAAATAATATTTTAATTTTGTTTGGAATTATAACTATTCTTAATGCGGACAGATAAAAATTATTTGCGGACCGGTGATTGAGAATAGCTGCGCTGTACCACTGTTATAATATTTACAAGAAAATGCTAATACTCTAACTTAAGTACATTAAGCTTATAATGGCTTGCAGTACTCGTTAATAATTGGTGGGTCCCCAATGCGTGTGAAAATGCATAAATTATAGATAAATAAATTTATTATAGTTAGTGCGACATGCAGGTAATATGAAATACCCCAGTACCTTAACCCAGGGTCTCCAAACTACGGCCCGCGGGCCAAATCCGGCCTGCGAAAGCGGGCCTGACGTGCCTGGTATCCGGCACGGCCTTTAATATATTTTGATAAATCAAATCAAACAAACTTATCATACAAAATAACAATCAGATATTTTATTTACCGACTAAAGCTGATTGTCAAAACGCAACAAAAAGTAATCTTAATCTGAAGAGCTAGCTAGATCTTGGCCCTCGGGGTTTTGTGAAGCTATCAGTCTGGTCCTTAGGCTAAAAAGTTTTGAAACTTCTGCTTTAACCCGTCGTTGGTCGTATGGAATGCTCTCCGGGCGGAACAACTCCATATTATTAAAAAATTAAACCTGCCATTTGGGAAAATCCGTGAAAATATTATTATAATTTCTAATTTCACTCTTTCTTAGTCATTAGGAAAATGTATGTAGGTACACCAGATTTTCTCTTACGAAATTTTTTCAAGATTTCCAAGGATTTCCTCTTAGATTGTCTTAAGTACACCAAAAAAGTTAAAAGAGTAAAAAAATTGGCATTCCTAAGATTTCGTAGAATTTAATTAGATTTCTTCTTCGTTTTAATTAAGGTAAAAATTTCAATTTGAATTCAACGTAAATTGATCAACATAATATTCTAGTGTTTCGTTTTAAAAAGTATCAAGTTTTCTTTTTTTGAAAACTTGTATTTTTAAACATATTTTTCTTAATTTGTAGGTATATACCTACATAATTCAAAAATCGTCGATTTTGAACAATAAAAATTTAGAAACGAATTAATTTAAAAAAGTAATTTTTAAAAAATTACTAAACCAATTATACTAAATATTTAATAGATTTGGTTCTAAGACGCTTAGCTACGGGACATTTAGCTACGAGAAGCGGGACATTTAGCTACGGGACATTTCCCTTCCTGAAATTTCGCTACTAGGATATTTTTGGAAATATTTAATTAAGCATTTGTAATTGCAAAAAAACGGTATAATTCCGTAAATAACTTAAATATTTCTAAATCTAACGTATAATTATTATATAGTAACAATTTAGAAGACGTAACGAAATGACCGTAGCGATCACAAAATATCCTAGTAAATTTATTATTTTAGATCAGTATTTTGCATACCCCTGGACCAAAGTATGTCAAAATAATACCGATTTACACAAAATTGTGCTAACTCTATATTTTCTATAAATTTGTTAATAATAACAATTTACTGAAAAACGACTACTAACTAGGGGTAAAAGAGAGAGAAGAGTAGGAGCAGCATTATGCATTAGTTATTACTTATTACAATAGGTTCGTCTAGACGTGTACTAAATATCCAGTTGGTAACTTGAAATACAATAATTCCTTAATTACTAATGTCACTAACGATATAAGAGAATATTCAAATTTTGCTATTAGTATTAAATTTTGATTTCCTTGAGAATTTTGTAAAAATTCGTTTATAATAAAACGGCCAACTTTCCTAAGACTTGGGTAATTTTTAAGAGTTCAATAAGACTTAACTTTAAGGATTTTACCTAGCTTAGATTTTACAGTAAAAATGTTTTGTCTCCAATTTTGTTAGTTGACATCAAATCACTTCGATTCTTGAACTATTAATTTTTTTGATTTGGTAGTATTTATATTAAAACTTTGCGACTGAATTATTTCGTCTGGTTTTGTTGGACTTGACGAATGCCAGGATGAAAATAAATCGCATATTCAAAGACCTGCAGTGGGCGTGTGATCAAATGTATACGCACCTTTGTTCGGTTGAGTTCTAAACAAATACCTATTCAAATTTCAAAAGTTTGTTTTTAACACAAAAGTGTGAAATTGTTCTTGAAAGTCAAATTTGCATGTAAATTAAACATTTTTTGCTATTTCAAGCACTGGAACGAGATTCTTAAAGTAAAGGGTAGGCACTCAAAAAATTACGTAAGAAGTTCAAACTTAAACAATAACCACCCCTTTAGTAACTTTTAGGATAAATAAATAAAGAGAAAGTTTCTTCCAAATTGGCTTAATTTCTTGTTAAGTCTACTCTCGATAAGCCTTATTTTAAATAAAAACTCACACAACAAACTTTTTGCTTACAGTACTCGAGGATTAAATAAGTTAAAGAAAGGAATTTTTTTATTAAAATCCTGTATGTAATATAAGGCAAAAAATAATGTAGATATAAAATACGTGTACGAACATGTGTCAAACCTTTAACGCCGTGTGTGTATGATATATTAAACAAGCCGTAAATACAAGAGCAAGTTGCTGATAAAGGCCATACTCCATGACTTGACGCCATTAATCATATCCCATCTGACGAACAGGCAGTCCTTCCTTTTACATTTATAAAACGCAAGCTATATGCCTCACTGAAAGCTTTTAATAAACACTGAAAGGGCTAATATGTAGTGATGATACAAATTTAGGTGCAAAATTGTTTTATCGACTCTTATCTGTTTATTTATTTTTAGGTAATTTTCTTCCCAATTTGTAAACATTCGCTTTGTATTTTTCTCCAAAACCATACGGCCAAATCAAATTATCCTAATGGCTAAAAGTGGAAAAACTCAAACAAAGTTTCAATGATTAATTCTTTGAGCTTCTTGCATCCAAACTCAGCAAGTCTGCGCGAGCCCGGATGTATTATTTAGTTTTCTTACTGAAAACTTGGAGTCGAGAAAGCTAACTTGTAGCATCTATTAATTTTCAGTTAAAATTAATTGTAGTCTCTTTATTTAAGTTTGCAACTGCGGAAGTGTAAAACATCAATTATTTTTAACAACGAAGTACGGAAATATTTTAAACTTCATCTGTTGGATGTAAGTATCTCTATATTACTTTTGGAAGAAACGTTTCGGCGTAAGACATCAATTTGGTGTAAAAAAAAAGTTACCACGGCCATAGGATATCCCGCCGCAAGAAACCAAATGAGCCATTTCATCCAACAAGTTGCATCAAGAAACTTTTTTAATTGACCTAAAACTTCTCGGGGTTTGCAACATTTCGTCTTAACCCTCTAGCAGACGCGAAACAGCGTTTCGTCATTCAAACTATAAGATCTTGTAATTTTAAAATATCAATTTCACACTTACGCCAAATTAAAACCAAACCAAGGCGGTTGGTTATAATTAATTTTTGCTAACCACAAACTGCCAAACCTGTTTGAGCATAATAAAAATTAATCAAAAATTATTAAACTCTTTACACACAATAACTTTAAGAACAAGTGGTTATTTAGATTAATGATTTTTAGAAGCAAGATTTTTCTTTATAATCTTGGTGGCTAGTAAACATTACAATGATTAATTAAGATATTTTAAATCGAGCCAGTGTTAACTAATAATGCAATTTATCATCGGGGGAACCTACACAATAATTAAGCAACTTTCAATTTTAACTTTTTTAAATTCAAAAATAAAACACTTTTTTTATTTCATTTCGCTTCTAACTTTTTGAATTGACGGGTCGTGGTTCATTTTTTAGGCTTCAAAGTTAGACAATTTTTGATGAAACGGGAAAGTTTATATTACTCGAAATATTTAATATTTTGTGACAAAGGCATGTTTTTATGAGAAGTCTGTCATAATGAAAAATATGAATGTGAGCATTTCATATGCAGTAATACAGTGTTTCGCAAAATATACTCGCAGGTATGTTATAGTGTATCATCGTTGAAACGGAAAATATGTTGAAATCTACGAGGAGATTTTAAAATAAAAAGCTCAAAATTTATGGTCGAGGAACTAATATAATATGTACTTATTAAACTTTAACATTAAGAATAAAAGATTTTAGGAAGAAAACTTTTTAAATTTTCAATATTCTTTTAAATCTTAAAAAGTTTGTAATAATCAATTTTGTTCTTAGCTGGTCTTGCCGTTACATATTGACAATTTAATTGAAAATTATAGTTTTCCATTCCACATTCCACAATTTCCGTGCTACTAAGAAATTGAATTTCTTTTTCTAAAATAAATCTTAATCTTTCCTTTCGCAACTTTTGAAACGATTTTGGTGTACGGGGACAAAAAACTTTTATTCTATTTAATTTGCACAGAGCTTTAGGTTAAAACAACATATTATTTACATTTTTATGTTATTACTGTGTAAAATGTAAAAAATTATTCGATAAACTGCTTCTGACTGTGAAAAATTAAGTAGTCGTGCAGGAATGCAACTAAAAACTCATTTCTTTTTATTTACGCCTTTGGGTAATGTTAAATACCGTGGCGGTTCTTTGTATAACACATGAGAAATTTATCTCAATTTTATCTTGTATCATCTGATTCAGATGCTTTTTCATTCGTACATTGCTTATTCTTCTACTACATCTTTTGCTTCTTTTAAATGCAATGGTTTAAAACTTCTACCAGCTATACTCTCAAGCAAACTTAAAATAAATTCTTTTATATTATGACTTTAAATATAATATAAATTTTTTATTTTTTAAAACTTTCGTTTTATTGATTTCCTGTTGTCCTGCCACCTGTTGACGACAATTCTTTCTACTGAAATAAATCCCCCTCTTAAGTGTTTCATTGTAAATTAAGATTTTTCACTATCAAATACTGAACTGAATTCGATTTTATTAAAATTAAACTTTTAAATTCAAATATGAATATATAAGAAATAAATAAGAAGACGGTTACGATTTCATGTTTAAGTAATCAGATGAGAACCCTGGTCCGAACCCGAGTGAAGCAAGAACTTAACTCTGCTTTGAAAATCCTTTATAAGATAAAGTGATTAGCCAAATCCCATCCTGGGTTGTAGCATTACTGTGTGTATATAAATTGAGTTTGTTTGTCAAATTTGAAAGGGAGGGGTCTATGGTATAATTTTCTATTTTTCTTGCATGATTCCAGAGGAATTTATGTCATAAAATTATTAGATTATAATTGGTTAACAACAGAGTTTTGGTAATTTCGCTTGAAGTTTAATGATGTAAAAAGATTTTGTTTAAATTATTTAATTCGAAAAAGATAATGAAATAATTAGATTGGGTGATGCAATTAATAAAAATTATTTGAATAAGTTAAAAAAGAAAATTAGTTAGAAAATAAATTTAAAAGAAAACAAATCCTATCAGACCCCTACCTTGGTTTCAGAAGGATATTTGTGTGCTTGTTCTAAGTTTGATTTTAGTGTAACTTGAACTTTCACAGAACAATTACGTGCATGTATCGCAGAAGTAGACACGGGGTGGCTGGGGGTATGCAATTCCCCCAAGTTTTCGACTTATTGTATGGAAAATAATAAGTATTGTATAAGTATATAATAAGTAGGGGGCCATCATATAGGTACCAAGCTTACTTTTCCAAATAATTTTAAAAAACTTCATAATTGTTAATGCTCAAACGTTGGTAATGGAAGCTCATTGAGGTTCTAATCAAGGCGTTAATCAATTACATATACTTGTGTACAGTCATCCCAAGAATTCCCAGGAATTCTAAAACATTATTTAGAAGTTGTATTTTAAAAATCTTTGCGTACACAACATTTTTGATATAGGTATTAACCCTTCGAGTTTGGTACGAGTTTCATATTTACACCATTTCATACACCAAAATATTTTAATTTTGTCAAATTTTTCGGCGAAAGAAAATTTAAATTTGGGTAAATGATTATTGAAAAAAACGTGGACATTAAAATTTGTTTTTCTATTTATATTTATGCGACTTTTATTACACAAACAGGGAGCTATTAAATTAAGCTTTATTTATGTTGCAGCTCGTAGCGACAAACTTTAGCAGAACAAGAAATGTAATGACCGAAAGCTATAAAGCAATTTAATAAATTTATTTAGATCTTAACTGTAATCTCAAAAACGTTATATTTATTATAGAAAATCTTGTTTTATCAAGCTGGCACCGGTTACGTTTTCTTAACAAAACGTTTACCATTTATCACAAACAAAATATAATTACAGAGAAAACTCGCGCAGTGTATGAGGGAGAAAGGGGTTATTTTGGATACAATTAAAAATGAAGTAAGATTAAAGATAGTAGCTAAATTTACCCTTTTAATAAAATTTTATGCAAATGTGTATGCGCTCCTTGTGAATTTAATACACCTAAGGATTTGGTTGGTGTAACAAACACAAGCGATCTGCGGTTTGTTACCCTAGTAGTCCTGCTAGGTCCTTAAACCACGATAACCAACCCGACCACCGTATATCATTGTAAAATAAAGCGGATAAAGGATGCGGTTTGTATTGCTTGGTTTGGTATTATTATTTTTATAATGGGCCCAGCACAGCTCGTGACGTTGGCTTCCAAAATTAATTGCTGCTCTAATGCATAATGCAAAAAAAATTCAATGGCTTTGTGTATCGCTGATAGTTTCAATAAAGATCTTTCCGATGCTGCACAACTGACTGAAGGATAATTAATAACTCACCTGAAGCAACTTCACTGTTACTGTTGTAAACAAATTGCCATGTAATTATTTTTGAAGCTATAAGGAACGCGGTAGAAAATTGAGTTAATATTTTCTTGTAATTTTCACATTTAATTATCTTCGGGTAATTACGAACGTCTAAACATTATTACGAGTTTTAACGTAAGAAATGATAATGATGGGTGTGTAAAGTACAACGTCTTAAAGATTTAGTGCTTGAGAGGAACGATGCGATGGTTGGGGTAACGAAGAGTAGTTTCGGTGACATATGGTGATTGAAACTTGTGTTGGGTTCAAATTAATCTAGCGAACACGCATTAAGATTTCAGTAAATCTTGTAATTAACTCGAAAACCTTATTGTGAGGTATGCACTTGGTGTATTTTTTGATTTACAAAGCGCTGACACGAGTAAAATATTTCCAGGGTAAATTTAGATAAAACCCACAAGTTCGTGTAAAGGTACCTACACATTGCATGTAAATCACCGGTTATCCATTTCACGAGCTTAGAAGTCAACTTCAACCAGAACTTCGTCGTCTCGTAGGAGAGTGGAATTTCAAGTTTAACATGATGGGACGACAGCTCTGTGACAAGACCGTGTGTAAGAACCTTTATACTACATACCTTATGAATATAATTTGCAAAAATTTTAAATATATTTTCAAAATACAAGTTTATAAGTGTTTATTCAAAATGTAAAACGAGATAAAGAGGAACGTTAAAATATAGCCTGGCATTACCATATTTGTAACTCTTTAGATAAGAGGACTACCGACATAAAATTGAATAGCATTAGAAAATGCAACAGTTATCTCGCAATTTATTTGCTTTTTGTTAGTTTGCAGTGCACTTTTTGTTACTAATACCGAATTAAACTCGTTAAATATTTTTACTGATATTTAAACTTTTAGTAGTCGAAGAGTGCTATGCTGCGTTTATTTTTACAATTCCAAATCAAATTGCATATAAAATGGTTCATTAAAATTAGTATATTCTCAGCAATTTACAATAATTTTAATTTATTTCTGCAAAGTAGTTTTCCGGGCGTTAACAGCGCAGGGTGGGGAAAATTTTTAATCGAAACGCCGCCGCACCGCTTCTTGTTCCTTAGAAAATAAAATTTAAAAAATTAGAAGATCAAAGTTTGATCGTCGATATTCGTAATGGTACATATTAATCAATTCCATTAGTCGTTAATACTATTGGAAAAAGTTCGATTTTCAATTTGGACTGGTAAACATATCAAGTGGTAAAATTTATTATCGGGCATTCTTTTGAGGATGCAGCAAAACAACAAAGAGCTCAGGAATTTCTATCAAAGAAATTCTTTGCAATAATGCAGGTGTAACAGTGAAAATATTTTGTTTGTTCAACCGCTTATATATTTTTTATTCATTTTTATTGGATTTTCACTTCGATATGAGAATAATTCCCAACCGCGTTTTATTATATCTCTTTTTTTATGTAACTAACTATTTTTATTTTTAATTGGTAGTTTTTGAACAAACCTTTACCTTTCAAATACAAGACGAAAGAAGACTACTTCTTTTATCATCAAAGAGATACTGTCGTAGTCTTCAAAAGCTATTTCTTATCAAAGAAAATATTATATTTATTTACTGAAGTTTAAAAAACTTTGTTGTATAAAATAACAACGTTTTTAAATAATTTTATGTGGATAAGTTTTTTCTATAATATGATCGAACGAACTTGGGAGAAGAAAATGTATGCAAAATAGGATGTAATTTTTAAAGATTAGTTTTGTAGACTTAAATCTTTGTCAAATTAACGTCTGACACTTTGTTAATCCTCTAAATGTACAAGATGAACTTGAAAATATTACTTAGTTTTTAAATTGCATTCCTGAGATACTCCAAGTTAAAATCGACGTAGATGTATTTTCATGTAAAACATGGCATAGAATAATTAACATTTAGAACGTCGGCTGCTAAATTATTGTTGTATTCAAAAGACTATTGTGCGTGCATAACAAATATACTGTACTAACAAATAGAACGGCTTAAGTTATAAATTTTAAGTACAATGAACTTGAAAACAATCCAGATAAGAAATCGAAACATTAACTTAAGATTGATGTGATATCTTAACATCCTAAGATGTTTTCATAATTTTAAAGGATTTAATGTAAATACATCTTGTAACTGGTTTATTAGGCGCTGTTTCTTTGATAAATCTTAACACCGCTTCACCTGAACAAGAACTCCTGGAGGGTCGACATTTTTATTTAAAATAGGTAGCCGGTAGGGACTCTCATCACGATCACATAATAAACCCCATATAGAGTGAATTATAATTGTCCGAAAACTTTAAAATTCAAATTTTTGAAAAGCAAAAATTTTAAAACTTTAAAAGTTCTAATCTAATCTTTAAATAATACAAAGGAGGGGGGTTATAATGTTATAAATCAAAATAAAAAAACTTGATAAAACAAAAGAGTGGTTAATTTTATTTTAAATAAAAACCTAAAAAAAACAAAATTTACCTTAAGTATTAATTATCTGGTCGTAATAATTAAGAATCATTAATTTGTTGTTGTCACAAACTATTAGCAGTCAATATCATTTCTTCTGTTAAACCAACAAAACGAACACTGCTAATAATTAATATTTGTAGCTTGGATCAAAAATGTCATATCTGTAATGGTTACTGCCATAATCGATATCAAGTGCGTTTGACCAATGGCCATTAAGACCCATAGGCCGATGACAAAAAACATCATAATCATTAGGCAGTCATAATTCAAAACTACCATTTGGACATTGTCTCTTTTTGATCCAAGCTCCAGATATAATTTATTAATTAAAGTTATGTCTAATCTAACTTGTATAACCTATTATATATTGACGTGTTTGTTTTTATAATTCGTAATTAAACTGGGTAGGTATTCGGCCAACCGCTTCGATTTTTTTAATTGATTTTTCTAAATATAAATTTGCTTTCATTCAAATTAATACTGTGTACTGAACTAATTTTGGGAGACATAAAGGTTAAGTTAGAATTATGTTGTGTTATTTGGTGCTAACTTAAGTTTAAATTCAGTGAAGTTAAGATTAGCTTAAGCTAAGGTAATTCATTTTATGTTGTTTAATTTTACGGGGCCTGTAAGGAAACAACTTAGTTATTTTAAAAGCATTTTGACATTGAATTAAGATTTTTGTGTGAGTTTATTAAGTATAATTTTTAAAAAAAGTATTTAATTTGACTCCCGGTACACTACTTGGCAACAAATAATGCTGCAACTAACCGCACACACTCCTTAATCCAATTTTTGAGACCAAACACAAAAAACCGTCTGTTGATTAGTAGACTATTTCAAAAAACGATTTAGAATAAAAAAACTAATTTTAAAAAGCATAATTGTAATCGAAAAGATTGAGAATTCTTCAACGTTATCAAAGTTTTTATAAACATAATTTGATGTCAGGAAAAAGTCATCATGAAGTTCAAAAGAAATTCCATCTAACATATTTTTCTGGTAGTTTCAAATTAAAAATAAAAATAGAAATAAAGTGCAAATAGCACTATCGAACGTGGCTTAAAAATTGTAGAATGTACAACAGTCTGTTATAAAAAAAAAAATCATTAAACAAATATTTTAAAAATTAAAATAAGCTTAAACTAAGCTTCTAATAATTTTTAACAAAACTCTGTCTTAAATGAAAAAATAAAATACTTAAATTTTTTTATATCGTTATGTTTCAGCAAGTTATAGGTATTTGTAAAATTAATTTGAGATAAAAATTTTTAAAAATTTAGTTAAGCCTCTTTTAAAAGATACTTAAAAGTAAAAAATAATCAACAAAATAATAAAATACCAAATGTTTCCACCGTTGAAATCCCGATATTCCTGATTATATTTCTATTAGCTCGTTAGTACTATTGTACTAACAAATCTTTTCTATTGGTTAGTTAAATTTAGCAGATCATTAAAAGTTTTATAAAACCGACCGCAATAAGCCATGTTCTTTTTAAGTTATTTGGAAAGAAACATATTTACCATAATATCTAAAAGTTATCAAATCTTCTAATGCAGGGATATATGTATGATACTAATTTAATAATAAAATAATGTAATTAAACCTGTGCCTTCTATTTTGATTATTGCTACAGGACATGCAGGACAAAAAAATAGAGATCGGATTTTTCACAATATTTTTCGATGGATTAATATTCGATGGATGAAATATTTTAAATTTTATAGATGCATGCAACTTGCTCGGAGCTAGAAATAAAAATGTGCATAGTGAATCGCAATTTTATATACGCGCCGAGAGTAAATTATTCAAAATATGTAGAAAATTTAACCGAAGATCCTTCCTAAACAAACAAAAATTTGAAACATACCAACCATACATACATAAAAAAACGTAATTAAACTTGCCTGGATAACTAATCCATATATGGCGATGTTGAAAATATGGTTTACCTGTAACAAAACGTAAAAATGTAAATTAATATTTGAATAAGAAAGTGTAACAATTAGAACTTTTTTTTTAAATTTATAATGCAAGCATTTGGTATATAAAATCAGGTAGAAAAGTTTAAGACAAATTTTTGCCTGATATAAATTTTAAATTTCCATTTTTGCTTAAGAACACGAGAATAATTAACACTTCTCTTCAACGACGAAACTTTTTAGTAAGTTAGAAATTAGTTTTGAAAGGAAGAAAGAAATTCTGCAGATCTTTGCAATTTAAATGGCGAGACTAATAAAATAATAAAAGCACAGGCGTGTATTTTGGTTCTGATTGAATAATTCAATGCGCGGTGAAGCACGCGCCAGCGTTATTTGAGTTTTAACACATTTAAACCACCCTCGTGTAAGTTGCTTGTAAAAGTTAAACGTACTTACATTTCTGCAAACTGCTCTCATAATTGCCTTCTCCACTATTTCATTACATATGAATTTTATTTCAAACTCAAACACCGCCATAGTTATACTCGACTTGATGGTAATTGAAGCAAATTTTTTCGAGTGTTCAACAAGTCGATGCTAAATTTTAAACTTTATGCTGCATTCGATACACTTTTCTTTGTAAGAGGTTGACAAACATGTTCAAAAATCCCTAGAGTGGATTCTATTGCAAATAGGCCATTGGCGAAAGCTTTACAAAGGAGTTTTCTTAGCGTATTTTAAAATTGTACCAACTCAAATACAAAAATCAGTCATTTGTAAGACTATTCGCTTTCCTATTGATTCAAAAAGTTTAAACAAACTTGAACAATTTTTGCTCTGGATTTACGTAAACTATTACAGATTATCGTTTTGGCCTTTGTACCGCAATAAGTCGAGTTGTAAAAATTATATTAAAACGATTTAATTAAATAAATTTTCGCGTTTATGGTAAAATCGTGTGCGATGCTGACGGAATGCGAATACACATATATCATACGGCTGCATTTGTGCTTTTTTCGAAACTGTAATAATAAATTATGTTTAAATAAATATTTGTACGATGAGAGCTTTTATCAAATTAATTGGATTATTTTATCTCGGGGGCACCGTATTTAAATCATCTCCTACTTTTTTATTTGTTTTATCGACCCTCAGTTAAACAGTGTCATTAATCTGGCACTAATATCTACCGGATGACATTTCCAAATAAATGACCTAAGGGAAAAATGATTTTTCCTAACGTATGATGGGTAAAGGTCAATTTTCATGCAAATCCTTGCTGTCAAGACCTCTATTTGTCCTAAGACCAGGCTTATGCGGACGTTCACAAGAGTTTTATCTTATTTTACGCCCCGTCGACTGCAGTGCCGCTCTTAGAGTGCATATTAATCAATACCGATGAAGACGGAACCGTAGATATCGCGGCGAAAAGTTGAATCGTAAGTTATGATTTATTGTTGATGCATCCTGGGGTGCACCTTTTCAATTTTAATCCAATTCGAATAATTCATTTGCTTAATTTTGCGTTAATAAGTGACAAATTTATTTTGGTTTTTACCTATAAGCCGATGGAAAACGTAATTTAATACTTCGAGTGTTGTGGGTATACGTAAATAGAAAATTTATCCAATTAGTAAACTTAAAGCTGTCATAATCAGCACTTTATCAAATTATGTTTTTCGGAAAAACGTAAACCTCGAAATCCCATTTACGTAAATTATTAATTTACGAGTTTAACTTTATGCAAAAATGTACTTACTGTGTGAATTCTGTGACGTAATAAACATGCAAAACATCAATTCTGCATTAGAACATCCATCATATCTAAATGGCTCTCGCATAATACATTTTCTATTATGACCTCTTTTATTTTTTAAATAACACCCTGCAATTTTTATTGCTGCGATATACTGCTAATAACCATGGGTAAGTATCATCATAAAAGTAAGGGGTTATTGGAACTTGCACAAAATTATCTCCAATTCTATGGAATATTCATATGTAACAAATTCGTGGATTTAAAACTTTTATTACCAATTATCAATAATTTTAGTACTTGCAATGCAATAATCGTTAATTCTCATTCCTTTGCCAACACTTCACATGGTTTTATTTTAATGAAGTTTGCAGTGAAAATCAATTTAGCTCTTAGGCGGTAATCTACAGGACCTGCAGTAGCTAATCTGGTGATATCAGTTACTATCGTTATAACCTATCGTTATAACTTTAGCACTACGTAGTTTATAAAACTAAGATTAAAATTAATTAAACATAGTTACCTACATAAAAAGTACATTTAAAGTAGGTACTTTAATAATTTAGTCAAGTGATTACAAAATTTTAACTAAACAGATTAAGAAATAAAGAGCTTTTTATCATAAATCCTTGTTTAAGAGACGGCCAAATTGCAGAACATGAAAAGGAATCTTTTGAGCATAAAATTATAAATATTAGTTCGTTTATTTTTTGTTTATTTACTTTTATTTATCCCTGCAGGGGAACTCATGACTCTCACTCACTGAAAATATCATTTCGACTGTCCGGACAATCCTTTAACCATAACCGTTAATTTTAAATAGCTACCTACTACGAATAGACATAACTCATAATTACATTAGTAAAGTTTGGTTTTCTTATTTGGATAAACATTTTTCGTTTCAGACAAACAAAACTATCAAGCAACAAAATATAAAACAAAGTCGATGACTTGAGCATCAGCAATAAAGTAATTTTAGCATACCACGCAGACCATCAGGCACACGTCTACATTTAAGTTTCGGTGTAACGATTGTTTGAAATTGCTAATAAATGTTTAATAGGTTGTGTAATAATAATTGTGCATTTTAAATTTATGTTTTCTTAAAATACTTCTCAGCACCTTTCAATATGCCAATGTTGCGTGTATCGAAGTCCACGTCAGCAAAAAAATTTGTTAGTTTGAATAAATCATTTACTGTTAGTAAAATTGTGAAAATACTGGAATGTTAATAACAATAAGAAAAAATTTCTTTTGAATGCCATGGATTGAAAACAAATCAAATTAGAAAAATTCCTCGAATATACATTTTCTTTTTAAGTATAGAATGATTATTGTTTCATATTGAAATTTTGAAGTATCAAAATTTAAATAACTTGATACTTTCTTTCTTCTTTTTACCAAAAAGCTAATCAACTTTTAGTGTGATATACGGTTCATGAATAAAACTTTTTCTATATGTATCTACTCAACTTTATTATTACATTTACAGTTTCACGTGCATGTTTCAACTTCATAACTTCTCAAGGTAAAAGAATTTAATTTTGTTGGTTATTTATAAAAATATTTATAAATGAACCTAATATTTATTCGCCACTTTTATTGCACTGGTGCTTACCTGGAAAGTTTATGATTTACATTATGAATCATTTACCCGGTTTATCTAGTTTAAGACGACGTTAATTCTACTACATTTTAACGTTTTATGCGCTTATTCAGACTGTATTTAAAGCTTGCAATTTTAATCCGTTATTGAGTTCATACAAATACTGAAGTACTGAAGTCTTCCGTACTCACATCACTGGGGGATATTTTTGTCACTATACTACCAGTAATTATAACATTCTAAAATTAAAATAAAATTAATTATTTTGGTTTTGTTTCATATTTTTGAAATATTATCTGGAACTAAATTAAATCATGAATTTCTAGATAGGTACAGGTAAACCGTTTGCAAAAATTGTATGGAATAAAATGAATTGACGTTGAAGTCAAACCAACTTGTAATAGTATTGTGTGCATTTTCCGTTATAGATCCATCCAGGATGGCAAACTGTTTTATCGAGAAAATGATGTTATTAATTTTAGCTGTAGGTAAATCCAGAAGATTGAATATTTCAGAGAAGCCACTATATTTATTATTCATTTTATTTTATTTTATTTAAATTTTATTTATTTATGTATTATTAAATTATTTACTGGAAGATTATTTTGTTTGTAAGGATTTAAACCTGATACACTGAAAAAAATGGTATATCATATTTATGAAAATTTATCATTTTTACACTGATGACAAAATACATCATATTGATGAAGAAATTCGTAAATACATTGATTTTGTTCATGAATACTATGAAATGATAAATTTTTCATCAATATGATAAACCATTTTTTTCAGTGTTTGCAATTAATTTTTCTGCATTACATTAAAGCAATCCATCGGTCGACCACTTAAATGCTGGATTGACAATATTGTTGTGAAAAATATTGATCATCAAGCTCAATATGGTAGAATTAAAAAATAAATTAATGAAAATCAATATAACAATGAAAATGACAAAATCCTTCATTTTTGCACAGCTGAACAAATTTGATCATATTGTTGTATACCTACCCATGTAGCAAAAATGATGGCGACATATTGGGCCAATATTGAAAATCAATATTCAAATGTGAACATTTTCCAGCCAATTCAAATGTGAACATTTTCTAGCCAATATTGGTGCTATATTGATTTCCTATAGATCGCAGAAATTGTTATTTTTTATAATTTTCAAAAACTTTCCGTTAAATTTCGAAAATTTAGACAAAAGATTTTCTTAATTTTTTTTTTAAAACAAATGCTTTTTTAATTTTATTTTTATAAATATTAATATTATATTATTTAAATATTAATATTTAATCAAATATTTAGCTGAAGATCGGAAAGTAATATTGGTTCAATTATTGGTTAAATTATCACTTAACAATATTGGCTCGATATTGCATCAAGCTACAGTCAATATTGGTCCAGTATTGATTTTCTATATACAGGGTGTCCCAGGATACATTTTACATAATTTCAGTGGCGATAGAAAACACTATTCTAAGAAAAATATTTAACAAAATTTTTTTTCTAAATTCAAACCTTCGAGAGTTGGGCCTCCTTAAAGCATGCTTTTTAATTTCCACCTTCACATGGCCATAGCTCAGAAAATATTGATTTTTCAGTAAAAATTATTAAATGCTTTTTTAAAAAGCGCGAAATAATCTACAAACTAGGTTTTATTTAATCTTTTATTGTCTAAATTCAACGGCTTTCGAGTTATGAAAAACAGTAAGTAAAAAAATGTAGAAAATTTTGAACTTTTTTTTTTCTTGGTTTTTTTTTTAAATCGCTGTATCTTCTAAACAAAACATTTTACAAAAAATCTGATACTCCATTCCGGATAGGAAATTTAACAGACTACAACTATTGTCTAGTAAAATTTTTTTTAAAACCAACCCATTTTACAAAAAATCAAAAAATAATAAAACAAGCAGCCACAAAACAAAAAATTAAATTCACAAAATTTTAATTTTTATTGAAAAATTTGTTTATTAATTAAGGTTAACCATTACATTATTTAAGTAATAATAGTAACAATAATGGACTGATAATAGCTGAAGATTGGCAGACAATATTGGCCTAATATTATGCTAAGCTATAGTACGCAATACTGAATATTACGCAATATTGAAAAACAATATTGAACCGATATTGGCTGAATCTTACAATATTGCACCAATTCAATATTGGCTCAATATTGCGCCAATATTGCGCCAACATTATGTGTACATGGGTTTAAATTTTTAGGACCAACAGCTTAATAATATGGTACCAACTGAGAATTGAATCGGTGACAACCAATCTGCAAATAATTTAGTTATCCCAGAATTTTGATTTTCACTCACATTTAATTGAAATATACATATATAATTTTTGCAACGTGCGTAGACTAGAGAGGATTAAAACAGATGATCAATAACTCTATAATGGTATGATTATTACTCTTGGATTATCGCAACTCTGTTCTGTTAAATTATTACAAAATTACAAATTCTGCAATATTAATAAGGTTTGAGTTTTCGGATATGGAAAATGTAGAGAAAATGTAACTTTAGAAATTCATACATATTTAACTTTTCCACTTTAAATGTAAGGCAGGAAAGTATAAAGAATCCTGTGTGAACGGAAGTTGAATACTATACGTTTCAGCGAACAATAATAAAAGATGGAATAAAACTATGTGCCAAACAACCCTTACATAGACGTCGGGGAACATTAAGTGGCCGGTAGGTGTGAACAACCATCGCATCACACCACCGACAATAAACCTCTCTAGGATCGCAGACAATCACGGTCTTTATGCCGTACTACACCACCCTAACCCTTCTGTCAGCTACAATCATCTCACTACAGCACTGACAGGTGTACTTATTTTAGAGAGTGTCTGCTATATTAAGTGGTATAAATGACAAAACACTTTCGAAATATAATGGTTGACATTAAAATTTCTGATGATATTATAATCGAATCCTTTAGTATGGAAATCCAAACCGAATAAACTTTCCGAAAGCTGCACTAAAATACAGAAGCAATTTTACTAAAAATATTGCCAAAATGCTAATTTAGTTTTCGGCGCAGATCTCACTTGTAATGTAGATTTGTCACAGAGAAACCAACTCACGGATTTCACCCGATAAGAACTTCAGTTGCTTATTCAGCCAGTCGTGAACGGCATTTTAACATCACATTAGAAACGAGAGCACTTCTTGCAATACCTCTTTAAGTGGGTTAAAATAATTCCAAAATTTTCCGACTATCCACTAAATGTAGCCATTAGTGCGGCGGCGTTCGTGTACATAACTGTGATTGTTTCTGTTTCTGAAATTTTTCAAATAAACTCCAATTAAAATATCATCTGTTGTTGACATAATAATTATTTCTATAATATGGAAATCAATTCTATTTATTTAAACCGGAACAAAACTAACCCAAACTCGTTTGGGCGTGAAATGTACAAATTTGAAATTTTGTATGAAACTGCCAATCGAGCACATTTTGAGTTAATTAAATCATAATTAAAGTTTACAACTACTCCAAATAGGAACAAATTTCCTACTAAATCACAGGTTTAAACAGTCAACTATGTAAACCAAACTATTTGCAAACCTAAAAGTACACATATTTTGGGCATCATTATTCTTGTCTAATGCAGATACCGTCATAAATTCCACATAAAACCACATAACAAACTTAACGTACTTTATGATCGAATACTCTTACATATTTTATAGTAGAACTGCAGCAGAAATTTGTGATACTTAAAATAAATTGTCGTAAAGATTAATGTTCAAAAATAGAATTATAACAAATTGTAGTTAAAACTTTCGAAATAAAAGTCCACAGTTTTTCAACCGTGCGATGAAGCTTTCAAGTTAAAATGTATTTTTTAACCAATTTTTATCCGTGAATAACGTGATAATACCTAACAGTTATCCTCAACTTGTCCAACTTCGTTTTGGCTGTCGTCTTGATAAATAAACTTATAGTTACAAGTGTTCCATTGAATAGAAGTGTAATTTATTAATGGTTTCTTGAAAATTTTCGAAAGCAAACCAAATTGTTTGAAACGGGTTTTCTTTTTCTTCCGGCGAATGGAAAATATAAATAAAGTTTCGTCTCCTACTGTTTGACAATTTACGTACTTCATGTGGAGCTGAAGTAACATTGTCACATAGCTTTCCAAGTTAAGTAACAAACTACTTGGGCATTCATTACACTAAACGAATAAGCAAACATGGTAAATTTTACAGTGATCTTAACTTAAGCGTATACAGTGTTCAACTTAATTAATTGTCAAGTCGTGTAAAGAGACGCCTTCGTCACCTTGACTTCAGACAACAGACAATCGAATGGAATGCAGAAGTGGGTTGCACCCCGATGTAAATTGAATCAAGCAATAAGTTTGGTTCAAGTGTCAGCATTATTTAGTAGTGAAAAGCTATAGCGAGCAAGCTGGTGTTGTCATATGACAACTTCCTGGCTTAAGTTAGATGTTGATAATGTCGACAAAAGGTGTACTACTTACTACAGAAAGGAGACCGTCAATCAGTCAAATCCTAAGGATACGTAACTCGCAAAATTATATATTAAATTAATTTTGTATCCTACACAATTTTTCAACTAATAACTATAATGTATTATATTATAATATACAAATTATTAAGATCAAAAGCGGGAAAAGTCAGGTAATTTTGACTTTTTTTAATTTAGTTTTCGATCTATAAAAGGCAGCATAGTGGCAAAGGTGTTTTTAAAGCTTTAAAAAAAGGTTTAATTTATACATTTTGTACTTGTCAGTACCAGAAGAAAGCAATGCCACGTGAAAAATCTTTGATTTTTTGTTCTTTGATCTTTGAAAATCAAATCCTTGACTTTTAAAAATGGCTCATGTTATGTTTTTCTTTACTATTATTATTTTTCACATCCCACCATTCCCCTTTTTTTCACTTGAAAGTTTTGGCTCAACGGAATTTTCTTATTTATGAAAAATAATTTATTGTTCAACAATTATTTAATATTTCCTTCATCATTATAGTCCTGTTTTCAAAGATGGCTATGACCAGAAAATTATCAGATACAAAACCAGCCTTGATTATTGATTTTCGGTAGGATTACAAAGGTTCTTCAGTACAATATTTATCTGTTAGATTTATCAAGAGCCAAAAAAAGTCGATTAAAATATTTTAACAAAAAAAGATGCAGCAGGTTTTAGCATTTGCTAAAAATCGTACGTTATTTATTCATAGCAATATATTTAACAGAAATGTAATCTCTTTATTTATAAGTCAGTTTTTACTATGTGTTAAACGTCTTCGACATCTAACTTCGAAGGGGAAGCAAAGTGTTTCGGTCATTTCTCAGGCCAGCATATAGGCGTTTGGTGAATGAAGGATGGTACTTCATGAGATTCAAACCTGTGATGCAAAGCTAAAATGAAAGTAAGCACTGTTACAATTAATAATACAAGTTTAACTTAACCAACTGCTACTATTGCTAACCATAAATTTTTATTTTTATTTTCATTTGGGAAAACTAGTTATTTGTTATACCAGGCATGCGGAAAATATTAATTCACGAACCACGAAGAGACTGCAGTCTTAAATTTTTCAGCGCCAACCTTTCAAGTAAAATCCTGCCTCTAGTAATCTACAGCAGTGTCGTGAGAATATGTTAAGGCAAAGAGAAAATGCAAGATTTTCGAGTTAATCAGATACTCAAATGAAGTACAAACTTCAAAAACTTAAATTAAAACTAATTATTAAGCTTATCTTAAAGTATTAATTTTTAAGTTTTTTATTTTTATTTTTATAATAAATATATTTTGACTTTGAGCAAAACCGTCAAGCTATTTTCAAAAGTAATATTAAATTAATTTTTTTAAGAGTTTATAAGTCTTCCTTCAGCTCCGTCGAAATTAACCAGGCATTGTAATAATGTGGATAAATAAAGCCAGTAAAAGTCATAGTGATTTCATCATCATCAGGACCAGTGTTCTAACTACTGCAAAATAAAATGTAAAATAATTTTAATTTTAAAAAAATATTCCATCCTAAGATTATAAATATTATTAATATTTAAATTCATGTTAATGTATATTCAATTATTTTATAAAAAGCTGTGTACAAAATGGGAATGAAAACCTAAAAAGAAAATAAGTAATGCAAAAAATTAAGATTTTTCAATTGAATAATTAAAATAAAATTTGATATTTTAATAAATCAAATCCTCGATTTCACAAACATAATATAGATAGGCAATTTTCGAACAAAAGAAGTATTGCGTTTTATAATAAAGAAAATTGATTTTAAAGGGAAGATCAAAGAAGTTGTTCAAAAAATATATATGAAACGCTTTAAATTATTAATAACGAAGCAAGTTCGAAACTAAGTTGCACAAGTTACACGATATAATTAAATTCTAAATATGAAAATCATGTGAACCTTGTTGGAACTCAGTTTCAGAAAATTTAGTTATAAAATTAGATTCTACCTTATTAAAACATCATTATTATTATCTAGAACTATTAAGCTACATTATTAGTAAATTATTCTAATGAAGGTGATAACAATATTCATAACGCTGATTGTCGCCACTAAAATCTTAAATTCTCATACGTCAGGTATTATGAATGAAATAGCATTTACTTGACTACTTACCCGACCGACGTTTTTTTTAAATTTATTATGGAGAAAGGAAAATAGAGGTTAACAAAAAAATAGTCAAGTAAATTCAACAATAAAAAAACGGATAGGTCTAAAAACTTTACTACTGTATGTTAAAAGTAAATAAAAAAAGTTAGAAAAGTTGTAAACGTAAATATAAATTAAAGTCAAGCAAGTAGAAATTCCAGTACTACCTACTTTATATTTCAGTATTTCGAAATTACACACATCGGTAATTAAAAAAAGATTTCTGTATTCAAGAAACTTTCAAAGCAATTCAATTTTTAACTTTATCATAATAATGTTTAAAACTGGAAAATATTTAATTAAAATTTAATTAAAAATTTCTAACGCTTTTTAGTAATTTCCAGTCCTTCATGTAACTGATGAGTTCGAGCTACTTCCAAGTTGTTACAGGATTCCAGGGCGAAATACACTTAAAGTAATTATTGTGCAATTACATGTCCGGATGAAGTGATATGGATTTGAAGCACCGTGATTATTTTGATAAGCCTCATCCACTCGCCTTTCAACTCAAGAATCTATCGTTAAAAGTCCAAAATTTTATCGAGCTACGTCGTTGGGTTTTTAATTAAACATTGAAGTTCTCAAAAATCAAATTAAAACCAATACACCAACTTTTTCACAGTCCTAAACTGGAGTGTCATCCATTTCATCCAATCAATCTAATTAATTCACAGAATTAAATAGTCACTCAACGTAATTGAAATATTAATTCCGTAAATTCGCATTTGATTTTTAAATCAACTGGATAAATTTTCCAACAAACTTTTCACCTAAAACTTCTTAATCTATGGGTTAAAAAAATTCGATACAGATTTTTGATTTAAAATTTGAAACTTTCTTAATACGATCATAAATTTGAAATTAATTACACGTTTCTAAAAATTATTTTGATTTAAACTTTTCCAGTTATTTTTAGTTAAATAAGAAAGTTTTCAAACTCGACGAAGTTATAAACCAGTGAGCTTTACACTTAACTTAAAGCGCTTTTACGTTAGGTTTCACAAAACCCTACTGATAGGTGAGTTCTCTTATACTTAACTCTAAATATCAATAATTCGTACCGATTTGAATGTAATCCACGTAATATGGGAAAGCATGTAGAAGATAAATCAACAAATGGAAGGATGCGAGGTAACGAGGATAACGCTTCTCACCTTTTAAGTTTAAGTAAGTGTTTGAAATCAATTTGTCGAATTTTTCCATATCATTAATGCTTCCCTTAAGATTTCGAGTTAGTCTAATATACAATACATCAATAAGTTAACAACCACTTTTGCTAAACTAAATTTGCAGTTACTACGCTAAAAGCGTTGAAGCTTCTGGTGAAGGCCTTAGGGGTTGCTAAGTGGTGGAATATACTTAGCTCCACTTCCAATAACTGCAAACTCAATTCCCTTCTGTGAATAGATGAATCCTATCTCTTCCTCTCACAACCCTCTTCCTACGCTCACAGCATGCTACTAAAAACTAGACGCTTCCGTCGAGTTGAATATCACTGTAATATACTTATACATAAGAAAATTGTTTGACGTTTTTAGTTTATCCGAAAAGCACATTAGTAAAATTAAATATTGTATCTATAAACATTTCGACTTATACACGTAATAAAGAACCCACATTACGGATGCGGAACTTTTCCGGAGGCCAATAAAAGAAATAATAATAAATTGGAATATAACGGCCAATCGCGTTAAAGCTATGCGTACACAATAATTAAAATACCAGAAAATCTTATTAAAAACATGGAAAATTAAATCTTTTTCGCGTTCGGATAAATTTTCACAAAGAAATTTTATTAAGTCATTCCACTTCTTAACGAGAGAAATTTAATAAAGTCTCTGTTTAAAATGTTGTGTTGCAATAAGCCAGTGCATCTCAAACAATAAACGACTCGCATAATAAATTATTACCTACTAATTATTTTAATTAAACAAAAAACAAAAGAGTTGTTTGTAATCTTCCGAATGGTTTGGTTATGGACGAAATTTAGCGACCGAGATAGGGTAATTTTGTTTTACAATTTTAAGAATATTTTCCCTTGGGAAAAATCTAATACAAAAAAAGCACTCTGTAACACAGCACGAAAGCTTGAAAAACATTTTTCTGTGTTATGTTTTGTATTTGATGAACCTAACTTTACCATTACTTTGTTCCGTGTTTAGTTTTACCTCATCTGTCTTCATATACGTCGACAAAGTTTAAGTTCTTAGTTTTCTGTTGAGATCACATCTACTTGTAAATTATTACGTGTCTCTAATGAATAAATCTCTGACAATGCTATATTCAGAGTTACGATATTTACTCAAGTTTCAAATTTAATTTAAAAACCTAATGCTTGAAAATTTGTTATTTTTGGATTTGTCTTAATCTGTCTGAAAATTATAATTTGTAGTTAAGGTGTGCAGGTGCGCCACGATAATATCTTACAGCCGACGTATAAATAAGCGGTTTGAGTAAACGTTGAAGCAATTCCATATAAATTAGTCGGGGGATGCCCCAGTGGCAAGTGTCATTTGTTTTTGAGCCTACACTGGTGCATTTATATTTACATTGCGTTACCACGTCGCACCAGTTTGTTATAATAAATTTTATCTCTGCTGTTGCCAGTTAAAATTGTTATCTAAATTTAGGGCCCTTAAAATTATTTTCTAAATTATGTGTGCAACCTGTGCACACTAGGGGTAACTTTGTTTAATATTTTATTACAATTTTCTTAATTAAGCAAAATTCGGATGATATATTTTCCTCATTTTCGAACTCGACAAAAGAAAAATGTAAATAGAAAATCCATCAGATTGCAAAAATTGAGTGATGAATTTTAAAAGATCCCGAATGATTTTTAATGTACCGACGCATTTGAAAACACTTGAAAAGGTATATTTTGAAAGAAAAATATATTAGAAATGAACCTGTTGCATTGTCAATATTGAAATTTATGAATATTTATTGGAGTTTATCTCATACAATAGAACGATATATTTATAAGGAATGCCGGAGAAACGAATTTATTTTGTGAAAAATGTCAAATTTATTTGCAAAATTGGAACCGCCGAACTCAATCTCATTTCTTGTGTAAAGGCAGACATGCATTATACAAAAAAAAACTTAATAAGATGTCTGCATGTAGAAGATGCTTTCCTTACAGCGGGCGTAGTAAGTCTCAACCAACTTATTACTTTTGACGCTTACTTTTGCTTTTAAAATGAAATTTAAAGGAAAAAAATCAAAAAAGCTCATGCAGCAGGGTCCGTGGCTTTATTAGATTCTTTCGATTATTAAGAGAATGAGTAAAATATTACTTTTTGCGATTTATTACTTCCTATATGCGATAAACCATACAGTTGCACTTTGTACGCTTTACAGGTCACAATACAAACATTTATCACGATAGAATTGGGTTAGAGTTGACACGAAAACATGAAATGTTAATTTAACCAAAAAATAAAAATTGGATGTGGGAAGATACAATATAATATCAGTGAAGGAAAATGTGCCCATTTCAATCTTTAACGGATATCAGCGTTGGGGAATTTCCGGTTTACTGCATATCTCCGGAAATGCGCCGTGGAAATGCTGGCTATCCAGTAACTTTGCCCACTCTTCCAAAAGCCAGTTTTATTCCGCTTACGTCACTTACAATTAAAACAAATAAAAATTTTATCGATCCCACCCAAGTAACTTTTCTCTTATCTCTTAGCTTCCAAAATTAATTTTCGAAAATGTGCGGTCAAATGTGTGGTAGGTACTTATTATAAAATAAATTGTTTTGTGAAACTAAACATATCCGTACTCGAAAGTACAATAATCTGAAATTATAGCCGTCTGTAAAGGAAGGGTCGAGTTGAAGGAGAGGTCCATTTAGAGCCTGCGATGGCTCTTAGTTGGAAGCTGACTCGACAAATTTCAAAGTGAAAAGTGTCTTAAGATAAGGAGTCCATCATACTTAACGATAACTATTCTTCATACAAAAACTTATCCTTTTTCCACGTGTGTTCTGCAGATAGAACGGCTTAACTGTTCCATTAATCATTCAAATTTAAGTTCGATTTGTTTGGATTTTCCACATTAAGTTTGGAACCAAATTTTTTTAAAGTTCAAATTTGCAAAAAAATCCGTAACATCAATTTGGCTCAAATTTCAAATTATAAATGCAAATGAGATTCGGTAAATAAAATTTGATCTCGGAGAAAAGATTAATCAGTTTCGGGGTTTTACGACTTAATTTTAAAATATTATTGAATGTCACATCAAAGAAGATTCTTCGCTAATTTACATCAAAACCTTAAAAAAGACTTTTTTAGATTGGAATTACGTTAAAACCGAATTCAATTTTGTAAATAATACGTAAATTTTCAACGTAAACCAGTTTTGTTTATTCTTTTGTTTAATTTTTTGAAGTTGTAAATTTGACTTCGTTGAGCGTTTCAAGAAGGATATAAAGCACGGTTTACAATTTGAGCACAATTCGTAATGTACTTAAAGCTTTACGAACCCACATGAAATGCTTAATGCTAAATTAAAACCCATTGTACAAATAGGATAAATGATTCGAAAAGTAAAAAGGTACAATTTATGCGTCTATTTTGTATTGTAACCGGAACTGCGACCCGGAAAATTCAGAACCTCAAATCTTTTCTAGTGTGAAATTTTGAACGAACTGCGTATAGAGTTTAGGAAAACATATATCTGCAACTAGAGCTAAGCATTATAGTAAAATGACATATTTATCAAAGCTAAAGCTTCTGGTATTCATGCAATTCAAATTAGACACAAATGATTTATTGTGAGCGTTTCTACTGCAAAAATAATCGTACAGCATATTTTCGACCATAAAAAGTATAAAATATCATGTAAAGCCCCAAAAGCAATCTTTATAAATGTCGGTTAATTTTGAAATCTAACGATCTGAGAAATTAATTGGTTTAAAATAAGAGCTTGAGCCAATATTTATCCGGACATTTTCATTTTCACGTTAATGAAAGCTGTCGACATAAACCAATGCTAAATTATCCATAGCAGAAACCAACCAAAGCTAACTCTATTTGCGGCATATGAAATACAGCTGAAAATCATTTACGTAAGTTTTAAGCTGCGTTTCAGAGATTTTACAAACAAATCCTGACAATATTATACAAAATTTACGAAGATATCGTTCTAGTTGCACAAATGCAGAATATTAATAAAATTTAAAAAAATTAAATTTACTTAAGCTTAACAACAATAAAGCAATAAAAATGTACGCAAAGACCTTTCAAAAATGTGAAGAAGTTATGTATATTAAAATATTATCTCGTTTGTACAAAGAACAGGCTTTTCTTTTTAAAGAAAGGTATCCTATATGTTCATTAATTTTAGAAATATTTTTACGATTAAGTAACTTTAATTGTTTATTTGACGTTGAGTTAATCAATCAGTCCTAAGATATACTTTTTTGTAATTCGAACTAGTGAGTGAATAGCGGAACTTCATTGAGTTGCAACGCCAATAATGCGCAACTTTAATATTAGTGTGCACCTTGATTGGCGTGAAACTTGATTGGTTGCCAAAGAAAATACTTCAATTTGCCGTTTATAAATTGTTTACAATATAACCAATATATTTTTACTTTCCAAAAGAAATTTTTTATTTTAAAACTTAAGTTATCAAAATAATATTCTTCTCCACCTCAAAGCAGATTCTCCTGATTCTAATTTAGTTGATGAACCCAAATTGGTCAACTTCTAATTAAATATAGGGTAGTTTTCCTTTACTATTAGTTGGTCAACTAAATTCCAATGGTAAAAATTTATTTTTACTCAAAAATCACTTTTGGTTTGCTACCAATTTTTCTTCTCATATATAACCATCGCATTTTCAATTATTACAACTACCTACATAGGTTTACTTATACAAAAGTTTGTGAAGTTTATTTTAAAACACGAATACAATTTCAAAAATATTTAAACCTTCTCTCATTCCTACGCATATAATTTATTGTATTTTTTCAATATTAGTTATTATGGAAGTACATTTTTAAAATATCAATCTGATTTTTTTAATTCATATCTTCGCCTGAATTGGGTTTGCTACTAATCACGCACGGGTATCTCCTCAATGTCCAATGATTATCTTTGAACTAACCATATTGCATATTTAGATATAATCAAAATTTAACAAAATCTTGATATGGAATATTTATGATATCGGTTCAGCAAGTACAAGACATATTCAGATTCTGTCTGGTGGAGTAACTGATAATGTCACTCACTGCATATACACATGTTAGATTGCTTCCTAATTCATATTTATGACAGGACTAACGAGTACAAATTCAATAATCTAACACCTGCCCAGCTTTGTTCTTCATCGGCAGCAAAACTATGATGATGTCGATTGTGATGTTCTACAATTCCGCATCCTGTTTAATTTTTAATCTCCCCCCTTTTTCGAAGATGTAAAAATTGTATTTGTCAAAAGCTTTTATTTTTCAAATTATACACTCTTATTTTGTTAACCAATTATATTATTAATTGATCCAATATCTTTCGTGGAATGATCTAAAACATTAACAGTCATAATCAAGAGTAAGTGAAACATTTTTAATAAACCAACGTTGATATTTACGTAAAACAAAGTTTCGTACATTTTTACTCGCGTAAAATACATTGAAGGTTGACTTTTTATTGCGATACTACCTTAGCTTAGTTTTAATTATACTAAAGTTTGGTTTCACTTGGTAATAATTCTCAAAGCAGAGACATTAATTTGGCAAAATTGCCAGATTTAAAGCTCTACTTTGGCTTCTCAAATTATTACCGTGACAACCAAATACTCATTTAAAAATAAGCTTATAGGATAAAAATGGAAATCAAAGTTCTTATTTTTCATGTCATGTTAATTATAATTGTATGGAATTTATTTCTGAATTTTTAAATTTTCCGTAAACCTGTAAAATAATTTATGAATGCTGCTGTTCGCGAATCGTCAAGTGGATAACATGTTAGTCTCTTCACTGTCCAGTTATCTATTATGGTTAAATTTTTTGCTCCCCCAAACACATGGCAACGGATTAACCTGTATGTTATTCTACACCTACGACCGCAAGCTGTATAAACGTGAGATATCCGGAAATTATACCACTATTATAATATTATTATGATATTGTGTAATACAATCAATTAAAATTTAAAATTTTAAAAATTCGTTTTTCGGAAATTTTAGATAGGGAAGTAATTGAAAGAGCCGTTCGAAGCTATAAAATCATATTGGCAATATTTTTTATTAAGTTTTAAATTACCTTAAAATATGCGCTAGATTAAAAATTTTATTGGAACTATAAAAAGCAGTATTACGTAGACTACCGTGAAGAAAATATATTGGAAGTTTTTCATATTAATCAAGAAAGTGAAATATCGACATCAAACATAAGCTGACATAGCAAGACAATAATAAAAGAGTGTGCTGCTTGTACGACAGAATAGGAAGTGAAGATAATATTAAGAACACAAAAGGGAAAAAACGACTTGGACTTGTTTTTCAACAAAATTCTTAAAAGAAAATCCATTATTGCTTTTTAATTAATGGGATATAAACAACTACAATAAATAAAAGACACAAATTGAAACTGTTACAAAAAATAAAACATTTTCGCTTTTTCTCTCTGAAGATCAGTTAAAAATAAAAAATTTAACGTCGATTTAGAATTTTTCTTTCGCGGTGCTATTTGATCAAATTTTATAAGGCTCTCAAATAAAGTAGATAAAAAAAATTATATTCGAAAACAATAAAAATTACAAAATACACTTTGGAAAGGTTCTTATAAAACAAAATAAGAAAGACAAACATAAAAAACAAACAATTTAAAAAATTATCGTTCAGATAAATTATAAAGTTTTTTGTTTTGATGAAAATGAATTTATTTTCCGTTCATCCAGGAAAATTTTAATAATACGATACAAAACAAATTAGCAGCATTCTAAACCACTTTTTTATTGTGAGATGGTTTTAAAGTTAATTAAAGTATTTGTGTTGGCAAAAATATAAAAATGTTACTACAGGTTAAAAATTTGAATATGTCAACGACAATAAACACAAACACAACTAGGATCCTGAAATACAATATCTATAAGACAGTTTTTGGTCTCAACATATAAATCGGCTTAAGATTTAAATAAATAAGATTATAGACTGTCAGACCGTAAACCAAAAAGGATTTATTATGTTGGTGATAAAATCAACTAGGATTTTTTCCAAATAAATAAAAGAGCCTAACTACGAAAAGCTTTCTTCTCTAATGAAACATTCACTCACAATGCTAAAATCATTTTTAATTACTTTCTTACCATTGCGTATTTCAAAAATGTAATTCATCAAAAAATGTAAAAAAGTTTTAATTAGATAACATTTTTCTACCTGTATTTATATTGAAATGAAAAATGTTAATGATTCTTGAAAAAGTTTAGTAATAATTTAAACTTTGTTAGCGCTTAAAACTTTAAAATTATTTTGCAATTCATTTTAAGCAATTAGTTTGTAGGTAATTTGTATATTGAGAATAATGAAAAGAAATTGCGTTTTAATGGAAGCTAGTCAGTTTAAAATACTACTTCTCAAGACGAAATGCGATAACTTAGACTGTAACAGAAGCCATATTAGTTTACTAGTTAAGGAATTCTATAGCCAGAATAGAAAAGCTAATAAAACTGATGAGCAGACGCTTTACACTCCAAAGACAAAGATGTCTTTTTTCTTTTTTAGATAATTCACTAAATTAGATTTTAAGCTTAAACTTGCAAATTGTTGGAGTATAAAATCCACATTATACTTCCAAACAACATAACATGCAAATAAGAACTTCACAATAGCAAAACAATGAAAACGTTGTTAAAACTTTTAACGATTTTTGAAACACCTCGTGCAGTTTTGCTTGGCTTGGTTACTTTGCTCTGCTAGGCATCAGAAAAGTGGTGTTGGATGTAACTCGGTGAGATACTGTAGCTAATTTTTTTATTGTATAAATATGTACATTCATTTTGATATCTAGAAAAACCAACAAAAACGTAAAATTGTACCAAATTTAACATTCCATCGATGTTGAACCACACATTCTTAACTCAATACTCCCAATAACCATTCTAATACCAATTTTTCATCTGCAATATGTCCATTTCATTCATTTATTTTTTTTTATATTACCAACTTGTTCGTGGATGTTTGTGAGGTTTCAAAAATTCATTTGATTGCTTAGCGAAACATTATAATAGGTAGGTATTTATTATCAAATCTAAGTTGAGAATAGTTCGAGTTTAGTCTGCTTTTCTTTGAATTTTATAAATTCATGTACCTAGTATATCTTACTTCTATTCCTGGTGGAGTGAAGTGCGCGTGGTACATCTTCCATTCGCACATTGTTTGCGAAGTTGGGCATAAGAATCCGATCTCTTCCTTTTTGGAAAATAGGAATTTAACAACCTTGATACGAAAACAATTTTTATTCTCCTAATTCTTATCAACTGATAAGAAACATAAATATGTAATAAAATGCGCCAATAGCTTTTATAAAACCGAACTAAGAAGACTTTTATTGAATAAAATCAAGTCAAGTCAATACAAATTATTGTCTATTCTGAAGTATTATGATTCATTATGTTCATTATGCTTCATAATTTCTAATTTGGAAAGTTTAAAATTTTTTTTTTTTTAAATATACATTAACTATATTTTGTAAATAAGATAGTATCGTTATAGTTAAATAAATTAAATAAAAAAAAAGTCGATGCAATGGTGGATAATTGGGGATAAATGGTGGTTGAGAATTCTGATGTGGTAATAGCCTTGCGATACTCTTTAGTGACATATTATTATGAGAGGAGTTTCTATCTCATATGATAGATCTTCACGGCTAAAAATTTACTTACTCCTACTTTGTGTACGTTTTACTTCAAATATGGTCGTATTGATATGTTAACGTTTGTTTTGCATGTTAAATTTACCATCAACACACTGTTTACGCTTCCGCATTAAAAGAGTTAGTCAACAAATTCATTAAGTTAAAATCAAAGCAAGGTTAGTGTATTAATCGCTTTCCTTTCATTTAACGTAGGCTTAAAATCATCGAACTTCAAGTATACGTATACCCCATAGTTAAGTTCTGAAACTATCCTTATTTCTTTTATAACAATATAATACCGCAATTTAATAATCATGAGTCATGATGACTTATTGATCACAACATATGCGGAAAATACCTCTTTTCAGAAGTTTATTGCTTGCTAGGGTAGCTAACACCTTCAAGATGTGGTATGGTTGGTTTTACTCCAACGATTTCTACTTAAATTTACATCTAAGTTCGTCATTTCTACTAATTTAACACCGGAAATTTAACTGCGACAGTTTCACTCCCTGGAAACTATCCAGGAAAAAAACTGTCCAATATTCCATAATTCAAATGTGCATGTCCGTAAGTTAAAATGCTTCACTTAAGTAAGTTTGAGTTGGGTTGGATTAGATTTGATTTGACTTGAGTTAGCTTATGTTTAGTTGGGTTGTACTTAGTAAGTGAGATGATCCGCTTTTACCATCTCTGGTGTATTGTCCTAAAATACAAACTGGAATATATCAAGAACTGGCGAATAAATGGCGTCAGAGTGGTACCAATCGACTCGCACAGGAGTTTCATGAGAGTTCGAAATTGATACGAAATTTTTTTCTGTTGAGCGAGTGTCTTAGTGATTTTGCCAAACTTTGATAGCAAGTGGTTTTATAAAAGCAAAACATGAATAATTTAATTAGAATAGTGTATTACATCGGTCGTTGCAATATCTAGCCAAACTACAATAAGAGCTTTATATTTAAGAAAATATTTTAGTTACCTAAAATAGGTACAATCCAAAAAAAATCGAAGGAATGGAAAAGGTACTATTCAGATTTGGCACTAGAAGCAATAATTTTCCGGACTCTTATAAATCAGAGTACGGGAAATCCATGCAGTAACATCAAAACTGAATTGAGCTAATAAGAGTGTGTACATATGTACCGACAATGGTTTAGATGCGAAGAGTGTGCAGAAGGATGGATTTGTTTCGCAAGTGTGAGAACTGTTGCAGAGACAGGTACTTTACAAATAAATTATTTGAGTTGTGGATATGGAAGCATTCTACGTGCACATAATTCAAAAAGAATTCTGACTTCTTTCTGTAAGGATGTATTACCTAGCCAAAAGTATTATTCACAATGCCAATGTATTATGCTTTTAATTTGCTTAGCAAAAAAACTCGGTCGGCTTAGCTTGATGTGTTATTTCTTCTGTCAATCGGAGCCATTGTTTATTTAACAGCAATAGGTAAATTATTATGCATCTTGAGATTAATATTTTAAACAGCAATAATTAATTGATTGCAAATGCGTCTTTTCGCTCTAACTTTTTAATTTGGTATGAAAACGAAGAAGGATTTTTGCTGATTGCGAAGCGTTTGACCCGAGTGGTCGTGTTTATGGGAGGTTCCCGTAAAAGTTTATATATTTGCGATTTAAGTTCAATATTGTTGAAATTTTGAAAAAATTAGTTTTTGATTGAGTGAGCGACATTTGTTTTTGTTGATTAATTGGAAGTTGTCTCGAAGTTGGACAAAAATTGAGAAGTGATTTGGTAGGATGAAATTAAAGTTGAGTGAAGATTTGGATAATTGATATTATACTTATAATAAGAAATTGGAAATTGGATAATAAGAGATAATAATTGGAAAATTAAAACATAAAAATTGGAAGGCGTTTTGATGGACGTTATAGCATATATGACCAGATGGGTATGCACAATTTTAATATTCCCATATTGACATTGGAAAAATTTATTTGAAATTAATTTGGATTGTTTTTAATTATAAACAACGAGAGTCTTTCGCTCATATAGAAATCGATTGCTGGGATAGGTTAAATTATGATTTTTATACCCTAAAAGACGGTCACGGCCTGGCGGTTGTTAGCGTCGACTTCTAAGTCGAAATCATAGGTCCGATCCTATGAGGAGTAAAAACTTCATTTTGACCGTTTTTCCTCAGCTGGTAATGGCAAACCACCAGATCTATCTAAATCGAGGGGCCGCCAGCTTTGGAATTAGTTGTACAAATAAGTGGAATTTAATCGAAATTATTGGAATTAAAATGGAATTACTGGAATTATTGGAATTTATTGGGAATTACTGGAATTTAAATGGAATTATTGGAATTGATTGGGAATTACTGTGATTATTGGAATTAATGGAATTGACACGGAATTACTGGAATTAAAATGGAATTGTTGGAATTAATCGGAATTACCGGAATTAATGTGGAATTATCGGAATTACTAGAATTAATGTGGTATTATCGGAATTACCGGAATTAGTGTGGAATTATTGGAATTACCGGAATTAATTTGGAATTAAACTGGAATTGGAATTAATTGTACACATTTTTTCTCAGCTGGCGGCCCCTTGATCTAAACCCTAGAGAATCCTTCTCTATCTGACAGAGAGGGAAAGATATCAGTTTTATCAAAAGGCAATAATATTGTTTGTATAAAATACGATTGAAAGTCATCTACAGTTTTAATAATCCAGAAGGCATAAACATACATAAAAGTAATGAAAACATCCAATTTTGTCATTTACAAATTGAATAAGCTGATAGTAATCACTAAAGGTTTTGCTGAAATCCCCTGGATGTGCGACCAAAAATATATATATTATAATGAAGTAACCAATCTTTGAAATTAAAAGAAATCAGATCTCGGATTGATTGATTCTGGTTAGAAGATTAACTAATTTCTTTTTTAATTAGTTTATTATAAATTTTATATACATTTGGATGATGTAGCAAACAAAATAATTATGTAGAAAAAAAATCTATATTAAGAAGGATGATATAAAAAAACTTAAATAAATAAGTACTTAATTAGACCAATCATTTTTATCAAATTGTGGTCAAAGCGTGCCAAAATAAGGTAAATGTAAACAATTTTTACAAATCCTAATCTAATATAAACACCATATTGCTTCTAAAATAATCACAAAATTAACAATAAAATATTTTAGCAGATAATGATGATAAATTGATGAAATACCATATGTTCACTTATACGATTCAAGAAGCTTCATTAATTTACATTTGTTGCGCACAGGTAGGTAGTATCTAAAATAGATACAAAAAATTATAAAACCATCTCTATAATTGACCTGAATGATACAACATTGTATTGGGGAATTTTACGAATAAGGAAATTCAATAAAAAAACTTAATTTTCAAGTTTTTTTTCTTTTACGGATTTTGGACCTTTCTCTTTTGATAAAAGTCTGTGTATAAGTCTATGCTTTTAATTTTCTAGCTTAATATGTAGAAAACTACATTATATTTTCCAAAATATAATCTGTTCCTTCTTAGCTCTAGAAACTGTAGTTTTATGCACCACTAAACTGGGTCTTTCATTACAGCTTGATAGCTTTAATTAAGTCTGTTCTGAGGAATACCACATTCATGGAATCATATATGCATATTAAGAGTTATCGTTGTTAATTTATGTTGGAATGCTAAAACTTCTTGCATCCTTTACTATGATTACTCAAATTATCGCTACATAAGCAAAGGAAAAAAACAAGAACATTTCATTATCCAATATTTTCATGATCTCAAGTTTGAATAGCACAGAGTGTAGACGACTCAGGAAATCTAGCGAGTAATATACTTTAAAAATAAATTCTTAATTCGAGTTTCCAATTAGTTTTCGCTTTTTTATCCTCTTCAGTTGTGAAATTTTAAATGTGTATGACTATACTGCCAAAGCTCATTAAAAATTGTCTTCAATAGATTCATTTAATTACCATTATTATGAAGTTGAAACATGCGCTTAGATTGTTGATGGAAATTCTAAGGTAGTAGGTACCTACTCCAAATTTGTTTAAGTATTATAACATTTATGAATTATTACAAAATTTGAAATACGTCGAATTAAGACAAACAACATGGTACATAGAAGTTAATTAAGAAGAAGAGTCTTGGCGAGGCGTAATAACATCAATCTTCTGTTGCTAATTACCGTGAGCCGCTAGCGACCTGGCAATATGGCGGTAGACGACGTGCCCTATTACTATGGCGACGTGCTTGCGTATTTGTCAGTGTTATTGCAAGTTATCAGATAAGTTAGTTTCAAAAACGTGCTTCCAGATCATATGTAATCTCATTGGTAACTTCGAATAGTTTCAAAACTTAGAGGTAGGTAAGTCTGAAAAGTTTTACCTAAGTGAATAAACTGAATCTTACAGCGTCACCGCAGTCGTAAGAAAAACTGTACAACTGGTTAAAGTTTAACATGGTTAAGCAATCTAACGTTAAATTGATTGTAAAGGTGAAAAACATTAATCTTGGCGGTGGTTTTGTAAAATTAACAACTGTTGAGAGTAAATTGCAGTTTCTTTAGCTCGGTGCATTTTCTTGTTGGAAGTTGGATAACGAAATGTAATTTTCATGTTGCAATTACACATTTTTGAGATAATTTCGAAATTTATTTTCAAGTTGAGAAATAGTTTAGATATATCGAAACACGAACCTTTATTTATAATTTTAAAATAACTACTAATAATAAATTTTAAATGGGATATTCGTGCCGAAATCTTCTTTACAAAATTATTTTTCTCGACTCTATATATATCGCAAACATATGTTTATGACACTTTTCCTGGTTTTCTTAAGTCTTGCAGTACCACGAGAGCTTTATTAGGTATAAGAAAAATACTTGTAAATATCCGGGTCGTGTACGTTATATAAATGTGTCTTCAACAAATTTACATAGAACTAAGAACTATTTGTTTTTGGAACCGTACTAACCGAGCTAATACGTGTTCCCACTGACAATGACATACGAACTAATTTAAAAGCTTTTGCAGGAGTGTCAGCAAGAGGTGGAAGAATTAACTCTAACCTAATCTGCAAATGCAAAGCTGGATTAATTACATGTTGAGTTTACACAGATTAAATTATGCGACGATATCATTAGTTACCATCCGTTTCTATACCACATACAACCCAAACATACACTAATCAACTATCAAAAGAGGAACTCCACACCCCCCTTCGTCACATTTTGACCAAACCAGTCGATAAAAAGTAATCCCCCATTAATTCATTAAATTTTGTTTCAAACTCGTTAGTGGTTTCTCAATAATATAGTCTAAAATTTTAACAAACCTGTGTTGTGGTGATGATTAAAACTTTCCGTGCTTACCTGAAACAGATGAGAAGCATTAATTAAACTACTAACTTGTAATTCAAATAATTATTTTGCATACATTATTATTTAAAAATATATTGTTATGTTTCGTATGTGCTCGAATCTTTGCTTTAAGAAAACAAATGTTTTATTTGCCTTGATTTTATTTTTGTAAGAGCGATTTGCATTAGTCGGTCTGACAAAACACTACAATATATATATTCTAACAAAAATTCTTCCACAGCTTAGGTTACTTATGGTTTATCCCGGGTATAAATAAATGTCTCCGATATAAATTCTGTGTTTCAATAAATAAAACATACAAAGAAGTAAACTGTAAGGAACTTTAATAACGTCATGTTGTCTCTAATAGAAAAATCCTGAAATTCACAATTTGAAAATAGACTGAATTGTACTTGCATCGTGGCATCTCGAACGGTAAAATAGCACCAAGTCTTGATATATAATGCACGTTCCGGCGTGACACGAGATCATTCAAGTAAGAAATGCTCTCAAGTTTAGTTGAATATAAATGAAGACTTTAAAAATATTTCTATATTACCTTTAAGTTAAGAAAATATTTATACAACAAAGTCATTCTTGTAATATTTATTTTATTAAAAAAAATGGAAATGCAATGGAACGGAAAGTATGCGCTATGAGGGTATACCTATGTATATATAAGCCAAACTAAAGAACGTCGTCGTACAGGCATAATCCTTAATACAAAACAAATTCTATTTTACGAAAATAAAAGCAACTTTTCCTAAAGAAAACTTAAAAAACGACATCGGAGTATCTTAAAAAGATTTTGTATGTCTAAAAAAAGGAATACAATGTTGGTAAAGTTTTTATTTCTAACATAGAAAAAGTATGAAAGAAAACCATTAAGTGTTGCACAAAAAGTGAAAACAAGCAAATCACAACATTTCTACATGTAGTTAAACTTGCTGAGAAAAGAAAAGTTGCGTGATATTCATAATTAATACCTACCTAAATTTGGACACAATTGTGAACAGTTTTTTTACATTTTTCCAAATTCTTCGTATTATTTAACAAAGAAAAATTTTATATAAAAATGTTTTAAATTACCTTTAAGCTATATACTTAACAATTTACAAGTTGTGAATAAAAATGTAATAACTTTTAAGAAAAGTTCACTTCGTGTTAAGTTTTCATAAAAAATATTGTTAAATTAAAAATGTTTTTTTAGTTAATTAAATTTTATGTTTATTTTACTAACAGTTTTTTGTCACTTCACCATTAAGTTTCCAAAATTTATTTAATGTTAAAACTTATTCATTTTAACTGGAAGTTGAAATTCAGAATATATGTAGGAGTTTTTGTCGAAAGCCCGAAAGCCGCACTCCCGAATGCAAAATTCCTACATTAACCTTGATTTAAATTTTGAATTTATTAACTTTGATTAACTATACGTTTGAAAATGCATTTTAGTGCATTTGTTGCTAGCAGTTCGAAATCAGTAACCGAATCTAACCTAAGTGGAGTTATTTCTCTATTATTTTTTATAACATATTAAGACCCTTGTCTATGTCGTAGCCTATAGGTATTCTAGATTCTACTAGAAGGGCAATATAATTCTATTTTAAAAAAAATTTATTTTTTATAATTACATCTTCAAATACTATTAATACATTTACTGGGATACGTTAAGTATTCTAACCCCCCCCCCCCTTCCGGTTCCTTTTGCCTTGACATATAGATGTATTTGTTCATGAAGAATTACAAGTGAACTTTGATGAAAACTACAAACAGAGAAATTCTATATTTAATGTTGAGATTGTAGGGTTTGAACCAATCAGTTTTAGACTATAGTTGAATTCGTCAAACGCTGGCTTTTTATTTACAATAATTGTTGATGAGTGGCACGCGTAAGGCTGTTAGTAAGTTAGTCATTTATTTAAAATTGGGATACGCGTGCGACACTTTACAAATTTAGATTTAATTATTTATACTTAAATTGTTAGTTACTGACTTGATTAGTTTATCTTAAGTTCAGCCAGTTGAATTGCATGTATTGGGTTTTGCATTATAATGTGATTATGCACGCTTGTCAAACTTTTCTATCTACATCTACAGGATGGATTTTAATCATTATAATACATTTTATTTAAATTGAGTGCCGTTGTGTTATTTGTAATTTATTTCATGCTTTACTTGGTCAAACAGGTATATTACAGCAAACTTAATTAAAAATTAAAATTAAAATTAGTTGGCTTAGACACACTACAAACAGTGAAAATTAATTACATGTAGTGTGTATCGAGGGAAGCCCACAGATCAATTTTGGACTTCTTAGATCACAGCAGTATATTCGGCGCGACCAGGATTTGAACCGCGGTTACTCGCTTCACAGTTGGTCAATGTAGGGTCTACGCCATACTGCTGATATAAAAGATTTGATCAAAAGATCAAAAGATTTGAATAAAACACAATTTAAAAATAAATAAAATATTAAACCTGGCACAACAATCTTTCATTTTCACCTTTTTAAAAAAATAATTAAAAGTAAAACCGCATTATACAGCTCTATTACAAAATACTAGCCGCCTGGTTAATATAATCTACAAGCATGTAAGAAGCTTGTAGAGCGACGCAAAGAATTTAAAATTGTAGAAAAAGAATTAAGGGCGTGAAAACGCTATGTTAAATGAATGGCAGAAAACTAGCTCTACCATTACCATGAAAACAGAAAAACAAAGTCGAATTTTATAGTAAATGAAGCAGAAATATAAAATATAAGGTAGCAGCTTTAGGTTAAAGCAATTTTAATTAAAGAATGTAATTTAGAAATATTATTTTTAGGGCACACAAAAAGTAGTATTTTAAAACATAATTGATATTTCAAATTATACCTTTTTAACTAGGTTAATTTATATAACATTTAGCGTCAACATGATCAAACGACAATTTACTTCAATTTACTTTACTTCATTTTTTAAAAATTTTTTGTAATTAAGGCGGAAATGGAGAAGTACAAAATTTGCAAAATTATTATTAAAATTTCATTAAAACTCTTATGCGTCACATAGGTTGCATAAGTGCGAATAGGAAAATCTTGTAAATTAGTCCAGCCATTTTTCAAGAGAGGGCGCTGGTTTTTAAATAAATTTTAATATTTTTTATTAAATACAAATTAATATAATGTAAATACTAAATACTTCATTTATAACACATGCACCTGACAATAACAAATTCATGCAGGTTGCACGTGATTTATGGGGAGGAGCTTGACAGAGAGGAACTAATCTAGGTTGCCTTGTAATTCAAACGCCAGATGAAAATTATATGCATATACTTACAATGAAAAACTGTAAGTACGGACAGCATATTGGGTTGCAAGAAAATGCAATTGTGAATTATTACATATTATGCGTACCTGAATAAATTACTACTGAGATAATTAAAAAAAGAAAAAAAACAGCGCGTGTTTTAAAAATATTATACAAGTTGGTATTATGGTTATAAAATCTCATTTTAAAGATTCCCAAGAAGTCAATTGAGTTTTGTATATTATAATTTATAATGAAATATAAAGGTGCATATCGAGTTGAGTCTATAGTAACGGCGTTTCTTGCACTGGTAGCCGTCGTTATCTTATCACATCACTATTAAATTTCAACCGCAGGTGTTAATTTCTGTAGCTTTTCTTTAGATAAGAATTATTTAAATACTATAATATAATATTATGTATGAAATTAAGAAATTAAAACACCAGATAATTTTTTCAATACTAATATTGTGTTAGAAATTATGATTTTTAGTAAAACATTTTTTTCTCGTTAGTAGTTGACTTTTCTGGGGATACGCAGTCTCAAAGGCTCCCCTGACGGGCCGCCACTGAATATAAATATAAGAAAAAAGTAGAAATTATTACTTTCCCATATACGTAGTAAAGGAAAGTATTGTAATCGAGTAAAAAAAAATTTTTGAACTAGCATTTTTTCCATAGTCTATGAGTCCGTACAATTCGTTTGAGACAAATTTTGCGTATGTGCGTGTGCGCGATTCTTTCGTCCATGATTTTTTCAAAACGTGTGAACCGATTTTATTCAAATTTCATATACTGGTTTGTAACAGCAATCTAGAGAGCTGATTAAATTTTGGTTAAAATCCATACGCTATTTTTTTATTTATTAAATTTTAATTATTTTTTTATTATTTTTTTTTTATTTCTAATTATTATTATTATTAATTTAGTAATAAATGGGAAAGTTATGTGTTGTCACATCAGATTTTATTTATTAATAACTAGCTGATCCGGCAAACTTCGTTCCACCAAAAATTGATTAAATTCTGATTTTCTAGATTTTACGGCTTTTTTTCGTATCACCGAAAATTGATTTGATTGTTGGATAATCCCAATCAAACTTCCAACTCCAATTCATTGAGATCGGCAATAGTGGTTCCATTATGTACGGTTTAAGTTTCGCTTTGTGATTAAATTTAGACAGGATTCTACTTTGGAAGCTCAAAAAAGAACCAATTTTTGTGAATTTTTGATGAGATTATTAATATAGATATTGAAATGAGGTTTGACAGGTTTTAAGAATACATACTCTTGAAATACTTACAATAAATTTTTTTTATATATTTTATGCATTCGTTGCAATTGAAAAAAAAAATTGATCCCCCATTTTTAAGCAAATTTGTATGTTTTGAGGTTCCCTTGAGGTATGTGTGTATGTGTGCAGGGCCTATTTTACCATTAGGCGCATTAGGCTCGTGCCTAGGGCCCAATGGCCAGAGGGGCCCAAAAAGAGAGAACATGAAATTGTAAAATGAAAATTAAATACTGATAAAATAACCCAAGAATTGGGCGTTCAATGATATTTGTTACATTCGAATATAAGGGGCCCGAAAATTTAATAGAGCTTAGGGCCCAATTCTGGTAAAAATAGGTCCTGTATGTGTGTGCGTATGTAGGTCTGTAAACACGTTAGCAACCAAACGAAGTAACGAAATCACTCCAAATTTTAAATTTAAGGTTAGATCTGCTGTGGAACGAAGCCTATTGAAGATGAATGAAATCGAATGGGGGAACGGAGGTTTACTTGAAGTGATAAAACATAATCCACCATAACTTCAAAATGCAATGAAATAGCTAAAAGTTTATTATAATTAAAAGTATCAGTAGGTATCAAATTACCTACAACTTTTGTTCTATAAAATATTTTCTAAAATAATAATAAAAAATAAAAAATTTTATTTTTATTTATCAACAATAAAAATATTTTTTTTATGAAATTCCTAAATTGTCTATAAATAAGCAATTTTTTTGTACATAAAATTTTAGTTATTTGTGATATATTTTTTTATTTGTATTTTTGGTTTTTGCTTAGGTACTCTTTTCGATTTTCTGAATGTTTTTTACCATTATTCCTGATGCTCTGATAAGATTTAGTAATTTAGTTTTTTCTGTCTGAGGTAAAGTGATAGCTATTTTTAATAAGGTAACTGTGCGTAATTAAAGCCTAGCTAAGGGATATTTGAAATAAAATTACAGTGACTTAAAAAAGACTGTAAAATACAAAAAAATATTTCATCTGTATCTCAGAAAGGGTGCTACGAATAGCAAAATGTATATGAACAAAAATGTAGGGAATGTAACGTAAAAAACGACTTGACAAAATTGTTTTTGTATTTTACAGAGTTTTTTTTAGTTTCTATAACTCTAAAATGGCGCGACAAAATAAAAAATGTATATAAACAAAAATGAAGAGAATGAAATTTTGAACAAAAAATATTTAAGAAGTTTTGCTGTAGAAGCGATTTTTATATGGAAAACATGTCTTCAAAAGACACAATTTACATTGCTAATATAGGGGTGTACGGTTATTTTTGTGAGCCACGTATATATTGTAGAATTCCCATTTTTTTGTAACTCTTTAATTTCACAAAAATTAAAATACCATAGCCCAAAATATCTTATAATTGAAAATGATTTACGTTATTTGTGGTAATATAATGAAATTACGAAACATTTTCATAAAAATATTAAGGTAATAAATTTCTCATTTTACTGAAATTATACATGAGATCCGCCACTGACAAATGACATATTTATAATAAATTTATTAAATTGAAAAATTCGTTAGATATAATATAAAAATGCATTCAACTCGTGTAACATGATATTGTGATAACAAAAGTATATTAAGTACTACTACCTACGCTACTAAGATAATTCATTTGTGGAAATTCTGAAGATAAGCGCATCGCTAAGTTAACTTACCTAAGTTATCATAATAGCAATAATGTAATATTTTTCTATCGTAAGCTAGGTGCCAGCACTTTGCAGTAAATAAAAAGAGACACATATATTGAGTCAATTCTTCGTCGCTGGGAACACGCCCTTAAAAAAGATTTAAACAAGCCAATGTACATTTAATTTAAACAATATTAATAATAAAAATGAAACAAAATCGACAGATAATTTAAAGATAATCAAAATTTTTATAGCATAAAAGGCTATAAAAATGTTTCGGTGGAAGAAAACTTCGTAAAAATATTTTATATTCATTAGGTTACCTGATAGTACTGCTTTGATGTTTTAATCATTTCAGTTGGTTATTCTATCATGTCATAATATCATGTCTTCATTAGGTATCTACATCATTTTTATAGGTGGAAAATTTTGCAATATTAAATTATTAAATTTTGTAATTTTCAGATTTCACCGTTATTTTATATTACACGAATTGGGAATTTTTATTTAATTTACTAGCAGAATATTTTTCAGTTCTTTCAACTATTATTAACCAATGTTAACGATGTTAAGGTGAGATACAAGTATTTAATTTAAAAAGGATTTTAAGAGCCACCCACCATTTGAATTAAATTTAATCTTTGCATGAACTCACCTTTCGTTCGTTTTTAGTTTTTCTTACAATTTCCTTTGTTATCAGTAAAAGTCTTTGCAATCTTACCAGAATCTCTTATTAGCCATTCATATAAATAAATATTCTTCTTAAAGTGCCAAACACTCTGCAGTGCGTAGGCAATCAACTTAGCTTAAAACCAAGATTACTTACCAGGGAATATAATAATTAATGCGGTGGTTTTTAAGTTGCTAATGTATTAATGTATTCGTAGTCTCCGACTTCTTCTGCATGTCAGCCCCCAAGAACCTCGCTGGGGTATTTACTACTTACTACCACGACCTGAACCAACGCCCAATCCTTAAATTTACAGTTGCAAATATAAACGAAGTAAGCAGCTCCCTGTTAAAAAAGTTTCTAATAATTTTGGAAAATTATATTTAATGTTGAAGCTAACAAGTTAAATTCTATAACCTCGTTAGCAATATTTATTATTGCATATTTACCAACCGAAATTACTTTTTTCTTCGGTTTAGTGTGAATGGTTTCCATTAATGTGAATAGAAAATCGTTAGGGAGAGAGAAATTAATAAAATGAAAACCTATAGGAAAAGTGTTGGATGCTGTGAAAATATATTTTATCCACTTATTGAATAAAATTTAATAACCGACACAGATTGTTTACGATTTCTTTCGGGGCAACAGTGCAACCTCAAATCATAAATCTTCAGAAAAGTTAGGGTAAATCCACCATAAGTTACGATTTCATTTTTTGCCGTTTCTTTATTAGAACGAATGTAATTGATAAGAAGAAATAGCCATTTGAATATAAATTATTGTAATCTAGCATAAACAGAAAATATCGTTCGATGCTAAAAAATTGTTTTGAAAGTGGAACGTTCTCTTTATGATTAATAACGTTGCGACCCAATAAGAAAATTTAAATATCTGTAACCAAAAGCAAAACAAAAATTACTGCTAGATACAAAAAGTTGTGATATTGTTTTTTCGAGATTCTCTCAAAACTTCTGCACTTCTAACAACTCTTATGTTGGCAACTTTTAAAAACCTTAACAAGATTTTTTGATTGATTTTTAGAAGTCCGAGAGACGACGTAACACTATCGGCAAAAATAGAAAAACCGTTCATTTAAGAAGTTAAATTATTGAAGTCGTGGGAATTTAATATTATAATCAAATTCGTGTATCTCGATGCTATTGTACGTCAAAGGAAACCATATTGTGCAACACCACAATACAATATCCATTAATGAATCAGTCGGCAGCTCAATGGAATAGGAGTCTGGAACGCTTCTTGGCAAGTACCAATCGGGTTTTCGCGCTCCGCTGCATTTTCAAGTCATAAGACCTACAAAAGACAATAGACCAAAACTTGTAGTTCTCTGCACAAGCAAAAACTTAAATTCCATTATTCCCCCTTAAAGGAACGATAGTGATTATTACTACTAAGCATTTACTCTATGTAATAGATAATTACAAGTTGCAATAATTTAATTAGAAGCTCTCATCGTAATAACGAAGTTCAATTTAATTTAAGAAATTTGTTTAGTTTGAACCAACTTTTTGAAAAACATGTTGATTCAATTTTGACATCAAAGGGATAAGACTATATACCTACACGCTATTTCAATTGTTTGGTTAGTGGAAGGTCCATGATATTATTAAATAAATAACCTCTTAAATATTCATGGTAATTAAATTTAAAGTTCTAACGATGCACTAACGGCTTTAACACATGAAAACCATTTATGTATCACAATGACCATAACGACCAATGTACTGACTTGACAATGAAGATAAATTATTGTTTGCTTTGTGTGTAATAGGAAATTCATGTAACTGGTCAAATTAAATCCAAACATACCTAGTTTGGTTATAAATACCATTACAAGACCCAAGAGCAACCAATTACAAACTATTGAAATACTATTGTCAAAATTCAATAGCATCGCAGTGCCAAATGTGATGGATGACGTATACATTAAAGCTACAGTAAAACATTTAAATTTCATTTATTATTATTTATTTTATTATTCTGGAAAGTTGCTGCTGATCAGAGGCGGATTAAGTTAGATTTCGCTTGAAATTTTTGAAAAAGTACAATTGCGTATTACTAGGTAACTACGAGATGTATCATCTTTATCTTTCACAGAAACATTTTTTCTCATGTGTAAAAGGCTTTTAATCATAGTTAACCTTCTATTGAAAAGAAGAGATTACGGTAAACTTTTCTATAACGCGACAACGTGAGGGATGCCTTCCGCGTTTATACATGACTCATAGCTCATACAAAATGAAAAGGATTCCTCACTAAAAAAATAAAAAAAAAACTTTTAATTTGCTTAAATTATGTTTTAGCATTTTTTGTCTAAGGAAACATTTAAAACAATTCTTTGTTCGTTATGGTTACTTTTAGATATTCAAGTTCAAGTTTACAAAATCGCTATATAAATTACGGTTAGTAACACTGGTATCCAAGTAGGTATAACAGGGGCGGAACCCCCGGTCTAAATGGGCCCCCACATGGGCTGTGATCTTTTCAATTTATCAATAATTCAATGTTCCCACTACATTTTCAAAATCAAATCTTAACATTTCCAGGTTTTGCCAGACAAAGAATACAAATTTTCCATGACATTTCGATAAATCAGAAAATAAAAAGACAAAAAAGAATCTTAATCTTTAATTGATTTTTTTATTAATTTTTTTTTTATTTAATGAATTGATTTCAAATTTCTTTCTAATTTATTTAATTAAAAAATTATTCCCGATATAACAATTACAGGGTTCCCACTTCTTTGGAAAATCTGAAAAAGTTATGGAAAATTTAAGATTTCCCTAATTTTGTCAAGGGAATTTCTCATTTTTAATGCCAATCAAACAAAAAAAAATTAATTTTTAAATAAAATAAATTTGATTTTAAAATTTATAAACAAAATTTTAATAAAATTTTAAATTAAATTGTTTACCTCAACTGAAAATTTAATTTTCTAGACTTGGCACTAAAATTGAGAAATTCTCTGACAAAATTAGAGAACTCTTAAATTTTCCAAAACTTTTCCAGATTTTCCAAAAAAGTGGGAACCCTGTAATTTTTATATCGGAAAAAGCCAGTGGCGTATTTACGGGAAGGGGGGGCCTAGGAGGTCCGTGTCCCTTCTATAACCAATCAATAAATCATTGTAGTCTATACAGCCTTGAAATCTAAAATCAAGGGCGGATCTAGGCAAAGTTGATAGAAGGGGGAATAAATATATTATGTATTTTGATAAGAATGTTGGTATATTTTTATGACTCATGGGGAGGGGGTTGATACCCCGTTGTATCTGCCTTTGCCAGGCAATCTGAGAAAAGGGAAAATTTAGAATATTCTAGAAAATCTTAGGATAGTCAATAGCCAAGGAAATAAAAGAATTAATCTATGGTATTCTATATAGATTTCCTAAATTTCCCAAGATTTCCTTGGAAAGCAAATAGCAGTCTTAAGTTTGACTAAAATTTCCTAAGATACCCTAAAATTTGCTAGAATTTCTTTTCATTTTTGTATATCACAAGTTTTCCAGTTAGTACAAAACTAAGGGGCAATCACCGGAAAAATTGTGTGTACTGAAGAAGGGAAATCTGAAGAAATTCTGGAAAATCTCAAGAAATCCATAGAAATTTCAAGAAAATCTCAGGAAACTCGAGACATTTTTAATAAATAGAAAACCGAGAGATATGCAGAAAATCTTAGGAAATTTTAAGGTATCTTAAGATATCCCAAAAAATCCAGAAAATTTTAAAGCCAATGAAATCTCAGAAAATGGAAAAAGCAAAAAAAATATAGTCTATATAATATTCTAGAATTCCTCAAATTTCCCCTGATTTCCTTTCAGTTTTGCATTTGACAATTTCTCCATCATTTTTCCACTTAGTAAAAAACGAGCGGGAAATTTTAAAATATCCGTAAAAATTTTAAGAAATCCCAGAAAATTGCAGTCATTTTACAATTAGGAAATATAGAAAATTAGAAGAAATAGAAAATTCTAGAAAATCTTCGAAAAATATCGAAAAAATTTTTTGAAGTGGGGAATCACAGAAAATTCTAGGATATTTTAGTAATCTAGACAATCTTAAAAAATCAAGGAAATCTCAGAAAATTGAAAAACTAAAAAAGCTTATCTATATAGATATTTTTGATTAGAGTTAAGGTGTAATTTTCAAATTTTAATAAAACTAAATGAAGGGGGGTGGAGGATACTCATCTCTATATCCGGCCTGGTTTCGAAGGAATTCTTTGGAAATCACTGGACTTACAAGATAATCGTCGGAATTCCGAGTGCTGTATACAAAATTGTTTTTTTTTGCCTTTTATAAAAACAGGGCCCCCGTTAACAACTTCGTGCACGGGTCCCTCACCTGCTTGTTACGCCACTAGGTATAACTCGTGTAACCATCGCGATTATAAAAACTCTTAATAAATAAAATAAATAATGAGGATTACAGGCATATTCCTCCATTCGGGCAAATCGATTTGTGTACACCAATGAATATTTATATTTGTTAATTTGATAAAATAAAGGTTTATCAATCAGAGTTTCTTTTAAGTTGGTAACGTGATTACAGAGATAGTAATAGAAGACTGACAAATTTCATAGCAATAATACCTAACCTAAACGTCATTGTAAGCCATTTGAACTTATCATTTTATTTATCTTGGAAAAATTTATTGTCCCATGCATTTATTTTTTGACAAATACAATATTATGTTCCACATGGTCAATCTGCTACAACTCTCGTAAAAGTTGACGTTGTTTCTGAATACTTTGAATTTAAGTAATTAGAAAAACTTAAAATTACTTTAATATTTCTCTTTAAAATCTTGAAAAAAAAGCGTAGTTAACAGAGTAGCCAATTTGTCGATATATGTCAAGCACGCCGCAATATATCAACGAGTATAGGTATAGATAGCCATCCAGATAAAGAGCTCACTTGATATCAATAGATGACTGACTATTTTTAATGTTTTTTTATGTCTTAAAGCCTGCTTGCTGTATTTCGCGAGCAAATGCATACATTTGTAAGAATATTAATGATTAGGTTAAATACGTAATTTGGAATCGTCGTTTGTGTTCATATTAATATTCAGTATATGTCTTCGCAATTAGTTTTAAGGTAACAGCGGGTTACATTTAAAATAGCAAACATTACAACTTCTACAAATTATTTTCAGATAAGCAAGCCATATGAAAAATTTCAGTGTCGGTACGTGTACGAACTTCGTATGTTGTAAATTTAAATAAAATTACCCCCTTACGTTCGTTACATACTAATGCCAATTTCTATAATTTTTTTCAAAAATGTCTGTTACGACAATATTTCTTCCTAATTACCTTAATCAAAACGAAATAAATTAAAAGATTGAATGAAACTCAAACAAAGTTTTCCGAGCAGAAAAGAAGGATTAAGAAGAATAAATATACATTAGTTCCTTTGGACTGGACGACACAGCTTTAATGTAAAAGAAAAATAATTCCGCTTCGTTAAATTCGTTAAGTTAATGAAAGAAAAATAAACCGGAAGCAGGAAACAATCGTTTGATCTTATTCTTTGGTTAATGAGAAGCAGGCTAGGTTGCATTTCCAACTGGCTAACCGTTGCCACGCTTTTGCAAAATCTTTTACCGATACATTAAACCGCATAATTAAGTTTCTAATTAAATTGCAAAATCGGCAGCAGCATTGCTTGCAAAGCATAGAAAAATTCTTATATTTTAGATTAAACCAAGACAAAGCATTAGTGTGAAAGAAAACATTCAAGTTTTGGATTTAATCCCGTGTTGGTGTAAAGTGCTTACAAATTGTACAAGGCTTCGTAATTTAATTAAAGGTTATTCGGTTATTTATGTAAATGTTGCAAATTAGTACAACAGTGCAGAAAATATTTAAATTTCACCATTGTCGACCAATCAAATTGGATAATAAATTGCATTTTTGAAGTGATCAAATTGACTAAGAAATGAAATATCTTCGTCGTAATCAACATTTCTTGCTTCGTTTGCAATCATTTAAAGAAATCAATCAATTTATAAATTAATATTGCCCTACTAGTGAATCCGTCGGCCTCTGAATAAAAAAGACAACATGCGGCGTTATGTTAACGATTTCTATTATTACACGGAATAATAAAAAGAAAACCTTTTTTAGTTGTATCGGTTCATCCATCATAATTTGTTGCGGCTTCTCTTGCTATTTTAATGTTGGACATTGATGAAACCAAGTAACATCAAGTTTTAAATATGGTGTGGTTCAAACTAACTTTTGTCATTGTTAAGACTTGAATTTAATTATACCTACGTGAAATTAATTAAAATTTTTGCCGTAGGTACATCAGAAAAAAGATAGTTCTAGCATTTTAACGATCAACCCATAATTTATTGTTATACGCTAAAAAGTTGGTTCTGAGAGCCTGGCCAAGAGAAAATAGCACTTGCTGACGGTACTTCTACATCTAGACACAAAATTAAAAAATTTAGATGAGCTAAAGAGATTTGGTTTTCGAATAGCAGAAATTATTCACAATAGGAATATTAGAAGAGGTTTGTAATAAACTTTTCGATTTCGAAAACATTAACCAGGAAAAGCTGATTTAAATAACATAAAAGGAATCGATTGAACGAATTTCGCATTCTCTTAGAAAACGCAGCCAGAGTTTTCAGTATTGTAAATTATTTAAATGCTGATGTTCTTGACGTTTTAGCATTACGAATTAAATAACTTTCATATGAAATCCTTGGTTAAACAAAAAATAATATCTTCGTCAGAAATGGAATTTATGTACCTGTTAAATTAAAATTTACGAGTTCAAATTCAAACTGCGAGAATAGTAACGCTTGTGAATTGAAAATATAAAATTATATTGATTGAATTAATTTTTACTTTTCAAAAATGTTCAAAATTTGTATTCGGTTCAAATACACAAAATACCATAATCACTTCGAATAGATAACCATGGAGGTTCAGTCGAGAAGTAGTAAAAAAAATGCCAGGTCCAGCAGATGAAATAATCTACTTTCTTTGTACTTGCCAACTATTTAATTAAAGTGCAGAAGCAAAGAGAGTGAGTCGATGGCCAAATTGAAATCAACACTTAAGAAAATTGTAACAAATTTATCTAGAAAACAGCTTTAACTAAATGAAGACCTCAACTGAAATAAGAAACTTTTGAGATTTTACTGCAAACACCATTAGTGAATCCTGTTACCTACTAAAATTATTCCTCGAATGATAAAAAACTGTCTTTTAATTTCGTCTTATTCATTAGTAGAGATTCTTCTAAAGTTAAAAAATGTACAAATAGTAGATAAATATATTATTTACTAAATACATAAGGTTGAATCTCATTCCACCAGGTCAAAATTAATGCTAACATGTAGTTCATTTCAAAGTGAAGTTTGGATGGTCATTGTTCGAGCCTGTCATATTTTTCAAAGCTCTGAAATAAATCTCCAGTCTTGATCTTGAGGTCTAAGGCAAGAGTAAAACGTAGTATATCAAAAACAATGTTATACACGGGATTCAAAATTCAAAAGATTTTCAGGAATTTTTAAGAAATCTAAAAAAATTCCAAAATTTTTAGATTTCAAAAATATTCAAATAATTTCTTATTGGGTAAATTTCAATTATTCAATTTAATGATTTGTTTACCGATAAGGCAAATAACATGACTTTGTTATTCAATTACCAAACTTAAAATTTCATTTCTAATTATTTTTAAAATTATATTGCATATTGGTTAAATAATAAACACACATAGGTTTGTCTGCTTGACAGATTTGAGTTTAATTTTATATCGTGTGTTATTAAAATTGAATGTACTTCTAATTGATTCAATAATATACTAATTGGCCAATGAAAAGTGAGTAATTTTCTCATTAGTACATCAGTTTTACAACAGTGAATCAAGTGTCAGAAAGCAATTGCTTTATTTTATTGCTGCTTCTCATTGTTTAACTTAATCTCATTTCAAGATTGTTATGGTTTCAAGATGTACTAGGTAACCTGAAGCTTTTAGACTCACTAAAATATGACTATTTACTTAAAAAATTGTGTTTATGCAAACTATAAATAAGAGTGAGGTATTTAAAAATTAGAAAATTTTTCGGCTTTTTTTTTTTAATTTTCAAATAGCTGTACTATAATTTTGTAGGCCGTAATTTACAAATTAAATATTAATTTCACATTTAAAAAAATTCTTAATTTAAATTAAAGAAATGTAATTTTGAACCTATAGGTTATGTAACAGTGTAGAAAGTACGTCATTACCGAACGGGAGTGATACTTGCAAAGAGAGGCATCAGCCGAGTTTTACGGTAACTTTTATAACCTTTTAGGTAAGTAACTAAAAAATAATCATGTGTGATAATTTTAATTTAATAGAAGGAAATTTAAAATCAAAACATATTTTTGATGCCGTTATAGCAATTTTCCCCACGATATTGGATCAAATTCTTTAAACGAGTAAATAGTAGTAATCTTGCTTAAATTGTCAATGTTAGTTTTTCTATTCACTACGTTTTTCTCTGTTTATGCATATCAATTCAAAATCCAGAGTGGATTATAATCAGTTCTTTTCGTTGTGGCATAACAGTCACCCTTTCATTTAAGTCATTTGAACCGCTTTATGTTAAAGCATATTGTGCAAATTTTTGACGGACTTCAAAGTTTTTTCAATCAAATTAAGTGCAGTAATTAAAATTCGGATATACTTATTGATTTTTTGAGAGTACACTGTGGCGTTTTGCAGAAAGCAATAATTCTGTAGAAATTTTAAAATATCTAAAGAAATATACAGCTGGAACGTACTTGTATTTTCAGTTTTTTATGCAATTTTCAAAACAATCACAAGTGTGTTCCAGCTCTTCATACTCATAAAAATAAATGTAAGCCGAAAGTTTTTCAACTTAAAAATCTTTATAATGCTAAGTATTACAATTTTAATTTTCTTTGTACCAATCGTTTTTCCATTTTGTCAATTTTATGATCTTCATATTGCTTGTACAAACATTTCACTATCGGTTAACCCCTTGCTTAAGAGCAAATGTTAGCTTTGGATTCAGTAAACAATAGTAGATAAACAACGCAGGTTCCAATTCACGTTTGTCAAATCTGTAAGTCCGAATTTGATTAATAGACATTGTAATCGACTGAATTCTTTTAAATTGAACTGAGGTTTTAATGAAAGTATCATTTGGATTCTACAATTATTCTTAAATTGCATTAATATTGTTCATTAATGGCTTGGAAAAACCAGTTAAAAATAGGTAAATCTGTTCAGCCCTACCTGGTTGTGTTACTCATTAGAACTAAATAAGCATTTACGTTTAAAAAGATAAATTCCGAGTGATATAAGACACTATAATAGCATACATCGCGAGATCATTAAAATCCATAATCTAGTAATTAAGTTAAAATTACATCATTAGAATTCTATACTTAAATGTATTTGACTTAGATTTCAATTAGGTGAAGACAACTTGAGCTTGTAATTTATTTCTTTAAAGCTCACCGGGGAGGCTGCCTATATAGTTAAGAAAGTTAACACATGTAGATGATCTTATTTTAAAAGACTAAGCTGCACGAATTTAAAAAACCTAAAATTGTAGAATTTAATGCACTTCCCAAATCGAAATTAAAGCAGAACTGAATAAAAAAGCTCAACCGAGCTTTTGCGAATATTCCATTTGCATAATATGTATTTGTGCATTTATTTGCTAATAATAATTTTAATTCTGCAGATATGAACATTCTAGAATACAATAATAAAGGATTACATACACGGGCTAACCAATGTGCAATGGAAAATGATTTATTTAAACCTAATTTAATTTCGACGCTCGTGAGAAGCGACGAACAGGAAAGTTGATTTTGAATAATTACCAACTGGGTGTATTGTTTTCATACACTGCCATCTGTTACCTCATAAATTAATTTAGATGGAAATAGGAAAATCACAAGCTTTACGTTAAATTTAGAAAATTTCCTGCAATTTTCCTTAGCTAGGTGATCGTAATTTTCCCTTTTTCTAGCGAAGTGTAATCAGTATTTTTCACTTTTCGCTACGGTAGCATTTGGAGCGTATGAAAACAACTGGGCGTGCAAACTTGTCTTTCCGCACTGTTATGTAACACATTGTGTTCCGTTTTCCGCAACTTTGCTGTTTTAAGACGTTTATTTTCTCCATAATTAAAAAAATTTTATGATTGTAGTTAAAACGTACCTTTAAAAGGAAAAACTTTAATATTGCGAACATTTCCCAAGCGCAATATTGGGTAAAATATTGTACAAGGCACGTATGCGTTTTAACCACTTTAATAACCACATTTGCATAAAATAGCTCTTTATTTAGCTAATTACATTTCTCATTTTAATAAAACTGTAACATTTAAGTCGTCATTATATTACTGCGTGTGCTAGAACATGGTTAACTAGATTTTTCCAAGATAAAGAACAAATTTAACATGAAATCTTGCAAAATTGCAAACCTTGTTAGCAAAGTCTGTCTTTGTATTTTCTTGTTATACGCTCTTCTCATCGGCCTAACGCTCCCGGCGCTTATCTCTTCTTTTTATTCATGCAGGAAATTATAACATTGCAGTTACAAGTCCGCATATTATTCATAGCTGTGGTTTATTTAATCTTGGGGTGCTGGATTACAAAATTAAATTCTTTCACTTTTTACAGAACGGGTGAACCATGTAATAAAAATGAAAATCCGAGCAAATTTAAACAAAATTAAGATATATGAAAAAGTAAAGGATTTTCATTGCTTTATTTTACCACGACCAACTAAATTAAAAAGTATAAATTTACCGATCTGCGGCGATAGGCCCCAGCGGTTGCTTTGCTGTTTGCAAAAAAAAACAATTTTCTTGTAAAACCGCAGCTACCGAAAAAAAGATACGGCAAAAGCCGGTATAAGGAAATTTTTGCTTCAAATGACCTCTCTCAATTTCAAATGCGATTAGGGTGTGCAGTCTCTTTGTTATAGTAATCACGAAAGTAAACCAACTTTTATTATCTTTGCTTCGGTAAAACAATTTAGGTGCGAAATGCGAATTAGCATTTCGAGATAAGCAAAATTTTCACTTAAGTCACAAAAGCTAATTTAGATAACCGAAACTATTACAGGGTGTCCTATTATAAAACACATACTGTGCTTTAATTTAATCGCCCTGATGTATAAAAGCCTACACTTATTAAGTTGATTACAAAATTTGAAGTGTATTTTAAAGTAAAAAAAGTTTTTCCTTTATTCTATAACATTCGAGAAGAAAACTTTTTGTTAAGCCTCAAGTCTTTTGAGCATATAAGTTTGAAATTGTCAATGTGTTCTTTGTATCCATCTTCTGTGTTACCTCGTCCCTACTAACTCATTTATAAAGTTTCTAAAATAAAATCATATATAGTGTAAGGTAACTTGTATGCACTCGTATGACAATAAATTTTTGTAAAACATCTTGAAAAAAATGTTTAATTTGAAAGAAAAAGTTTTTTTAAATTACTGCAAATATTTTACATATTTTTCACAAGTTGTAATCTGGGATTATTGTATGTTTTGCAAAGTTCGTTATAAATCAAAGAATGATAATTTTCAAGTCCGTGTAGTGTTATTTATGACGTTGTCGAGCAAACAAAATTAAAAAGAAATAAAAATGTTTCCAGCATTTTCACCCACCGCCTAAAATAATTTACAAAAAGTACATCGTTGGTGCTTATGTAGACTTTATCGCTAAACAATGAAACATTACGAACTACCTAGATTTACTTGAACGAAATTACTTTCTTAACAGCTTTTCTTTCTTATTTCTTGTTATATGAGAATCTGCAAATTTTATAAGCCTGCGCAAAATTATTATTTAGAAATTTTTAATAAAAGCTCCTACTAAAGCCAAGTTAATCAAATATTAATTAAAATACAAAAAAGTAGAATTACAGTTATTATTATTGCATTCTTTATTCAAGAAGTTCTGATTCATTTCATTTTACAAGTGTTAAACTTTATTCTTTCCTCCACCCACCACCACCTTTGGATTGATTTGTTGAAAAATGAAACAAGGGAGGCAATATTACCCTATCCCTGATATATGGATACATAACATGTTAACACGTGTCTACTAAACACCTACACGTGTTCTTTACGTTAAATTTTGGTAATTATCGGACTAAAAAGAGTCAGGTTATGAACCACTATATACGAATGGTTCATGCTGAGCGAGTATGCATGTAAAGTATTTTGCTAAGAAATTATTTAGCCTGCAGATCGCATAACCGGTGGTTACGTGAGCTGAAGTTTAGCTATTATTCTTCCGATTCTCCATATCAAACAACTGATGAAGAGGACCGACAAGAAAACCTAGATATAGACGACATAACAAACACATCACAAGAGGCTTTGAAAATAACTGACTGGAAAGAGATAACCACTTATAGATGAAAATTGAAAAGGATTATGAGAGAAGCAAAGAAGAAAACAAAATTATTATAGAAGCAAGATAAACATCAGGAATAGAATATACCGGCTGTACTAGAGCTCTATTGCACCTAAGTCTTAAAACCATCTGGGAGATTTAAAATCCACATATTATTATATCTTAAATAAAAATACTAAAAAAAGCTGCACAGCATTCAATTTAGAAACATCGGCTGTTTATCACAAGAAATGAATAATATCAATAACTTAACTTGTTATATTGAAGTTTTTAATATTATTAATTCTCACAAGTTAAGATTTATAATATTCAAGAAGAAAATATAAGAGCAGCTTTCATAGCATCGTCGGATAGAAAAATAAATTTTTAAATAAAAAATCTCAAAATTTGGACATCTAATCTCGTTGCCAGTAGAATGCAGATGGAGGCGACAAGTTCTGGATGGAACTGCTGTAATCTTATACATAGATAAAAGTCCATTGAGAACAAGTCAAGAGCATACTGACGTATGGAAAAACCAGATTGGAAGAATGATTCGTTGTCAAAAGGCAAAATATAAAGAAATTGAAGATAAAAAAAGATAGAACTGAAAAAATTTCTGATAAATCTTTTCGGGCACTGCTCAGATGACGATACTGTAAAAAGGAAGAAGTTGGTCACATCATGTTGGAGAGCACTGGAAATAAAGATTATGATACAAACTTAATGCAAGCTTAAGAACAGCTATGGTCTGATGCTTAAGTGGGTTGACTGCTAAGCAGAGAACCCTGGTTCGAGCCCCAGTAAATTAAGAACTTTATTCTAACCGTTCTCCTTTGGCGGGCAATGGAAAAGCATCAAAGTAATCTGCCATGAAAACCCTTCATGAAATGAAATGCTTAGCCAAAACCCATATCCTGGGTTGTAGTGTGTATAATTAATATAAAACACTGATGTAGAGTGAAACCCTGAATGTTTGCAGCTACCATAATATTTAATTGGAAAAAATATTTTGGAGAATAAAATTTTCCCTGCCTCCCCAACAACGAATTTTAATTTCGCAACTGCGGAGTTATACCCCCAATATTCCCAACCCAGTATCTCGTCGCCAACTGAAAAATGTTTGCTTTTGTTAAATTGTTTTTAAAAAAATGAAAATCGATATCATTTACGTGGTTTTGCACTAAACTTTTTGAAGTTTGTTGTTTGTGTTTTTGTTGTTAATTTCTTTACATTATTTGTAATTCCAATAATTGTTGTTTTCGCTTCTATCTTCCAACTAAATTAGTAATATAAGAACTTTTAAGTGAAAATTGCAATAATAAGAAAATTAAATCCCTCTGTGGCGAAGTTAACCTAATTTCACACTGTTATACAGCAAAAATTGGATTATTAAATTTTGTTGCTGCGCAAATCTTAATAAAACCACAATGTACATTTTAAATAAGTACTAAAAAAATCTACTTGACACGTTAATGATACAACCTATAGGGTACGAACATAATAGAAGATCCCTAATACCACTGTTTTGTTACCATATCAGTCAGCTAATATCACAAAAAGCTAGGATGACGTCTACAAATGATTCTATTTTGGTAGAACAAGGCATTATTATTACACATTGAAAAGTCAATAATATAAAAGGCTTGAAATTCATTAGTAATTTAAAGCATGTACAATTTTTGCTTGTCATGATCTTAAGCAATCTATCCATTCATATTGTACTGTATCATTAAAGAACAAAGTAATAGCAGCAACTGAAGTCAACAATGTAACAATCACGCGGTTTAATAAACCTTTAGAAAAATCTAGCAGAGCGTAAATTAATTTCTTCGATAAATATAAAAAGAAAATTGAACTTTAACACATAGGAGAACATATTTAACAAATTTCATTCTTAAATAAATAAAAATGTAATTCCTTTTAAAGGAAACCGTCTTGGTAATAATGTTTTAGTGTTATTTATGGTTAGAGATTTTTAACAAAAAAAACCGCACTGGAAGAAACGAAACAATTTAGCCGTTTAGTTTTCAAATTGATCATTAAAAGGACTCATTCCATTTGCGAATATTATAGTAAGCGAATGGAAAAAGCGTTATGTTCCATCAAATTTACAAACTCGACTGTTTCGGACGATTAGCAAAATTGTATAATACCAGCAAAGAATAATAATAATAATAATAAAGCTTTAATATTTGCAAACAAATATTTTGTTAGCAGAAACATCAATTTAAGTTTATTATTTTGGCCAAATATTGATAGAAAAAAATGGATTTGCCGCGCAATACCTTCAGATAAAGAAACTCGAGCCTCAATATTACAAGAAGACACTTTATAAATAAATATACTATCAAAAGAAGCCATTACTGCTCCATAAAGCAAACAATTTTTAATGACAGCGTGTAACTCCGCCTCATGTAGATTGAGCTCTTGAAGAAACAAAAACTTGTGTTCAGTATTTTTTGTTTAAATAAAACACAAGAAGTTAAGTTGGTACAGATGTAGCGCAAGCCTAAGATTATGCCGAACAACTTGTAATATGTCAAATTCAATGTTTGTTTATTATTATTATTGAAATACATAACCTTAAAAGCTGCCACAATACGCACAGTAATCATTTTCGGTTTAAGTAACCATGATGATTTTTTCCTTCATACAATTTTCAAGTACGACGCCATTTTTGCCTAATAGAAGCTCCTGATTGGAGATTTTTTCGTAGGGAACACAACTATTGTTCCGCATTTCGCACAATACATCTCAAGTACCAAGTAATTTAAAGTTTTCTTTGTGTACATTTAATTACCAATGTTAGAATTTAGAACAAACGCAAAAATATAATATTATTTGCTTCATAATCGAGCGTCTAATTAATTCAAACAATATAAGATTCTTAATTAATATTGCAGGAACAACGGAAACAAAAACCCTACCAAAATGATAATAATTAAAACATAAATAGTCCCTCTACTAAAGACCTTCGTTCCGTATTGACATTTCCATTTAACAAAAACAAACATGTAACTTTAAAGAGCTGACCGTTGGCCATTATAACGTCACCTAACACTCAATTTCATAGCTCCATTCTTCGCTTAAAAGTAATCAAGAAAATAATCAAAATTTTCTGTTACATTTCACTTTATTTTTGGTTGATAATTGGAACTTGAATAAAGCCGATAAGGATTTAGTGGTGGAGCTTAAAGCTCTTAACTAACATTGTTGAATATAATTTTCATCTCTCTAATCTTAATTATGCCAATTCAAAATCTGCTCGAGTATAAGTTCACTTCTCTTCACTAACCTCAGAATGTGCAAAATATTTCAGATCAAAAAATTGCCGCGCGCTTTTCTAAATGACCAATATTTTGCTTCATTTGCTCTCAAATCGAATAAGTTTAGTTCGTGATGTATTCGTCAAGTATACATTCAACGTAATTTAAAAGTGAAGTGACCTCTTTAAACTTCAAATTTAACAAACGATTTCGATAATAGCATACAAATATTGAGTAGTACCTTATAGGTATAAATAAAATACCTAGTTGAAAACTACCAGTCATCATCGTGAGCCGCCAAATTATAGAGAATCAATCTTGTAGCCTGCTAAGATGAAGACATCAAAAAATTACGATTTATATTTATGCTTGATGAATAGCCTCAGGATTATTGCTTCTATGATTATTATAATAGTTCAATTTAAGTATGCAAAATCAGAGCCGGATTTAGAAATTTAGAACATTCTCGGAGAGATATTTACAGATTTTATCAGCGCATGCAGTTTATATATTTCATCTGATTGAATTATTATTTTAATAAAAACAGTAGTATTATACTGGTACAATTCCTTTTCTTAATATAGTTTATAAATTTTTAGGTAATTATTGGTTAATTTCGTTTTTTCCGTGACCATTTTGTTCAATTGTTTAATTTTATCGATTAACTTATTCTTACTACAGAAGCAGGTTTAACGCCATGATTTAAAGGATTTCCAAATGGATTACATTAAATATCAAATAAACAGATAAACTTAGAAATCAACGAAAAAAACAAGTTGGATTATTAGATTGGGTTAAGTTAAATAAATATTAACGAATTCCAACAAGATGCTACAACTAAAGACTGCAGATGCCAAGACTTTACCAAAGCTGAATAAAGACACAGTTGGCCAGAGTAGAAATACTAGCAACAAAAAAACTTAGAACTTACAGGAGCAATATTAAAACTACATTTAGGACTTGGCCCCTTTATAGTGGCAGTCATTACTATAATTGAAGTAACAAGATTTCATAGAGGTCCGTCTTAAATTTCCAAAGGAGCTAAACAAGCACTTTAGGTTAGATTAGGTTTAGGTGAGACTAGGTTAGCTTAATTAATTTAATTTTGTTTTCTTCTAATATCTCTTCTAATATTCCATTTTCAATTTTTAATTTTTTCTTTTTATCGAAAAGTAAAAATAGTTTAATCTTCTTTATCCAAGAAAAAATATTAAAGCACAAATTAACCAGCCAAAATCCATTATTTGTTATTATAAAACATAGTAGATTCAAAAATTAAAATCAATTTTTTGTTGACGTCTAACTCGAAAACTCTCCCAAGGCTATCTCACGACTGAATAGAAAAATTAGCTGCCACAAAATCTAAATGGCTCTTGACTGGTGTGCCAGTCTAACAACTATTTTTTATAATTAATTTATTTACAATATATTTCTGCATATTAGTTGCGTATCTTTTTCATAATTATAATCAATGGTTCAATGGTGCTACAGACCAAAGAAAAACAATAGATATGTCAGAAAACCAACAAAATCAATAACCTTATATCAAAAATCACTCTAAGAGGGAATAAAAAGTTCTTCAATTGTTGTTGCTTTGATTTGAATCGTTCCTGTTTAGGAGTCTATAATCAGAACCTCACCAAAGAAAATGCGATTTATGTAATTTAAGCCATCAAAGGCCTTTAATTTTGAAAATTTCTCTATTATATGGAAACAGCTCTTACGCTTACCGTTGTTTTAATTGTAATAATCAAAAACACAATTAAGTAGAAATAAGACAAAAACTTTCATTCCATTTATACAAGAAACCTTATTAGTCTTTTAGCAATTAGAAAATTAAAAGAAGCTGACAAAACTTTCTTTCAAACATTATTTGTTTTATGATCATCTAAGTAATTCCCAAACAGTATAATGTACCTAATATGTCCTCGGATCTGCCGATGTATTTTATGAAACAATGACAGGCTACCCGAATCCGTGGGTTTTAATTAAACACCCACTCCGTATAAATGAATAGGAATAATTCGGCATTCAAACCAATAGACCTGATGTAACTGTGAACAAAAATTGTCTCTCATATCTCGCCATCATCACATAAAATTAGGGGAAATTCTTTCCTAACCTTAACGCTTTCATCAATTGAAATCTTTTATACCTTTGAAGCTGTGATAACCTGCTTATGTTGCTTTTTGCGTAAATAACTTCGCGTTTCCTTATTTTTAATCATCCAAAGAGTAAAGTAAATGTAATTAAAGTATGAAGAAATTTTACCCTTGTAATTTAATTACCGTTTCGTGCTATGTTAACAAGCAAATTAATTTTATTAAATGTGTTTATTTATCAATAAGAATTTGAAGTGGTGTTTCCAAAAAAATTCGTGTGGGACGTTTTAATTTAAATATCTTAATCGCGGGTATAAACATTTAAATTCTTGAAACATAATAAATTTATGAAGATGGTTTAAAAAATTAACAGATCTCCCATCGAGAGTGAAATGTGTGGGTAGTTTGGTAATAAGCATTACAATTCACTAAAGCATAATCCGGTAGCAATAATTCAAGTTAACAACAATTAGAAGGATTAGTGGTTTAACTAATCGCAAGTGGTGAATGCGTCACATAAGTTCTAATCGGATTAAACATACACGTGAAGTAGTTACAACTTAAACGACACTTATTAATGTTCGGATTATATTAAGAAAAAGTCGAATTAATGATGGCGAACAATTTTCTTGATGAGTTGGGCGCTGCTTAAAGAAAAACCTTGCGCTCTGCGAGAGGATTACTATTAGTATTATTATTATTATTATTATTCGAAAACGACATTTAAAATTTATGATTGCTTCGCACTCATATCCATTGCTTCAGGACCTTTTAGGTATTACAGTTGTTTATAAAACCGGTAAAACTTAATAAGCTAGGTAGGTAGGTGGTTATTGTGCACAATTAACATGAAACAGTAACTTATGTGGTATTTATAAATATATAAACTATTTTATAATATTAAGTGGATCCTATGGTTTTATGAGGGTGATTTTGATGACGAATACTGCGGCACTGCTCGCAATGCAAGAAATCAAATCAATTTCTTCATATCGATGGCATCATCAAAAATTTGCATCTCCCAAGACCTCGAAATCCATTACATTTAAAATAAAACATTTCAAATTGCAGAGAAAGAGAAGATAATATCGAATCATAAATAAATAGTGTGGGTTACTTGTATTTCGGAGGCGAATTTATTTTATGTGTTCGTAAGATAATTTCAAGTCAAACATGCAAAAACAATTTATTTTTACACCATTTACACATAACGAATAACAGTACATAAAGATGTCCAGCTGATAAATATACAAGTATTTTTGGAGCCAAGAGAATGGCCCAGCGTGCTTTAACACTGAACTCAAAATGAAAAAATAAGCAAAAAATAATGAATAATTTATGGAGGAAAAAAATGGAATTGTTTTTCAAATTATTTTTGCCTTCCTTGCACAGAGGCACAGCAAGAAAAGGTTAATTATATAAAACTAATTTTGGAGGAAGCAGTTGTTGTCAGGCTAAATTATTGCGAATATTTACTAAGAAGGGTGAAAACTCAAGGGTGCACATCAAAAATCACGTCGACTTCTTTTTATATACTGCAAACAGTACATCCGCTAAGTCTTAATGCATGGGGTGGTGCATTGTAGAGCTGTTATTTTATTAAGTTGTGCACGGGGTGTGCACGTTAAATCCAGTTATGAACTCGAAAGGGAGAATTTAGCTCAGATTTTATTAGCAGTGGCAATTCATGGTTGGAACGAAAAAGTGATTGTCTTAAATCAAATTTTCCTCAATTTAAACACTGTTTGATTTTTTAATAATCAATCAAAGCGCCAGAAAGAAAACGGAAACGTGATAAATATATTTTTCCAAATTTCAACATAGAAAATTAGTTTAAAAATTCAGAAAGTAGTAAAAATTAATTACTTTTACAAAAAAGTGTTGCAAACTTTGTAAATTTAAAGTTTTACAAATTTAATGATCTTTTCCGTGCCTTACTTGTAGTTACTTTTTAAATGAATTTAAGTTTTTCTTTTTATGGCTGAAAATAATTTTAAATTTTGGCAATTTCTCAATGAAGTTGTGCAAAATAAACAAACTGTATCCGTATAAATAATCACGGTAATTTAGATCATAATAATTATTATCTCTTGCGTTGCATTAACATGGACAATTACGAAAAAAGATGGTTTCAGATATGTTTCAAGTTGTACTTTAATTTTCCACTTCTCTGCAGTATTATAAATATCGAAACTAACATTGTAACAGAAAATTTCTTACTTAAAAATTAAACTTTTTTGGTTACTAATTGAAAATATGAATGAAGTACATAAATTCAAGTTATTTTGTTATTACAGCTTCACTATTTTCGAGACTACTAAGTTGAAAAATTATGTAGGTAAGTACATAGAAAATTGTATACGAAATTGTGTAATATAATACGATCTTAATATTAATTTTCAAATCACATTAGTTTACATTAAGATTCTTTCATGAATTTATAAAAAAATCTAACAAATAAGATATCTTCTATATTTTTTGCATTTTTTTCGTACGGTATTAAATTCATTAGTTTGTATCAACAAAGACGTTATTGCTTCTATTTTTTAAAAAATGCTACAATTTTTGAATGGTAAAGTTAAACAAGCAAGGCAATAATTAATAAAAAAATAAAAATTATGCATATTATATTGAAAATAAAAACGCTTGAATTTAAACAGGAAACTATAAGATATAGAAATATAAAATAAATCATAGAACAACTTAAGCAAGAAAGAGCCGCAAGCGATTTTCTTGAAATATTACATATAGTTACAATATTTTAGGGTAAATGTTCCTTGTTTAGATCATACCGATAGTTATGTAATATCTAGATAGTCAGATAATTTCAGAATGGAACTTTTCCACGCAAAAAGTAAATTTAAAAATGTATCTTGAGTGAATTTATTATTGAGGTAAACAGCAGAGTGTTAATTTTGTTGTAATATTTTTGCTTAGTCTTCAACTTAGTACTCAAGGTTGTTTGATAATAATTAATTTTGAGTCCAAAATATGAAGTTTTATTGCACATATAATATAAGACCGTCATCAGAAACGCACTAACAGAGAGAATAAAAGCATGTTGCAAGAAAGGTGAGGCAACGGTAAGTATAGAAGAATCTCCCATTCTTTTGTACCAAAAGTGGATCAACTGTCCCCTATCAACGGAACCTTCAAAATGGCTCAACTTCTGAGATGAACCACTACATAGGATCATAGAGTGCGACCTGTATAGAGACAAGCAGGCAGAAGTCGAAGTCTTTGATAGACAATACCTCCGCGTAAGGTTGGATGAGCTATTCAAGAAAACATCCCCAGACCTAATCTACCCTTTCCTAGCCCAAAAATCGGAATTTCAAAGAAAAAACGATCTAGACCATTCAGAAGTATCTACTGAATCGGAAATAAATTAGAAGATAAATTCTCTCTTATCTCGAAATTTTCAGAACCCAAACCCAAATCTTCTGGTTGCTCTGTACACAGAAACCCTCAAAGGTGAGGGTATTCTATAAATTACCCTTCCCAATTTATTCCAAAGGTAATCGGCGGGTCGATTCTATCCAGTGTGACTACATAGGGTTAATGACGCAGTGGAACCTCAGCTACCTTCATATACCTATTTGTAAATAGCATCATCCAATTTAATTAAAAAAAGGATGGGCTTGCACTTTCGCACTTTATGATTAGCCTTCTTAAATAAAAAACTTGAGGTCACCAAGGAATAGTGGAGCACGGCAGGGAGTATTTTGAAGAAATTTATTTGACAAGTCTAATTTAAAATTTAAAAAAATACAAATACATCAGGATTTGCAGGTCCACGTAACTCATTTTAGCATAGTATTCTTCATTTGTTTTGTTTATATTGAAATACTTCTTTTATAATTTGTCCTTTGACGGGAGTTTTTATTACATAGTTATATTTACATTTTTTTATTTAAATATTTTACTCGACCAATCGGTTCTAAATTATACTGGGAACATTCTTGAAATAACACCTCGAATAGATTTAATAAAAGATTTCTAATTTAATTTATTGGGTGTTTTTAAAACAACCAAATACAATAATTTTCAAAAATGCTGTTGTATTAAACCTAGTTTGGATAGGTGGATGACCTGCATCCAGACAATAATTCAAAAAACTGCTCATGTTACTACAAGTTCAACAATATAAATCAGTCTATCTAGCATTAACTAAAATTTATTTCACTACACCTAGCTGACCTAGCACCCAAGAGAACAAGAAATTTTATAAACTATTTTTAATAAATTTTTACGACTTTGATGCTACAAAGAGTTAATTTTTGAATTTGTAATTGCAAATAAACACATAAATAATAAAACCATAATTACCAAAGGCTGCAGGATAAACGCATAAATATAAGCACCTACCTAAATTAAATTCCGCGTACGAAAACAATTTTGTTTCAGTACTTCCCATTTTAGTGTAATTGCATTAAACTTTGGACACGTAACGTAGCACATACATTTCAATTAAACAATATAATACTCCGTAGTAGGAGGAATATCACTTTGTGGCCAAAAGAACTTCTACGTCCCTATAATTTAAATTTATAAACCAGTAAAGCAAGCAGAAGTTATAAAATAAGTTACGAGGGGGTGTCAGAAATGTAGGAAAAATGATTCATTCCGCCGAACGGAAAGCAAGCAATCACAATCGATCATTCTTGAGGTAACGCCAATAATTAAAATCAAACAGAAGAGGGCGGTTGAGACACCGATGTAAGTGATGAAAGATGAAGACGTTGATGGTTTTATTTTAAAAGTCGGTATTAGATAACTTCGTGGTAAGATAGTTATTTAATGAATCTAAGTAATGAGGGACAAAACCTAAATTGTATAGCCGAGGTATATAGAGGGAATATCAAATTTTAATTCGCGCGGTTGAGCAATATAATTCCAGTTGTTGCAGCTATGCGCCACTATATTATTAGTGACACTAATGCCAACTTTGGACTGCAACCCAAGTACAAAAGCAGCAAATTTCAGTAATTTTGGCTTCCAGTAAAAAAAAAACTCATTGCACCCTTTATTATCTCATCTGCTTTGTTAGTACTACAAGTTCCCGTAAGCAATTTTGTAAAATAAAACTTTGTTTGATGTATTAAGGTATCGCATTTCACGACACCTCGCGGTAAATGTTTTTATGTTCTTTATTTAATACCTATTATTATAAAAGTGACGGATGATTGATTGTTTTATTCACGTTTTATATGCAAAGGGCAGTAACCCTTGTCAAGGTTAAGTTCGAGCAAAGTTTACCCAAATATTTTGACAAAACCAAATATTTAACCGGCTTTCTCTAACAACAACAATTACCTCACAGAAAGAGCGCAAGATGTAAAATTGGACCACTTAAGAGAGCAATTTATCTGTGAATCCTATAAGATTGCTTTTTATTTGTTCAAAAATACAACATATTTTACAAGCTACTATGTTCAATTCGGCTGTAACGATTTTATTGAATGTAACAAAAAAAAACAATAAAATCGTAGTTACGTATCTTTCGAACAAATACAAAAAGGCGAAAGGTTGATTGAAAAACGTGCAAAAAACAATAAATGTTAAAAAAATATTTTGAAAAATATTATTATTATAGAAAATCCGAAGATTGATTATGATATTTTACATTTTGAAATAAATTAATTACTTATCAGATTTCGAAAATAATTTTATAAACTATACATGGTTTTTGTAACATTAATTTACATAGCCATTAATTGAATTAGTAGTTTTGTACTATACATATTATTAACAACCTTTTCGTTAAAAAATTAACTTAATTAAAAGAAAAACATACAGTTGTTCAGACAAAGCGTGCGTTCTTATGTTTGATAAAAAAATTAATTTTAAATTTTCCAAAACAGAAAAGTAATCTAAATTATATTATGTAAAAATTATGTATAAATTAAGATATTTGGATGTAAAAAATTGTTGGGGTAATATACAAGTCACGCAATTTTTAAGACAAGTAGTTTAAGAAAACGTAAAACTAAGATTGGCAGTTTCTTAATAGAATTTCAGCAACTCATTAGCTAATTTTGAATGCAAAATAAGCAAACTTAGTTATAGAAGTTAATTTTAAAAGGTCATTAAACTGTTGAACAGCAAGAATTCTACAACAAAATATTGATGCTCTTTTAATATACAATTAATCAAGCATTTCCCATTTAAAATATTCGTTTAATTATAACATCAAAATACAATTTTAATTTAATTACCAATGTGATAGCTAAAACGTGCTGATAACATCGGCAGATATGAATTATTTAGTTATCAAATGAATACGCCTCTTGTGCTCACGCAGAGCGCATCCCGTGTAAAAATTAGGTAATTTATGGTCTCATAGTCATAGATTAATACTATAGTGCACAATCAGAAATTTTCTAGTTTTCTTGAAAAGTAAGACTCAGAAAGCCAATTTTTTAAAAACGCTTTTCTATTCAAAAATCGTCGTCACTAGTCGTCGAAGGCAGAATTGCAACATGAATTTTAGTATAACAGATTTCTACTTACGAGATTTTCTTGGATTTCCCTTTAGTCCAATTTTGCATGTTTAAAAGTTATTTCTGAGTATTTTCTGAAATTTCCAAAGATTTTTTTTGATTTCCGTTTGTTCCATTTTAGTAGCAAACAGCTAATTTACTTATCTTAAAACTTTTCTGGGTTTCTTCCACTTGTATATCAGATTTCCCGGCAATTCCATCTCGTTTGATCAATTTTATCAGTTTTCCTGATTTATTTATGACTTATTTATTATTATTATTTATTGTGACTCATCCTTTCCTTTACGACCGTGGATTCGATTTTCACGTCTGTAGCTTTATGACTATAGTCGCGCCAAAATAAGCTAATTATCTAGGTTCTAGGGAATAAACCTTCAAAGCAAAAAAATTTATAGTTGATCAAAGCAAGTGAACGCTTACCTTAAAAAGACATGTAACGATCTTGATCTTTTTGTCTTATCGTTGTTGTATATGATATTAATTGTAGTTAATAAAATAAATATAAAATTTAGCTTGGCAGTGGTTGATAATTGCAAATTGAAAATATTCAACATTGAAGTTCGAATTGCAGTCGTTGCTGTAAACTTAATTTTACAGTGAGAATCTGCACTTCATATCCAGTGTGACAGTCAGGTGTTTGTTACATTGTACGCCACTCGATTGTGTTTTGTTCTTTTGTTTTAAAATCCGCTATAAAATATTTTTGATTGTTGCAGTTTAAATTTCACGGGTAAATATTTAACACTGAAAATTATATTTGGTTAACAATTATTTTCCGCGGTTACAGTTTGGTTTCCTTTTTGTTAATTAATTTGGTTTCGTTTCGAAATTGCGTCAAATTTGATCAAGAACTTTGGAAAGTTTTATTCAATACAGCGTTCACCCTTATAATCAATTACATATCAAAAATATGTTTGTGATTCACAATTGCGAGGTGCAAATATTCCGAGGAATGAGATTGAAATTGTTTTTATTGCATCGGTGAAGCCAGAAGGTTTTTTATTCAAAAACAAATCTTTTCTGATTGAATCATCGATACAAGGTCCAGCACAGTATTCTAAATTTTTACTACATCTTTTTCAGCTATAAATTTATTTTTACCTGTCCCAATACAAACTAATACAATTTTATGTTTCTTATCTTGTTATACACATTAAAGCAAGCTGTTTAAGAAAGTTAAAGAAGAGTTATAATAATATCGAGATCATAATTATTGTGCTATTAGTAAAAATTCATGAAGATGAGTTACAAGCACCTTTCCTGAAAATTTAATTTTCCCTGTACCTAACTAACGAGATCTGAGAGGTGCAAGAAACTATAGGTATATTGTTAAAAATTCACACATACAAAAAATTGAGCTTGAATCCCAAGCAAGTTTGTGATTCGAAACCGAAATAACTACATTTTCGATAAATTACAGTACTCCATACAATACTAATTTAAAAAATTTAATTATTTTTGAAAACATTGTTTATATTTAAACGACAATTTTATGAAAATCCGTGCTTTTATAAGCAATAACGATAAGAAATTCAATCAAAAATATAAATTATATCTTGCCAGTTTAAATAAGAAATAATTTTTGACGTATTTCGAAGGAAAGTGATTCGGAAGAAAACAGGTCATTTTAGAAATTAGGAATTTCTATCTAAATGTTAATAAGGGCACGTTTTTACGTTTTTGAATATCTGATTTCTATTCTTAAAATGTAAAATAAAATGATTAATATAAATCAACGTAAAGAGTATTTTATACAAAGGAATGGAATTGAACAATACGAAACCGTTTTTTATTAAACATTAAAATAAAAAAAATAATCGATAGACAATGTGAAATCTGTTTTGATGAATTTCAAATATTATACTTATTATTTCTACAGGGTGTTGCCGATAAATTCAAATGCTTCTCTTGTAGCTACTATTGATGTTTTTAGTAAATGCAGCTAACTTTAATTTGCTAAGTGTCCCCTTTGTTAGTTCAATTCTTATTGTTTTAAATGACCACCGACTTCGGTTTGAAAATTGTAGTACCTATACCAAATTATATCTCGGTAGGATAAAAACAGAAAACATAATTTCTTAAAATTTTTCTACCTAGAAGTTTAACAAATTTATTAATTAAAAGCTGATAATGGTATACAGCCGTGCCTGAATGTGCAACTCATGATGGAATTAAAAAATTAATAATATTGATATTATTGAATGACTTGGTAACTTTATTTATTAGCCTATGGTGTTTAATAGTAAATTAAAATTTGTTAAGTATGATTTATTGGCCCATTTAAACCCACAATTCTAATTAAACCCGATATTTAAATTTTTTCCGCCGTAATATTAATAATACTGTACAGCATTCCTGAGAAGTGGCGTTTAAAATATGTACACGGAAAAAAAGTATGCAAAAATTATTTATATTGATTGATATATTAAAAGTTATTTCACTATTTGCTAAAATGAACAATCATAATATTTGAATAAGCTATGAAAGGATCGATTTCATTATTTTTTGATAATATGAAACTTTTTTGTGTACCTACTTAAAATTGTTCATTGTATATTTCTGTTGTTTAAAACTATTACTAAAATATCGATAATAAATTCTTTCATTAAAAGATATCTAAATATAAATCGGTATGTATATAAATAAATAAAAAAGTAAAATTGAAAAGTAATTGGTATCAAATTTAATAAATTACATAGCTAAGTACCGGTACTATATGGACACAATAAGCTTTGTATAATATTAGACTAAAGCAAATTTATCTAGTATGAATACAATATAAATATTACATATTAACTTGCATATGGGGGGTTAGTTAGTTTGTTTAATTTCAATGTATGAAATCAAGAATAAATATGATTTTTCCTGATTATGGACGACTATGATTTATTTCAATATTGCATGTTGATAAATAACAAATTAATCAGATTATACAGTATAAGTACAATACAGTTTAATCTAAAATTATATCATGACGATGTATTAATTGTCTGATTAGCTGTCACTTTGAGCAGAAAAGTAGGAAAAACTCGTGCACTCTAAAGATTTCATTTTCTTTAATATTAAAAAGCTTGCAAAAGTGGTCGGATCTAAAAATAGGTTACAATTTCAAGTTAGATTTCTTGAAGAAAAGGGAAATATGGAGTTAATATATAGAATACTGTTGTAGGCAAAGTTAGGGTGTCTGAAAGTGCCTGTAGGCGAAGTTGCAAATCCAAAGTACATTATACAGTGGTACACAGTTTATTCTAGATACTTAAACGATATTTGGTTCACTACGAGCAATTTAACCGGAACAAATTACTTTTTAAAATAAAAAATTAAACAAATATTGATAAAAACACGAACTTACGTGTTTTTGTTTCAAAACGAATATTTGCCATATATACACACTGCTTCTTCAAGTGTTATCATACTTGATGATCGTAAAACACGAAAGTTTGAGCAAAAATGTGCAATGGGATAATGACAGATTTTCAGAAAATTGAAAGATTCTCGTGATCGCCTTAATAAATTTTCACAATCAGTAAACTTCAACGTTCTTCTAAATACCATGTTTTGTTCTTATTAAAATATTGTTCTTACATAATCGGAATAATAGATCTCTATTATCATGAAAGCAATAGAAAAAGTTCACTATACAGTCCAACTGTCGTTTTTCGCAAATATATTTTAATGCTGCTCGTTACCGGCAGCAGAGTAATACTTATTAAATTTATCGGTGCTAGATTCTAATTTTTGTTTTAAATTCTTGAGCCCCGTTTATTCCATATATTTATGGGATACTAGGGAGTATACTATACTCCCCAGACTAATAAATTCAAATACAGAACACAACCGTCGATCTCTAAAACTGGGGAGTTTCGCAATATTAATAATAATTATATATTTAAAATTTAATAGTAATTAAATATCCAATTTCGGAAGAGCGACGCTTCATCGCCCTTCCCAGACCAGCCATCACTGAATTTCAATAATAATTTTCCGAGTAGATTTGGTGGGTTGTCACGTTTTGGTTATTATTCGTAAATATCTCGTGGAAAAGTCGATGTGAAAATGGTCAACAGCGCTAGAGTTTTGTTTTGGCTTTAGTTTTGAAGAGTTTTGTCGAATTGAACGTTTGTTCCCCGCGACCGTTATTGTAAATCAACTGCTTCGATAACATTATTGAGATTCAAAGAAGAATTTGGATATATATTTACCTGCACTTTCTTGTTATTGTCAGATGCATCTGAATAGTTATTGTTCTCAATTTACATCTACGAAACTTATGAATGTGTTGAGTATTTTGAACTAAGAATTCTTTTTCGTTGATTTGAAAAGTTAGTTTTTGTCTACAAGGATAAGTAGGAAAAATTCTTTAATTTACATAGTATGTTAATAGCTTACGGAATTATTATTTCAAAACAATGTATTTAAGGCATCCTTAGTAAACCCACGACTCTTGCTCACCATTGGGGTTTAACTGATGTAGGCAAAGAAGAAATTTATATTTTTTAAACTTCGACTTTCTTGATAATCTTGGGTTTCGAATAAATTTAAATTTAAATAAGCTTACTACTAACTACAATTTAATTTTTCCAGAACAGATATGCGAATAAAGAATTGTGTAATTATTATTAGATCAATATGAAAAGTAGAACTACTTATCTTACAAATATCAATTAAATTTCATACAATTAATGGTGTACTGGGTTACCCCCAAACCCCCTGTATGTAATAGTATGTTCTGAAAAAATGTCCTAAGGTTTCCACTATACATATGTTGCAAACAAATTAGTATACTTCATTTTTCAAGTTCTCCCAGACTAGTATTGAAAATTTTTCCTGATGACTATCGCTTGAAAATCAAAAATTCTCCGACTTACCCTCACCAAATTTAAACAATTTTAAATTCCCGGAAAGCGAACTTTGTGTTTATACAAAAATGTAATAGATGTGTTTATAAAAAAACTTCTGTTTATGGTAGATAAGCGTCCATTTTACATCATGAATTGATATAGTAAAGTTGAAAATTATGTCGTTGCCTTTTTTTTAATTTTAAAAACGTTTTGTTTTTGAAATACCTAGCTCTTTTAACACTACCACTTAGCAACTACTTGTATAAATAACTATTGAAACAATTTTCCCAAAATTGTTCTATGTTGTACTTTTTCGATATTATCAACAATTTTTAAATCAGTTGATGTAACTTAAAAAGATTATGTTCGGTTATTTATCATTGCTTAATTTGTTTTAACCGTAAGTAGACGTCCGTAGCTACAATATCTCGAAAGACATTGTGAATGTTTAACAACATTCATGCCTAAATATTCTCAAAAACCCTTTGGGCATCGAAATCAGCCATTTGTGAATATTTTTTAATAAAATTTCTGCTACAATTACTGCAAACTATATGACTACCTATATCATAATATAAGAAAATTTAAAGAGCATGCTTTTCTATTACATAGTATATTTTTATATTGAATGCTGTAATTTTGAAACCGTTAGGAATTTTTCAATTGCATTTGTTTGCTTTGGTAGGTATTCAATCTGAAGTATTTAATTAAGCGTTTAAATTTGTATTAAAAATAAACGCATATCAACGAAATGTACGTGAATTTTTTGGCTTTTAAGTCCACTCTTACCAAAATACTTTTAGATGATTCTTTCACGTAATGATCAGTGTATGAAAAGTGGGATTGGGAACTAGCCGTTTCAATCCACTCCTGTTTTTCGAAAAGAAAAGCATATTGACGAATTATGATCGTGTGAACTATAATGGTATAAAATTTTCAGTTGGATCTATTGTAACAGAAAAACTTCTCGAAAGAAAACAAAAACTTTCGAGGGGTTATCATCAGTATCCATGGTAATGAAAATATTTTGAACAGCCATGGTAACAGTTTTGTGTGAGTATTATCAATATCCATGGCAACATATTAATATTTATTTAAATAAAGTTGGAAAAAGTTTGCAAGTGTGATCCTGCTGTAATGTTGAGTCACCTCGTTAATAAAGAAAACATCAAGAAAAAAAGCACGTTAAAAAGTATCCTCGTTCAAATCGTTTATTTGTTTCAATTTTCGTGTTCGATCATAAAGAAAATTATAGGCAATTTAAGGAGGTATATAAGGAAATAATTACCCATTTATTCGAGTTGTAAATTGCACGATTTTTCAAAATGTAATTTATTGTGACGTGATATTCAAAATAACAGGATGACTCAAATTTTCACGCTAGGCTCTCATAAATTCAAGAATTTGCCAAGTTAATTATGTATTCCATTTTATTCTTAAGTGAGTTAATGTAAAACTTTATAAAATATACTATTTGTATGTAAATAAGTGAGAAGTAGCGATGTAAATGTTGCGTTATTGTAATAAAGTAAATTTTAACTTTCCTGTAATTGCTAGTAATTACGGTCTTCAAAATTTATTCTTCCTTTCTTTGAAATAAAATTGCACCTCACGCTTACCTTATTATTTAAAAAGCGAATTTTTCTTCCATTTCCAAAATCAACGAGTCGATTCACAAAACACTTTTGCACATGTGACTTTGCATGTCATTACTGATTGTGAGTCAAGTTTTTAAAAATAAACGTTTCCCTAACTTCAAAGTTTTTTATCAATTTGAGTTTATGTTTAATCGATTACAAAAACTCCACACTTACAACTATTAATTAGCATTACAAAACTCAAGTTAAATTGAAAAATTACACACACCAATATTACGAGTCTAAACAATTAAGTTTTCGCAACGCCACTTTGGACACAAATTTTTAAAACTTACACCAACTAATTTTTAAATTTAATGAAATAAACTCGTATTTATTTCGCTATTTACCTATAGTCTTATACATGGAATAATCGGCAAGGGTTTGTTTATACGTAAAACGGTAGTGGATAATATAGCGCGATATCGCAAAGATAGCGGCAAAGGACAACGCACCTACTGCGTGCAGTACCTGAATAAGGACTAAAGCAGATGGCGCTAGTAACTGGCACCACGCGTGAGCCTTACTTCGGGAGTTGCGCCGAAGAACTTTACCCCCCCGCAAAAACTCGTTCGATCTGTACACTCGACGCTAAAATACCTGCTACTAGGTTAATTAAAATTATCTTCACAAAGTAATAAAATTTAAAACGAACGTATCGATAATAATTAAGGTGACGTTTAATAATAATTTACTAGTTACCGAGTGACAATAATTGCTTTCATTTCTTGACAATAATTGAAATGCAATTTATTAACTTAACACCATTTTAACACTCGCTTACGGGACGACTGCGTTTTGGCAATTGCCCGACGATTTTTGTTACGATTTAATGCAAAAGTGATTTCGTCGGGAAGTGATTAAACACTTGATTTCCTGTTCTGATTTGGAAAGACTTGGCTTGTCAGGTCCTCCAGTTACTTGGATTTTGTTTTGGTCATTCGTAAATAATTGATTTAGCCTAACGCTTCTTAACCGCCAAGACCTTAACCGTTAAAATTTTAATCGGTAATTACAAAAAGCGTATTTTATAAAATCACAACCAAGATGCCTCGTGGCTAGTTGAATGGAAACGACGATGTGGGGGAATAATTTGCCAGAAATATCCCAGTACATCAGTTAAATCGACATATAATAATAGAGGGAGATTAATAAAGGGATTAAGGCATGATAAGGTGTCACCGAACCCTAAGTTTCTACACCATCCGTCGTAAAAATCTTTGCATATGAATTTATTGAATATCTCACTTTCCATGCGTTAAATCCTATTTTTTTCTTACTTAATCAGGTACAATTCAAAGCCACGACAGGACATAAAGCATAATTCAATATGTATTGTTCATAACCAATATACAATAAAGAAAATCAAATGAGTGATAACTGCTATAGGAAGACAAATCGCAGACAGAAAAACGCAAGAAACAGAAGACAACGAATCGGAGAAACGCGTGCTTGCTGCCACCGTCAATATTCCTGCAAGCAAAATAGATAGAAGTACGTATCCATAAAGTAAGCGATATAAAATTGAAAATTCATAATATAAGGAAAGTGACCATCTTGTCACTTAAAATTTATAGCTGAGATACGCAATAAAGATATGCCGTGTGGTCGCTTTACACCCGAACGAGTAGTACCATAGTAAATTATAGTTTTTTTAAGATTCACATGCTTGGGGCTACCCGTTTTAATGAACAAAAATGAAAAAATCGTAAAATACCAAATACTTGATATTTGGTCTTCAATTACTGTTAAAAATGCACAAACCAAATAAACACGTACAAATTCATTATTAGGTTAGGTTAAATTGCCATCTGCACCGATGGAAAAATGACGCTAGTAGAGGTTATCTCTAGACTCAAGGATGTGGAGATTCGAACTGATGAACGAAGAAGAAAATAACAAGCAAGGCCTGATAGTAACAAGGGTGGATGCGGACGCTTCTTTTTGGTCGACGTCCTTGACTTTTCCGCGTGCAGTGCGTAACGGGAGAAACCAAGAAATGTGCACTTCCACCCACATTAGCAAGAACCCAGAGATTGGAGAGGGTAGAATAGTTAAAAACAGCGTAACGAAACCAGGTCAAGTGAACCTTCAACTACTTAGAGTAAGCTTCAAGGAAAAGTGCAAGTCGCTTTTATAAAATCTGAAAAATAGTGCAAATTGAAGAAATAGAAATGCATGAGCTGAGCAAGACGACAGAGTTGAAGATAGCAGATGGATGAAATCACATAGATGTTTCCACAAATAGTTCTCGTTGGTACAAATACCAACGAGTAGGCCTACAGAGGTACTCAGACGGCAATGGTCAAACCAGATACTTAGATGTTGGGCTCAGGACCACGAAACATAATATATATTCAGGGAGTAGTGAGGATCCTACAAAAACCTGGAGGAAATGCAGCAAAGATGCTCAAGTAACATTTTGTGCTGAATATCAACTGCGAGCATGCTGTGTCAGCATAAATTTCAGCTATTGAGCTTTTTAATAACGTCAAAACTCAGAAGCTAAATTGCTAATTTGACATCTAAAGATATGTTTAGCCGGTAGCATAAATACCGTCTTAAGCTATGACAGACTGGAGGTATTGCCCGATGGACTAAAATGGCAAAAAGTCTGTGTGCTTCTTCTGACTAATATCTATTTTTCTTAAATTCTTTTTTCTTTTTAAACAGCAGTGCGAAGTAAAAGAGCACAGCATATTATGTTAGTTGCAATCCTACTTGCTTCTTTTTATCGGTTAAGAACTTTTTTGAGGAATAGTACAGATCCTTCTAAGTCAGAAGTCTGTTGACTTGATCTATAAATCTGATTCACAAAGACCATTGAGTATTTGCAACATATCATAACAAAGAAACAGTAGATCATATTGGACAAGCAGACCTAAGGCTTATTTTAAAAATTTGGTATTGACAAGTTTACTGGAAAGTACTTTCAGGAAAGCTATAATCAAGACTTTCTACTACTATACTGCCGTCCTAAGCAAAAAGGGCCTATATGCAAAATTTACGTTTTCGAGATTTTTGATGCTATCTATGCTATACAATGTATTTTACCTGTTTACCAAAAAAGAAAGTCCTAACTACAGCAGAATAGATATTTTTCATTCAAGGCGAAGTTTTACGATCGAGGTCTTCGGCCGAGATCTTAAACCGAAGCCGAGAATGGAAAAGATAGTTTTCCACGAGTATCGAACAATATTTTTTCTAATTATGTTTCAAAAGAACCAATAACATATTTTTTATACCTAAATTAAAATGAATTTACTAAATATTTACTCAATTTACAAAAATATACTTTGTGAAAATAGATACTTAAAATTTAAATTTGACAGTTGGTAGCCCATTGGTTGCCAACCAATGGTTGGTTTTTTTTACTTTGTGATATTCACAAGTGTGCGGAAAAGTACTCCCTTTCCGCACAGTTTTAAAAGTGTGAGGAAAAGTACTACTTTTCCGCACATTTTTTCATGTTTTTTGAAACATGATTAGAAAAATAGGTTTTTTTAACTAAATATTTTGTACTTGGTTAACAATTCAGAATTTTTTAATCATAGTAAAATTAAAAATTTTGATCTGAGCGTGGTTCATGTGATAGAGGAATGTATAAAGAACATTCACACCAAATTTCAAATAAATCGGTTTATTAGATCTTGAGATATGAAAACGAACGACGGCATTGAAAGATACGTAGAAGTCGAATAACTCAGAATCAGTATTTTGCAGATAGGACCTTTTTCCTTAGGATGGCAGTATAGAGATAACGACAACGCCAAATACTCCATATTTATCTGAGTAAATTGGTGAAATATCACGAATGACACCATAAACACCATAAATAGTCTGTGCAGAAAGTGATTGAGAAATTGGAAGAAGATTGAATTGGATGAAACCAAGAAAACTTAATTGGAAATCTAAGAAAAGGTTGATTGCCCAAAACCTCAAGATTAATCTAGACTGCTGGTCGATTTGTTTAGGTTCTGAAACTTGATGTTGTATATTCAAAAATCGACTGCGGCGTTTTGTTATATAAAATTATTTTATTTTACATCTACACATCTATTAAACCAACGTCTTTTTCCGTAAACATCCCAAAGCAGTTAAAACAATAAATAATGTTTTTCAAATATGGAAAATCTACATGCTTATAACAGAAAAATAATTTCCACACAAAAACTCTCGTCTACTGTTAATAAATGAGAGATCACGTCTAGTTAAAAAGAAGTTTTAACGACAATCTTTGTTTATGGAAGAACTTGTCAAGAGAAAGCAATAATAAAGCTGATTTATAGAGCCTAACATTTTTTGTTATAATCTGCACAGAAGTTATTTATGTTTAATGGATTTTTTATTTTATACCTTTACACTCAGTTATTGTCCTTATTATAGACATAATTAAGCGTTGTATTTTCGTACAAATCTTAAATTTTTCTAAACAACAACGCTTTTTTCATTTTGTTTTATTGACCTTGATTTCTTGCCAACTGGCAAGATTTTTGCAATTGCAAACAGAGGCGAACCAATAGTATATTACTTACCGAAGTGGATAATACTTTATTACAGCCGTGCGCTAAAATAGTTGATACTGGTTTATTAATAGCTTATGTGATCATTGATGTAGAAAGTAAGTCATTATCGAATACGCATGAAACTCGTGCGTAAAATTGCGTGATAATCTCCCAAGTGTGATAATAATATGTGTCTATATGTATACCATACAAAATTTTATCTTTTACTACATTGTTTGAAAATAGTTCTCTTCAATTTACTTGTTCTTCTGCAACGGTAAGAGTCAAGCTTGAAAACCTAATCCTATTTTTTTTAAATAGGGGGCTACACATTATTTAATATCAGTTGATAAAATTATATTAAAAAGTAGCATGTACTATATTGACCGAGCATAAATCGAAAAAACAGGACGACTGATTCGGCAGACTCTTTTCTGTCATCTCCAAATTTGAACTGACAATTGTGCCTACTAATATCAATATTATCATCAATATTGTTTCCTCCGATCCCGTCCCTGTACGTAAAGATATGATTCGAACCTCGTATTACTTATCTTGGCAATTGAACTGTGGGCTGGACAATTGTCAATTGTTTGCGGCATTGAACATTTAAAATAATCAATTGCAGATGAATTCGAGTAGAAAATTGTATTGCAATTTATATTTATTTGTTTTCAAAGGTTCAGATTGCAAAAACATTGCTAGACGTAATGGTAATATTAAAAAAATCCCATGAATTTAAGAGCTTCCACTAACAGAAAGTCGCAATACTTGTAAAAGATTCCACTTTGGAGCAAAAACTAATACAATATATTTCACATTTTTGCTATTAGGATCAAACCACCTTGTAAATCATCATTTCCATAACAACTAAAAACTTTAAACGTAAGATTTGTCATTGTTCAACATGAAAGGTGTGAAAATTTAAAAGGATTTGTTTTCATTCTCAAAAAGAGAAACTAGAAAAGCTCATTGAAAAACTTTTCCAACGCTTATATCGTCATATGGAGCGAACCAATATGTAAAAGCAAAACTGTTCTTTCCCACGGTTTGGTATTAATTATTCCTGGTAAAAAAAACATTTCAATTGGGTAAAATTGAACATTTTCAGAAACAAATTGTGCAGATTCGGTAACGAAAAGTACTTGAATAAATATTCAAGTTCAGTCAACAACATCCAGCGTAGTTATTTATAGCTCGTCGCTCGTTTATTTTACAGAAACCGCTAAAACAAAGGCACTCCGAATAATCCCAAATACCTCAAACCTGGTATGACCGGCTCGCAGAAAAGGTCATAAATTGTCCGTTATGTGGTAATTATACAAAACACTGTCTCTCAACAATGCGACCCTGGACACAATAAGCATGCGGTTAGTTCCGATGAAGCTTCCCTTAAAATCCTCCAATTTCATAAACAAAAATTCTTAGCCAAACAACCCTTTTAATTTTAAAAATTTTCTATACAACTGCTAAAGTATAATTTGCATGCCAGAGAATTTACACAAAATGCGTATTAATCTAAAATAACACAAAAGGCCTTATCGCTTGCGTTGAATTGAAATTCTGTAAATATTGCCGGAATATGAGTGTTGGTACGAAATAAAACGGAAACCAATTTCCAGAAAATTTTTAATTACGAGCTTCAATTCCATACAATAATGTTTGTGTGATTGTAATTGAGCATAAATTTATTTTCAAATCAGTTTCGCAATACAGGATGTTCAAATACGCGTTATCCTTTTCATAATTTTCTGAACAAGCTTCTTTTCCGTGCAAATTTTGCTCCATACGTCAAGGATGAATTAAATCTAAACAGCTTTTTTTTGCAAAACTTGATTAAACTCATTCATCACATGTTCTCCGTTGTATCAAGTTGTATTTTAAAATATGGATCTGGCGGAGGAATGCAGTTTTGTGATACCTTTTATTGAACGGGCAACATTTTGCGGTTCAATTTTTAAAATATTAATCAAAATTGAAAATTATGTTGGTATACAGCAGTTTTAAAATAATGAACTGAAGTATAAAATTCTAGCAGCACGTGCGAGAGACGTATTACGGTTCCATAATAAATGAAATATTGTCTAAAGTACACCCATCAGCAGTATCATGAATCACGCGCCGTTATTACAATATAATACGCATTTATCAAAAGGGCTTTTGGTCTGCAACATCTGAGAGTAACAGGTTGGCATTTCTGTTTGTACAAAACTATTAACCGGATCGAGATTTAAGATATATGTATTTTGATTTTTTGTGGTACCATACAACACAACTTGGTATTGATTCTGTAACGGGTGGTGCCTGTATCAACATTACAATGAGGAAAGAGATGTTCAAATAATGTAGAAAATTAATAATTTTGCAACAGCGAAAATATTAATCAGATGTTCAAAGTAAATATTTTTATACTAAGCCACATTGCTACATAGTACTACATTACTAAATTCTATAGTAGGTACTTAATTTATTGTGAATAAATATTTGACATGCTTAAAATTGAAAGGGTTGTGCTTAATCCAAATTAATTTGAAAACATAATTAAATTAATGACCTAAAATTAACATCAATAGGAAACATTAGGAGCTGCTAAATTCTTACCTAAAACATAAACCTTGTAAAATTGACAACCAATTAAAATTTCCTTGCTTTCACTTAATCTGTAGTAAACTACAAGTTGCCCTTCTGAAAGATAATAGCAATATATTAGTTTGATTAACGGTGGTGTATAAAATGGGGGTGTAGATCATAAATACGGACTCCCATAACTTGTTTATAATTTGCATAAGAACAAATAAAAAACATTTTTGCATTACAAATATGCAGACATGGGTGGATTGTGTTGTAATATAGCATCGCGAGGTATTGAATATTCTTATAAGTTTTCGTGATTTATTCTGTAAACAATGGAAAATAAAATACCTACCAATGCGAAAATTTGCATATCCTAATTATGAAGCGCCTAATAACAATGCATTATAACTTCTACAATAAATTTAATGTAAAAATTCTTGTTCGTAATGGGCACATACAGGTACACTCCAATAAGGGTAGTTTACGCCAGAGCGTGACGCCAGAATATACATTAACTTCACCGTTACAGTGTACTCCAAAGGCTCTTAGCGAGAAGGCAACAAGCGACAAACCACAAAAGATATTGCACTAAAAAGCTAACCAAAATTATATGCCGACACAAATAAGATACCACGTTACGGTATTACAGAAAGACGTCCATCGTTTAAATTTACATAAACTTTCACTTCGCAAGCAAATAAAATGTTTTAGAAAACTGAAAATAAACATTCAAAAAGGCTTAAAACTAACTTCAGAACAAACTCGGTTCCTAAGATATTTGCGTTTTAGTGGAAGCTTATTGAGGAAAACTAAATTATATGTTTAGTGCCCAAGAGCGTCTTTTTGTTAAAAAAACTTAAGTAAAATTTTTCTTTGGTGTGGTTTAATCCCTAGCGGAGTAAACAGTTTATTCTGACCTCTTTCCTTCGGCAAGCAATGGTGTCTGCCAAGAAAACCCTTCCGAAGAAAAGCAATTAAGTAGGTAGTCGCTATACTCATATGTAGAGCGATGTTCAGGTTGGGTTTAATTTCGTATGGACAGATTAAATTAGGATTATCAATTTGTTCGAAGCCAAGATGACTTACTAGGGAAGGGTAATAATTAATGGGGTGGTTTTCCGTTCCATTGTTCTAATCCACAGATCGATATTTGACTTTAGCTAGCAATAGTACCATATCCGGTGCAACCAAGAATATGTCAGTGTACGCTTTAAGTTATACTTCCGGTCTTTTGTGTCTTTATAAGAAAAATTCATATTTTTCATATGAAAAAGTTTCAAAGCTTGAATTAACAAAAGTCGAAAGCAATTAACGACAGTATTCATTTTACTATAATTGCATCTTTTTTTTTGCCGGTGAGTTTAGTTCCAAAGAGTTAGGGTGTTTTCGCACAGGGCGTTATTACGCTAGCAATAAAACGACGCGTTATTGCTGTGCATCAAAAATACATGCCTTTAAATGAGAGGTTTTCACACGTATGCGTTACGTTAACATGGTATGGGAGCGCCGACACCTTACCGCGTCTACACGCAATATGTTCTACTGATGTGGTAGCAACTTCTTATTGATGCGTTTCCTGTCGCATACACAACTTTCAACTATAATATGCATGCTTTCACACGAGACGCTTTATATTGCTGCGTTTTAATTAGTTCAGCGTGTTGCAAGGTGGCAAAAGTTAATTAATACCAATAATAGAACCCAACGAATGGTAGTTCACGACGAACTATGGCAACAGTGTTTATTTTCATTTTACTTAGCTACATTTATGAAGCTGATTATGGTTGTGTGTGAAAACGTTAAAGCAATATCCGGAAAATAACGCGGCGTTTCATTGCTAGCAATATAACGCCTCGTGTGAAAACACCCTTAAGCTGGGTTTATGAATGCACCGCAACCGACGTAACGTAATCCACATCACGATCGTAGCGTTGCGCCACGTTACGACAAAATATAAATTATTCTACTCTACTAAGCATATTCGAATTGTACTAATAATATATCACTCATAATTTTATCAAAATTATAGAAGTAAAAATCAATTTAATTGTCTGAAAAGAACCCGAAGAACAAATAAATGTCAGAAAATAGAATTAAAGTCGATTTACATTTACAATATCAACCCAACTTAGGGAAAAATTGTCGAATGTCACATTATAAGTGGCACAAACTCAGAAACTTTGTTTGACGAATATAAATTAGGTTCTTTTTTCTTTAAGGTTTCCTTATTTATAAAATATAATATTCTAAAGAAGTTAAATTTTATCCAATTTCAATCTACCCAAATTAGATTTATTTGAACGACTGAGCAAGAAACAAAAATTATTTTTGATATACATCGTTACCCTCGTTTATAGGAAATACATTTTTAATTTTCTGTATCAGAATGATTTTTTTTATAATAATTTCTCATTTTCAATATTGCACTTCCTGGTCTGGTCTGGTGATGGCCAGGGTGACTTTAGACATTTTAGCATAATATGTGGTGAAGATAATAATGTAGAATTGTACTTCCACAATTTATAAAAGATTTTTCCATATATTTTTCCATGATATAAAGTAAAAAATAAATTATTAATCAAACTGTTGTTTTGATATTTGGTATTGAAGTCCTGTGTATTACCGTTTCATTTTTAATTTAGAAATTTGATTACTTTTTTATTTTATTACGAAACTCAATTTATATTACTGTTTTTCAACATTCATTAAAAATTCGTAAAACGTGCAGTTATTACAAGTCAAATAATAAAGTACAAACAAATGATGATTTGTAAAATCTTAATTAAGAACAATGCGTACATACAGTGCTATATTAAACAATTTCTTGTTTAATGTATTTCGAAAATGATACAAACATTACTTAAATAGAAAAATTGTTAGTTTCCGACAATTTTATAACATCTGCTCATACAAACATGAAAAGATAAACTGACTTACAATGTAAATATCACGTAAAATGAAAACTACGCTATTTGAAAATTCAAGGATTATTTAAATTTTAATAACATTTTGGAAATACATAATTCAAATAAATTGTTTTTCTATTCCTAATTCAAAGATTGTTCAGAAAGTCAAAATGAGGTAAAAATAATATTTTGTATTTCAATAGCTATTGTGTTTTGTCATAGATACCTGTTATCGGTCTAGGCCATTTTAGCCAAAAACTTTTCCGCACGAACCAATTCGGCGCAAAGAGGATTCGACTCCGGCTGCACCAAAACAATAACGATAATAACAAAATTCCAAAACTCGACTTTATGCAGGCAGAAACAGATAAATATCTTACAAAACTGTTACCTAAATTATGGTTTTTGTTTATTTCCGTAAGTTTGGTTGCGAATTCAAGTGTAGAATCCAAGTTTATCTTAATATATTGCAATGATCTACTCCTAAGTTTGGATAATCACGTATTTTTCAATAATTAAATTTTATATTCAATATAATCTCTAACTCTCTATTAGCTGTTATTCATAGATATAGCAATTAATTATTTCCTTCTTCGAGTTGGATATTAACCTCCTTATATCACAAACTTATTAAATGAGAGACCTACAGTTTAGCATCAATTCCGAACGACAATCTTTAGATAATATAATTTAGGCAGTTTTTCAAACTAGCTCTCTCAATTTAATTAATAAAATCTTATATTCTTTAATATTTTCGATATTAATCTAAAACTTTCATCAAGTTAAAGATTCCTTTCTGAATTTACATTAAATGTTCATAAGTGATCAAGCCCGACTTATTTCAAGTAGTTTTTCAATTTTTCCCCTAATTTACAAATATTATATATTACGTATTATCAGAAAAATGAAAAAACTTCAAATTAAATTTTCAATATAAACTATTGAAGCGAATGTAACAAATTTATAAAATTCGTCATGCATATTATCATACTCCACGCAACTTAGTTAAAATTCAATAGGGATGGGGATTTATTGTAATATTTGATCGCAGCGGTTTATATTTGCATCGCTGCACAATACACATCGATAATTTTAGCTTTTGTTGTTAAATGAAAACTCGAAAGCAAATACTGTGTTAAATGATTTGAATCAAGTTGATGAAATTTACTAATATTTACAATCACCAAATATTTTTAAATTATAAAATTTTCTCGTTGAAAAGCGCAACAAAATTTTCAATTGTATAAATCAGTAATCAATGTTTAGTAATAGTGGTAATAGGGTAATAGTTACCTACCCACGTTATGAAAAGTTTAATTTTGAAAATCCTTACTCGGTATTTTGTAGGTATTGTAAATTGAAATTTAAATAATTAATAAACATAACGTACATATTATATAATCAACAGGGTGAAGTGTTTTTGTTACCTTTTATTAAAGAATGAAATTAACTTTTAAATCGAGTTAAATTGTTAGTTGTAAAATTATATTTGGCAGATTTTTATTTTATTGCCTAAATTATGAATTTTATGTAGAATTAATTTTAATTTAGCGAACAAAATTGCTGGCAGCTGAATGGTGGCTGTTGGACCATGCAATGTAAAAAATTTTAGGTAAATTTAATTTTAACTTCATTGGCCATACAATAAGTTTAATGGGCATACGTGATAACGCCCGAGCCGGAATAAAATAATATTAGTATTATATGAAAAATTGAGAGCACACAAAATGAGTTTTCACTGATTGTGAGTAAGACTATGAATTCACCGACGACGGATAAGAACATCAATGCAGAATTGAATGAAAACCGATCTATATAAATTTTAGTCGGGTACATTTACAGCAAAAAAGGTTTTCTACATTTGAATAATGCGAACTGATACTTTTTTATAACATTTTTTAAAAAGTTGTTTACATTTATAAAGTTTAGCAATAAATTGTTATTAGCATACTAATGGATCGATGCTGTTTCTTAAATGATCAAACAAGCATTGTATATTTTTGTTCTAAAATGGTTAATATTTTTCTAAATACTGCATGCTGTATATTTACGGTTTATTACATAAAATAACCTGCTGTGCCCAAAGGTGCTCGTTACGATCAGATTTTACTTTATGAAGACATTAAAAATCTCCTGCAGGTAAACTTGATTTTACGAACTCATTAACGTTCACGCCATAGGTTTTAACATACCTACACTTTTGTTTTTCATTATTTCTTCATAAATAACAACTTATTAAACTAGAAAACTATCTGCTGTAATTAAAAATATTTTAATTTATGTCTTCAAATTTTAATGCCCAATAAAACGCAACAAGTCTTGTAAATCGATTAACAATCCTTGCATAACTTTAATTTACAACTACGGTAATTTCTGATGGCTTGCCATTAAAATGTGCAATGATGTATTTTCAAGCTTAATTTATTCTATTATTCAGTTAAAATTTAAAATAATGTCCTCGAAATTGTAAAATTTTAATTTAAAACACATTTATAGCTTTAACGGTCACACAACTTAAAATATTTTAAGACTGTTCGTACACTTTGTCCATCTTCTTATTAAATTTGATTTAATGGCATATTTTTACTTAAAAGCTTTGTGTTTTATTTTTTTTTACTTCAAACAAACTTATATTTAATAACAAAGTGTAAGCTTTCGTGATATCATCAGCAAAACAAAATGTAAGTCTTTCCGAAAAATGTTTTGTTTATCAATCGATTAGAGTTAATCAGTTGTTTAATGCATTAAAACTTTCTGCCTTACCTTGTATATTTCAATACAAACAAGAACAAGAACGAAGAATTAATTATTCTAAAGCTCGTGTCTTTCGATCTTCTCTTGTGAATTTGATAAAAGTACTTCGGAGACCTGTGGGTCGAGAGAGAAAAACGACTAATGAAGGTAAATTTAGGTATTGTAATATTTTATTAAACTATTTTAGATTTTAATAATAAAGGATTACTCGTAAAATTCAGTAGGGGTGGCGCGAAAGAGAAAATTTAATTTTTTTGTTCAAAGGGGGTCGCGGCTCGTAAGAGGTTGAAAACCATTGATTTACATGAATCAAAATTATAACAAATATAAATGGAACCTAAATATTGACCAATTTTGATTTATAATATTTTGTACGAAACAACAATATTGTTTAAAACAAACAAGCCGGAATGTACCAAATTAAAGATTTCAATTCAAAACCGAAAACAAAATATCAAAACTAGAAAATCAAAAATATACTGCAAATTAAGCAAGTCAAACTTAATGTAATTTCAGCAGATATGAAAGTGCAAACAAGGAACTTGTATCAAATTGCTGAATAATGATAGCTAGGAACCTTATGTAAATTGGTCATTCCATTTAAAACTGCTGTTATCATATTTTTATAAATACTAATACATACTTCGCAGGTTTCCAGTCAAGTAGGCGAAGCTCGGTGATGATGGCACCCTTTTTTTCAATCACTGAATTCAATGCCTAAATTAGATTGTATTTGTATATTATTGAGGGAACAAGTCAAGAATATCATAGACTACACAAATTTTACATTGAAGTATATTAAAGTATAAACAAAATATATTTTTTTCACTTTTCTCATTTCATAGCAAAGGTGCCATCATATCAACTGATTTGATATGATGGCACACCCTGTTAAGATATGGTTGCATACAATAATTCTACATAAAATAAGGAACGAAAAGTGAATCCTAAGGTAACGAACAAAAATTGAAAAGTACCTATTCTTAAAAATAAAAAAAACAATCTTATTTACGGATTTAGAAAAGTAATCATAAAATTGCCATCGATTTTGCTCTCCGCATTATACCAATGAGCTTTTTTTTAGCTTTTTGCGTTTTTTTCAAGGGACTGCCATAATTTTGGCGATTTGTATCAACTAGTAGTTTTGCCAACTGTTCAATGTAAATTACCAGCTTTTCCTTAAAAACCACAAAATTACTTACCCCCCCCCCCCCCCGTAAGCACGTCCCTATCTACGGCTTCCCAACAACCACACCAACTAAACCATCACAAAATATATTAAATTTCAGATTAATTTTGTATGATGGCACCCTACGCCATCATAACAAACATTTAGGGTGCCATCATATCAAAAATACAGAATTTCAAACTTTGCGAATTTGTCACATTTTAACAGAAATTTACCTTATAGAGTAAATCATGTTTAGAAAGCTTAATGTTCATACTATCATATGAATCTACCACATTTAGCAAAATATCTAAGCATGCGACCACAAATCAGTGAAATTTAAAGTAAATAGAAACTTTTGTGTACTTACAAAAATTTCAAAATCAACTTACAATGGTTGCGCGCACTCAACTGTCACACCGCTGCCACAGTAGAGCCGTGGTGGCCTCTAGCACTACTAATGGGCTTAGATTCAACTAAATTCAAATAAATAGCGCTAAAATTGAAAGGGTGCCATCATACCTGGGGTGCCATCATATCCACATTTCCCCTACCTATCCTTAAAATAATTGTTATTGTGGCTGTTCAATATTTTGGTTCTATCTTATGTCCCAACTACGTAACTATAAAATAAAGATACTATTAAAACTGCAGTCAATTAAGAGGGCTAAGATATCGGAAAAACCGTATCTATCGCTCATTCCTTAATTATGCAAAAGATATCCAAACGACTGATGGTTTCAGATCGGAATTATTGGCTCTTTCACAAATTACGTCTTACAAAGCAGAATTTTTGAAGCTCACAAACAGAGGAAACCAATCTACTAATCTACTAATATCCCAGACAACACAAAGCGAACTATGGACATTCATGTAAAGTTCAAAAAAGGACCTTATATGGTTATTCTATGAACGTCCAATTTTTGTCATTCTTTGTATGTCCATCCATCAATATCCGCTGGACATGCAATTTTTGTCCATTCAAAATTTTTAATAAGTAGGTACTATAATTATTGTGCAAATTGTTTTATCGACTTTGTATGATCGTTCAATGAACGTCGAATTTTCGCAATTATTTGTATGTATATCCATCAATATCAGTTGGATGTGCAGTTTTTGTTCTTTTATAAAGGAACAGGTACGTTTTGCAACTAAATGTTGTAGGTATCAGTGAAATTCTTTGAATTTGATATATACATATCTTTCAGTTAAGTATGTTGATAAAAAGCCGTTTTTGATTAAATTTTATTTAAAAATCCCATTAATCCGCTAATCCGTTAACACAAAAAATCATTTGAGAACGTAACATTCTTAACTTATGAAATATAATAAATTAAAACTTCAATATAACAAGTTAATTTTCTGACAATAGCGATAACATTTGCTGAAAGCTTAAAAGTAAAATTGATTTTTTTTTTGTATTCAACTCTAAGATACAGCAATTTGCCCGTAGGCATTTGGCGTCTATTTTGACATTAAATTATGACATGTGAAGAAAATCATTCCAATGAACAACATCTATATATCAACTAAAAAGTCTCTATGTTAATATGAATTTTAAATGTTAAGACACTATATAGCTACTGGAATCTTTGGATTAGGTCATTGGGTTGGTATCTTTTCAGTCTTCGCACTTCACTTGTGTTCACGAGTAATTTATTTGCATATATGTTAGGGTGGTGTTCAAGTCTATCACTGTATTTAGCACTGCATGTTTTGATCACTTCGCGAACGGTAGGCAGTGGTATGTCTGCTTGTATTAGTTCGTTGGTCACATATCTGGGTGCGTCAACCATCACTCGTAATATCTTATTCTGAAATCTTTGAAGAATCTCTAAATTTGATTTGGATGCTGAGCCCCATAGCTGAATTCTATATGTCCAAATTGGTTTTATGATTGTCTTGTATAATAGCAGCTTATTCTCCAAAGTGAGCTTTGACTTTCTGCCAATTAGCCAATACATCTGACTGAACTTTATGCCGAGCTGTTTTCGTTTTGTTATTATATGTTTCTTCCATGTAAGGTGTCTGTCCAGGTGAATTCCAAGGTATTTGACCTCTTGGGTCTGTGGAATTTGCTGCTTATTCAATTCAACCGGTGGGCAAGTTGTTCTGTTCATGGTGAATGTAATATGGAAAGATTTGCCTTCATTGACATTTATGCGCCAATTTCTTAACCAATTTTGGATTTTGTCCAGGTTTGTTTGGAGGTTTCTTGATGCTCATGTCGGGTCCATGTGGGATGCCAGTATAGCTGTGTCGTCTGCAAATGTAGCTACCGTTGTGAGACGAGTTGTTGGAAGGTCGGATGTGAAGATCAGGTATAGAATTGGTCCAAGCACGCTACCTTGTAGAACTCCTGATGATATGGGATAGAGTTTTGTGTGGTACTGTTGCTGTTTTACCAGAAAATATCGATCTTTCAAATATGATTGTAGAATTAGTAAATGGTGATAAGGCAAACACTTTTTAATTTTGTACAGTAGTCCCTCATGCCATACTTTATCAAAAGCCTAACTGACGTCCAGAAAAACCGCCGAGCAGAATCTTTTTTTTTTCTCCAGATCATTATTAATCACATTTACAATTCTGTGAACCTGTTCGATGGTACCGTGCTTGTCTCTGAATCCAAATTGGTGGTTTGGAATGATGTTAAGCTCCTCTAATAATGGTTTTAGTCTTTTTAAGTAAATTTTATCAAATAACTTTGAGAGCACTGGCAGTAAGCTTATCGGTCTATATGACTTGACGTCTTCGGGTTTCTACCAGGTTTGAGAATCATTATTATTTGAGCTACCTTCTATGAGTTTGGAAAATGATGAATTCTAAGTATGGCATTAAAAATGAATGTTAGCAGTCTTAGGCACTTTTCTGGTAGTTCTTGTAGAGTCTTTCCAGTAATCAAGTCAATACCTGGAGATTTTTTTGTATTTATTTCTTTTTGTATAGTATTTTTGACTTCTTGAACTGTGATCTTCTTGATAGGTAAACTAAGTTGAAATGGGGCGTCGAGGTAGCTAAATATTTTTTTTTCTTCATCTGGTGACATTGATGGGAATGGTTGAAAAACTTTTTCTAGATGTTTAGCGAATGTTTCAGCCTTTTCTTCGTCATTTCTTGCCTATTTATTACTTTCATCTTTGATTAGAGGGTTGATTTTTGTGAATGTTTAATTAAGGATGTAAGGTACAACTCCTGTGATAGAGGGTAAAGTTCCACAAGTATTAACGGGTTCAATATTCTAATTTGTTAATTTACAATTTGAAAGTTAACTTACTATGGTCTGTCCCACGAGAGCTCGAGTGTAACTCGTACGTGAAAACTATCCGAAATACTAGATATTATAAATATTTTAGTTATTTAGTGATAAGTAAATATAATTACTACAAAATAATTTTTAAAATATAAATATTTTATATTGTTTGGATGGATTTTAAGTTCGGGTCACACACTCGAGTTCCTGTGAAGTAAGTTGAAATATCTCGTAATTAAATTTTATTTGTTCAGAAATTGAAAACGCACTTATTCTTTGACTTCTAGACAAAATTTTCAATTTTATTTACCAACTATAACTTTACTTTCAAATACTTGATAAAGAGAAAGAGAGATATGGGCATATAATAGTATTGTCGTGTTACCAAATCATTTTTTATTATCATTGGACTAAGGTGCCACCTTCATACGTGGGACAAAATGTCACTTTAGTCCCAAGGTACATATTCTATTTTTCATAATTTTACTGCAAATAATAAATTACATTACAACTAACCTAACTTCAATTGCTTCGTCCTGGAATATTATAAAATGTTAGTTATAATTTGATAAGATTAAACTTTTAATTTGAAAATTTTTCATTTACGTTACGAGTGCAAACACGATCGGTTTTTGTTTTTTGTTTGAACTTAATGCATTTGTTCACTAAATAGAAAATATTTAAATCCGTAAATTATAAATAATTTATAATGTAATATGAAAAATCATAAAAATACAATAATTTTAATCAGAAAAATGCAATTGATGCAAATGCGCCCACGTTTAAAAATAATTATTTTTAATAATAATTTAACAACTCCATATAAGTAGGTATACATGTTTATATAAACATGTATATTTATTATAACACGAATATATGAGGGGGCAAGAATCAAAACCGGCAATCAGAGTTGAACACTACAAAATGTCAGAACTGGAGATCTAAAGAGGAGTGAAGCAGGAATGTGTCCTCTCCCCACTGCTGTTCAATTTGTATTCGGATAATCATACTGATTGAACTCAGTCTGAGATTTAAAATTGGGGGCGTCCGTATTAGCACAATTAAGTGCACAAGAAAAATTAACATTTGTAGCTTAACGACCTTCAAAGTTTATTTGCGATGCATTTTAACTTGGGTGGCGCTCATGACATTACTAAATGTCAACAAAATGGTGGCTCTATTACGTACACTTGATATTGCTTTGAGTTTGATTCTGAATTATTATATTATAAAACCGCGGTGAAATAATAATAATTCACGAAAGAAAACACCAAACGAATGCGAATGCAAACGCCAGGTTTGCAAACAAAACTTTTTATACCAACTACATATTATACATATTAGATTAACTTAATATTTTTCTGTATGATGGCGTTTGCTTAATGTAAATCGTCCTTGTTAAAATATACAACGTTTCCGCAAAGAATATTATTTAAATCAAAACGAATAATTAAATCATATAAAATACTTTATACAAAAATTGCCGGAATATAAGTAAAATAATTGCCCATTTATAGGAAATGGAAATCTGCGTCAGTGGCGTCGTGTAAAAAAATATGTATGTACATAATTGTAATGCATCAACTTCAAAAGCCACCTTATAGGCTTATACCATCAATAATATTGTCAATACTATTTCAAAATTTGAAAATATTGACAATATTATTAATGGAGTGTTGATCGTGCAAATATTGATGGCGAGTATTGATGTAAAGTTTTGACAATATTATTGATGGTGTAAGGTGTATGCCTAAACCTATATTGTATTGGCGTTTACATATGAATTTCCAATTAATTTCGTTAATTAATAATTATCGTGTAATTAACAAAAGTGTTTGTCAATTTTAATTAGAGAACAGTTTTCAGTTAGATTTCTTTAAAAATTACAATAAATTAGAAAACTCGTATCCAAGAAATGCTAAAGTTAAAAGTTAAGAAATTAAACAAAAACCAAAGATATCCAAAAATGTTGCCGGTTGTATATTAGCGACTTCCCATAATGTATTTTTATTACGGCCAGGTTTAATTAAAGACATTCAAAATAAGTCGTTTGCAATATTTGATGATACATTGCGATTTACACCGCAAAACAACATTAAACCTCTGTTTTATACTGCATAGGGTACAAGATTAAAGAATTTACAACTTATGGCTAGAACAAATTGGCTCATTAAAACGATTATCACCTTACTTATTATCTTTTGGGGGTTTCGTCGAGTTTAATAATATAAAGCCACATAGGTTGGTATTAAATGAATATAATGAAATACGAGTAAATTAAGCTATTAAAGTTGAGGTATAAATTATATGGGGTGTTTGGGAGCCGTCGTCTCTTATAAAGGAAAAAAAACTTAAAAAGTTGAATTTTTTTCAGAAAATTATGAAGGGAAATGAAAAAATGGCTGACACCAATCATATACTTTTTTATTAAATTTCTTTGCTTTAATTTGCTGATTTATATCAAATTCCTTTGATTTCGAAGCGTCGGCGTCGCGTCAGTAGGTATACCATCGCAGAATTTTGCTTTTCAACATTTCATACAATTTCGTTTATTTTATGAAATTGCACACGTGTGTCTGATATTACATGCAGGAAACGCTTTGGCTTTGTAAGAAGCACATATAAAGATACAGCTTTAACAACCGTTCATTAAGGCTGATGGTGCAGATCTCGAACGGCGTGTCCAGTAATGAAGGAATATACGCAGGCTGAATAATGGATTGGTTCGCGCAGTACCGGATTGAAACTAATTAATTGTTCCTAATTTTTATCAACTTTTAATTTAGCTTAGTCCAAACTTTATTTTGTTCGGCACAAATCAAATTTCCACAAACGACCCTACAGTTAAATAAGCAAAAAATCTATTTTGATTTTACCTTTTCCAAGAGGTAAATCAAACCTTAAATAAATTAATTAATTTTTGTTGAAATCCGCAAATCAAGAGGTAAACCTAAACTAAATTCTCTTGTTACTGATCGTCCTAATCAAACTTGCATCCCTTGATCCGTCTCATGCTGATCCACTTTCCCTCAAACATATAACAAGTAATTAGTGTGCACCGAAAACGATCGCTCCGAATTAATTTAGTCTTCATTCCTGCATGCCTTTGGCAAGAGCTTCATTCGTTAGCGCTAACAAGAGAAATGTACAATTAATTACTACAAATTGAATAATTACAAATATTATTAAGCTTTCCTACGTATACGTCATCAGCACGCCTAAAAATATTACCAATTAACATTATTATACTTCAGTCATTGATGTAATAATGTATTATACTCATTACGATTCGAATCCATCGTATTAAACTGAATATTGATGAGAATAACCCTCACCTATCATCATATTATGACCGAGATTGGACAAATAACATTCGCAAAAACAATAAATTGAAAAATAGCAAATCATATTGCAATTGATTGAATATTCGAAAAGTGATTATTTGCCAGAATAATAATTATAGAATATCATCTCGTTACCCGTGGGACAGTAGTAATTAAAATAGCATATTGCTTTACGAAGAGAGCAAAAGTACCACTTTTTATAGAGAGTTTATATAGAGGTGAACGGAACAGCGAGCGGAGCAAATTAAAAAGAATTTAAACAGATTCAAAGTTAATACCTATACTATAATTTGTAGTATTTTTTCAAATAATAATAGTATATTTGATCGGTTAATTTATAAATTTCAATAAATAAAGAAATAATTGGAGTCAAAATAATCTAAATAATATAGTATTATGTATAACACTACCTTAGAGCACGGCTAATAATAGTGTACAATGGTAGAACCAAGTAAATCGAGTTATATACTTGCAGCCGCTAATACTGCCTTGTGTCAAATATTATTATTTTGTAAATATTAAGTCTATAAACGAATAGAAATTATTTCGCATCATGTGCATTAGAATAGTTTTAAAAACTAATAATTAAAACAATTAAGACAAAGAGCGATAGACACATGTACTGCTTCTTCAACTTCCTAGCCATCACACCACGACATGTGTTTCTGACTCGTTAGTCGTCATCAGTATCGCATACTTGTTGTAATCACTTAATTGTGTGCACTTTACGGCTACTGGTCCAAAATTCAATGTGGACTGATAAAATACATGTCACTACACTAAACAAGACCGCGCCAACGTGCCAACATGTCATGGTGTGATGGCTAGGAAGTCGAAGAAGATAGACATGTGTCTATCGCTCTTTGCCTTAATTGTGTTAATTATTAGTTTTTAAAACTATATAGTCTATCTCATGAGAGCTCGTGCCTAAAGGCTATCAGAACGATATGAAATATTTATTTATAGTTTTAAAATTTCCTTACAGTACTTACTTACAAGTAAGGTACCTGCACGTAATAAGGCCTGTATGCTAATAAGGCCTAAGTAACAAAAATCGTACTTAAAATAACCGCTCACGCTCAATACCACACTAACAGAGACCTATTGCATGTAGAAGTTGCTAAAATTTTGCGGGAGCTGAATATCCCGTTTCTATAGTCCCCAATGCTAAATTATTTATCATAAGGTGAGACCTTGCAGCCCCAAATAATAAAAATCGGTTTAAATAAATCGTAAATATATAAAATTAAATTTTTATCTTTATAAATACATGCTTCGATGATCTTAAAACTTTGAATATCGTATCGTGGTCCAAACATTCTTTATTTTGTTTTTCTAACATAACGTGGTCGGCGGGTATTAAGGCCTACTAAATTTAACCACAGTCTTAATTCTTGTATCAAAGTTTGTTTGCTTTATGATGTATTTTAAAGTACTTTTGAGATATTACGAATGTAAATAATTAGTACGTATATTTATTACTAAATGATTAAGCGCTATTTTTAGTACTTCGAGTCCGATGCCTCCTAAACGAGCCACATGGTCAGAAATCGATGATTTTGAGTGCTCCAAGGCGTTGTAATTAATACTGTTTTTAAAAGAATGTTTAGTTGTTGCATTTATGTGTTTATTGGTTTCAAATACCAAATAATATTACGTATAATTTTATACGTATAGGCCTTATTATCCTACCATATTAAAATTAAGCTTACTGGCAAGGTTTTTAAAAATGTTTAATTTTGTGTTTGTCTATGCTCTATGGTATAAGTTACCATTTTTCATTTATATTTTGTATAAAATGTACCAAAAATTCGATTATTATTAAAACATGTTGATTAAATTGGATATTTTTCATTTTATTTCGAATATCCCTTAGCGAGGGCTTATTACGCACAGGTACCTTACTTTTAGTAATTACTTACGGGTCCCATTACTTACTAGTAAAAAAAGATAACCTAGTTACTAAATATAAATATTTTACATCTTTTTAAATAGTTTTTAGGTATACCAGTCATACTCGAGCTCTCGTGGGCAGTCTATACATAATAACATATTTAAACTTCAGTTGCAACTCATAATTTTGAATTTTAGTGTTTCAACTTACTAGGTTCTACAATTGAATGCTAAACATGCCTGCTCTTTCGGAAGTTAATTATAAAATTTTGTTCGGCCGTTTGAAACATAGTTTGCTGAAAACAGTTTAATTATATAAAACTGCGGGTTAGTCATGTGTTTACATAAATTATTATTTTTATCTCAGTAGAAATAAACAATTAATTGCTTTACATCAATATAATCCGTGTTATACCCTAACATAGTAAAATAACATGATAAATCTGATATTCTAAAATTCCTATTTTCTATTATAAGGGATAAGAAAAGAGGGGAGAATTTTGCATCTAAAAATACCAACTATTACGTAGGTACTTAATGTTTGATTTTAAATTACTACAAAAATGCTTTAATACCTTGAAATTTTTACATTATTATTTTCGTCTATGGCCAACGGCGGACTATTTTTCTGCAAGAGAATTGCTACATATTTTTTAGAGAACTTATAAGCAGGTTTCATAGAAGACGTTTATAAATCTTATCGCTACGAGGTGCGGAGATCCGGAGTTTTATTCGCAGTATTGATGGCGTAATTTTTTGGTTATCGCAAGTCAGCACATCTTTGGATAGTAAATCTTTTATTGTATCACAGAAACCGGTCATGCAATAAGACTGATGTAATTCTTGTGTTTTACGGCTATCAGTATTTAAATTGTAGGCACTGAGCACTGCATTTAATAGATCACATGACTATGATGTAGACAGCAGCGAGAGATAAGATGCGAGAAAAACTTAAGATTCTTCTAGTACCTCATTCGAGATACTTAATCCACCATCAGATGTTTTCCTAAGGTTTGAAAATTCTAGTAGGTTAAAAATTGCAGCAATTCAAGTGATATTCTGAAGAAAGAACTGTTCAGTTATGTTTCCCTGCTCAATGATTATACAGAAATTTTGCAGCAAAATCACTTTTCTAATTCCCTATATTTATTATTGCGGTTCTAAACCGCAGATTTGGTACCACAAGTTCTTCCGTATGAAGTTTATCTTCAGTTGGTGCTCAAGAGTCGCAAACTCACACTTTAACTGACATTGTATTACTGAAGTAAGCAAACTGGAACATCGGTAATTCAGGAAGTTCCACCTGCTCTGGATTTATTATAATTGATCAACTTTTTCGACTTTCAGTTAATCGTTCTGGTATAAGGAGATTTATTTTCACAATGTTGTTATAAAATATGTTTTTTTATGAAACAAGTTAAAGAAGTACCGTCACGCATTTTTTTCCAAAATCAGCATTTCCAGTGATCTAGACTCTAGAAGATAATTTTTTTAAATAATAATTTATTAAGGCAGATTTCAATGAAATAGATAAAAAATTTCGGAGAAATTGTAAAGAAAATGAATTTTAAACATAAATTCAGAGATATAATCCAGGTCCAACCTTTTCATCCCTCCCTCTATTCCTATTTCCCAGGTTTGACAACTTATTACTAACTTATTGTTTAAATTATCGAAAGTCGATCTGACATCTTAAAAAATACAATTTGTCTTGCAAAAGAACCGCCTACATATCACAAATTAAATCTGTCGAACTAATTAGAAATTTGCTTCTAAATTAAAAAAGTTAAACCTTTGCATGAATAAATATACCTACCCCTTGCATCACTTTAAACTGCTAAAATACCCTTCCATTAGCTTTCAGCGTCAGTAATGTGTTTATGTACATATGAAACGACAAAATTTGTAAATTGTCAATGTCAGTATATCTACTGCCAGCATTTCTAAATTCAAAGGGAACACGGGAATCATTTTTTAGGGACAAACTAACACTAAAATATTGTACCTAGAAAAACTTTTAAATTATGCTATATTAATATTAGAATATAAATGTGAGCATTAGTAGGCGGGGAATACAGCCCTGACTATGAACAGACCAATGGAGAGAGACGTCACTCAAGTACGGATCTGATAAATAAATATTAAAACCTACCTGTATGAAAAAATTTGTAAGCCTGTTATGATTAAGACAGATAATACGTTTAGGGAATTATCTACTTAACAGATAATCGGATTATTATACACGGATAAAATAGTAAGTATATAGGAAAAAGAATGACAACTAAGAATAACCAAGAACAACTAAGAAGAAGGACAACTAGAAGGGAATAAGAACAATAATAAAGAAGAATAGTGAAGAATCATATCGTCAACACAATGCAAAACTAGCGAATCTGCAAATTTTTCCTATCCAAACCCTCTCAATACAATGTCGATTTTCCACATAAAATAATTTTTTTTTACTTTTATAGTTACTTGTACCTGTTGAGAAACTCATTATGCATCATGTTTGAGGGTAATTTTGATTTCTGTGGTTCCATTAATAATTTACAATGAAATATATAATCTAAATCCAGAGCCGGCCTTATTTCAGTTTCGCTAGTTTTGCATTGTGTTGATATATATTCTAACATCTAACATATATATGTTACGGTGAATGATGACAATTCGGCCATTAACGTTAATGGCCGGACAATAACGTCAATGCCCAGCTTAGTTGGGCATTGACGTCATTGGCCGGTCATTGACGTCAATGGCCATGTTGATGTTGACATTTAAAATTTCATGTGTGGTTTTTGCATCATTGTCCGGGCAATGACGTCAATGCCCAATACATGGTGGGCAATGATGAAACTATTATTTTATAGATTCCATCTGACAGTAATTCAAATGTGCCTTTACAATTAATACTAGTTATTAAGGGATACTGAAAAGTTAATTTTGTTAGAAAATATTATTAGTAATACGACCAAAGAAAATGAGATTACCCTTAGACAAGTAGCAGCTCAAAGCAGTGTTTTAGGAGTCCAAGATTACAAGCGTTGTCATTGCAAGGGTGGATGTAAAAATAATAAATGTGCATGCAGCAAACAAATTTTTGCAATTCTAAGTGCCATGGGTCACTCCCGTGCCAGAATAAAAATGATTAATTTAAAAATTTCTTTTTCATTATTTTTTAATTTTTATTATTTTTGTTAATAAATGATTATATTATATTATAATACAATGAATATAACATATGTTGCTATGTAAATATCACTTGCCAGTTGGCTGTCAAATTTAAATCGCCAATTTGCTGTTCTTTATAGTAGCTCGAGGGGTAAAGCACGGTCAAAAATTGTGTACACCAGACTACCCATTACTTCAGACTACCCGGACTACCCCAGACTTCCTCGGACTACCCCAGACTTCCCGGGACTACCCCAGACTTCCCGGGACTACCCCAGACTTCCTCGGACTACCCCAGACTTCCTCAGGCTACTCCAGACTTCCTCGGACTACCTCAGACTACCTGATACTATTAAACTATATTTTTATCTTCTTACTATACCTCAGCATAGTATAACTCTGTGGTCGGCACTTAAAAGGTCATAAGTATACATTGTTTCCCTATATACCTATGACCTTTTAAGTGCCGACCACGAACTATACTAATATACTACCATCAATTCCTTGCTATATCGGTAAATTAAGTAATCGTTATCGTTATCATATTATGTATGTATGATTAAATTTAGTAATCATAAAAGCTTAATTATCATTTATGATGATAACGATTACTTAATTTTTTATTATTGATAATTCTACTCATGTATAAAACAATGCATAAGAAACGTCAAACGTCAAAGTTTGCTAGTGGATAAAAATTGTACTAAGGAAGGAAGAGAAATGCAAGTGGATAAATTTAGCGGATATTTTTATGTTTACCTTTTTTGAAATGACAACCAAAGTGAAGTTTTAAGTTTAAATAGTTTTATGCGTATTTATGCACTATTCGCGGAATTATCTTATCAAATACAACTCTAGCTTTGATTTATATCCTGATAATTTTTAATTTCCGAACACTCATACGTGCTTTTAAAATTTGGCTCGAGAAAACTGTTGGTTAGACAAAATCACTCGAGCAATCTCGCTGACGCTCGATCGCGCTCGTGATTTTGTCAACCAAGTTTTCTCTCGTTAAATTGATAATCACGTATTCGTTGAAATTAAAAATTATCCGGATAAATCAAAGCTCTTGTGTTATTGCCTCGGGTTAGCACCAACCAAATAGGTTTCAAACACTCTTTAAATGGGAGAAAGGCCCCTTTCGGGCGCCCATGAATACGGGGTATCCTAAATATCTAATAGTTAATTCTGTTATCTTCTATATTATACTACATTTTTCCGATTTTTTCTGTGAAATAAAATGAGAAAAATGATACTATGTTCAAAGTGAACTATAACAATTTTAAAAATTGAAGCTGACTAACCGACATGCAGTGATTCCAACCGGCGCCTGCGCGGCAAGGAACTACCCGAATGAAATTGGACACTTATACGGGGCTTGTTTCAAATCTGTGAATACAGGGCATAGAAAATATTTTTTGAGTGATTTTGTAATATACAACAGGTGCGTAGCCAGGATTTCATTTCGGGGGGGCACTCGTAAAATGAAAAGTTACTTACGGGGGTTCCCCCCGAAATTTTAGAAACAGAAAAAATTTTACACTTGGTTAAGTTGATTAATCATATTTAAAACCTCTTTCTTAACTCAAAAGCTATGTTTTTAATGATAAAAATTATGAAACTTTCCAAGACTAGCTCGGACTTCCCGAGACTACCTCAGACTTCCCGGGACTAACTCGGACTTCCTGGGACTACCCCGGACTACCTCAGACTTCCCGGGACTACCTCGGACTACCTCGGACTTCCCGGGACTACCCAAGACTACCTCGAGACTTCCCCGGACTACCTAAGAGATGTACACCAAACTACCCGGGTGCTTTACCCCTCGTAGTAGCTATTCCATAATATCATCATTGCCCAATCCATTTTGGCCATTAACGTCATTGACCGGCCAAAGATGTAAATATTACAATCAGAGAAAAATATTTACATCATTGCCCACCGTTAACGGGCGTTGACGTCAATGGCCGGGCAATGACGTCAATGCCCATTTACGCTGGCCACTAACGTCATTGACCGTAACATATATATATATATAATGGTTCTAACTATTACCTACTTTTTTGATTAAAAATTTTTCAATTTTATAATTAAAAATTTTTTTGTGTTCATTTTGTTTGCCAATTCTTGTTCTTCTTAATTATTATTCTTCCTAATTATTGTTGTTCTTGGTTATTCTTCACTATTCTTCCTTATCATTGTTCTTATTCCCTTCTAGTTGTCCTTCTTCTTAGTTGTTCTATTCTTTGGTTATCTTTGTAGCATCAACACTCTTTTCGAGGCAGAAAAAAGAAGGGGTTCAAAATAGTTATATTTACTCAAGCAAGAAAGTTAAGCTTTTCATCCTAATAAAACAATATACTATTTTATATCATAAACCGCTTTGTTATATTCAAATAATAATTATTGACCGTCAATTTATTATAATGTTATTTTATATAAGCATTATTATAGTTTATGACGTAAAGTTAATTTTTTGTGATCTAAACTCTAGGTTACTATTACTTTTTATTAATTTGTCGTATAAACTCAATTTATTTATTACTCACAATAATTCATTTTTGATCGATTTTTATAAAAGTAATAACAAATGATGCGGTAAAATTCTTGACAAAGTAGTAGCTTTTGTATCGAATAGATCGAGTATTTTCAATTGTGTGTGGAAAATGAAATTCCGTTGCAACGAAAAATGAACAGAATGATAAAAGTGTGCTGTGCTTACAGATAAGCTTTGATCAAAAAGGTTTTAGTTTAATTAACCATTGCTAGATACGTATACGCACCCTTATATTTATTTGAAGTAGTGATTTTGATAGCTGATTAATTTTTTTGAATTAACTTGAAGTAAAATAGTTATTTAATCGTTATAATACATTCCCCGAAAATTAATAATATCAAAGTCGATAAATTAAACATTTTCAATGGGAGTTTTATTGAGAAGCATTTGGAGGTATAATAAAGAACAAAATCAACAATTTTTCTAATTTTAGATAATAATATGTAAATTTAATTAAAAATCAAAAAGTAATAATTGATTAAGCAAGAATTATAACGTATTTCGCTGCTAAATCTTTATGACAGTTCGTTTTTCAAACTAATGGGGCTCATAAATGCATGGACGTGATGTTGCACATCGCACGAATATTTTAAGACAATTTTTAAAATTTATGTAGGTTTTCTATCCGCTAAAGTAGTCCCGAAATTGTGTATTAGAAATGTACTCCCACATCATTCTTTTTTGTAATTATTCATTTCGATTTTTATAAAATTGGGTCAAAATATGTATAGAAATGGAAAATGTATTATGATGGTAATCCATACAATACCAATTTAACTTTTAGAATAAAATCGATTATTAAAAAAATTCACATAATATGTATAAAGTAATATAATGTATTCAAGTTGTTTGTATACCTGGAAACCTGGATAGATACATATATAAGTCGCGAATCCCTTCACATTCGAGTTTTACAGAGTCGTTGAATCTGCCCTACTGTAATTAACCCCTTTCCAATTAATTCACCTGCTGGGAGTAGAATTATTAAATGCTGAATAAATTACATTTTAACAAAACTGTTTATCTCTTGTTTAATTGAATTTCAGATTTAATGAATGCTTCATAATCAACTTTGTTGTTAATATAATATTTTATGTAGGCTATTTAATTTGCTGTGTAGCAAAGCATTTCCAATTTTTTTCTTATTCCCCAAGAGTAAGAACAGGACGACATTGAAAATTAAAAACGATTTCAATAAACTGCAAGATCGAAGGAAATTAAAGTTTAAAAAAAGTTAAGGAGAATTAAAAGATGGGAAAGCAAAACACGCCATTTCAATTCAGATAATCTGCTAAAATGGAAACTGTCAGTTAAATTCAAACGTTTCTCTCATTTAAATTTAAAACTTTTTTAAAAATTGACGAAGCACTTACTTTTATAATTAAAACATTTAAATATTAAATTTGCAAATTTAATTCCGACTTTTGATTGAATCTTCACAAATATGCTGGATGAACGACTTTTGTAGTTCAGGGTTTTTTTTAACAAAATTAATTATTTCGGGCTAATTTGCCTTTCAAAATTTCTCAAAAACAACTTGTTGAGATTTCTTGTGGCAATTAAAAGTAAGAAACTTTTATGTGTACTTCTAATACCAGCTTTTGCGTAATTTAACATAATGAGTAGAAGTGACTCGGAAGATAAACAGATTTTTCAATTTTTATAATTTACAGATTTGGGTAACAGATTTTCTACGATGATTCGCTCGGAGTCGTGGACCGTTCAGGAAGCCAACTAAAATAATTTTATTTTAATTAAAAACTAAATCTCTAATGTTAAACAAGTCCCAAATTGAAAGGTAAATCATAGCAATTATTATAGACTCAAGTACCGACAGCTAGCGCCGGCATTCTCATTTCTAGGACATATTATGCACAATGCCAGGATTCTCTAAAGGAAAATCTCAACTCTAGTTGCGTTTTCGGTTTTATATATACATATGTATGTACGTCCATTTAAGAAACTTTGGACATATTTTTTCTTCTTTGATTTTGACGCAATATCAATTAGATTAGCTTGGACCTAATATATTTGAATGCCAAATTTCTATCATGTAATAGAAAATATTGGCATGCTGGCTTTTTTATAGACCTGATATTTATAGTCACATAAAAAAACTTGAATTTTTCTTTCAATTTTTTTGGCACTCCCAGGGGATGCAGATAAATAGACAACTTACCTCTGTAGCTAACTAAGTCATATTCGCGCTATTTATTTCTTCTTCATCGGACGCTCTAAAGCAGAGAATAACAAATCTGTCGCTAAGAATTAATAAGACATTACCAATTCTGCAAGGAAGGTCGTTGACGTATACCTACAGCTATACTCTTCATATTTAATCAATCATGCTTAGCTGCCTCGTTTTCTTTTTAAGGACGAAATTTCCGATTACCTTATGAAAATAAAAGATTATTAAGATAGTAATGTGCAGGAAGACATTTCTCATGATGTAGCTTCTTTTTATGGAATTTGTCACTTTCGCTTATGTATGAAAGAAATTTGTTTTAATAAAACAAAAGCCGGATTGGTGTGACATAATAAAAATAAAGACTGTGATGTACAGTGTAGGTGGTATTAAAGTTAGTCCTGAGAGCTGTACCGTGTAATAGTGGCATGCTATCTTATCTTCTTGATTTAGTCCAGCAGCTCTAGGTAACGTAATGGTGTGGGCGATTGCACTACCACACCTTCCAGCATATGTACAGACTCTTGCAAATGAAAAGAATTTATAATCTTGCTAACCAACTAACAGACAGTAATGTAAATGATAATTTTGGATTTTTTATATTTCAGGTTTATAAATTATAAGAATATTTAACATAAATTGTTATGGCTTACAGTTAAACAAAGATGCTGCTATTAAAACTACATTTATTTAAAATATCTGAATAATACTATAAATTACACTACAGTTCGCCTATTAAAAGCGAGTTTACATGAAAATAAAAAAAGAAATATTAAAACATCAATTTATTAACGTCTTCATTACTATCTGTTTTGTAATCGGGTTTCTTGTGTAATTTAGATTTTATAAGTTTAATTTGCGCAACTAACCGCTTATATTTAATTCAAGAAGCTAACTCGTTTATCGTTTTTAATTCCTTAGCTCTTTAACTTATTCGTAAAGTAATTGAACAATAATGTATTCATAGTTTCTCTGGGATTTTATTTTTCTTGTTGGATTTTCAACTGATGGTATTTCAGAACCTACTTTTTTCTCCGTGTATAGTCTTGTAGATTATGTATTAATTTTAGAACACTTGCTAGCTACAAATCAATTAGCTCCAAATCACCTCTTCGTGCTTACAACAATGTTTTCTTTTAAAACTTTTAGTCCAAAATACAAAAGTGAAACCGTCCCTTCACAAACACTCTTTTGTTTTTGTGTCGTCAACCTTTATTCTAATTTGTCTCAATGGTTGAGCAACTTCGTTAAATTGGCACTATTGATGATTCAATTTCAAGTGTTTGCATCAACACAATTCGTTTATCTAAATTTCAAATACTTACCTATTAGTTCAGTCAAAATAAAAATAGTGTGATGATTGTTGTCCTTCCGGAAGTAGAAAAATAGGAAATATTTCCTATGAAATTATGGTAGTTTATGATGTAAATTACAAAACATTAAAACATGCAAATGTGTGCGAAAAGGCCAAATCCATTGGCTGTTTTGATAAGGGTTTGTATACAAGTATTTTTGGGCATAAGTTGCACTCGAAATTGACGGATTTAGAAAACTGGTATTTCTGAATATCTCAAAAAAATTAAAAACCGGGTTCTCTGAGTTGCTTAAAAGAATAAACTAATTCCTGAAGAGCCTACAACTCGAAAAATACAGATATAAAAGGTTGGATCAATTCGGCTATAATTAACTATTAAATACATATATAATATGTCTCTCTCATCTCATTTGTATCTTTGCAAGGATATCACAGCAAAGGTCATATACTTCCGGTTTTGGATAGTACACATTGAAGACGTTTTTTGTACGGGATCGTACCCTAATGTACCGAATAATTCGCACTGCCAGTTCAATAGGGTTGCAACTGCAAGACGAGTAATGTTGAGAAATTCAGAAAACAGTTTTTCTAATCATGTTTCAAAAAGTCTTACTTTGTGATATTCAAAAGTGTGAGGAAAAGTACTACTTTTCCGCACATTTTTAAATGTATGCGGAAAAGTACTACTTTTCCACACACTTTTGAATATCACAAAGTAAGAAAACCAACCATTGGTTGGCAACCAATGGGCTACCAACTGTCAAATTTAAATTTTAAGTATCTATTTTCACAAAGTATATATAAAACTATCCTTTTCCATTCTCGGCTTCGGTTTACGATCTCGGCCGAAGGCCTCGATCACTGTAATCAATGGCTTGTACTCGGCCCGCCAACTTGGCCTGGCCCTGAGGTCCGCCCTCTAAAACACACTACTGCACGTATTTACGTTGAGCACACGTACTGTCAACAGATTGATTATTCACCGACTTTTATGAGAAAAAACGAAACTTTAAAATTGATTATTTGGAAAATAAAGGAAAAATTTAGGTTAATCCTAAATCAATCGTACAATCGCTTCATTTTAATTTATCTTTCAAATTCCTCAAGAGTTTTTACTTTGCGTACTAGACCCAACATATAAATTGTAATTAACGTGGAGTCTAGCACTTGTCTGGGTTTACATGTTTTTATTGATATCATCAAAAATAATGTAGAATTTCACAGATGACGTTAAAATGATTAAATTATGAATGAATTTCAAATATTGATTAATTTGGGAAATAGCCTATATTCAAGTTTTAATTTTTTATATGAAAAACGCCTACTTTTACAAAGTGGACGGAACTTAAATACATTCTCGTGACAGTACGCGCAATTTAAATTGCACATTATGCTATGAGAACTCAATAAAATGTTATGAAACAAGTTTATATTATTATTTGAATTCACAAATTAAACTTTCTTTATTTTCCTTTTCAGAGTCAACCAATCCAGTTCGATCTAGCCTTAAATTGAAAAATTGAAACACTGAAATTTTGGGATAGGACAAATTGGCCCTGCCAACTTGGTGCCAAGCCTATATACTTAGTACTGGTTAACTCAAAGCCTAAGCTAATTTGCTGGTAAACCAACTTGGCGTCAGCTGACATGGCACCAGATAATTCAACTACGCGCCACACGGCATCATCCTTCACATACTGTAAAAATATATAAAAATTTACTTACTTTTACTAATTTTACAGATTACCACCTCAATCGACGACTATGAAGTAAAAGCGTCCGGAACCCCCTGGTCTTTTTAAACCTTAAAAACTTTTTAAAATTAAGTATTTTTAAGCTCTTTTTCTTGTGGATAAAAGCTAAACAAAACCACCAGCTACAAAAATTGGAAGCATAGTTATTATTGGTCAATTCGGCCAATTTTACGAATTTTTTTCTGAAATTATAAAGGAACATTCCTACAACGAGTTTCTTTTGATACATGTACTACAATTTAAAAAAATTAATTTTTTGAAAATTTTACAGTGTTTTCATCCCTTAAAAGGTACCTTCGGAGTGGGTACCCTACGGATCATTGTTTTTTAGTTTTGCAAGTTTTTATAATTTTATACTGAATTAAATGAAAATATCAAATACAAAACTAATGTGAAAAGCGAAACAGTTCAACTTCCGAGTCTTGACAATATCATGATAGTAAAGTATTATCGAGATTTGATATCGTTATCATTGGGACTTATATCTACTACTGATGGAGCATTTCTTCATGACATTGCATTGGTATGACAGCATTCGATTTAGAATCGATTATTATCAGTTCTGCAGCTCTGTTCGGTAAGACATAAATTTGCTTGAAATTTCATTGCTAAATTATTTTACTACTTGAATTATATTTTATATTATTTTTCTAGCCCTTGGTTAAAATAGTATTTTCTTATTTTTAAAACTTTGTAAGCTTGTTCGAGTTGTATTAAACACGAAAAGAAAACAAATCAAGAGATTCCCCAATGTAAAGCTAAAAGTAATGACTGCCGTATTGTAAATTTAGAATCGGAAATTTTTAAATCATTGTTTTTCTTTTTCGATTTAAAGAAAGCACTTCCCAGCGTTTGTGACTGTGCAACTTGTTTTAAATTAACCACTCGATTTAAACAGACATTGCGATAAACACAAAAGCAATTCGTTATAGCTTTCGCTACATTTGCACGATTTTATACAATCAAACATTGTGAAATGTTTTAGATTACCTAACCTAACGTTATTTCAATTCGTTATTTTAATGACAAAACTATTTTGAAGATCTGGACAAAACTTTAAGCCTCATTTTCGAATTTCCGAGTATGTTTTATAATCAATGAAGTTAGTGGGTAAGATAAGTCGAGTGTTTAAAGCTTATCCACTATTAATTGGCAACTAACTAGCGATTGCGCCTAATAGCAATTATAGTCTCTACAAAGCTGTAATAAATATGGGTATATCACGATAAGGTGATTTGCAAAACATGGTAAGCGTGCGTGCCGACTTGATATCATATCACCCCATTTTATATGTCCACTTTTACTTTTGTGAGCTAAAACCTCCTAATTATTTAATTTTCCTAAAAGGTTTAACGTAAAAAAATTAATTTATACGACATATTCGCCTAATTTCTCTAGGATGGATCATCATCATTCCATATCTGATAACCAAGTCGTAACTTGAAAAATTATCACACCAAACTCCGGCACTGCTTAATTAATACTTCACAATCGACGTTGGCATCTCCCTATTTAACAATTTATATACATTTACAGTTTAGAACAATGTAATACATAGTTTGCATTCTACGATGCTAGTAACTTAACATTAACATGTAAGTAGATCTCACAATAAAGGCGATCAGGCTCAAATATTACAATTGTAAATTTTAGAGCTGTTTCGTTAATGAGAATATAAGTTATATCGTTGGAATATATGGAAGAGTATTTACAACACCCGGAATATTTTAAATATATTATAGAAAATCAATATTTGATATACTATGAATGTAAATAAAACTGAAATGAAGTGCTTTTTACTAAACGAATATTTACAAAAACTCTATTTGAATTTTTTTATAACTAGCATTGAGCTTTATTCATAATTTAAATAATTTTGGCTTCAATTTGCCGTAGTTTAAATTAATAAATAATGTATCTATAAATAAATACGACTATTTATTTACATAAATAATATATTTCTTTGCATGCACTCTCATACCATACCGCATACAGCATACAGTGTATGGTAATTTCTAATACTTACCCAAAAATTAATAAAATTTTACAAATTTCCGTACCTCGAAAAAATTAAAAAGTTCTATTAAATCAAGGAGTTACACCAGGCTTCTGATATTTGTAATAAGGACATTAGTAATAAGTAGAATAAATCTCAGCACAATTACTATTGAGAGATCTTTTCAGTGTGTCCAAGCGAGAGTGGATAGACTTCCAGGGAAATTGGAACTTTCCCGGGACGAGGTGGAAGTCACAAAACAATTTTTTTACATTAAATTTCCTTTAACAAGATTTCCGCGGATTTCTTCATGTATTGCTTCAAGATTTATTTTAAAACAGTTGAAAATGTAAAAAAGAACCTTTTCTGTAGTATTCTTACCATTTCTTGATTTCCTAAAATTTCCTTGGATTTCTTAAGATTTCCATGGATTTCCTCAGATTTTCTTTCGCTTGTACACCAAATTTCCCCAGCGATTTTCGCCTCGACAACAAATACTTGTTTTACTTAATTCATTGAGTTACAAATATGTTTATTTTGGAACGGTTTATTTTTTAGAATTTAGAATTCTGTAACGTTTGCGATAATTTATTTTGCATGTGATAACTTAAAACATTTTTGTTCTGAAAAGTGTGTCGTGGATTTTTTTGGGTTTTCTAAAATATTGATATGGTTAATATCGAGTTACACTACTTAAACCACTTATCAATCGAGTACGAGTATTTTTATAATTCTGAGTTTAGTGTACCTACACTAATTTTTAAGAACGTTTGAACTCCTTATGTTTATGCATTCTCTCTGTGCAACTTCCACATGAAATTAGAAGTTCATTTGAGAGCGGGTCTGAAGAAACCTGTATCTTCTCACATCCTTCTCTTTTAACCACAATTTTGCTAAAAAAATAAATAAAATCTACTCAAACCTTCAGAATTGACCAAAGTTTTCGAACGGATCTCCCCTTTGTTAACAGTTTTGCTCAGGGACGTGCCCAGCGGGGTGGGGGGAACTTTTCCTCCATAATCTTCGGTATCTGGCAAAAGTTGAGAACTTAACTAAAGAGTTGGTAATTCACTAAACAGTTGGCGAAACATACTAGTTGTTTTACTATTAAATAAAATAAAGCTCATTCGTATAGGTACTCGTTAATGCGGAAAGCAAATAGTAGAAAAATTCAAGACTATTCTTCCCTCAAAAGTATCGGTTCGGCACAGCTCTGGTTTTGCTAAAAAAATAACTTAAACCTTCTTTAATGTACAGAACAGACCTATCATTTTGCACAGATCTCTCTTTTGGCGACGGCATTTTCTAAAAAATAACTTTACCTAATATGCTCAAAGCATAAAGTTAAACTCATTCATATCATGTTTTTATTTTATGCAAGTAGTTTTAGGATTGTCCGTTTCAACGCGAATACGATTCAGCGCAAAGTCCATTTGGTTCGAAGACGATTCGGCGTGAAGACAATTCGGCGCAAAGATTTTTTTTCCCAAATAATTATAAACTTTAATTCTTAAAAAACTGATTTGAATTTAGTTCAAGCAGACATTAGGAACCACCACCTCGATACGCACTAACATGCTATTTATATTTATTTATTTATTAATAATTTTATTGTCATTTTATTAATAATAATTAATTATATTCAACAAAACGATACAACTAAATACTATACAACTATTATTTATAAAATACCTACCTATTTGGATTTGAGTTAATAAAAATGTGAAAAAATTACCAAAAGAGTTGAGCTCAGATTAGCTAGTATGCTATTCATATCTAACTATGTATCTAGTCAATTGAAATTAATGATTATTACATAAATACATACCTACATAATACTACTAAGGTATACCTTATATAAGTATTACAATACAATTATTAATATTAGCTATCATCAGTGTTCTAGACAGGTTTGGTTTTGAAGAATCACTTCTATATTTTTGCTGCCATTTTTTATTTGATGATTTTTTTATTCGACATTGAGAGGAGCATCCCCCTCTGAACACGGAGTCAGGGGGTATACAGTCATTATTTCGTTATACTATGTTTTTCAAAACATATCTTTATAAAATATAGGGTGTGTCAAAAATATTCTTTTGATATTTCTGGTTTATCTTCATTTTAATTGAGCCGTTGCTTTTAAAACATCTTTAACTCGGTAGCCTCTTTTCTTATAATTTAATTTGTAATGCGAACTTTCAAAAATATCCTTATCGTGGATCATTTCGTTGCTTTTTCTGTGCTTTCCTGTGAATGAAATTTTTTCATCTTTTGTTTATGATGATTGTTTTTCAAGGAATAATAGATGTTTTGTAATTCTAGATCATGGTTTTTCAACTGAAGTTGTCATCTTTATATTTATTGTATGTTAAATGATTAATGTCAATCTCATCGCAAAATTGGAATTAAATAATATATGGTACCGCAAATCCATTGTTTGACTATGTATATTGGTTAGTATATTTATTTATCTGGATTGAGATGAGATTCCTGAGTAAACTACGACTATCGGATACCGGCAGAACTTATTTTTTAAACATTAGAATGTCGCGGAAATCCAAGAGTAGAGATGGAGGGAAAATTGATGAAATGATTAAAACGACGATTAATACCAAAGGTAAATAGCGACAAAATCAGAATTGCCTCAATATAGGAACGTCACTCGTATCATAAATATATCATCAGGAGAAGTTACCTTTCTGCAATAAGGGTTGGCATAAGAACCAGCGGAGCCTCGTGACTTATCAATAACTTAACAAAATAAAATATTAAACTAACAAAAATATGTATAGTGTGAATTAAATTATATGTAATCTGCGGCAAATATGAGCAATTTTATCTTCGTTGGTCTTAACGTGGTTGTTGGTAAACAATCAAAACCGACAATTATTTTCTACGACCAAAGTCAAATTTCTCTTCTGTGGTGATATCATCTGTTTAAAGAAATATATTATATACTATAGAATTAGTAATATTGAGATAAAAAAAAGAATAATATAGAAAAGCGTACTCAAAGTCAATCTGCTTCAGTTGTAGGGCGTCCAGTTCTAAAAATAAAAATTTTCCAACAAAAATCTTTCTCGTTTGAGATGATCACTATTATTAATTGGTCTGTGAAGTTCCTTTCCAAAAGTGTTTAAACAGCTTTCGGTAATAGCAGTGGAAACATCGAAAAACCTAAAATATTTAAACATCTTTCATTGACATAAAAACTCAAAACTGCCAAATGGAATCGAGATGAGAATCCCAAAATTTGATAGCCTCATCAGAAAGACTTTTATTTACTTTTAAAAATAATATTGTAAGAACTGCTATTTATTTGAAGGAAGTTACAGAGCACTGAATGCAGTAAATTTTGTGCTGGATAAACAGCGCGTTTTGATAATGAATAAATAAAAAAAATATTTTTATATTATAATTTTGTGATTATTTATGAGAAAGCTGTTTTAATTTAACAAAAACTCTTTTTTTTTTGTGTGCGTATCCTTTTAAATTTTGAAATGTTTGCTTTTAATTAATAGTTTTCGTTCTTTTTAAGTATAAGCTTATCGTTTTTAATAATTGTTTGATTATAAAACACTTCATCACTATATCAACGGCAATCAAAAAAGTGACTTGCGATCAAATTTAACCCCTAAGGTAATGCAATTCAACCCGAAAATATGAATCATTAATTTCCTTTCTTCTATTTCTTTTTGCATCATTTTTTATTCAGAACGTTTTTTTGCCAATGTAGGTACATATCTATCATTACCATATTAGAAATTTATACAGCGATGAGCACATTGTAAAATTAAAATTATACTCTTATTTTTAAATTAACTTTGTAAATTCATTAATTTAAACGTCATGTCAAGCATCAGCTTAATAAGCACCGATGCCAGAAGACCATACAGTGTCAAAATTTTTTGTTGATTGATGATAATTTAAAAAATTGTATATTCTCGTGTCCAAATGTTAATTTAAATTAAAAATAAATTAAAAAGATACCGTTGTCTAATTATTATTTGCATAATGGAGCTTTTTTAGAGAACGCGAAAAAAATTTTGATTACAATATTCCACATTGTAATAAATAGGTTGTTTCCGATAAATTATTTTATGTGAAACAATAAATTTAACTTTTAATCGCAAGTAAAACGACCAGTGGTCTTCGGAAAGTTTGAACATTAATTAAATTTATTAGTTAATTTACTTGGTAAATATGTAAATAGCAAATATGGGGGCGTATACACGTACTCAGCAGTATGAATATGCACGAAACGCTAACTAGACGTGATTTACATGCTAAACTATTTAGATCTGAAATATTTAATAAACAAATTGCATGCAACTTATGAAACTACCCATTTAAAGCCTAAATGGTATCGTGTACCCATTATAAATTTAAATAGCATCTCACTACATCCCATTAGGTGCTACTCCACTTGCTACTCGATAAAGACCATCCAATTCTCTCCATTTCAATTAATTTTCAAACTTTATATTATTTACTTAAGCAAACAATAATTTTTTATTATTACTTTTATTTGCTTTGTTTAAATATGATTTTTAATTTGATATGGTCATCTATACATCATATTCGGCCTCGTCTGTCAGCCCCGAAGCGAGATACTGCTATGCTATAGTCTCAGCTTTTCATGATATTTACGAAACCTTTTTAGTGCTTCTAATTAACACTAATGAAGTATTCAGTTTGTGTGATGAGGTTTTATATTGTCACCGCGAGATGTACGTTCGAATATAAAATAAATCAAAAATATGATAATGATTCCAAAATTTAAAGTCATGCCATGTTTCTCTATGTTCTCCGTATGCCATAAAGCATGAACGGTTAAATTTAAAATCATTTATGAATTTATCGTGAAAAATAGTACAATTTTTCCTTATGTATGCAAGTAGAAAATGTTATTATAATGTTCTTACTAAGTTTCATACCCGGATTTGCCCGGTTTCTAATGTTAAAATTTTTAATATAAATTTTAAAAAATTTGAAGTTTCGGTTGCAAGGGCTTATTTCGCTAAAAGAATGCTATTTTGATTGCTTGTCAAAAATTTAAATTTTTTGACGATTAGAGAAAAAGTTACTTATCAAAGTGACTGCTCGCGGTGAAATGAAAAAACTCGGCAAGTAGTCGTCACTAGCATCCAGTATGTTTTTAATAGTGAGTATACAGAAAGATGAAAGATACACTTTTTAACAAAATATGTTTTTAATAGATAAAACGGTATACCTAACTTTAGAATAATTCATAGTATAACATTTTGATTGTTAAAATTGATTAAATTGAAACTATCATTGGCTTAGTAGTTAGTGTGATTAACTACTTACGCTGAGGTATTCAGTTCAAATTAGTATATTTGCTCAGAGAATTAATTGTAACCTCAACACTTTTGAGGTTTGCTGTAAGTTGATAATAACAGACCGCAGAGCTAAGTCCAAAAAAAAATAAGGCTGAATGATTAAAAAAATTTTTCTTAAGGTGCTGCAGCGTCGCTGAACAAAATGTAGTATAGGTATAAGAAAGATTATATAGAACAGTAATATTATTTTTTGAAAACAATTACAGCTATTTATTATCAATCCCGAAGTTTTTAAATTACTCTCGTAAGTTCTGCTTATCAGAGCCGCCACAAGAATTGCAGTAGCTCGTGTGCAAAATCCATATATGCCGCTTTAGAGATGCTTATGATAAGCAACTATATGTACTCTGAAATAATTGCTGACAATCATATGGCGAGGAATTAGTTTAAAACATGCCATCGAGAAAGGCACGCAGAATGTGCAACTTAATTAGCAATTATTGGTTTCTCAATGTCATCGCATCAAACAAATGTTTAATTGTTCTACTTATAAGCCAACTTTAAATATTTATTCAAATAAGTGCGGTTTCAGTACACTGAAAAAAATGGTTTATCATATTGATGAAAAATTCATAGTATTCATGAACAAAATCAATGTATTTATGAATTTCTTCATCAATATGATGAATTTTATTCATCAGTGTAACAATTATGAATTTTTCAACAATATGATAAACCATTTTTTTCAGTGTAATGTGTGATATAGCTGTTATATAGATCCTTCTTTCACAATTCATATCCAACGCTACTGTAAAAATAATAGTGTTGACAGCATAGGACATAAGTGCAGATAACAATCATAAACAAATTATAAGTACTTTTTACTTGACCCAGGAATAGAAGTTATCTCACAGAAATTCTTCATTTTTGGATACAAGCTGACAGTTTTTATTTTGTAAAATATACTATAATATGTATTCTTAGAAAACCAGATCTTGAAAAGGTGTGAGTTAAATCACGAAGCCATCTATGAACTTACAATTAGTGTATCGATGACAAAAGAATTAGGTATTAGGTTTTAGCTAAATTGGAATTCCGCTGCTTTTGTTATTTTATTTTTGTTCCTTGTACACTGAAAAAAATAGTTGATCATATTAATGAAAAATTCATCAATTTTGTGCCGATGAACAAAATTCGTCATATTCTTTTATTATTTATTTCATCAATTCTATGAATCTTTCATCAATATAATGAATTTTGTTCATCAGCGCAAAAATGATGAATTATTAATGTAGCTTTTTTTCTCGGTGTAGCAAAAACAAACAATAGGAAAAATTCCTAATCCATTTATAACTATTTATCACGAATCTAAGCACATTTATTTAAACTAGGACTACACTTTTAGCTTTATTTTGTAATATCACAGCATTAACAAAGCTCGAGTGATTTTATACGTGTGAATAAATTTCCCATCTTACCATGAAATTATGCATCCACACATCATTTACAAAAGTATCCTGAAAACGCTACGTGCTTTTACTATTAATAGAATAAGAAGTCGCTAAGGAAAAATGAAATTTTAAAATACTGGCTATATAGAATTTCTAAGGTTTGAATACTACAATAATTTTATTTAGCGCTCAATTCAAATATCCTCTTTCAAACTCAATTATCTAATACAAAAAAATGATAAAATTTTGTGTTAGCCAAAATAACTGACAATTATAAATTATTTGAACATACTTTTATATTTCAACAATTTGAAATAAAAATGAAATATATGACAGCAGAGACAAAAGGATCTAAATCCATTATTTCCAATTTTGCAGTCTTTGTCATAACGAGGTGTAAAAAGTTGCTACCCAGTGGTAATAACTCAATTTAAATAAAAATGTCTTCTGTATTAATATTTTTATTCACTTGTCGTAAATTTTCCAACTTCTCTAAATTTAAGAAAATATTATTTTTTTGTATCAAAAATTATTGGCGCTGTCACGGAGCCAACAGAAACTTGATAATTGTTTCTAATAGATTTGGCCATCGGCAAGAGGTGCGGATTGATGAAAATATATTATCGTTTGGGAGTTGTGGATGGTTTATTGTAGAATAATAACAAATTAAATAAACCCAATAACGTAAACATTGCCTGGGGTATAAATAAGTGAGAGTAATTTTTTTCCAAAATAAGTATTTTATAAAAGCTAAATAAAGGCGTGGACGAAAATAAATAAAATCGAGGGGTTTAAGTGTCTCGGGCCAAATGACTCGATTTCTCACATCACCCTCTTGACTGGATGCAGCCTTTCAATTTTTTACAATTCGCAAAGCTTCACGCTTTAATGCCAACTTCTTGCTGGTTTGAAGACTGAGGAACTTGCGCTTCATTTGCTTTGTCACCTGCGTTTGCAATGTAATAATGCGGAAAATTAAGAATCTCGAATTAATTCTTCAATTTATTTTGTTTAGTTCACCCTCTAATAACTTTTTTTCTGCAACTTCAAGATATTTTTGACACGAAAGTAATGACTAATATTACAGAAATTTTAAAACTTTTTAAATTACCTCCGTTAACTTTATGACACGGCTATACAATTTATGACGATATTTTGTAACAATCACAAAAATTAAATGTAAAATTAGCTCAAAAAACGTAAATTAACTTTTTAATCAAAATAACTTGTAATGCAGTTAAGCTCAGAATTGTTAATTATTTTTGTTCATAATTGTGTTGAAATTTTACATTTTATATGCCATTTATTAAACAGCAATAACATAAAAATTATTAATTCATAAATTTTAGTTTTAAATGTATAATCTATTATTTATTGACATTATACAATAAAATTTAAATTAAATGTTGCGTGCAAATATTACAGTTTGCTTTTCAAATTTATTATGAATTATTATGGCAATTGAACCATTTAAACTAGCGCCTTTTTTGCAACTCATGGCTTTTCCAACTCTGTAACGCCCTTTATTCATCAGTTCGTCAGAGTAGGTACTGTAACATTTCTTCCAACTTTTCCAATTTCGCGTTCACTATCTTACCGTAATCTTCCGCATAAATAACCGACTTATACACGGTTTTCCGCATTTTTTTCAAAGTAACAGCTTCCGAATGAATGGAAAGATAGACCAAAACTGGACAACGTTAAAGTTCCAGTGGTGTAGTGTAAACTATAATATCGGCTGGTTAATTAACGGAAAACTAAGGTTCTATCTCTGGTTGCACTTCTACTACGGTTCTGTTGTATGCAGTAACTTGAATGTACAATTTTTGGGTCCCGCTACCTTCAAAAAAGAATTTTTGAATTACGAAAACGGCGGTAACTCCGCGAGAATTGAAGCTCAACCGATACGAATGGATCTTTCTTCAATAATTATTAAAGTAAATTGTACGAACAAAGTTTTCCATTACGTTTAGTAGGTATTTAAGAAAAGGTGAAAAGAAGTCATCTTGTGAGCAAACGGGTGTTTCGAATAATTGTGAATAACTGACTAAGCTTGGGTAAATATACGGAAAATGTTGAAAAAGTAACTCTTATTGTTTAATACTGAGATTGTTGTCCATATTATTATTGCATTAATAATATATTTTAAAATTAAAGAACCATCAAGATTTATTAGAGCAATAATTATGTTTAAATTTAAATATTGCGCCATAAACTATAGTTATGGCAGTCCAATGACAAAAATTATAAATAACACTGGGAAATTCAAATTGCGTTGACTTTGGCTCAGGTTTTTCTCAGTCAACTTTTTAAGCTGCACGATAATCTCTATTTGTCCCAAAAGTCATACAAAGGAAAATATTACCAAATATACTAAATATTATAGTTCCGTTATAGTTACTCGTCCCGTTATAGTATAGTTATAATATTATTATGTATTCTCATTATTTTTGAAGCATTTTGAAGCTCTCCGAGAGTTGCTGAACAATTTCGGAATAATGGACAATTTGCATAATTTTTAATTTTAGCATATTAATATTCTACATAACAACATATGTAATGTGTCTTAATTTTTTTAAATTTGGTTCACAAATAAAGCCAGAAAAAAATATTGAAATTTAAATGTATATTTGTCGCGCGAAATCGCATTAATAAATATGGCTGACTTAATTTGAAATTTGAGGATTTTGACGTCATCAAAATGGCGATTAGTAACTAAAATTTGGTTACTTCATAACTTCATTACCGGTTGGTACTTACTTGGTAGATACCAGTGATTTTCTATAGTATAGATACCAAGACATACGTCAATTGTGTTCTTTACATATCAACGACAAATTATTTTCGGACATCTCTTTCTACTCTGTCTAGATTTTTAATATTTTCTTCAGTTGTCTCTCTCTACGAACCTCAACCAATACCAGACGGCCATATTAGGTGGCAATATTTTAAATTTTGACAGCTATTTGTTAAAAATTGTTAAAATATGGAAATATTTTTATTATATTATTAAAATAAATTTTTTACAATTATAAATATTGCTTTTATACAGTTTTCTGAAAGAATATAAAGTGGTAAATAAATCAACGCATTATTTAACCTCGAAATTTTTTAAATTTCAAATTCTAATGAAATGAATTTTAAATTTCTAATATAAATTTAGTACATAGTAGACATAAAAAATAGATATCAAGATTTATATTTGTACAAACGCTTTTATTTCTGTGCAATTAGGGGATTTTTGATGAGTGGGCCTTGCCGACTCCGTTGATTAATAATGTGAAATGAAACTTATTATTATTTTTATAACAAATTATATTAATAATTAATTTATTTTAACTACATCAAAGATTATAATCAAAGATTATAAATATAAATAAATTACAATTTACATTATATTATATAGATATCGGTGCATATATCGGAAAGAAATTGGTATTTCTTTGCGATTTTAAATTCAAAAATGTATAAAATATGTACATAACCTTCAAAAACTTATAATGACAGCTAACAAAAACGTAATTCCACAGTTGTTGCATACTAATACGAGCAAATCGAGGCTGCAAAAGAGATAACTGCTATCTAACAAAAGTAGTAGAAAGAGATGGGTAGATAAACATATGCCGCGTAGTCCTAAGAACACTGCTCTTTAAGGCAGGTATACGGCTTTTGGTATCTATAATATAGAAAATCACTGGTAGATACTTTAGTGGAAATTATACTGGTGTATTGGCACCAATTGTTGAGGCTCGTGTCGTCACATCCTGATTTCAATCACGTGATTTTTTCAAATAAATTATAACATTTTATTAATTTTTTGCAGGCTAACAATACAGAATTTTGATAAATCACATCAATAAATGCCATTTTGAGGTGAATTTGAATTTTATGCAAATTGTCCATTCTGTGTTGGTGTATTTCCAAGAAAGTCTTTGACAATGTTTTTGAATGCCAACCAAGCATACTTTTGGACTTCTGTCAATGTTCCGATGAATATAGCCTAAATAAGTGGAAACCTGATTCTGATCTCCTGCAGCATCATTCGCTTCTCCACAATTGAAGGAGGTTTATTTCAGTCAATTATTTCAGCGGAAAGTGGTCACATTAAGATAAGCTGCAAAGAAAAATCTTGACGCGCTAGAAGAAAACTAACTACAATTTTGAAATCAGCATACCTATTGAACTTTAACGCAGCTGAAAATCTAACTCAACAGAAATTAATTGATTCCTTGTGTAAATAGTCTACTGCCCGAATGAAAATCCATTTTTCGATTTATATTTAATAACTCTTTATCCTAGTGAAAAATATTCAGTATAGATTGCGTGATTGTATTATTTTTGTCGCTTTATTGCTCTATCGTATTAACTATTTTATTAAATGTGCATATAGCGACGACCGGTCGTCATATCAGTCATATTATTATAAAGTAAAACTGTTTAAGTTATTGTTTTACCATTTTATTGCTATTATTTGTAGCAGTTTATTTTAAATTTTTCCATTCAAAATGCCAGTTTTTCCAGTTTATCACAGGTAATATTATACATTTTATTTGTATTTCTCCATTTCGAACAAAAATCAATCACCCATTGCGTAAGATATAGTTATTATAATTTTTTTAGGAAATTATGTTTCAAAAAAATATTTAAAAAAATATATCACCTTCTTGTATTGAATTTATGTAATGTAGAAGTTTGAACGTAAATTGAAAAACTAGATTAACTGTCAATGGTGTTGCGTGTCATTCTTTAAACAGGTAATGGAAAAAGTATTGATACTTGATAGTCTTCTTACATGTTTTAACTTTTTTCTCTAAACGACTTGAAATTGATTTACAGTAGCAATACTTCTCTTCAGACACATGTTCACTTGTTTTTGCGAAAATTAATGGAATCTGTTTTTCTTGTTTGAAAAAATAGTCGCTAATTCCGACTTATTTGCAATTGATGGTATCGATAAGTTAAGTTACATGGGAATTCCACAATCAAAAACTATTAATCTAAATTTCACTACGGCAATAATAATTAGAAGCTGAAACGACATAATAAACAATTACTATTTAAGCATAAACTATTTGCAATCGAGATGAAATCGTAAGAGAAAAATTTAAGTCGGAATCGTATTTGTTAATATCTATTTTATGATCGACAGCTTAACGTGAAATCTAAACCACGGCACAAGTAGTTGATTAGCTATTGTAGAAGAAAATCGAATCTAAAACTCTACAAGCCAAAGATCAACTCCATATTATTCACTATTACATCATATTATTCTTCTTCTTTTTCAGTTGAAGAACAAAAGTAACAATATTAAAAATACTTAATTCCGCTCGCCCAAATCAATATTACGTAATTATTATTTCCAACTCAGAACTAATCGAACAGACAAAATTCTCTTTAGCTGCTCTTAAACAAAATTAGTGGAATACTGGAAGACATTTCTTATCCCCCCCCCCCCACGGTTACAAAAGTTCAAAGGTGCTTGATCATTTGACTCACTTAATTACGAAAATAACACATAATTCTTGAATTTTAGAAGCTTATCCTCACCTCTCTCAATTTAAAATTGTAAATAGTATCCAATATATCAAACAAAAAAATAGGTAATAAAAAATGTTAACTTTTAGTGAATTACGAGATATATGTAGGTAGGTACATCGACTAATGTATATTTTATAAATTCACTCTACTATTTAGTATATAAATTACGAGAGAACCATTTTTTACTTATTTAAAAAAATATTTTTTATAATAATCTAATAATTCGAGAACGAATCGGCCGATTTCAATTTTTTTTCGTTTGGAGGTTTGAAAAAGGTAGAATGATATTTTAATCTTGTTAAAATATTATTTTATTATATTTTATAAAATTCAATAGCCTAGGACCCTAGAATTATTAGCATTTGACCTAGAATAAATATTGTAACTTTGAAATTCAGCTTATATGATTCTCAAGCATTACTGAACAACGTACTAAACTTCCCAAGATCTCAATCGTCGGCGTCATTGTTTTTTGACAGTATTGACAAATTTATGTCAAACGCACAGCACGTACTGCGCGCAGACGGATGAAGTTCAAGCATTGAATTTCTGTAGCCGCGTTTAGGTAGGTTTATGTCATGTGTCTGCACACGCACCACGCGCATGTAAATACGCACATAAACGCTGCTATAAAAATTCAATGTTTCAAAATATAAGGTTTGAACCATCATAGATAAGAAAGAGTAATACTTTGAATTTCATCCGTCTGCGAGAAGTGCGTTAGGTACGTTTGACATAAACCAACCTTAACAACAAAATAGTAAATAACAAGAAAGATAATAAAATTCTCTGCACTCTGAAAAAAGATTTGTCGTCGTAACAAAATCATTAGTTGAAAATCCTCATTAAATCAACAGATTCTATTGCTGCTACAACAAATTTTATGCTGCCACAACAAAGTTTTTGGTGTTTAGAACAAACTTTTTTTTCCAAACAGCATAAAATGTGTTGTAACAGCAAAAAATTCTGTGGAGGCTATAGCTACTAATGATTTTGTTACGACGACCAATCTTTTTTCAGAGTGTGTAGTTTAGTCTTATCTTTATTATTTTTATGATAAAAATTAGTTAGTAAGAAAGTGAGTTTTCGGGAAAACCAAAATTATTAATTTAGTTATTTTGACAAAACAATTACTAGTATTTTTATTTTTATTTTTAGTTTTATTATTATTATTTTCTTTTTATTAGTATTTTATGTATCTTTTGGAAAGATAAATATGTAGAAAATTAATTTCAAAACTTTTAAATGTGTATACCTAAGTTAAATTATCAAATTAAGTATATTTAAAATATTTTTCAAATGAAACCAACCGTTCTCTTTAAAATTACAGCTTTTGAAATAGCCCCTTGAACCCTGATTAAATTATTATAAAAAAATAATTATAAAAAACCTACATGGACCTACTATAAAACGGATAAATTAAGTTTAAATTAAGTATACTATTTATTCATAAAATATGACCAAAATTATTAAATAAGTGGGAGTGCTAAATTTATGGAAAGCTTAACTAAACTTCCACTTAAAAAAATTAAAGGCCTCTTAAATAAAAGTCACATTCAAATTTAAGCAGAAGTGGTGCAAACAAGCATATGTTGCCTCAGCCATTCATGTATAATTATTAATTAATTATTTTTTAAATACAGTGGAGTCCGCTTAATGTGATCACTTCGGGACTTGGGGTTTTTGATAACAATAACCGATTGATAACAAAAAGAGAAAAAAATTTTATTGGTTATTTATTAGTAATTAATAAGAAAAATAACAAATTAAAAAAACTCATCTAAAGTTGTTTGTCTCTGCTGTGCGAGGAGTAAATTGTTTATAAAAAGTTCGTTTGGAAATCTGACGATCTCATCTGCATCTTGCAGCGTCTTCTATTTCAACATATATAAGTGATTGTGAACTGTTTAATTGCAATGCTGCATTCCGCTGGCTTATTTTTGGTAACTTATTATATTGTTCTAAAATTTTTATTTTTTCAATTAAGCTCAAATCACGTCTCTTTTTTAAGTCACTCATTGCGAAGTTTTCAGATAGGATTGAATTACATAGTATATTAACAGCAAACTAGACAAATCTTCTTGCCAACACCTGATTTAAAAATCGCGTAATGAATATGTGGTACATATTTATACGAGTATGTGGGTGTGGGTGGCTCATGCACAATATAAAAAAATGCTTGCAACTGAAAACTAATTCCTTTGGTCGTGGGAGAAAATAATCTTAAAAATAATAAATTTGATAATATAAACCGAATTTTGATTACTATAAGCGATGTTTTTTGTGTGTAATCATATACGTCCGGCCCGTTCCTCGCAAAAGTGATAACAATACCCGAATGATAACATTAACCGTGATTCCAATAAGCGGACTCCACTGTATCATTACTGTAATAAATATGTATTATATTAAATTTAACTCTTGCAATTTGTTCTAAATTTGGCCAGTCATTTTAAATTAATAACACATAATTTTAAAATTTAAAATAAATCAAATTAATTCATAAATAAAGGCGCTCGCAAGGGAAGCCAAGCAAATTCATCCTTTGGAACTCAAATATTTCAGACTTTTCCGGACTAAAATACGCTATTAATTTCTGTTTCAGGTTAATTTTGTATTTTTATTTATGTTTCTTTTATCACCTCAAGTTTGTTTTTAATTTTTAAGATAAAATAAATTTTAAGATTGTATCAAATATGTAGTAACTCTCTGTATATAAAAACCTTGAAACATCAACTTTTCTAACCTAACTTTTGTGACACTAGATTTGTTGTCAAAATGGCACGTCAGCAACAGGACGTAGACGAGTTATTCGAAATAAGAAATTATTTCTATATCGGAAATTACCAGCAATGCATCAACGAAACTCAGAAGTTGAAAAAGGTATTTAATTTCGTTTTACTTTCAACTTTACGACTAAGTTTTGTTGTAGCCATCAACCGCCGAGGTAGCAAACGAACGCGATTTGTTCACGTACAGAGCCTACATGGCACAAAACAAATTTTTGGTTGTTTTGGACGAAATTAATGCAGCTTCACCTCAAAGTATACAACCGTTAAAGCTTCTTGCCGAATATTTATCAAATAAGCAGAAACGTTCCGATATTATTAACCAACTTGAACAGAAGCTATCTAATTATGTGGACGATAACGACACTTTAATCTTAGTAGCTGCAACTATCTACATTAATGATGGAAATTATGAATCTGCTTATAAGGTCTTGCACAACTCTGAGTCGTTGGAAGCTCAATACATGATATTGGATATCTTATTAAAATTAAACAGGCTTGATTTTGCTAAGAAAAAATTGAAAGAAATGCAGGATAAAGATGACGATGCTACTTTAACGCAGTTAGCCCAAGCTTGGGTTAATATTGCAATCGTAGGAGTTCCAAGTGTTGTGGTGCTTTTGATTTTACTTTCATATTTTCAGGGAGGTGATAAACTACAAGATGCTTATTACATCTACCAGGACTTGATTGACAAATATGGTTCTACTCCAATTTTGTTAAATGGACAAGCTGTCACTTTTATTGGTCAAATGAAGTATGAGGAAGCCGAAGCTGCTCTTAATGAAGCATTAGATAAAGATTCTAATAATCCTGATACACTTATAAATTTAATTGTATTGTCTTACCACACCGGCAAGGGGCCAGAGGTATTTTATTTGAATTTTACTTCCTTCAACTCAAATTTTCTTTTTTTTAGATTGCCAACAGGTATATGGCACAATTGAAAGACAAACATGCCGATCATACATTCCTTACAGAACTTAAACTAAAGGAAACTGAATTTGAAGAAGTTTGCAAACATTTTTCTCCATCTAACCCAAGCCCGGTTATCGCTTGAAATATATATTTGTATTTAAGATTTTAAGTGTAAGTTTACTTATTATTTTTACATACTTACTAAAGTCATTATAGTTTATAACTTGTAAGTGTTGTTTACTTTTAAACCCATTCAGGTTTGTTTTTTCACTATGTGGAATAAGGTATTTATTTTCTTGTCAACACATGAAAATGAATACAAAAGATGGAAATGTTAAACTGATTTTGAAAATTGCAGAATTTGTATGTTTTATCAATTTAAAATCGATAAGTTGATTTTGTAATTGAATAATATAGAAAGTTTTTGGAGATTTAGAACAACATTTGAGGAGGTTGCATGCAAAACTGGTTAAATGCATTCTTGGAAAATGTAAAATGTATAAACGGTTTTGTAGTAAAATTTGGGAAATAACCGATTTTGCCCCCAAACACCAACTTTGATAGCCTTTTTAAAATATATTTAATCGATTTTGCTAACAAATAACTTCGGAATCGTGTAGGCGGCATAAAATTTATATAGAAAACATGTTTTACTCTATTTTTTTTAAATATGGATTTAACCGGTTTTGCATGCAATCTCCTCATTTATAGTCCAGTTATTAGATTGTTTTGTGTAACACCAAATATAGGTATTTTTAAAATTTTTTAGTTTATATGTTATACATTAAGGCAGTAACCCCGTGTGATTGTCGTTTCTTTTTAGCTTTTCTTTGGGATTTTTTTTGATGAACATTAAAAATATCGTCAGTGAAGTGACAAAACCTCCTAACTTCAAAAAATGCAAAAATTGGGTTTTTATATCAAAATATTCTTTAGAATCAGGTGCATGTATAGAATTACTCCTAACTTTCAAAAAAATTTATATCTTTGAATATTTATTACAAACAATGCCTACTTACTGTTTATACTTTCACACATTTAATCAGTTTTTATTGCGCCCTGTAAAATTAGGTAAATGTTAGATAGGAGGTTTTGTCACTTCACTGACGATATAGAAGTTTCAACTTTTTACTATATATTTATTGACATTTCAACAGTAAGTCAGAAAATTTTCAGACCAAAATTTTTCTCGCAGCGTGTGTTGCGCCACTCCAAAAGCACCCATGTCGAAAAAACTGGTCTCCTTGATTCCTATCTGAAATCAAAAATCTAATCGGCATTTTAATCTGTGAAGCTGTGGCCATCGAGTGAACTAGAATGATTCCAAAATATTGAAAAGTGAAGAATTGAGATTCTTTTGAAAATTCATTAATTTTATTTATTTAATTATTTGTCAATTCTTCAATTTTCAATATTTTGGGATGATTCTAGTTCACTCGATGGCAACAGCTTCACAGATTAAAATGCCGTATGGAATTTTGATTTCAGATGAACCGATCAGTCGGAATCATGGAGGCCAATTTTTTAGACATGGATTGCTTTGGATTAGGGCAACATACGCTGTGATGAAAATTTTGGTTTGAAAATATTCTGACTTACTGTTGAAATGTCAATAAATATATAGTAAAAAATTAAAATTTATATATTTTTATTGTTCGTCAAAATAAAATATCAAAGAAAAGCTAAATTAACCGGCAATCACGCGGGGTGACCCTCTTAAGCTGGGATCACGAAGGGCTAAATTTGAGAAAGAAGGTCACAATGAACAAATTTTTCTATACATCTGAGAAAAAATTTTCCACGGATGAGTAATACTAAACTGAATTTTGTATATATAAGATAGCATAAAAGAACTTTTTAGCTAAGACTTTTTAGTTGTGAGCTTTCAAGATAGATAGTATTTTTACTATTTGAAATTTTTGCAAATAGCTCAGTTTTAATGTACCTGAGATACTAAGTGATGAATTTGGAAAGATCGCATATATTGGCATAGATAACCGCATCTAGTTTTACTCATCTGGGGACCGATCAGTTTTCTGTCAAATAAACAGGAAGAAAGCTGCTTAGAGACTTCAAACGGCTGTATCTCAGAAACTACACAAACAAGAAGAAATTTGGAAAACGTTAAAAGACTTGGTGTCATTCAATTATTGTTAACTTGAAAATTTCACTTTTTGTGGAATCAATTGTTTTACTTGTTGCTCACGTTTGTCATTCCTACAAACTGCATGAAAAGTTCAAAATTTTCTTCGGAGACAAAAGTAGGATTAATTTGAATATCACGAATATTGGTCTTATGTGTGTAGTAAAATACTTTTTAAATATCATAAACGATAAACAAAGTTATAAAAATGCATGAAGAAAGGTTTTTTTTCGTTTAAATAGGTTCATTTTCTGAAATTACAAATATTAAATTTGACATAACAAAATTTTTATTAGTGACTATCCCTGCAATCCAACCTACTATCTAAATAAAAAATGTAATAATTTTTATGAGTAAAAATTGATAATTGTTGTTAAAACTAGTGAAAACCGAGATATACATAATATTTTTAATACCAACAAGTTTTAATTATGTTTAGGGTTCTTTTAACGTCGAAATCTATTTTATTTTTAGCGAATTGAACGTGACAACTCTATATCGGTTGTTCAATTACTTATTAATTTCTCGAGAACGGGGTAGTAAACCGTGATGAAATTTTGCTAAAACCTTCTTCTATTTACAAGCTATAACTACAGAAAATTTGAAAAAATTCTTATATTTTGAACATATATTTTAAGCTAATATATTATTCAATAAAATGTTTTTCATAAAATGATTTTTACATTATATAATTTTTTTAGGATTTCTTAAAATTTAGCTTTAGATTTATATTTAGACAAATATTTTACTGTTTAACACCTTGTGATTTTCCCTAAAGCAGACTCTTAATCAAAACCATAGATGTGATTTTCTTGAATTTTAACAAAAGGTCAACATCAAATTAAAACTGCCAAGAACTCGTCGACCCGCAATTATTTTGTCGTATATCCGAAAAATCGAGTTTTGGGAAATCGATGTTAAAGATTGAAACGAAATAAAAAAAAATTGACTCGAAAAACTTGGTTCTATTTTCTGCTCACTTGTAGTTCATTTCATTGCGCTTCTTTTGGTACTAAGATATGAGGCTTTTTATAAATAAATTTCGGATTTTAAGGCACTTTTGTTCGAAAGTATCTTACCGTATACGCCACTTTTGACGAAATTTTTATGCATGCATACCACATACGCCAAAGTAATGTGATTATATATGTCAAAATAATGCTTAATAATAAGCTTAATTAGTACGAGAATCCTAAAAATAATGAAAATATGAAATATATTTTAAAAATATCATTTTAGTAAATTCAGTCTCCATTCATAATACTTCAAATTTTATTAGTTAAATTAAAGTTCCATTATATTTTAACATAAATAAAATATATTCTGCATTTTGTTAAAAAAGTAACAAAATTAGCATTCTGATAATAAAATAATAGATTGTAATTAAAGAAAAATATTATAATAAAATAAAATAATAAGAACATAATTAATATTAATGGCGGTGTGTATGTGTTTGCACTTATTTGTTTCATATTAATAAATTATTTCAATAAACTGTTGTAATATTCAACATCAATTTTAGATATAAAAATATAGGATTTACTTCTTTGTCAAATTCAAAATCTCTGAATCACAAATTAAATCATAAGTTACATGAAAAATGCACCAAAAACCACTAATTCCATGCACGTAAGATAATACGAGCATAATACTTCACCTGTATTTCTATTATAGTGCCGTATATAACACTAAATATGAACACATACGTCAAAATAATTGAGGATAATTTTCTTATACAATTTTACAGTGATTTTTGTCGTATATCCAAAAATTTGGCGTTTGCGGTAATATAATACTAAAGCTACGGTATTTTATGGCGTATAAGGCAAAATTCATACCCAATATCTCGCAAACTATACAAAATTGAAACATTCTGATAACACAGATCGATAGAGAAAAAAAAATTATACAAAATGGCTATCTTAACTAATTTTTTTTGATTTTGTGATGTACGACAGTATAATTGCGGGTCGACGAACTATTGAACGGTGTAGTGAATCGATTTGAAAATTTTTTTATTACATCGCAAAATCAATGATGACATGTGTACCAATTTTCATCGATATCTTATATTTTTGAGTTCTATTTTTTGTCTCCTATACATCCTTAATAATTAGTCCATGCATAACATTTTATTTAATTTTATTTTGCTTAAAAGCATTTTAAACATGGGATGGGGATACATACAAAAACGTTAATCCATGACTGATTTTTTGAAGAAAAAGAATAACTTAGGGTTTTTTCTGATAATAAAGTATAAAGTCATTTCTAAGTTTTTCGATTACTATCTACACTGCAATTTAAAACATTATTTACAAAAAGGAAACTATTCCAATTAAGAATTGATAAGTGGATTGTTAATTAAATTAAGCCTGTTTTCATGCAAAAACTTTTAATGTGAAACCATACCTTTTGCGAAATAAAATGAGAACTTTTCCTACTTGAACTGCTAAAACTTGAAAAACAATTTGCAATAAGCATCAAATTCTAACTTTAGTTATTATGTATAACTGGTGAATATTAATAATATGAAAAAGCATAATATTTTTTTGTAGTCAAGCACTGTAATAAATAAGCAATCACCTACTAAAAATTTTAAGGTCTAGCAAGTGTATTAACTAACTTTGGGATGCTTTGGGCTTAAAGTTAAAAATTTTTAAATAAAAAACACCATAATAATAGTTTGACAGTTAGTGCCTGACCTTAGTAACCTTCACACATGTTAATGTTTTAAAAAATCTCATATTTTAAACTTGGAAGGTTTAGCTAAACATACACACACATGTAGTGGTACAACCCAGGGTGGGTTTTGGCTAATCACTTCATTTTATGAAAGGTTTTCAAGGCAGATAGTGCGTAGATGATCACCTGGCCAAAATAACCAATAGTGTAATTATGTATGTGAATGTTGAATATAATCTGTAATGCACAGGGAGATACAACAAAATATCTCTAAAACTGAAAATGTGATAATTTTTACAGATAGAATTTATTTAACAATAAAAAAATTTTTAATGTATCTACTCATCTTACACATTTACAATTTAGTATTTTTCACTGTGTCACTAATAAGTCTTCTTCTTTTAGGTACAATAACTCGGCACAAATTACCTGGAGTCCTATGCTTGAACTCACACCATTTTATTCGAATACATAAATACGTCACTTTTGCATACAAATTAAGTATTCGCACTTTTTTATTGATTGAAACATAAGAAATTCGTATGTGAATCGAGTTGAGTGAATTTGAAAATAGGACCCCTATGTGCAATCTAAATACTTTTGCTATAGCTATATTCTTAATAGTTGGGACATCACCTTTCTCGTTTTTTTTTTCCTTTATTTAATTTTATTAATCCAGAGTAGATAAACTTTATTGGGTGGACTTGAACCCATTCGCTGGGGACGCTGCTGTTGTAAGAGTTGATATGGATTACGTTAGTCAAATGTTTGATAGCTTTTTTTATATGAAAGACAATAATATTTTATTTTATTGGAATATGTTAATGTTAATTCATAAGCGACGAAGTTATGTATCGGTATCGATATACTATATGATTTTCATGTATAAAATTCAATTTTTTATATAGCAGATGTTAGAAGAAAAGGATATAAGTAAACCCAATTACAAATTAAATTATTATTTGACAATATTAATTTATTTTACAATAAATCAAACACACTTTGCAATCTCGATAGTAATTTTAATAAAAATTAAGTATTTTACGATATTTACCCTTGCTGTTAAGTGCTATTTTATCTTATCTACCCTTGTGATTAAAGTTTCACTACTATTTTGAATTAAGCAAAATTTTACTTTAGCATCTGCTATAGAAAGAACATTAATCAATTAATTTATTAATTCACATCGCATACCTACATATGGACAGATAAGTCAAAAGCACATAACAGAATAATACCAAAAAAACACAGAATGACAACCTCACAAACTTGAGAGAGCCGTTAAAGCCAAACACTAAGCCAGATATTCATCAACCCTGTAATAACATTGTTCTAAGAGTATATTCTTTACTTAAAAAAAGTTTACTTTTGAATACCAGTACCAATACAAGTATTGCAGCTCTTTTAATATCGGCAGGCAGCTTTTTATAAATTCTAATCCCCATGCATCTAGGTCCCAAATCAGAGAGATTCAGGCGATGCTGAGGAATCTACAGCTCGGTGTCCAAACCTTGCACATCAAAGGAAGTGGTGTAAAGTTAGGTAAATTCTTACGAACGTACATGGACATGGCAATCAGCTGTATACATATCGCACCTCCGCTCAAATGGTGTCACAACATAAAAAATTGGAAAAATTCTTTTATTGTATTATTCGTTTCTGAAAACTTTGTACCACCCTTAAGTGCTCAGATGCCACTTGTGTCGAGATGTTTAAAACGAATAGCTAGACTTTGATCTTCTCGATCCACAGACTGAGAGCTGGGACCCTTGCAAGTTTTATTTTAAACTCACTGTTTGACAATCACCTGAAGAGAAAATTGGAGTGCCGCTAGACGCCAACCAACAAAAATAAAACTTTGAAGTAAAAGAAAAGAAATTTTATTTTATTGGCAAAGAAGTAAAACGAAAAAGAAGAATTGAGAAAATTTCAGAAATAGTTGACCTCAGTTACAACATTTAAAATATTATTATCATTAGTAATCATTCAAACAAGACCGAAATTATGCTTCTGAAAATTTGTAATTTCAAATAGAAACCATAAGTCAATCAACAATACAGATTGTTCAGTCAATTATCAGTTATAAGATGTACTTGACAAGTCATTAAGTGGTTCCTGCTTGCAAACCATCAGTACCTCTGGTTAGAATAGAACCAAGTTATGGTCAAATTTTTTGTTTTAAACTAATTTTTGATTTACACTTGCAAAATTTGTGAAAAGTTGTTTATGTCAGCAAACCAAAGACAATAGAAGAGCTTAATGATAACATTCGAGCTTTAATGTCAGTGATATTACCCGATACTCTGGTCAATATGATGGAAAATTCCAGAAAATGAGCTCGCTTTTGTGTTACCAATAACGGTGGCCACTTAATCCATATTGTTTTCCAAAACTAGTTGAGATAAATTGTAAAAGAGCAACCTCAATAAAAAAAACACAACTTTCCGAAAGCTGACTGAATTGTCAAAGTTATTCAATATTTCCACTGACCAGATTGAGATGGCACACCTTGTAATAAGCTACTACTTATAATAATTTGTGTTTAACTCAGGAATAGAACACTAACATGGCTGCTAAACTATGCTTTCTTTGAATGCAATACACTATGCACTGCATTGGCGGTCAACTTGGCTGAAGTCAAGATGACTACTAAGGAATTTAATTAATGGGATTGTTTCCCGTTACCTTTCAGGTTTTACGCTATATATACGGCTGTTTCTCTTGGTAAACCATAAAATGAAGCTAAACCAATGCTGCAACTAATCCCAAACAGCAATTTCCTAATCCAGTGTAAATAACCGTGGGGTTTAATTACTTTCTGTAATTGTTTGTTTACTTACCTGTACGTTGAAAGTGAGTGCGTCAATTGCAGTGTCGTCTACGTATGTCATTTGTCATTTCATCGTTTTTGTGGTTGGCGTGGAATTGTTTATTTTCACTGTTCTAGCACACAAAAGATGATAGAAAGGTCCAAAATGTACTTCTACTGGAATTTTGTAATGAATTAATTTTTACTCAGTCTGTCAATTCAAACTTTGTCGAATAGAATCATGAATGTTACATTGTCTTTGCTAAAAGGTCATTGGTAATTCTCGTTTTTTGTAATATCGTGTTGTGCCCTTTCGTGAATCCGGATTACTATTTGTAATTTTAGCGTAAAACGAACGCGTGTTTCTAATTGATTCTTAAAACTATGCAAGTATCTAAATTTGCATCAACACGTACTATCAGTTGTTCAATCTTTCATATTTTAAATCTTTGTCAAACAGTTCAGTTGGCGTGTTTATGTAATGTAGGACAATCTGTGGCAATACTAATACTCGAAGTTGGTGTAAAAAATATAGATAGTATAGCATTAAAATTAAACAAACCCGTGGAAGACCTTCAAAAGCAAAGAACGTCTTTATTAACGCAATAAGTTTTATTATATTGTTATTAAATATAAATAAATAACATTTACTTTACTTTCTTCATGTTATTTTTTATATAGTACCTACTTTTGCATTGAACATGTTGTTATGTATTCCGATAAATATAAAATCCACGTGACAAATATTTAATCAAAGTGGTAATTTTAAAGTTTTTGTGGCATGTATTAATTTGTATAGCAAATATTAAATCAAAGTGGAATTTGTGTTCTACGTTACACAATTGCATGTACAAGTGAGAAAAATAATTTTTTTAATACTATATAATTTTTTGTTTTAAAATTAAAACTAAAGTTTAGAATAAAACATCTACAACACGACTGGACAAAAGTTGTTCCTGCATTTGAATGGATTTATTTTATTTTTTTGAATGTTGAATTTTGTATAATATGCAAGATTATATATTAATTTCATGAAGCACCTACTAACTGCAGTTGGGATTCCCAGAATAAAATAATCGTTTTCAAGAATTTTGCACAAATCAATACATCCTTTGTATGGTTAGAAATAATAAGGTAACAATTTAAAAATCTAAGAGAAAAAATAATTGTGTATAATATAAAAACTTTTTACATTACATAATCATTATTATTATCAAACTTATTTCTTGTGTTTGGCGATAACGCCAAGAATATCTTGTACATCATCCTTTGATCCCAAAAATATCGGACTGCGTTGATGAATAGTTTCTGGCTGGATATCCAAAATTGAAATACTACCATTTGAAGCTAACCCACCTGCTTTGGCAATTAAGTACGCCATTGGAATACATTCATAAAGTAATCTCAACTAAAAATTACAGTCTTATATTTTCATAATTTAATTAGTATAAAAATGTTACCTTTCCTTTTGGAGACGACGTAGTTGCTGGATATATAAATATTCCCCCGTATTTAATGGTTCTGTGCACATCAGCCACCATAGAACCTACATATCTGGCACCGTAAGGTTTACCATTAGCTGGATTTTTCTTAGATTCGACATATTCTCTTACAGCTTGATCCCATTCTGATGCATAGCCTTCATTGATGGAATAAATTTTACCCCTATTTGGAATTTGCATATTCTTATCACTTAAAATAAATTCACCAATAGATGGATCAAGCATAAATCCGTTCACACCGCCGTTTTTGCCAATCGAAAGTACCATCATTGTTGCACTTCCGTATAAAGCGTAACCTGCTGCAACAACCTTATTTCCAGGTTGCAACGCATCTTTCAATGAAGGAACTTCGTTGCCTTCCTTTTTAAAAATGGCAAAAATTGATCCTATTGAGACTAAGCAATCGATGTTGGACGAACCATCCAAAGGATCAAACGCAACAATGTATTTTCCTTGTCTTTCCGTTTCGACTTCAATGAGCTTCTCGTTTTCTTCTGATACTAGAGCACATGTCGTAAAGGATGCTTTAAGCATATTAATGAACAATTCGTTGGCTAAGACATCTAACTTTTTTACTTCTTCGCCTTGGACGTTAGTTTCACCGACAGTTCCAAATCTGAAAATGTAAAAATGTTGCTAATAAAAAACAGTAGTAACGAAAATAAAGTTTACGTTACAAAATAACAAATGAAAACGTAAAACGCAGTTAGTCGGGTTAACTAGAGAGTGAAATCAAGATCGGCGAGATTATTCGTACTATTGACTGCATTCGACTTTCATTAACATAAGGAAATTAAACTAGAGTAGATACGATTCAATAATTTTCGTGTATGAGTTTGATAAATTTTAAATTTAAAATTGACGAAGGAAATTGAAAACATTTATTTCCATGTGGATAACTTGCGGGTTTAGTCCAACGCGCTGGCACGCCACTGACCCAGGGACATTAATTTCATTTTAAAGTTAATTCATTCATTCAACAAAAATAATTACGAAGTATTTAAAGTTAATTAACAAATTAATATTTATTATGTATTTAATTACATACATACAGCTGCGTTATTCCAGCCTTTCTAACAGCACAGCTTACAACTTTGATGGCTGTTTGCAAAGCTGTTAAAAGTTGCGTAAGGTCTCCTGTGGCTTCTGGATAATTTTTCTGTTCGGCTAACACAAATCTTGTTAAAGTCATGCAATTTGAATCAAATGGTTTACCCTGGGAAGCCATTGTAAAATCACTGTCGAAACGGCTACACAACTACGCGTTTCAAGTGTAACTAAAGATAAATTTAGAAATAGAAAGTTCATGGTTACCATTATCAACTTGTTATTTAAATTTCCGACAACTGGTTTGGAGATAACAAATTTTATACGTTTTAACTTAAAAACGATATTAAAAAATCATTTAAAGGTCGATGTTAATCAATGTTTTCACAATTTATGTGTAAATGAATTGGTAAATAATAATCTCTACAAGTTAAAATTATTCGGACAAACTTCCAAAGTGAGGTGTAGTGGTGTCTGTATTCCAGTAATGGATCTAAATTTTTTGGGAGCCAAGGCTAAATATGTTATGAGACCCTACATTCAGTAAATCCGCCTTATCGCTAGTCTCATCCTGATAACTTGAATCGATTATAATCGGTCTGTTCACAGACCTATTATATAAAATACACAATCCTCCTCTCCCAGTTTAGTCCAGTAAAATTAGATAAAAATAAAACATTAATCGGTAAAGATCTGAATTTTGGTACACATGTTTATTACGGCTTCCTGTTAAATATACTAAAAGTCCCCGTCGAAATGTGTTACACTCGAGCCGCCATATTGGAAAAACGGTACACTTTTTCAGTTTTTTGTCTATATCTCGGCAATTTGTACTGATAGAAAAAAAAGTTCGGATAAAAATTGTAGTGTATTAAATTTTCTTCAAAAAAGTTAATATACATATTTTTGTATCTTCAATACTTTAGCTTTAGACACTTCAGAAGGGATATGCATTATGCACGATGTTCATGCTTACTATAGTGACGAAACTTTATGCGCCGCATATCTTTCTTACACCTCTTTGTACTGGAGCAAAAGTCAATGTTAAAGGTAAAGGATTTACCACTTTGAAAAAGTAAATTGACTGCATTGAAACGACAAAACTGCAAAAACATTTTCTGTAGCTACGTCGGATTACTGCTAAAGTATTAGAGATAAAAAAAAATATATAAACTATTTTGAAGAATATTCAATAAACTACAATTTTTACTTAAACTTTTTTTTTGTATCAGCACAAGTTGCCGAGATACAGCCAAAAAACTGAAGTAGTCAACGGGGACTTTTAGTATGTTTAACAGGAAGTCGTAATAAATATGTAGGTATACCAAAATTCAGATCTTTACCTATTAATGTTTTTATTTGCCGAAAATGGATCTAAATTGACTGGACTAGTTATTAGAAACACTCAATTAAAGAAGCTTTCTCAAAAAAAAATGACAAACAATTTTCTGCACAAACCGCCGCTAGTATAATTAGCTAACTGGGCTTTAAATTGCCAAAATTTAATTGATGAAATTAATCGAGGTTAAGGCACTACTAATCATCGGTTAACATTAACTCATCCTTTTTTGGCTGGTGGCGAATATGTAAATTTGCTGTTCTTTGAACTCAAAAGAATGTTGTGATTAGTAAATTTTGATTATGTTCCAAAATATTATGTTTTTAGAAATGGTTGGTGCCAAAAATATAATAAAGGCTGAGAAATATAAAACAAATAAGCAAATTCAATTTTTCTAAAATAATATTGTAATAGTATAATTAATTATATTAATTCAAAGTTAAATCAATATAACTGAGTGAGGTTCAATCCTCAACACCCCCTGTACTGTCTTTATGACATGTCATTTCGACCCCTTTGGAAAGTGCTCCGTAGAACACCCTGTGTTTATAATTTGAATTTACAACATTACTTTATTATACTTATAAATTATTTTATTTGGTTAATTATTATAAAATTTTAATTTAAGAAAGTTTGCAAATGTGAAAAAAACGGTAGTATTAAAAATTTTCACGTTCAGTTAAAGTTTATAAATACATAATATTATAGGGGAAGATCCAGAATCGTTTTCCTGGGGGGGGGCACAAAGGGTCGAGACGAGCAAAAAGGGTTTTCAGATTTGGGATTGTCTCCTTGTTTCCTTGTTAATTTCAAGCGTCTGGGGGGGGGGCACGTGCCCCCGTGCTCACCCCCTAAATCTGCCTATGTAATATTATGTATCATGATTACATCTAGGTATATATAATTGTATATAGATTATCAAGTCTATAATTACTGGGGATATTTCAAAATAATATCAGTCTCAGAACATGCGCACAAACCTTATGTATTTGACCGGAGGGTCTGGGGGTATTTCATAACCCTCCCCCCGTAAATTAATAATTGAATTTAAAAGAGAAATTTTTTACTATTGCTTAAAGGTTATATTATGATTACTATTAGGAAATCAGGCTGACTGATAATTTAATGTTTAACATTCTAGTATTTGAATGGCGTGCAACTGGAATTCCCAGGTTGTTGCGGCCTTTAGGCCGCATTACCTCGTCACTCTCCTGTAACCTCCCAACTTTTTAGAATGGTAACATAAAATGAGCCAATCGGAAATACGTCACAGAAGGAAGGGCAGACAGAATAACATGTCAAAACTCAATTTAGGCGCTTCCTCTTGTGGGAGAGAGAAATGATTTTTGGCTTCTATACGCAGTATAGAGATATATATCGATGGTTAAGTTCCAATACCTCGTATCAGGAAAAAGGCAACTTTTCAGGAGATGATAAAAACTTCCTAGATTTATACTTTTCTTTTGTAACAGTTCCAATTTCCACTATTGAGGTTATAGCGCTTACGAGGTATGTTCTGTGAAATGTATGCGAGTAAATTTAAACAGTTTATATAAAAACTAAATTATTACAATTTTAAAAAGCTATTTTATTAGGTACATTCCAAATCCTTTTACATTTTAATTCATCAAAAATTTAAAATTATAATTATTGCTTATAAAGTTTAAACTACGGTGATAACTATTTTTGGGTGCAAAATTTCTTTGTAGGCTAAAAAGTAAAACAAATCATAAAATCTTCGATTATCAGAATTATGCAGGACAAATCCGTAAAATCCAAAGAACAGAGGATTCAAAACGATGAGCATTTTTAAAGGAACACGGTCCACGAAAACGGAGGATAATTCTCCCTGCAGGAGGACGGTTGGTCATCTTAATTAAACCTTCAAACCCATAAACAACCCTTAAATTCCACAGGTGTGAGGTGTGATTTAAAACTAGCGTTACTTAAATACCACAGAATCAAATCAATTTTACTTCATTATCCAATCCATTAATTCTGAAACAACCTTATAGCAGTGTTCCCACTGGTTGGTAAAACTGAAAAATCAGTGAATAACTTTGTTTTTTCAAAATTTTATTCAATAATATTTTTCATTGAAAATTTAAATTATGTTGGTGTATGATTGTAATTGTTAGGTACAGCAAGTGAGTAAATTAAAAAATAAAGATTTGGAAATGAAAACAGCTCTTTTATTCCCATCAAACACTATTCAAGTATATTACAAAAGCTGCGGTCACATAAATAGCAGAGGGTAAATCCAAATGATACTTAAGCTTCGAGATACAAAACAGCAAAACTGCTATAGTTTTATTTTTCTTGTATCCCATTTTTGATATACATAGTAGAGCAAAACTTATGAGTGTGAACATCTTTACTCGAACCGTTTTTTATTGACTTTTTGTTGGAGACATTTTTCGAATTTAAAAAATTATTTGTGATATTTCAAGTTATCTGTTTCGAATACATAACAGGTTTCTTTTGCCAGAATGAGATATGATATTGATAAGAAAGTGATTCGGGAAATACCCGGTGGATGGCAGAACATGTTTTACAATATAGCATTAACCATTATAATATTATAAGTTGTTATATTAGTATATTAACGATTTAACAATATTGAAATTATGTACTGCTTTTTTATTTCATTATTCAGGACAAAACTATAAATTTGTTCAAGGTTTATTATGCCTTGCTTATCTAAGATTTAAAAAATAATCAAACATAAATATATATATAAGTACTACCGGACACCATCATAAATTCGCTACGTGTGTATATTAATATTAAAACATTAAAAATGAGAGAATACTTAAAAAAATTAATTACGGAGAGGATGAAACAACCCTTAGGATACGGTTGACCTGGTTTTCAATTATGAAACAAAATCGAAGAGTACTCAAAGCACATCAAGCATTTTTTTTAATAGCGTGCTTGCATCAACGCGTCTTTGATTTGAAAGTGCAATCTTGAACAATGAAGATGTAAGAGAAATGCATACACCAGAAATCTCGCACAAATATAACGATATAAAAAAAATAGAAATAGTACTGAGCTGGCAGTATTAACCACCAGCGTATAAATAAATCATAAAACTTGGAAGTGGAACATTTTATTGCAGGTTGGGAGCCAACTTCGTTATAAGGAAAGTTGGGAAATAGAAAATTGCAGATTCCACTTAGAAAAAAAGCCATTCAATAATAATAAACAAATATATGGCCAATAAAAATTTCATATAACTTGTAATTGGTTTTAATTAAAATGTCGTTGGGCGATGGTTGCTGGACCTTACAACTAATAAATTTAACAAATTTTAATATAATAGTAATTTAGACAAACTACACGGTTATTAATTTTAATTTTATTTTTCTGATTTTTCCACTTCCACAAACTCAAATAAACAACTAGACAAATTACTGAAACCACGGGCAATTTTTTTGCTTGAAATACGGTTTCCTCGAGACTCTGGATTTCCTTTTGAAAAAGCAAACTTCATATGATGCATGAAAGTCCTTTTACCCAATTTTCTGCCGGAAGAAAATGTATCAGATATATAAAAATATGGTAATGTGGCTTTATGATATCGTGGTATGTGACAGAAACTTCCACTTCGATTGCTTGCTTTCTATGTATACCAATCGCATTTCCAAAATATTCAAAATGAAGGGAAGATAATTTTTGCAATTATTGCCGCTTTAATTGCGAAATCATAAACCTTTCAGTGGTCACATTGGGATAAAGAATAATTGCACCTTTACATTATGCAAAACCACTGCATGTTGTGTAGGGGAGAAATTCAAAACGTTGATAAAGGTGTGATTATAGATTACATTTTGGGTTTAAAATATTCATTATTTGAATCTCTGGCAACAAGAGATTGAATTAAAATCGATACAAATTTATTTTTCGAGCCAAGTAAATGATTCCAGTTTTGTTTTTTTAATTTTTTGATATAACGAGTCCTCTGCGACATAGTTCCACAGTGTGGAGTACGGAAACGAGCATGGTAGAAACTAGCAAGTTCATAACCGATAACGAAACCAATTTTAAATTTAATAATAAAACGTCCCGAAAGTTTCACTTCTACAAATGCAAAGCAATTGGATAAATAAATCCAATTATGGAAATGAGTGACATCTACATCTCCATAACGGTCCCTAAAATTACTCGAAGTTTAAAATAAAATATCGGAGGATTGAATATTTTAGAATAAAATTCACATGTTTAAATTTTTAATAGCGTAGAAAATCTATGGATAGACCATGGTATTTTAAAATCTTTGCACTGTATAACCGTAAAAATATATTTAAATATTTTATATTGACCATTTGGAGTCGGAAGCGAAAAATAAAATATTTCTCTTGATAAGCAAGGGGTACAAATGAAAAAGCTTGAAACCCTTCGAAAAACTAGCGTCGAGACGCATTGCGCAAGCCGGGTGCAGCGGTAAAGATCGATGCCTGCCGCCGCCCGACGTCGGTCTGGGTCGTCCTAGGTCGTTCACCTGTTTCATCCCCCAACTTACCCTGGCTCTGCACTATAAGGAAATTGAGTATTACCCTAAATAGCGTATACGCGTTGTAACAGGGAAAAGAGGGAATGTGTCCTTCAAACTCCAAAAATATTGCGGAAATTGCGAGCTCGTTTAAATGGTTGATAATATCGATTTAACTCTTTAATGGCCACAAAAAATTTTTAAAGTATCATGCTACTCCACAAAATTACGCAACTCTCCAGATACGTGCTTCGATAACTGGTGCCATACCCATTCGTTTTATTAATTTTCGAAACTAAAAAGGATAAATTTTAAGTGTAGGTACAAATTGCGCGGGATTCCCCTGAAGCACTAAAATGAATGAATATCAACCATTACACAAATTGCTAATATACAAAATGTCGTATCGCATGATTATAAAAAAGGTAAAAGGGTTAAATTTACTTGAATACATTTAACACGCCCTTAGGATTTTACTATTTTAAATGAAAGATTTAAATAATGTAAAATTGCTGGAACGATAAATTTAACTTGGAGTGTTTCTCTAAATTTAAAATTCACAAAATAATGAAATTAATTTTCAAGCTTTCACAATAAATTTATATAGCCAAAGAGGAAATATATTTTTATGGCGTGTGCCGATATAACTCTTTCATTTTTAATTGCTTACTCCGCAATTTTCTAGAGAAAATGCTGCTGTAGGTTAAATAAGAAAACTAATTCAAGGTTGCCTCTAAGAAGATCGATTTTCTAAATTTAATATGCAAATGAAGGAAATATTTCGTAAATGCGCTTAGTTCGTGCAAGAGTAGGCTTTGAGAAAAACAAAACCAAACGTTTTTTATTGACCATAAAAGCGAGGTCTCTAAGTACATAAACAGAATTTCGATAAAGCAATCCAAAATTGTACCCCAAACTCTCGAATAAGAATTCCATAATAAAACAGATCCGTGTGTAAAATTTTCCCGACAAAAACTCTTTACTATCTCTAATTTCTGTAAACAACTCCACTGGGTTTTGGCCAACACCAACGGTTGTAAATGATGAGGATCGGATGCGTGTTGAACTGGAAAAGAAAATAACATTAATGCACGCACGGTTCCATATTTTTAACTGTCAGAATCCGAAAAAGCTCATTTATTAGAGAAAGCAAATATTTAAATTAAAGATACGGAATTAATGTTTTAATCAATAAAGACACGAAATTGGAACCGTGAAAGCTTAAAAATGAATAATAAAGGCATATTTCGATAAGCAGATGATACGGTGTTATTTTGAATTTAACGCTCTTGGAGAAGTTCAAAGACCTTGAGCAAATAAATCTATAACGATGAATGGTGTAGCTGTAACTACCCCTAGAACGAGCTACGTAAGCCCGGGCAAGGTGAGGGTAGCAACCTTTCGTGCAGCCACGCGGATATGCGCCTTCTGATTGTTGTATATGTTGTAACCTTCTTAAAGGTGCATTTTCCAAGGTAAATGCAGCTAAATGTCACCATAATGACTCTTTAAAAATCCAACTTGTACTAATGCGTGCTTCTAATTAGCTACATAGATTACTTAAACTGTAATTTAAAAAAAAATTAACTTACTTAATTGCTATATCGAAAGCATTTCTTTAGGTGCAGGGTCGAATAATACTTAAAACTGCAATCTGCTGCAGCGATTTTCAATCCCATTTTGACTGCCGCAGTCCAACACGAACCCGGAAGCTTTCCCGGCTGTCCGCACAAATTGACTGATCTTTTTAATCGATGATGTATTTGGCAAAAAAATTAAGAAACCCCGATTTACTCTTCATAATTTTGCCTAAATGGTCAGAGTAAGTGATTTTCCTATTAGACTGCACCTCTTTAATTAATTTTACTTTATTCGCGCCCTTACTAAGTACTCCGCACCAAAGTAAATACCCAAATTATGTTATAATGACGTAGAATCATCCAAAAATACATGAATCATCATCCTTCTCAAATTTTTTGTAATAAATTGAGATGATAATAATAATATAAATTTTAATTCGATATTTTTGAAGAATTAAAGATATAATTAACTGGTCCTTGGTCTGTAACCCCTTGGAATTGAATTGCTTTATTTTTAATTAAATCCTTAGGGAGTTGGAAAGCTTTTCTTGAGGTTTCTAAAAATAGACGCAACTAGAATTAAAAATTTATTCAATTTTCCTAAAACTACGTACTTGACGGCTTACAAAATAATTTTTGTAAATAAATAATCCCAATTTGTGCCCCATCATTGCTACTAAATACAAGGATGTTAGTAAACCGATTATTTCGGGATAAATTTGATATCCGATTATCTCGAATATAGTAAGTAGTATAATGGTTAAGCACAGAAGTTTTTTCATATCAAAAAAAACTTTCTTTCAAAATTAAGATCACAATAACACAACACAAAACATACGACAGTTGTGAATGATGGTAGAAATAATTGTTTCCAAATTTGAATACTACAAAAGGAATGCCAAGTTGCTCATCGATTTGAATTCTTTCAACTTTTTCTTTGGCATTTTTAAGCAAATTTAAATTTCATTGTTGCAACCCGTCGTGTTCTTTATTTTATCTCTGAAACAAAAATGCAATAATTCGAATTTTAAGATTTTGTAATTTATAAATTTTTCGTTCAATCCATACTTTCCTTTGAACTCCGCAACATTGAAAATCATTAATAAACTAATGAAAATATGTTTTAATTTAAGTCTAAAAGTAGTTTTTAATAAAGGAAATTTTGCTTAAATGTTTGGAATTTTTGCTTACATTGTTATAAAACTATAACCATCCAGAATATTAAAACAGACACATGGCGTCGAGTGATTCTCGGAGTAAATTAATTTCTCCTAATGGAGATAAATTAGTTACTTTCATCTTAGAATTTAATGATGCTAGGTTTTCCCAAAGTTGAGTAATATTTAGCAAAACTTAAGTGTTAATATAATCAAAATTTGACTTTGAATTTCTAAACTTTCAATAGAAGCCACTTAAAAGTAAGTTCACTAATAATTATTTATTTAGATAATTAACTTGAGAAAATTGGGAATATTTTATAAAGAATTGGCTAGACAAATTGGTTGGCTTTTATAGTCAACTCATAAGATTTTTGTAAGTGTATTGAATTTGAAGTAAATCCAGGAATTTCGGTGGGGTCAACCAAGCTTGGTAGAGTAGTAAATGAAACGGGAAAAATTCAAATTTAATTCAAAATTCAATAACTATATATTTATAAAAAATATTTAAAATATGGGGTACTTTTATTAATGAAATTAAATATTTTGTTCTTGTATTTCTTATTTAATAAAATAAATTTATAATAAATATTATTTTATTTTATTATGTAGAATTTACTAGTTAAATTTTAATTATTTACTATAGAGATTTACAATACTATATTATTAATCATTATATTCACTTCTAATTTATATGCAATTATAAATGAAATATTGTTTTTTACTATCTAGTCAAACACTTAAATATAAAAAACCTATTATAAAAATTAACTACATCTATTTTTAAAGAAATACAAATTCGTACAAAATAAATATTTTTTTAAATTTAGTTTTTATTTTATTAACCAGTTTTTAATTATTAGTCACTGCTTAATATTTTATAAATTAATCAAACTGCCCTCAAAATACAATATTTTTGAAATTTCTTTGGAATTAATAATACAAACTTTTCTTATACTGTTATTGATATTCTCCGGTTTTTAACTTCTTTATATATTTAATATATATAATATATATTGCTATGTTTATAAATCTTTGATTGGAGTCAGTATTGAAATATTATATATTATATATTTTTTAAGCATTTATATAAAAATATATTATATAATATTATAAATTATAAATATTATATAAATATAAAAATATAGTATTTCTATATTTTTGGCTCGGTATAAAGAGCAAGAATAGTTCCTATAGAAATATTGTATTCTAAGATTTGCTGGGATTTCCTCACTTTTCGTGAGATTTTCTAAGATTTCTTTGGGTTGGCATTTCTTCTTATAAATTAGAATGTACCTCTGTTTGGTTAAATATAAATGAACCGACCAATGAGACAGAGGGCAAATAATAAAAAAACATTTAAAAATTTTTATTTTTAATTTTCTACAGAAAAACTGCCTTTTACTATCGTGAATATTTTATTCTGGAAGTAATCGCATTGAAAGAAAATAATAAACATTTTGAAACTTCGCAGATTCAAAATGAAAATTTACCCCCTCAGTTTAGTTGAAATTCCAAAATTCTTTCTGCAAATAAGCTTTAATATAAGTAATCAGAAAATTTTCAATTTAAATTTTATCCAACTGAAAATTGACGAGAAATAAAATAATTTTATGCTCATGCAAATATCGCCAAGAAAACTGACCAATATAAATTCGATATTCTGCACAAAAGAGGTTACTGGAACGATCATTGAATTTATTAAGTAATGGTTATTTTCTCATCCCCTATTTGAAATATTCTTTTACCTTGAATGTAAATTAAAACCATAATGATAAATCATACATAAGCGGGTTACAAAGCACAGCTTTCTTTTGTAAAAGCAAGCAAATTAATGCAAACTCCGGCTATTCAATATTGCATTAAATGGTGTTAAAAATTATGCAAAATTATGCAGCCCGGACTTTTGATTTTGTATGCATTACAATGAAAATGCCAAAATAGAACTCAAAGTTTATTTATTTTACATGTGAAAACTGAAACCACAAACCGTGAACATTTTCCAAGAGTTTATTTCATGTAAAAAGTAGAATTAACCTAATACAGGGTTTGTAGCGAAATTTTGCAAATACATCAAATTACTTAGGGGTCTGTTCGTACATGTGGTTTCCATGTTTAGAAACCGGAGGATGTGATGCAGCACTGTACAATATAGCTGATGTAGCAATTGAATTTTGGGTTTCATACTTAACTCATTTACTATATTCAAATTTCAAAATTATGTAACAATGACAATAAATAATAGTTTTGGTAACGGTACAAATATTTATAAAATTAAAAATGCATTTTTTATGCATTTTATAGCCCAAGCTTCAACTTCTGCCTATACATTATTTTTATAGTTAATACTTAATATCATTGGAATTGTATGTAAATTTTAAAAAAAAGCTGTGGGTGGTATTAAGTATGTGACCATGGAAGTGATTAGTTGAATACAATAATAATATTCTATTCTTATCGGAATATCGAACTTCTTTCATCTTCAATGCACCATCATTATATTTTAAAATTAAAGTAGATATAAAAAAAATTGATAAATAATACAAGAAATTTTTTTAAAACGTTAACTGATTTGCAATTTAAGTCAACAAGAGAACTATAATTACCAATTAGTATTTTGGTAAACTATACTTAATAATCAATTAGCGAAGTTTACTTTAACAAGCTTCTAATACAGCTTCATCAAATTCTATAATTAAGCCTATAAGTTTTAATGATTTAAGCTACCTGAGTTTTATTTTGTATTCTAAATATGAAGAGAAACAAAGTAGTATTATCAAATTTTAAAATACAATATTAATATCATGAAATCTATATATTGTGTTTCTAACCGACTAAAAGCACAGAAATTGAGTATACAACGAGCGATAGAATAAAATATTCAAAAGATAGTTACTACTTATTTACTAATAATTCTTTTAAATTTTTTAATTAGAAACAAGATTTGATGTAAAGGAAAAGCTCGAAAAAGAGAGAGTGGCTTTTCTATCTCAACGCACCTACTTAGTTGACAAGCCAAACCATTTGATTTGACTTTTATTATATAATTTAATCTAACTCCCTCTTCTTCTTTTTAATTAGTTTTAACATTATAAGTTTTGTTTACCATAATTGGGTGCTACTGCATTATTTCGTAACTATAATTTTCACTTCTTTTCTCTCCCATAATCTGAAATCTACTTCTTAATTAAAAAAACATCATATTCACTAAAATCATGACATTGCACGTGAATCACTCGTCCATGCCAAGTGAGAATTCAACAACAAAATGGTTGAATAAATATACCAGAATATATACAATAAAACCTAACGACCACAAACTAATACTTTACAAAAATACAAATTTTTAATTTTTAAGATTTTTAAAAGATTTAAAAGATTTTTATGCAAAATTGACAAAAATAAGAATCTTGGGAAATAATACTTTAACGGGTAACCAAAGTAATAACGTTTGGCAAATTTAATATTTATTATTGTATTTTGCACTGGATTATATAGAATCCTGGAGTCTATTTAATTTTGCAACAATTTTCTAATTTGAGTTAAGTCAAGCAAATAAATTAAATATACGTAATTTGAGTTTTGCTAGTGCGAGAGTATTAATGCAATATAAATTCTTTCATAATTGTTGTGATGGCCCATTTTGTCTAAACAACTTAAAGAACATATTTGGCACCATCTGCAGAAGGGTGTACCAGATGTAGAGTAATACCTAATTCACACCCCCATCCTAGAATTAATTACTTTGTACGTTATGCGTATCACTTATAATAGGAATATTAGATATAACTCGTAACGTAATAGTAGCAATTTAACAACTGACTAGGGTACGAAAGATAAATTATTTTCAAAATTATATATTCAAACCGCAATTATTACACCCCCGTTATTGTGCGATTTTCGTATAAAAAATTTTGATTAATACTAACGCAATAAATCAGGAAAAAACTTTTCTATTAGCTGCTTTTTTATTTTATAAGTGTACTTTCTTTAAATCAAGACTTTGAAAGCTTTGCGAAGATAATGCCCGTTGGGACGTTGGGAAATGCTAAATTACAAGAGAATTACGAAGATCCTCACGTTTTCAGTATAATCCTCCAACACTTAGTTTGTGTTCAAGTTAAAAATTTCAACTTGGCGCAGTCATCAACTACGTGTAACTGTAAATATTTTGTTAATTTATTTTTACTTAGTATGTACAACTTTTAATATTTTATAAAATTATGGAGTACGCAAAAAAGGTTTGTTACTAAGTAATAAAAAATTTCGCACTTATTTTCACATTAAGTAGGTAGGTACTTCTAACTTATAATATTTTTGGATTGTTAAAACTAAAAACTTTTTGTTAAAATTGATGGATTTGCAAATAGGCATAAGCTTGTTTAGAGCAAATTCAAGAGCTTAAGTTAAAGTTCCAAGCTTCCGTTTACGAAATGTTATCAGTTTGCTCGTTATAAAATTTTTGATTCGGTACTTTTCAAGAAAAGATTATTTCAGAATAACAAATTACTGTAAATAAATTGATTGAAAATATAAAGAAATTAAGTTATTATATGATAGCAGAAGCTCAAAAATTTCAAAAGTTTTATGTTTATATGATGTGGATGCAAACGATTTTGGCTTTCGTTTCCTCTTACATGATAAATTTGGTTTTAAAATTAGAATAAACGTTTTATCAAAGGGAATGCTCGGTTTTTTAGATCGTATAACTGAAAAAGAATCAGAAAATTTACAACCAATTCTGTGATGTAAATATTTTTTAACTAATAAAAGAAAACTGAATAATTGAAAATGGTATAAAAATGTGGGGTAATTCAACGTCAATAGAATTAAATTGCAAACATTTCGAGCCTAATAACCTCAGACGAGTACCGAATCAGGAATTGCAATTTATGTACTAAGATTTGCAAAGCTGGATTACCCTTAGATGCTAAAAGGGTTCTCAAGTTTCAATAAAGAAGTTGTGGAATGAACTATTGCAATTATTCAAACGAATTAGTAGACCTGAAATCTCTGTTTAGTATGAAATTGGCTAACTCAAAATACTTGTTTTTCTTTTGATTTAAACTTACTTCAGTCGAATTTCAGAATTTACTCTGTTAACTAATTTGAAGTACTCTACATTTGGTTTAAGGTAAGCTATTTTGCAATTTTAATTTAGACACCCTAAAATTATCATAAAGTTTGATGAAGAATAATATTACAATTTATTCTTGTCGAATTCCTTCAATAATAATTACTTCTTGTGAACTTAAATCCAATTATATCTATGGATCTTTTCTAATTTATAATACAATTTTACTCTTTCTTCTTCTTTACGTCCCATTTAATTCTCAATATTTGCTTCATTAAATTGCGGTGTTTTCTAGATCGAATTTATTTTTATAATTTTCTTTCCGATACATGACATAATCCCCCTACAATACCTTAAATTATGTATCCTCTTAATGTTCTCTGTTTTATAGACATCTTTTTGCACTCCTTGCGTACTTCAACAGTTTTATGTTTCTAACATAATCGGAACTATCCCCATCACGCATATTGCTTGGATTATCTTCAGAGAATTTTGAAATATCATAGAGAAAAATATATGTGTCTTTTCACAACTACACTGAAAGACGTGATTGATGAAAATTCCATAGTATTCATGAAAAAATCATTGAATTTATGAATTTTTTTATCAATAAATATTGTTTATCAGCGAAAAGAAACTCGGAACTTTTCAAATTTATAAAACAGCTGAACAGGTAGGATCTTAAAGATGATCATGTACGGGAGATTTTTATGTCGTATTTTTATATTTGAAATTTTTCGTTGACTCTAAAACTGCTTTTAATAGATGAGATTTATTTTTACATTATTCAAGATTGATAAATTTCCTGCGGTGGATTACTGCACTCTCAGGAGCTCAACCCAAAAAAAGTTATCCGAAGCCCTTTTTTTATAACGATATAATTATCACCCTTTGGTCTTGCTTTATAGATTATGTTACATTCTGAATCATTATGTAGTTTTATCTCTAGTTTCTGGTATATTCGTGTATTCCCTAACGGTGTATATTTGTGTAGATTCTCAATTAACGAAGCGTAGGCATCAAGTTAACTCAAGATAAGTTAAAATACTGGCAACTTGGTGTGCTAAACAATGGACAAGAACATTAAGTTTTGCACCCTAAGTTTGAATTCAGTTTTGTCAGATAATTGCAATTTTTAACTTGGGGTGAGTAAATTCCATTTTAGGTAATCAATAAGTACTACTACTCCAATGGGAGTATTATTAATACTCCAATGAGTTTCGACCAACTCCATTTCTAATAAAACTAATGTTTTAAAATTCCCATTAAATATTTTATTACTAGTACTTCTTGGGGTGCAGGTAAGTTCATTACTATAATCAGTGTAATTCAAAATTTTAAATAAATTATGACATTTTAAGAAAACAATTCGTTCAAAAAAAAATTGATTGATCTTCTATGACAACCCGTCCTTGCGACGTCAGCGATGGTCCCTTAAGAGCACTAACAATTCGCAGGAAGTGATAAATTGAAACTTGACTTTTTAAAAAATATCAATGCGAAATGAATAATATATTCAAATGGGCCAAAACCTTATTTACGCGGGGGTGCCCATACCATAATACAAGCTACTTGAATTCAATTTGTTTGAAAAAATTATTCAGGATAATTTCTACTGTATTCATAGAGAATCAAAAATTTTAGTTAAATTCAAAATTTACTGGTTCCAAATTTTAGTAAACTCCCGTGAGCTACAAACAAATAATAAAAATTTAAAAAACAACTTGAAAAATTACCATTAGCCGAACCAAGCGGAACTCTCCGCATTTTATACTTGAACAGCATGTCCATGTATTGCATTCTATGTTTGTATTCCTAATTTGTTAAAAAATGTATTTATGCAGAAAATTTCATGGTATCCTCAAGCTTACATTAAGTGAAAGAGTCCTGAGAATCTCCACAGGTGCACTATCGCCTGAGGTTTCCGCATTTCCGACCCCTGCTCTAAGGTTTGAATGGTTTGTTCACAGTTTAAAAATTAAAACTTAAAATATAAAAATAAATAAAATTTACAAGTATTGTCAAGTAAGTTTTGTCTACTTGGATGGCTTACCGATTCTAGACTTTCCCAGTCACTCATAAAAAAAACAAAAAAAAGTAAAAACTTTTTTTAAATAACCTGGAATGCCAACTATATGCATTGGACAGCATTGCAAAATGTTTTTCTTATTTTTATTTTTTATTTTTTATTTTAAAGATTTGACGGCCACTGCAACCAGTGCTTTCTGAGTAATTCACAATTTCAATACGAAGGATTAAAATAAATTAAAGGAATAATCTTCCCTGAGGCTATTATGTTATATATTAAGGTGTTTTTTTATTTATTAGCTGGACCCATTTATTGTAAATTTGTTTATTTGTAAGATTTTGCTTTGCTCTATAATATGAATTTGTTAATTTGTTTAGGCACTGCAGGTTTTTGTTAATATAGTCTGGTCTATAGTGAACTATTTTTGGAGTTAATGAAATTGATTTGATTAGTTAGCGATATGGTGGTTTAAGTTTTATAAATTAATTTAAATTAAACTAAATCAATATATAAAAATTATTTGTAAATGAAAGTTTTTTTGATATAGCAAAGTTTAGTTGTAATTGAAAATTTAATAAAAGTTTTGTACAAAAGAAAAATCACACAGCATATGACATTCCAGTAAGTGTTTGAATGGGGATTTTAAAATTCCTTTTGAAGTAAAGATTTTAACAATATACTTTTGAAATATAAAAATTAAAATTTTGTGAACAATAAAATTATTAGTAATGGATTCTATTCTATAAATTATCTTTCCAAAAATTATTGTTTAACAAGTTTTATTTCTAATCTATTCTTAATGTTTTGTGGAAAGTTTCACTGTAATCGAATCACAATAATGAGATTTATTGATAACTTAGTGCCGTTGTTTTATTGCTTATAAAAATTGGTAATAATTTTTTTGGTATTTTTTTGTTTTATTTTTATAAAAATTGAAAGCAATAATTTAACAATTTCTTCAATTTTTAAAATAAATCTTTTTTTATATTTTGTTGTTAATTTAAAATTGCTATATTATATTAAAATTGCAAAGCAACTTCTGCAGTTTCATTTCGTTTAGATCCATTTCATTAAGATTAGTTAATTAAAATTTTTAATAAAATAAATTATTTTAATAATAAGTCGTATTTTTAATTATTAATTAAAACAAATATATTTTTATATTTAAAAAAAATAATTTAATAAATTTTAAGCTTGAAATAGATTGACAATCACTCAATCAAAAAGAAAGACAATCTGAAAATATATAGGTACTGCGGGGTTCTTTAATACAACTTTAATGCAACTTAACCAAACCAAATGCAGATGTCATTAGTTGTCAAGTCAAATAATTATGTCGTGATTTAAATGTCAAAGAAATTTAATTTAATAAATTATGACAACGTCAAATTTACAATGTACAGTTTTGAGGTTAAATAGAACAATTGAAGGTTAGGAAAACCATGTGGCTAGTAATCATGTAGTGAGGTATATTTGCGATGCGCCCTGGTATTCAAACAAGAAAAAAAAGAATCTTAGCAAGAGTAACGCGTTGTAAATAAAAATATGTGAATCTGAAAAAAACATTTGAATTGCTTGGAAACGGCTGAAAAAACAATTCGAAAATATTCAGTTAATCCTTGGACGAGGTCCGAGAAGGTTGATCTCTGGATACGTTCCGAGATAGTTCAATTTTGGACAAAGGTCCAACATATTGGAACACGGACTTGAGTCCAATCAAGTTGTTAAGTGGTGGTTCCAAGAATCCGGAACCATTCACTAAGTGCATAAATTTCATTTCGGCAAATCAAGAACAAATTTCATTTAAAAAGATCAGGTGCTACTATAATTTAGAAGAATAATTTTGGAACGTGGCATAGAAAAATTTGGAGATTATTTGGACGTACCTCCATTTCACGTGGTGGCGAGTGACCAGATAACCACAAACCATTTAAAAGAAACGGAAGGAAGAATTGCTGCTGTTAGGTTTGCATAAACTGAATATTTAAAGTGCGGTTGCGGAACATTGAGAATTTTACGGATAGTTTAGATACGGGACGAGCGAATTGCTAGGCGGAAATATCAAAACACAATCTTTGTAATTCTTTTGTTTATTTAACTAAAAATAAATTTAAAATTCATTTCAAATTTAAGTTTCTTTGAAAATTATTATTAAAAAAAATTGATCATTATTTATTTCGTTCAACACTGAGATGCAGAGGTTCGTTAAGTTATGCATTCATTGCATCATAAAGAAAGTAAGTATGGACTCTTAACAGTCTTCCACTGTTAACAGTGCAGTACATAAGTATAAAAAATAAGAACATTTTAATAGAAAAGTTATAGACAACTTACATGTATAATATACGTAATTATGTGCTTATTTATAATAAAAAGGTTTGTGAAAGATTTAAATTCATTTTTATTTATGCAAATCAATAATAATTTCTGTTGAAATAGCAAAAAAATGTAAACAAAATTATTCAGTAGTACTAGTTTAATTTCAGTGATTTAATAAACTAATTATAATAATAATTGTAACGCAGTCACGAACGAACGAGCACGCATTTTCGTTCATGGAAGGTTACAAGAATTGCACTCAGCTTTGTAAATTACGGCATTTTTTTTTAAATATAAAGTGATGTAGTGTATTAGTGTGAAAATGTTCAAAAAATTTAATTGAAATAATTAAAATAAAATTTAGTAAATGTCAAGGTAGTAGAAAATGAATGTAAACTTTTTCCTTCCACTTATCTTATCCAGATCCATTTCACCTTTCTCTATAATAGTGTCGATGACTCTTGTTATTCTTCTTATTTCAATTTTTTTAATTTTAACCATTAGCTCACTTTCTATCGTAGCTCTATCCATCTCGTCGTTTTCTGCGTGGTCTGTAGTTTATTGGCACTTGTCACTAGTACAACATATCGATCTCTGCTGAAACGATAAAAAATTGCAAAACCTGCAAAAGCTTGCGAACTAAAAAAGTCATTTATGAAGATCTTTTTGTTGAATGGTTAATTATTTAAAAGTTTGTTAACTAAAGTTCGACGTGTTTAGCTGAAAATTACTACAAATAATAATAATAATAATAAAGCAGTCAATTTATAGACTTGGATGGTGCAAAATTTTTGGCAAGAAACTCATCTATCAATGTCATCAGCAGGAACAGAATGAACAACGCTTCCGTGGGAGTGTACAGCTAACACCTTCCGCCTTAGTGAAAATTATTGAAACGATGTGTATCAATGTATAAAAGTTGAACAAACCATGTGGTGTGTAAGTATAAAAAAAGGCAAACGAGAAAAGTTTAAAAAATTTTCAACTCCGTAATAAAATTAATTGCAAAAAAAGCGCAACTAAAAAGTTTTTCTATTTGGATTTGGACGGTGAAAAGTTTGTATTTAAATTTTCTCATCACAAAGAAGCTGTTACGACTTTTCAGTTCTTATCTAAATGCAATCAAAAGTTGCACTGTTAATTAAATTACATCTAACTTGTAACATTGTTACGACATTTCAATTTCGACAGCATCTCTTCAATATTTTACACACATAATAGAGACCTTCTGTATCTAATTATTTTTTAGGAGGTAATCAAATTTTGATGGTGTCGTAGTTTAATGCAATAAAAACAAAAATTGTAGATAGGGTAGCTTTTCCTGGATCTTCAATAATGAATTTAACTTTGAGGGCGTGAATTATTTTAACACGAGACAAGTTTTAGACGCATTTTTTAAAATTAGTGGTGTTTTATTACCCAAATTAAAATTAATCTGAAATTTTACAAAATTACCGCGTTGCGTGGGTTAAATTCGCTTGAAATATTTTTAATAAAAATCAAACTTCTATTGCAATTTTTAAAACTTGATTAATTTTTGATATAGAAGGCTTCATGCGAAGAAATATTTTCATACATTTTTTCTTAATATTCCCACGTGTCCCTTTTGGATGTCGGTTGAAGTCTAAACACGAATAAACCGGAAAGGGAAAATAGAATTTAAGAAGGAAACACCGCTATACTTAGACAAGAAATATTTGAAGCTATTTATTTCCCATGCGGATTGGGATGGGTCAATAATGCAAAAAATATTAACGTATTATGGAACATCTTTATAAAATGAAGGATATTTGTAAAAATAAGCGAAATGAAGCTTTCAAATTGTCGGTTCAAGTCGCTCAAATTACGAACGCTCAAACATGTTTTTCACTGAATTAAAGTACACTGCTAATTGAAACATAATTATGCAATTATTGTAAATATAGGAAAAATTAATAAGAGCCAATTAAATTCAAGTTTCTACTATAAATAGAATCCACCAATTATTTTGTAAAGTTTATTAATATAATTGAGATATTTCAGTACCTACCTGGTCCCCAGGGTAGGCTCTGATTTATTTTTTTAAGGGAGAAAGTCTAATAATATGCAAGCTTTTCTTTGGAAAAACCCCCTGCAGGAAATTTGAACTTTAAACACTTCTTTTATAAAAACAAAATGTAATCTATTAAACTTTTTTCCTTTGTTAATGAACAATAAAACCTTCGAGTTACCGCGAGATTTTTGAAAAATGTTTTAATAAAAATGCACTTCGCAGACTAATCGTAAAAATCATTGTGCGAAACAAGTGCTTTGGATTAATTAAAGTTGAGAAATGAGAAGCTGGGTTTAATTATAGTCAAAATAATTGTCCTAAAGATACAGAATGCTAATTTCAAACTGGAATTTTTATTGTTTTCAAGAGGGAAAACAGGGGGAAACTTCAAACGATTGGAAGAATGCAGATGAAATTGTATTGCAAAACATAGGGACTACGAAGGTTAGCTATGTATATACATTTTAACATTCTTAAAAGTATGTTTACTTTGAAAATAATAAGGTTAATGCAAAATCTTGTAAATGAAAATGTAAGGAACTCAACCTTGAGTAAGCAACCTTAAATTGGTGTCAGTCATAAATAAAAAATTTAAAAAGCTCTTCGTTTTAGGGGTAAAATAATTACCATTAAATAATTATACGTTCTCCATTCCAGGATGGTAGACAACGTTCTTAATTAACTTAATCTTGTACATTTTATATGTAAATAATTGTTTATGTTAAATTTACAACATTAAAATAAGATAAAAATTATTCCTAATTAAATGGAGTGTTGATTGTCCGATAATTTTATTTCTGTCTTATAAATTTCAACATCATTATTTTCCCATAATGTCATTTTAATATTTAATATTTGGCTAATAAAATAAGTTTTTGACTCGCATATTCAGCAAAAGAAGTTGTAAAAATTATACTATTTAATACGAAAATTAAACATAAAAAAAAAATTAGTTTTTCTGTCTATTTCTAACAGGCAGTTGCAAACTTCAAACTTAATTTGAAGTCTACTTTGCAAAAAGATTACATTAGTTTTTTTTTAATTATTATTAATTAACATTAAAATAAATTTACTTAATAAATTGAAAGCAAATGGCACAAAATTAAATTTTACTTTATTTTTTAGTGATTTTTCGATATTAAAAATTTGATTTTTATTTAAATTTTGGCAATTTACCCATATTTACAGTTTTTTAATCCATAAAATCTATATTTATTTATAACACCAGAAAAATCAATAAACTGTTAAAATTTTGACGGATGATGACGGAATGAAAAATCAGTGAAGAACAGAAAATATCCATCAAAAATTCTTAAAAGACCATCTCGTGCGCTGATATTAAAATTATAAACAATCAGTAATTTTTCTTTTGACTACTGGAATGGTAATAATTATTAAATTAAATTAAATTAGAATATACTTTTAATTATGACAAAAATTGTACAGCGTTACAGTTGTTAGTTGTTTGAAATTTATTTGACATCAAAAGGTTATAGGTTATCCCAAAAGGTAAATATTTTTGTTGAAATCCTTGGAAATCTCATAGAAATCCCATGAATTCATTCGAGTTCCTTCAAAAACAAAATTGAGAAAGCAAAAAAAGACTTGAAATAAAGTGGATGAGCTATAGTTCTCAAACTTCCGGATAAAGAAACCGAACTGTTTTACCTATACTAATATTTAGAATTTCTTGCATACATATTACAGTAGAATCCGCTTAATGTGATCACGGATATTCTTATCAGTCGGTAATTGTGATCATTTTGACTGGGAACCGGGCGCTTCAATTAGTTTACATACAAAAACTACCGGATAATGTGATCAAAAAGCCACCTATTATTATCAATTTCAAGGAATTTTCTATACAATAATCTCTTTTTCTGATTTGTCATTGAAATTTTATATATCTTTACAAAACACGTCACTCGTTATAATTTCTTTACAAAAACTAATGAAGTTTCCCGTTTCATGGCGTGTTTCTATTTTTATTTTGCTAAATGTGCACTTGCTTTATGCATTTTAATTTTAGTTTGTGTTATTCTTGCTAAATTTACCTAATTTTTTTTAAATTCCATTTTTTTTTAATTTGCTTATTGTTATCAGTCGGTTAATGTTATCAAAATGTTGTTGGCCTAAAGTGATCACATTAAGCGGATTCTACTGTATCTGATATTTTTTGTAATTTCAAATCCTGTGTACTACAAATTTTCAGAAATATTTACCTCTCGGCATTTCCAGAATTTTTCTTATCATCAGCGATGTTACTGATGGGAAATTTTTTATGTGAAGATCAGCTGTTTACCTGATAGCTGATGTCGCGACTATTATTAGCTCTTTAAATGTTGAATTCATTTGAACCACCTTCTGGCTTATTTTTGTGGAAGAGTAATATAACTATTGAGTTAATGACGCCCTGTGAATAGTTTTTCTATGGGGTTGTGAGGAATTGTGCAACCGAAATACCATTGCAATTGAAAGTTTTTGCAACTTATCTGTGCTGATTTAAAGGATGGTGTTGAGCATGTGTCAGGGGCAACAGTCGAATTCTTATGGAGTGTACCATCGAATCGTGTACTAATGAAAGGTGCGAGAGTGAGTTAATTATTTTATCTTTGCAGAGCTAATTGTTTTTGAGTTAACGAACACCATAATTACTATCTTGTTATTCAGTTTAGGGTAGCGTGAAATTGTCCCCAACGAATGAATGAAACATTCAAATCCAAGTGGAGGTGATTTTGTCTTGATTTTTGCCCAGCTCTATCTATTAATAATAGATGATAAAATTTCAGATTATTAACAGTTGGATTAGAATCGAATACTTTCTACATGAGCTATCTAAATTTTGGAATTTAAATTATAATAATTGCCTTGGACAAACAAATTTTAATAATACTAATGATATATCTCAAATAAACTGAAACAGTGAATATTAATTATTAAAAATTACAAAAAATACAAAGAAAAAAATACTGTAGTACTTATCTGTAAATATCATACAAATCGCATACTAGAAGTTATCCGTGTCCTTACTTTATAATAAACATAAAAATTATTAATATTACAAGTCTATAAAATAAAAGTAAATTGGGCTCTGGCTTCTTAACTAACATTAAGTTAGTATGGTATTTGCATAGCCGATTAAATTCTATCTAAATTTGAATCTGGATACAATCAATTCCGTGTGATGTAAACCTTTACAAATTGTAGACTAAACAGTGGTCTGCATTGGTGAGGGCATGGATGAGCTTGCCCTATATTTACCTTGTAAATGTTGTCAATAATTCACAAACCGTGAATTCTATTCTCGGTATTGAAAATTAATAGGTTACTTACAGGTAATATATAATATGTACTATGTTTACGATATGTAAAATTGTAAGAATGTAAATTTTTGTAGGATTGTACTAGTTTAGCCCTAATATTTTGGCAGTAGATGGACAACATCGCTTCTGGGCCACTTTAATTTTAAGATTTTAATTAAACTTTTATTAGTATATATATAAATATACCCAACAAAACTTGGATAGACAACTTTCAAACTCTTGGAACTTATTTGAAAATGCTGATAATAGAAGTCTAAGTATTGTTGTAGCTACACTATCCAAAATTAACCTTGGCTGTTATGATGAATATAGTAAAAGCAGTTTACATTAATAAACTAACACCCCCAAATGACACTTTGATGATAGCATTATTATGCTGTAATAAAAAATATCAAATACATTAAAAGCAAGAATGACTTTCTTAATGTACTATAGCGTAAAAGCGTTCAAAAGTTTCAGTAAGTATTAAAATAGTCGATTTATAGATTATTATTATTATTATTGTTTTACTTAATTAGCAAATAATACCAAAACCTAGAAATTTAATAAAAAGCGGTCTATAATTTTTACACTTTTTTCATTTCTTTTATACATAAATGATACATCAATGTCGTTTCTGGCATATTTTTGTAAAAATTTTTCAATATCACATTACATAATAATATTATTTATTGATGTTTATAAAACCTTGAACTAACTCAGAAGGTTGATACCATTAAATATATTCAGTTCTTCATTATTAACTACTTAACCATATCAATATTTTAGAAACCCAAAAAATTCACTAAACACTTTTCAGAACTAAATGTTTTGTTTAGTAAAGTGTTCAGTGCATTTTTTTGGATTTTTTAAAATATTGATATGGTTAATATCGAGTTACACTACTTAAGGCACAATAAATTTAAGCTTCAGTGCAGTGGGTGTCAGAACCACGACCCTTTATAAAAATAAAACACTGCTTAAACCACGTATCGATCGATTATATTAACTAATACTTGTTTTTTTTATTTTAACGCTTTTGAAACAATAGTATATTACGACTGATATGATATGTTATGATACCGAAGAAGATAAAAATGATATATTTTAGAAATATAATAATATGTGAAAAAATTAGTGATGGTATTAAAATCAAGGAAAAGCTCTGACAATTAAATATTGTTTTACTGACCCGAAACCTCAATAATAACTTCATAAGAATAAACTTAGGGGAATAGCCCGATATAACAACGTCATTTTGAATTTTTAACCAAACACATAAAATTGTGAATCTTATAAATAATTTAATAACGTAGTAGTAGTAGTAACACTAAATTTTAAAAAAACAATAATGAAATGACGATAAATGGATAAAAATACCGTTAAAATAAAGAACCGGCTTTATGGGTTGTTTTATATTTACGATTGTATTATTTTAAATTTTTAAATATTTTTCCTATTAAAGGAAATACAGTTGAATTTTGTGAGTTTTCATCAGTAGGACAGACTGTAATTGGGTTTTAAGTTGTTGTTTTAAGGACATTTTTAAATTTATCAATAAGAGAAAGCAACTAAAAAATTGTCACCAGCACAAATCAGACCTCTTCCTTTTTCAGTTAAAAATAGGTGGGTTCTGACAGCTCAACAAAGGGTAAAAATAAATTTAAATGTCAAAGAGTGAGAGATTAAAATTGTCAATAAAAATCCACAATTATTGCGTTTAATAGTATCACAGTAAATTAATAGTACCTAGTTTATTATATCAGTTTTGAAAATAAATCATTTTCAAGCACTGACTGCTTGTGCCGCTCGTGTTTCGTACAAAAAAAATTTATTTTCTATCGAATTTTTTTGAAATCAAAGAATTTCATTTGAATTGACATTTTCCGAATAAATAAACGTATTAGTTTTTTAATTTAAATGAAACAAATCTATGAAGAAAAAACGCATTTTTTCCGACTTATTAGTCGCCATTGCAATTATGGCTATAAGAAAATTGTTTATCGTAGAATAATAAATATGAATATAATGAATAACAGAATATGCTATTAGAAGCTGATAAAAAAAGAATTTTTAAAAGACGGCCGTCTATGGTCCTTCCCATACCAACCGCCACTGAATTTATTCATTTTGCCTTTTCTAAGCAGAGCCAATTCTGCTATTTTCCATATCTTTCAAAATTAGGGTTTATTGGCAACAAATTCAAAATTTAAACAAAATCATTAAATAAGATGTATAGGAAAGTTTAAAAGGTTTAATTAGTTTCGAGGTAAATTTGGCAAAAATTTACTTTTGGAAATAAAATTTGTTTGGTAAAACAGTGCAAATAGTTTGAGTTAGTTAAAAGCTTGGATTAGTAATTAGTAAATTCTTAATAATTAGTAGATACAATAAGAAAAGCTCAATTAGTTTTATTATTAAGTTGGTTCATTAAACTTGAGCTGTAAAATGGAGAAATAAGTTTATATTTAAATTTTTCAAAATAAAAATTGGTACAAAAACATAGGTAGCTAATGAAATTATGCTGTGTTCAAAATAAACATATTTGACTTACAAGGGTAGTCTTTCCAAAAATTCGAACAGGGTACCTTAGTGTTTACCCTTAGTACCTTAGTACACATTGTGAAAAATTAAAAACGATCAATTGGAGTGAAAAATTCTAAATAAAGAGTTCAACATACATTTTCTCAAATATTCGTGTAGCAGAATCCAAGAAAATAAATTGTGCATTCGACATTTCTTGTAAGCAAAGTCGTTGCAGACAACTCGAAAATGTCAAAATTTCTTGTATAGCTTTTTAGAATTCCGTATGTTAAAACTAAAGCAATACGAATATCCTGTAAAACATCCAGCTTCAATGTTAAAGTAATCAATACAATAAAATTGTTGTCTCGAGTGGCTTCAAAGCAACAACTTTATCCATTATTAACTACGGTAAAAGTACAAGATGAGAAATTCTGCAAGGATAAAAATATCAAAAGTTAATAAGATGAAATGGCATTTGAATGACAAACGTGTTGTAGTATTTTGGAAAACTGTGAGTGACACTTAAAAAGACTTGAAAATCTCATCATATCGAATGAAAACACTTTGCAGATAATGGAAAAATTATTGAAATGAGAAAAGATTAAAAGTCAAAGTGAGGTTGACCTAACTCGGAAAATTATTTAAAATTTTGTTTATTAATCTTTTAACACTTCCAAAGTTACCAAACCTCAAAATATGCACAACAAACAATTTTCGAGTTGACATGAATAACTTGGGTCAATTGAATAATATTTGGTCGATAACCACGCAATCTATTCAGCTCTGCAAAATATCAAAAACCATAAAACGGTTGTATCCCTGGTGAAAACCAACTTTCAGTTGAGTTTCGTTTTTAATTTGCGGCAAGAAAATCGAGTCAATTTATTGTACCTTTGATAAAATTTCCAGGCGTGGTTAAATTAACCGATTGATTTTACCTGCTGTGTTATAAGGGACTTATATTTATTAAAATATCAAACAGTGTAGTATGTGTATAGGTGATTTATGCAAAAAACTCAATTTTTCTTGAATCGGAAAGCTCAACATTTCAATTGTAGAGAAATGAAGTGAAGTATTATATATTATATTGCAGACACGTATTTTACATTTTTCTTTCAACTGCTGGCAAATACTGCGACGTCGGGTAGGTCGACAATGAGTTGATGCTACACCCTTATTCGATTCCATGGCAACCCTGACTTAAACGAGATAACGTCAACCTAAACACTTCCCTGAAAAGTGCTTATAAGAAATGAATTGCCACTTATTATGTTCGCTACATTTAGAATAGATATATGTAACACAAAATGGCCACAATTTCAAATTTTAGTACACAATGTATAAATAAAAATTAGGCTTGTAATATATATTTGCCAGCAAGGAATTTCTGCAAGCATTTATCTTTCTTTTCACAAAAACCATTTATTATTTTGCAGTTTATTTCAGAATGTTAGCAATCATCAACATTTAGATTGCCTTTTTCAACATTCTTAACTTCACTACGCAACGGCATTTAAGTGTGTCCTCCCCTTTAATTTTAAAACGACAAACTGTGACATTGATCATTTACTTTTGGAACTTTGGAAGCAAATCTTAAACATCAACACCGAGTGAGAAAAATCTCGATAGTTCGTAGACTTCCATCCTTTATTGCCAAAGTTTAGGTCTAATTTTTTAAGAGCGCTTTTCGACCTTCGAATTGAAAGCTTATAAATCTATTTTCAACGGTTTAAATTTCATCTCAAAGGATTTTTTTTCTATATTATATTCAATTCTGATCGTTAAAAATTTACGATCTAGAAGAAATATATTACAAAATAAACTCGTTAATTATTTTGTAACTTGACAAATAATAATAAAATATCTACTTATTACGCAGTTCAGCATGTCAAGCTATATTGGCACAAATTTTCCAATGTCACTAAAGGTGAACGATTGATATAAGAAAAAAATTCTGTAATATTTTATCAGTTCCACCCTAGTAAATTTCCATTGTTTATTTTTTTGATCCTTTCATAATGACATAAAAAGTGAGCAACAAAATAAAATAGATTTTCTTTAAAACTCAACCAAAAAAATGTAAGAAAATAAATATAGTGAGCGAAGATGCTGCTTGTTAATAAATATCAAAACATTACCTTAAAAGAAGAATTATTATTAATTTATATATCAATTTAGAAGAAGATCATTAAAATGTTGAACATGGAACGGATAGTTTTTTGTGTTAAGTGATGTTAAAATTACCTACTAAACTATTTTTATAAAAAATATTTCTACATGCGGAGATTCTCACTTCGCACAGCTCACCTTTGTTGAAACAAAGAAAATTCACCAAACCGGGAAAATTTAGACATCTGGATGTTCTCATGATGATCTCGTGAAGAAGTGCAAGCTACTTATAAAATTTGTGAGACAAGATTTTGTGGTACATAGCTGTATTGAATTCTTGAACGCTCTCAAGCTTTGCCCTAAAAATGTTGATTTAATAGTCTGTGGGTGAAAAGGAAAACCCACAATGTTCAGGTTTACTGATTTTGATTCGTTAATGTTAGGTACAGCACGAACAACAAAAAATTAATCAATGCCATTGTTACGGGTTGAAACCACCAAGGGTTGTAACATAATCTACATTATTCAGGGGGTTTAAATTTAAGTAATTTTAAATATTAAGCCTAACGGCAAATCAATATGTAGTCTACGCCCTTCTAACCATTAAAAATAAATAAACAGTAAACATGAAACTATGAAACATAATAACAAGAATAGGAAGTTGATGAAAAGTGAAATTAAACCAAGGTAAATGTTAATAATTATACCAGAGGTTCTCAATGTATTCTATAAAAAGTAGCATTGGTTTACGTGAAAAAGTATTTGAGATGCGAATATAAAATTTTGAAAATATGCACTTATGGTGTTGTCGGCAAGTTCTTTAAATTACAACTTTTTACGACAACCTTTTAGTTCACTTCTTAAAATTTTTTTTAAAACAATGCCCGATAGTCTACACTTTCCCTATGACCTAGGGAAAGAGAACACAAATTTTTAATAAGGGTATTAACGTACTATCTTTCATGTTTTAGTAACTGGTTAAAATATTTTACAAAATTTAAAACTCTCCAACTTACAAGATTTTTAATAAGAATAAAAAAATTAACAGTATCTTAAAATTTATTAAAACAATATATATATATAGGATAAGTTGGTAATAAAACAAAAAACATAGTTGCGATTGCCGTTAAGCGAACGCCACCACGCGGAAAAACATTAAATTAATCTAATACGTATAGTTGGTATAAAAAGTTGGGTTTATAAACCATACGTTTGCATTCTTTTTGTGTTCTATTTCGTAAATTGTCATTTCACCACGGTTTCAAGATAAAATAACTCAGAATCAAACTCAAAACAACATCAAGTGTACATAATGGGGTCTAATGTTGTTGCCATTTGTTTGGGACACAAACGCCACCAACGGTAAGGTAAATCGCGAATTGTATAAGTTTATATTTTAATTAAAACTTTTCTAAAATTTTTTTAAATAAAAAGTTATTAATTAATTAAAAAATTGATCTATAAAATTCTTCCAAAATTATCCAACCAATTTTCTATCTCAAGCAACATACAAATAATGTTTTTCGTTGTTAATAAAAATTATTATACAATATATTTACTGCTTATTTTACCATTTTATATACTAATAAGTAAACTATAATAAAGAAACATCTCCGTTCTTCCTTCCGTAATACATCTCCAATTGGTTCATCTTATGTTACCAACCTAAAAAAAAGGGAAGTTCCAAGAAGTGACCGAGTTAGTGTGAACTTCAGGCCGCACAACTTTGGCAATAACAAAGCACACCAATCAAGTTTTTTACCACTTAAATAATATTTAAGTCTTTTTATATCTTTTTTCTATATAATTTTATTAATTATTTAATTTTTGTCCTTTTCATCACTTTTTTACAATAGGTACATTTTTAAATATCTGAAAATATCTGAAAACTGACAAGATGCAAAAGATTTTATCTCAAACGCTATCCTAATATGCAGTTACAATCCAATATTCTTGAATGTAAAGAGATATAGCTTTATTCGTTGAGACTGGAAATAATCAAAAGTGAGGAAAGTAGTTGACTTTTAGAAGTCTAATGAAAACAAAATTATTCTGATAATAAACTTCGACGGACAGTGACGACCAATCAACATTCAAATGATAAAGTTTGTACAACAAATTCTCGACGGCTAAATTTGATGAGAAAAGGTGTCATTGCTCGTTGTTTATCAACAATAAGGTCATACAATTTTTATAATTCTTTTTTTATAAGTATTAATATATTTTTTCATGTTACTAAAATAAAGTAGTAAGAAACTCCATTTTTACTTTAATTTTTTTTAATGATTTAAATGTGGTAAAAATTAAGAAGAGTTGATAAAAATGGTCCATATTTAACTGAAGTATAAAAATTGGCTATTTGGCACAATGTGAGAACTTTTATAAGAATAAAAGTTGGCAATAAAGTCGAAGTCTACAAAAGAACAGTAGAAATGGTCTACAAGCTGCTTTTCAGCCACAACTACTACAATCAAAATTTGCAATAACCATTCTAAATAACCGCAATATAATAAAATCTGAGATAAAAAAATAATTTCGGTACTTTCAGAAAAAAACCTGTTACCCCTTCAAAATAGCTGACCATATATTATTACTCTAAAAATAAATCAGAAGAGAGTCTTTTACACTTCTGCAAGTGACTCTGATGCGCTGGACAACATTTGTTGATATTATACGCAAGCATATTCAAACAGGAAATAACTTTGCATACAAATTAAATTTTTTGATTCAATATGGAACGCAATTTGGTATATTTAGTTAACTCAAAATTATGAATTTCACACAAATCCGTGTTTGCTTAACCAAACGCTACCCCAAATTGAAAAATATCTCTTCTAATCCAAAATTAATAAATCTCATAATCAATTCTTCAAGTGAATTAAAGGTTTTGATGTTTTGTAAAAATAAGTCAAGCTTATTTGTGATGATGATCGGAGACCTTTTAGGTTTCTTAACCTATGATCCTATTCCTATGAATATATAAAAAGGTTGTTTTATATAAATCCATATAAATTTCGGCTTTTCATGAAAACGCTTTAAATACTCCAGCATAATCGGTTTAAATATATATCAAAAAACCAATTATCTTGAACCCAATAAAATAAAACTCGTATTATTTTTTATCCAAATGAACGACCCAAAATAACATTTTCTTATTACTGTTAGCAAAAACGAGAAGAGAGCTGTAGTTGTATCCTTGTATTTACTTTTTCATCAAAATATTCTACATGGGTCTAAAGGATAGTTTGTTGGAAAGGTTGTGTTAAATTTTGCACTTCTTGAAAGAAGCGAAAGCTAAAACATTTATTCTGTTGGCGAATACGGCATTAAGTTTACTCGGTTACTTGATGTCAAGGCTGCGTCCCCGCATGGTATACGTCGAGTTACACGATGATGCGGAATCCACCCCTGCTGGTCGATACGGACTTCCAACCCCGCGCTGTTGCCGTCCATGTTTATCATTCACCAACTCCTACAAAAAACTAACCCTGTCATTTCAATCTTTACAACGATAACGTTACTCTCAAGTACGAGCTCAGAATAGTAATGCTTTATTTGTTCTCGACACAAAAGGAAATGCTATGTAGTTTTCACACCTCTCAAGTAAAACAAATTAGAACATTTTTATGAGGAAACATACCTATTTGCAAACAAGTTTAATATTTAATTATTATTTGGATTTTAGATGAAATATCTTGGAATGGAAAATAGCTTTCGGTCAATACAAGAAAAACTAATAAAACTGCTCCCCTAAATTTCATTTCTACTTTTTCCCACTAAGCAACGCAAGCTAGCTCTTGATTGTGGTAAAGTAAAAATTATGTCGAGCCATTGTCTTGAAAAACCGCAAAGTTAAATGTCGCTCTGACAACTTACATGTCGCTGGCAATGAGCCCACAATTATAAATTTTTGATTAAAATTAATGTCATCTTTTGGGCTTCAATGAACTCAATTTCCATCGTTCAACATACGCCACTTCGTAACATTATTTGCAACATCTTTAAAAAGTGTTTTCTATACATCGGCACTCATGGGTTTAATTTTTAAATGAATTTGGTGAGAAAAGCTTAAGTTTATTTGAACTTCAATGAGCTTTCTATTCCTAGCTTCCTCAGTAATTTGTAAAATGCCTATAATCGACAGAGATTAGTTTGAGCATAATGGATTTCTATTCGCATCCTTTTTGGAGTAATTTTTAACGGCGTTGTATAAAAGCAAGTTTTTACAAAGTTGAAGACCAAAAAAATATAAAATGTTTGTTTGAAGACTGAAATATTTAGTAAATCTGAAAAATGTAATTAGCTTCATATTGCTATTGTTTACGTTTGTATATTTTGTTACTGCATTAACGGTGTATATTGCTATATCTTTTTAGTAAGCGGAGTTGTAAAAAAAATAATTTAATATTTTACTAATTTACAAAATTCTTCTGTATTAACTTCATAATTCTGTTTTTAATATTATTTTTATTTAATTTTTTAATATTTATATTTAATATACAATAATATATTTTATATTATTAGAATAAATCCATATTACCTTTCATTATCATTCATATTTTTCTAATGAATTTCTTTAATAGTATAAAATTTCAAACTTCAACTTTTCCTGATTGTCAACTTTTTTTAAAAACTTTTCTAGCATTTTTAAATTAATTAATCATCATCGACAAACAATTTATTTCTGCATTTAACGTAGTAAAATTTAAAATATCAGATTAACTTGATTTTTAAAGTACTCCACAGTAATCCAAAACTTCCACATCTACTAAAACAAAACTTCATCTACAAAAAGTTTCCTGAACATATCATTACTTGCATCTGCGTCAAGCTAAGGCCTGATAAAAGAAAACATAGCAATATTATTTACTCTTAAACAATAATAATACAAAAAATAAGATTTATTTAACAGACATACATACAAATGTATTGTAGAAGGAGGGAGTCGTACTGCCTGTTATAAAAGTAACACTAAAAGTGGAAATAGAAGTAGAGTTTTAGAGGACATTTTAGAAAATATCTGGATGTCCAAACAAGTTCCATGGATCTGGAAACAGCTAAATGGACGACATTCAGATCCAGGTCCAGATCCAAATTCAAAACCACATGAAGGAGGTATGGAACTTAGTTCTTTGAGTTTCTAAACCTTTAAGTTCACTTCTCATTGCAAATTTGTAATATACTGATATTAACAATAAGACAATAATATATTAAAAACAAACTGGAAAATGTCGAAAATATTTAAAATATTGGTTGACGTGTTTACTTGTAAGAAAAAGCAATGTCTTTATGTAGTTTAATTGAAAATTGTTTTATTTTTTAAATGCAATAAACTGTTGGATGTAATCTAATGAAAAATTTCTCACGAAGAATTTTATTTAGCACGTTTACTTTTATTGTGTGGTATGTGGATTTTTTGTCGTTACTTCAAATTTCACTGCTTTTCTTGTACCTACATTTTCCAATCTTATTTTGCGCTGTATCTGGAATATCTTGCCGTTTCTTGTAAAAATGTTAAACTCCGCAACAATTAAACGTCACAATATTTAGTAACATAATTTATTAATTAAAATTAATATTAATTTATAATTTTCTCATGTACTTAAATATCCCCTTATTTTATATGTAACATAAACAATATCCAAACCTGTTATAAATAATAATACCTTACAAACCTAATAAAGCATACGTATTTTTCAAAACAATGAAAAACCAGAAAATAATTTCAAAATTTTAATTTAATTAGACAATGTTTTTAATACCGCTGGCTGATAATCTTAAAATTTAATTAGAGACTGTCAACTACAATTGTAACATTTAATAATTTTTTATAAGTTAATTTTAATTCAATCTAGGGAATTTGAATAAAAATCAAATTTTAAGTTGGTTATATTTAATATTGCTTTATATTTTTATTTATTGTATATGATAATATAATTTAATGTATTATATTATAATATATTGTGGTGACCTTTACCTAAACTCCTTTACCTACAAACCTACATCAATCAGAAAAAATATATGGTTGAAAATTCTTCTGGCACTTAAAAAAATTGTTTGTCCCGTAAAGGGAAAGAAATCAATTACGAGGAGGTTGGCAAAAATAAAACTGCTTTAAAGTTATAAATTTTGTTTTTTTAGAATTTTGATTCTAATTTTCAAAATTGTTTTGTTTACAAAGTTTGTAAATTAATTTCGATGAAGTTAACAATCTAATTTAAATTAATTTATACATTATTACAGAAAGATTAATATTTTGAAAATAAGGACTCTAAATTTTAATAAAGTAGAAGTTTTAATCATCTGCTGAAGCGGTTCTCAACCTTCTTTTTGTACCCCCTAGAAAAACTATAAAGTTTGAGTACTCCTACAAAGTGTGAGGCAGTTTGTTTATATAGTAAAAATGTATAACAATTTAAAAATATTAAGCAATCAATAACAAATAAAAAAATATTTTACATTTTCTACGTTACATTAGAAAACAGCAATCATTGAGAAAGTTGAAATAGCTTATATTTGTTATTATTTTTTTTTTTATATTTGATTGCATTTTACTTAATTTTAAATGTAAGTTTGGTTCAAGGTTCAGTCGGTTAATCTTTAATCTCAATTAGGATATTTATATTTATGTCACAAATAGTCATATAAATAATAATCAATAATAATTTTTTTTACATTGCATACGAATGGCGATCGATGAGAGTGTTTCTCACGTGTGCCCCCAAAAGTACCCCCAAGAGATACCTATGCATACGTAAGAAATCTCTGTTGTTGTTTTCTTATCTTAATTTGTCGAATTATTATAAATATTATAATCGAATTACTTACTTTGATAAACGACAACCATTTACTTTATCACTCTAACATACATACAATATTTTTTTTAAATAAAACATATAACAACGCATAATTATTAGCTGCATTTGACACCACTTGGTCCATTTTAATCCAAAGTTGGTATCATTGACGTAATTACAAATTGGCAGACTTTTCTTCATTTGGAACCATATTTTATTCATATTCTTTAGTATATCACAATACTCATTCTAAAATACTTTCTAAAGTATTATCGTCAAATATATTGCTATGATATCTTCAACTAAATTAATTTTTCGACAATCCAAATTAAATATTATTTATTTTCTTTTCCAATTATTAACCTAATTATTTTTCTACAAAATTCCCGACCGACCTCTTGCAAATCCCGAAGTCGACTCCAAAATCAAAAATTAGTGGGAAACTGCTTGCGCATTCCAAATTGAAAAATAAAAGTAATGGCCACTTTACACAACATGATAGTATAATATAAATACATAAATAGTAACAATTAAAAATGTCACATGTAAATTTAAAGCGTACTTATTATTTAATGTAAAAATTAAGTAGTAAATTTGATATTTAAGGAAAACAATCTCAAACAATAAGTGTTAATCAGTGCCACTCAATAATGTTGTTCAAAAGTTTAATCTGCTTTCAAAGTTTCAAACGCTATATCCTTCTTTCTACCCACTGGAGCGAGACCGACGTTTGTTTAGGGAAACGCGCCATTTTCTGAAAACTCAATAGTTTCATTAGAAATGTAGAATGTCGAAATAAAAGTTGTTATATTGCTACATTCTATACAAGTTTTTGCAATAACTTTGTAAAAATTAACGTAAAAATTAAAAATTCAGCATTGAAAGAATAAAAATATTAAAGCTTTGTGATTAATTTTAGACCGAATAGTTTAAAAGCAATTAAAACAAAATATTTAATTAACTTTATGCACCAATGCACTTTTATATTTAATTTATTGTCCATTAGATGAGAACGAGTAACGCTGTTTAAACTAAAAAAAAAAGTTAATTTACTGCAACGTTTCACCTCTATATTAATAAGCTGCATTAGGGATAGTATATACATAATATAAAGAACACCTCAGTTGAAAACTATATATAGTTAACGAATTTACCCTAATCATGGATTTTAAGCGAATGGAATGTAATTAGGACGGGCTAATGAAATTCCGTTATGTAAAGCTTAACAAAACTCCTTTCTATTCCATAGAGAAAACCACACACGAAATAAGAGTGTAGTATAACCGTTTCCTAGGCGATACACCTTATGAAAACCAATTTGTTCAATTTTTAATGTACCCTTCGTAAATTTAAATTTTGTAAAATAGTACGAAATTGACTTCGGGAAATACTTTAGTTTGCATTTTTCACCTAGTGAAAATTTGATACCACACGTAGTTGGAACTAAATGCACTGAAACATTGCGAAGTGTATCTACAAAATGTATTTTTTATTGGTGGAAACTGGAGCGGAATAGCGCTCTCCACTTACTGTATATTGTTCCTTATTTTAATAAAAGAAAGTGAAAACATTGGGAAAATTTCAGGTTTCACTTTAGGTGGGATAATAGAGAGCGTTTCATTTAATATCAAAGCGGAAAAATCATAAATTCAAATTCGAATCATTTCGTAAGCCAGCGCTTTAACCAATATGGGCCTAAAATATAATTCCGAGTTTAAGTTTTGCTTTAGTTGGTAACCACAGCATGTTCGCATTAAAATAATAAAAACTTTGAAACAATAACCGCATAATTTTGTATACTTTGGTGTAATTGGACACAAAGTTCGCTTTGAATCCTAATTAACTTATTAAATTATGTGTACAAAGTTAAGACTTAAATCATTAATCACTTGAGCGTGTAGTACAGCAAGCAAATAGAAACAAAATCAAAATAGAATACATTAATCAATGTGGATTCCCATATAATTTATAAAACATTAGCAAAATTAATTACATTTTTTTAAATAAATGGGTTAATAATGGTTCTCGTCTTAAGCTATCTTAGTTGCTCATCCAGATTTGCCAAAACTGTTCCAGAAGCAGACTGGCGCTCCAATTTTGAACTATTCTTCTCTTTACGTTGCCGTTGATAAAAAGAAATATAAACAAAATATAAACAAACTTAAAAATTTTAAGAAGAAAAAATTGTTGCTGTTAATTAATAACGAAGTCAGGTCTTAATAATGCAAATATGAAATGTTTACCACCTCTTCGACACTTGAAGAATAAGCTTAAATTTTACTGTTAGATTAAAAGGTGATTTTAATTTCATAACTTAGATTATTATTAGATCAAAACTGTTTAATTGAATGATTATAGTTTGTTACACACTGCTCGAACATAGTGTTTCGAATTTCGGATTCTCATCAGAATAGCTTTGATCTAATAATAATCGAAGTTATGAAATTAATAGTATATTGTTTACTGAGGGAGCAAAGTGGATTATTTTCTCTCTGACGTGGCTCAAATTCACTTTACTCTTGATGCAAACATATATTATTTTTTCTTTGATGGAGAGCAAAATAAACCCACTAAACACAGAATTTAATTTAATTTTAATATAAATAACTACTGAAAAAAAAATATAGTTACAAATTTAGTTTTGACATAAAAGGACTTTTAATTTTTGGTCCACGAAATCAGGACGCAAGACGAATTTTGCTTCCCATCAGAGAAAAAATAATTTTTTAATCTAATGTAAAAAATTTTAAAGTTATTATTAATATTATCACATATCAAAAACAATAATCATGTTGTACTTTTATTATGCACTACTCTGTACGTTCAAATCATAAACGTAACCCTCCAGTGCCCCAGTAATTTTATTGACTTGATTTATGAATTGTAATCAAAAATACATATTCAATAAGTCACCTACTGTAAACATGGAGTCAACGTTGACTTTTATTGTATTAACATTACTATCCCATATTAAAGGAAACTACTAAAACAACTGAAAAGATTAAACTGAATAATATTATACAATAAAACAAAATTTTGTACAATTTTCCGGCTACTTTTGTTTTATAAAAAGTTTGTCGCAAGCCCAGTTTAATAGGATTCAGTAACGGCTTATACAAGAAGTTTCAATTTATGGATAAACCCAACCTCTCTGTTACAGCCGCTATAATAGTAGATTATATTGTCGCTTTCCAAAATCTTCATTAATAATCGAATATTTTTATGTTATTAAACTTAATATTTTGTTTAGAAAAGTTTTTGTTTTATTGTAAAATGTTATAAATATTGTAAATATTACATTTTCTGGTTTTCCCGCTGGATAATATTTTGAATTTTATATTTTGACGAATAAAAGTGTTCTATTTTGAGTAAAAAGTTATTTTTTTGGATTGAAAATTTGGGAAAGCTTTGGAAAAATTAAATGTAATGTGGATGAAAGTGGATATCTTAATGGTTAATTTTGGATTTGAAATTTTGAAATCAGAAATAATAGTTGGTTGGAAGATTGGAGTATTCATAATTTATTGTAATTAATTTAAATGTTAAATTTATAATATTTAAAATTAAAAAGATTGCAAATTTGATACGACGACATATAGGTAAATTATCTATAAATTTTACTTTCTCATTTATGCAAAGAAATTTATATAAAATTAATTATTCATAATTGTTTTCGTCCGTTTTTGTGTATTTTGTGTAAAACTAATTTTAGTTTTTGTGTATCCTCTCTATAATTAATACTATCTCTTTCGGACTTTATGAAAAACATCTCACTAATATTTCTCTTCAAGCAATTTTGCTCGTAATCCTAAACAGTAGCTTTATCGAAATCGAAGCAGTGTCCTGTATCTTCGCAATGCTGCACTAATGCTGTCTTTCTCCAACCATCTTTATCTTCTTCGTCCTCCTTTTTTCTTTTTGTTGTACCGATATCTGTATGCTTCTTCTTTTTATTTTTATCTTTTCTCTCACAATCACTCATGTGCTGTTTGATGCGTCTGTTTATCCATTGCCTAGTTAATATAAAATTAATTTAAAATTTTGGTTTTGGATGTTTTGGATTGGATTTTTCTGTAAAATAAAATTATTTTATTTTAAAGAAAAATGGTCACCAAATCAAAATGAAAATCACAATTTATATTATATTACTGTAGGTATGATGTATGTTGTATATATTAAATCAAAACAACAGAAAGAAAATAGTTATTGATGAAGTGAGATGGAAATACGCTTTGCTTCGTAAATTGTTCCACTTATAGTAGGAAAACCGAGGAAAACTCAACGACAGGAAGCCGTAGTAATAAACTGCAATTAATCTCGATCTAATCCAAAAGATTGCAATCATCGAGAACTTCATTACATCAAACGCAAAACCGTTAATTTGTGGTTATTCGCACTGAAAATATGAATGTAAAATTATCGACTGCAAGTTTGGCTGATAAAATAGCTGTTCAATCCTTTATGTCAAGAATTATTTTTAGTTAAAAAAGCTGAAATTTTATAGCTTTAGCTTTTCAAACTTTTATTCTAAAAAAAAATTTGAAAATGAGTAGATTTGTGGCCTACTTATAATTTATATGTGTCAGTGTTTGGCACTCTAAGAACCAACTGCTGTTATTTGATATACATACATAGTTCTAAAACTGTTGTCCAGACAGGAGAACCGGCACAGCAGAAATTGTTGAGTTTTCTGAATTATCAGAGAGCCCCTGTATGTACAAACGTATGTATGGAAGTTATTACAAAAATAATACACTAGCTTGGCATAATATCGTACCGATCGTGCATAGTTAATTAAATTTAAATTAAATCATTCCAACCTGGATAAATTTAGGAAATATGGCACCTTCATCATTGTTAATATAAATCCAATGTTATTGGTTAAAGTGCCACTTATGGATAATTAATTCCTATCGGTGTCCTCAATTAATTGTTATATCGCTTAAACTAAGTAGTCCTAGACAATTCGATAAGTATAAAACCAATATCGAATCAATGAGTTCCAATAAAACCAGATTTAAGAAAATAATTCAGTTGGTATAACTTTTTATGTTTGATTCAGAATAAAAACAATTGAGTTTTCTTATATTTTATTAAAACAGATACCGAGTCGATTTTCCTTCTCACTGCTTTTTATTTCACTTTTGAAAACTTGACAGTGATACGTATTATTGCTAATAGTAAAAATAACATTCACCATCTTTAACTTTTTAATATCTTTTGGGAGAAAACTTTTACAAAGTTATAATTTCGTTGTTTAAAAAAAGTTTAATTGATAATTAAAAAGTACATAATTAGGTTTATATTAATTTTTAATTGACTAATATAGACTTTTTACTTGTTTACACAAAACTTGAAGATTTTCCATTAAGAATTTATTATTTCTTTAATTTTGGTAAATGATATTACGCCATTCAAATAAAGTTGGAAGAAAAAATTGATAATTGAAATTATTCATAAAATAAAGCAGCCATTACGTCAATAAATGAAGGTCAAAAAAGCTCTTCCTGAGAATAATGGAGTTCTGAAGCTATTTACCATAATTTTATTGAAATGTCATTATTGATAAGTACACATTTCGCATAAACCTGAATCTATTTCTGGGATAAGGAGTGCTGTACAAACCCAGGATTTCGGTTGGGCAAAAAAGGAAGTGGTGTCTTTATAAAATATTTAACTAGCTGGAAAATTATATGGACCTCATCGGCACCTAGTTTTATAGCAACAGACAGATCCGGGGCTCAAACGCGAGAAACTCTTTTGAAATCCACCTACTCGTATTCGCAGGAGGTAATTTCCGTCCACGTGCAATCTAACGTATGTCACCCTACGATAAAATGAGATCTGTAACCAACTCCCCTCACAAAATAAATGTCTGATTTGAAGCACTCTGTACTCCCGCCTACGATTTACCCTATCAAAAAATACGAAAATAAGTATTTTTTATTTCGTAGTAGAAAAAGTCAGGATATCAATATAGGTATGCATTACGAAAGGACCTTATTTAGGTTAATATTATGTTGTTGACTTGTTGAACGGATTTTTGTACACCATTCGTAAGTTGTATCGGCAAAAAGATCTAATTAGATTTGTTTTTAGTTGATTCCAAAACACAAGTTTAGTACAAATTTCTAATCTTACAAAATAAATCATCTCGAGATAATTTGAAACTGAATCTTTTCAAAAATGTGCCATTTATCACAATAATAATGTCCTCATCTTTTTTTCATGAGTAGATCTTTTCTACAAAAATATTGAAATTTAATATTTTGTGTCTCTAATTATGAAGATCCAAGACCTTTTTTTACCCTTAATGTTTCAATTTTTGAAAATTTGTTTTTAATTTACAGTTTTAGAAAATGCAAGTTAATTCAAGGGTAATTTTAATGCTTCTGCGTGTCGTTAATTATATGCGGTCATTATATTATTAGTGCAGTGCATTTTTATAATTATTAAGTCACAACTGTCTGTAATTACCCAGTAATATGAACTACACATTTATTTAAATTTTATTTCGCATTTGTGAATGGTTGTTGCTGAATAGCTGGATAAAAATGAAATTTTTAATTCAATCCACTAGGGTCGGCTTATCAAAGCGTTTTATTCTCCCTACGATGTTAAACGCACAGAAGACTGTTGGGTCCTCTACCTAGGCAGAATTGCGAGTAGTATTTCGAATAATCATAGATATAATTTTTTTTATTTGGCAACAAAAAAATAATTAACAAAATTAATCAAATTTTCAAACCGAGACTAAACCAATACCATATAACGAGTTTACCTCCGTACTCATATAATGGCACAATGTTGCATTGAAAATGTGAATTACAAAATAACGAGATTGAAAATATAAAGAAAATAGGTAATGTTTAATTCAGCGGCAAATAGGTATATTCAGTCAAATTAAAATATTGATTACAATGTTTGGCAAATTTTGATATTCAGCTGTAAATATTTGATGAGTTGGCTATTGGTGCATACGTTGAACATTTTAAATTTATGACTGCAAAATGCAATATTCAAAATGTTTGTTATACAAAAACAGTAAATATTTAATGCTTTTAATGCGAAATTCTACAATCTTTTCTGTTCACTTTAGGTTTACTTTAGTTAACAGAACTGAATTTTCCGGAAGAACATAAAGTGTATTGCTCAGAATGATTCCAATAAATTTTTACACACAGAACCCCTGCAAACACAATATAAAGCAAAAAGGTGGATAAAAGGTATAAGCTTCACTGAAAATCTTTTTTATAAAAATATCTAAATATTTTTATTTTGTTTTATCATTTAAAAATCGCAAAGAGATTCTCGTAGCAGCTCCCCGACTAAAATATTTTTTATACAGCAATATAACTACCGTTTACACCAGTTTCTATTTATATTGTGTAGATATCAGCCAGTAACGTTGTTCAACTCATATTGTTGTATATTTTTTGTTTGAATTTTTTGTTGTCGATGTTTGTTCAGTAGAAATTTTGGAAGAAAAACGCTATGGGGCTAGATATATCATAAACAAAGCTATAATTAATAATTATTAACTTTATTTCTAATTAATTTTATATTGGACCTTTCTAGCCCACAGAGCTTTTATTACAAATTAAGTTTTTCATTATACTAAGGTACACACAATTGTGTTTATTATTACTTTTTCATTTTACTTACAAACTTTAAGTACTTAACTGCTTCTTCCGTCTGTGCAGGTGGTAAATTTTTATATTTTTTATAGTTGCTTCTATTACATTTTCAATAAATTGTTTGTATGTACTTGAGAAACTAGTCTAGTACGTCTTTAACGTTGATTGAATTTTCTGAATTTTTACAATAAAATTGTACTTACAATCAAACTCTCAAATGAAAAAATTTTATAGTTTCTGAGATGCTGTATCAAAAAATTGACTAAAAGACAGCTAGGCAAAGTGTAACTGAAATCAAACTGTTATGTATGCAACCATATTAACATGCTCTTATGGTAGTTGCCTTTTTTTAAATTTAAAATTCGCCATTCTACCTACTACTTGCTACTACATTCATTTTAAATTGATATTTGCTTTTGCTAGTATTCGAAGGTGGTTTACAAGTTACTTCAAGAACTTCCAGAATTAACATCATAGTTTATAATAAGACATGCATATCGTTTGTATCCGATATGATTACAGAAACATACTTTGTTCTCCTTTTTTTTTCAACCATCGCAGGACATCCAGAAACCGAATTGGAGAACCTACTTGTAACCTTATTTACTGATGATGTTGATCAGGCCGTTGTCAGAGGGTAAGTCGAGTGCAGCTTATAGTTCACCTAAAATTTATTTGTTTTATCCTGCGGCCTATTCTGGGTTAATAATAGTATTAATTTTATTTTATCTGTACATAAAAGGGCATTCAAAGCATGCAGCTTAACCGTGGGCCTTCAAAAATTATGAAAAAACTAATACAAAAATTACAATTCCATTACTAAATGCGCCCTTACATTGACAGTCGGTGATATTTCAAATAGCAAACTGACAGGCATGGGAAATGGCTTGGTGCTGTGGTAAAATATTAAATTAAAGCAAAAATATCATTGTTCTACAGAGCTATCTGAATAATCTGAACTAATTAAGTTGGGCTATTTAGATTACCGAAGTTTATTTTATTAAAAAGAAAATAACCTTAAAAAATAGTTATTGCAAAAGATATTGAAATCTATTATAGTAAACTATTGTAATAATTCTTATAGTCAATTTAATTTTAAAATAAACTTGAAACTGATGTTTTCATTTGCTTGTTTGAACTAATCAATCAAAGAGAGGTTTACTTTAACTAATAAAGCGACTTTAAAATAGATATTATAAAATTTGCCGTAACACCACAATCAATACTATTCACGATGGCCTTGTGATAATTCTAACAATATTTAAATATGACGTATAAATGACATTTAGCAGGTTTATCAAAATTCATTGTCAGGTTTCACTATCAAACTTGACTAAACCTGATAAATATGCAAGATAATCTCGATAACAGTCAAGATGTACAAATTTTACTATGCAGGCAGTATAACAGTTTGATAGGAAGAACTTGCTGGTTAGCAATTGACAGTCAGCAAAAGTAAGTACGGTCTGGTATGTTTATATTCCTGATAAAAGTTGTGATATAGTGTCACTTAGGAAATTAATATTATAAATTCTAAAATTAATATATAAAGTTAAAAATAAATAATTAAAAGTGCCGTAAGTGCTTACATTTGGTTTAATAACTCGCAGAAATTGATTATGCAAGTTGTGCGGCCTTAAGACCGCATTTATTTGTTACGTCGTCCATAACCTATGATTATGATAGGTAGGTAACTTAAAATGAATCAATCGGAAGTGTTTTGCGAAAGGTATAACAAACAGAAAAATTTGCTCTTCATATAGGTATTAATTTTGATTACCTATATTTTGATTATTAAATTTGAATTACTTCATATAATTTTTAAGAAAATTTGATTTATTTCGTAATGGGTAAAGAACGGAAAAGTGGTTAAACAATTTAGATGATAAAAGTGATACTTAAGTAAATTTGATTCAGAATAATAATAATTGCAATTATTTCAAAAATTTAAAACTTAAAATTCAAGGAACAGTAAAATTTTAGTTGATACGAGCACAGATGAATATGTTTACCTTTGATTCGTTGTGTTCTGGTTTTCACTGGTTGCTGCAGTGACACTGCGACGTTATAGCGCGGTAGGAATATTCCGGTATTCCATTACTTTCAGACTCTGCTGCAGCAACATAATATAGATTTATTTGTTATGAAGAAGTAAAAGATTCCAATACAATAAAATCAATCACAAAACATGCTATAATCTTTGGGTTCTAACCCGGGGAGTTTGGGAGGTAGGTAATACTTTCTAGTGTTCCAGAATCCAGGTAGGTTAGCACTAGTTCGAATGCTTTTTTTGCTATATTGCAGTCGTGGATTTGATCCTCGACCATGTTGTATGTACTGGCAATCGAAAGTTACATTAGTTGGTTTCTACACCTACCACATACAAAAATAAACAAATGAAATAATGTTTTGTGAAAATCTGTAAACTGAATTCTAGCAAATTTGACAAATAAATTCTCATTGGTTATTACTTATTGATAAGCTAACCCAAAATTGAGCTTTAAATAAATTTTTTTTAAAAATGTAATGAAAAACATTGGTGAATTACCTGAACTAATTAAAATAACAAATCGGCAAACAGAAATTCAAAGTAAACTAACACAGTAAACAGTATGCTCTAGAATATGGGAACATGACAGATGGATCTAAAAAAATGATCATTATTTTCTCCAAAATTTACATAATGTCCTGGGGGAAATTTTGATTTGAATTAGTTATTTGGTTTTTATACAGAAGTTTTACAATTACATAGTGTTTATTCAACTTCTTATGACAGAGATAATTTTACATATTTTTATTTTATTTTTTGTTATTACTCAAACATTTTTTTGTAGCGTAGGCAAGGGATATTTAAAACAAAAAACTTAATTCAAAGTCAAATTTGAAAATAAAATCAATATTGAAGACAAGAAAAAAAAACGTTACAAGGGTAGTCAAATATATTCCGAATAGGTAAACTAACATTAAATAAATTAATGTATTGCTGTGTTTAACCTGAAAACAACAACGGTTAACTGTTTAAATTTTTTATTTTAAGCTTTTTTCACCTTTGCAAAACGTACATACGAGATATTATTTCAATAATAGAAATCCTGTACCGTTAAATTAATATTACACAATGCGGCACCTCAAAATAGCCCTTAAGGGACACCTCAACTTAATGCTAGATTATTATGATGGTATTCAAAATTGTAGAAATTTTTACTTAATTTTACAAAATTTGGTTAATTTAAAGTTACGTTAGTTTTAAATTCTTCTCAAAATGTATATTACGAAACAATTTAAACTTTTTTTAGGTAATTTTTATTTGATATTATCGTACTTCTATAATGATTACCATTATTCTAATTGAGTTTTACCTTGAAATAATCTAAACTTTAAATTTTTACCTTATTAATGAATGATAATAATTAAAAGTTCAAAGTACTGCAAAATTCAAATTTGTAACAATAAACAAAACAAAAATTGTAAAAAACTACAATAACGTGCGACAGCTGACTGTAACAAGTTGTGGTAATGACGTCAGAAGCAGATGTTTGAAAAGGGTTGAAGAACGTTGGGTCGACAACCAACCCTGAAAGAAACAAAACCTGCTGTACAAAACTTTTTTTAAATTAAGGTTATTAGAAATATTTAATTTCGAGTTGTCGACCTCTTGCTTTGCCGAAAAAAGTTCCCAATGATATTTGCAAGTTAAATTTTATACCAGTCTTGGAATAAAAATATTGACATATTGAATAAACACAACTAAAATAAAACAATAATGTAATTAGCTATCTATTTATATTTGCATTACTGTTTTTTTTTTAGAAAGTTAACCCTTATTTAAATACGTAAATAATAAAATATGTATTGCAAGAGGTAATAACAGTTTATTGCATGCAAGTATCGAGTTTTTGTTAATAATTCAAGCTTTTTGGGTAATTGAATGTTCTTTATTAGAATTCGTGAGGGTTTTAACAAAAAACAGATTAGTAAACGAATTCGTTTCTAGAATAATCAACCAAAATTTGGTTATTTTCGTTTTGATAAATATTTTATTGGTGAGACGTGATGGGGTGAATTTTTTTCTAGTTTGGGAAAAGTTCATACGAAACACAAAAAATATTTTTTGTGCGACGCTAACAGGGTGGGAATATTTTTTAACAGTTATGGTTTTATAAAGTGAGGTACCTAGGATGACCTAAATAAAAGCAATCAATATTAAATCTCAAATTTCAATGCGAGATGATTCTACTAAAATTTGTAAAATATATCGGTTTTTTGACCACGACTCAAAAAAAAAGGTTAAAAACAAAGGAGAGCTCGTTTAATGTCCATAAATAAAAAACAACTTTAACCACTTTGGATTTTATAATTCATGGTGGTAAAGCCAGGTGGGTATTGCATGTTGTTTCTTCTTGTGTGCGGGTTTGCAGCTGTCGTGGCACATGCCCATGTCTCAAGGTGTAACAGCTTCTTAAGAAATCTCTTGCAGTCTCTTCATCTTTTTACTTAAAACTAGCGGGTGCAATAATTTTTTCAATCTCCTTGGAAAATTGGGTTAAGTAAGTTTCGTAATCAAGCAGGTGAATATGATTACTTAATCTCGATTCGTACCTTCAAAATATACTTAATTATCAGATTTGTAATTGTTAAAATATTGACACACTTGGCATGTAATTTAAACATCGTTAAACCAAACCGCTTCCTGCTTCATTTTTTGCTTCTTCACATTGTTTGGAAGAGGTCGCTATTTTTTATCTCTGAGGGTGCTTTGTACCAATCACAAGGTAATTTCACTGTTCCATATTAGAGGTAGGTGTTGCAAACCTTACTGAAAAATTCTCATCGATACAATGCAAAAAAGGTTTCTAAGCCATGAGAAACTTATCCGGATCCATTGTAATGTTTGAAAAATCTGATTGCTTTGTATCGAAATTTGATACCCTCTCTAGTCCCGAAAATTAGGTATTACTACCAAGAAACTATAGAAAAGTGTTGATTGTTGAAAGCCAAAAATAATTTATGAGAACTACGAATTTTCCTGGCGGTTGACTGCAGTTTGAATTTTAGATGACAGGAACAACATAAAGTACTTCCACCTATCAATTTAATCATTCGATTTAATGAAATTTCTATTCCACCTAGAATATTTTACTGGCCATTTCTGTCATTGCGTCCAGCATTACTTATGGATGAGCACTAACGAAATCTGATCAGTAATTCTCGTAATTAATTCGATTAAATTTGTGTTATAACACGGTAATGGATAATGTTTAATATAATGAAATATCAGGAGTGGGATTGGCAATCCTCTCTATTTAGTGAAATTACTAATTTCTCTGGGTCCTTCATACGGGAAAATTAGATATAAATTTAATTCTTTTCAAACTATGTTTTATGTGATGGTTTATAAAGCAGTAGAGCTAAATGGCGTTATATTTTTATTATGCGATTTTAAATCTACTTATATTACATTAAATTTGTTGCAAGTCTTTTATGTTTTCAGTACGTGTGGAATAACCTACATTTCGCATGTAAACGGTTCCCATATGGTAGTTATGTTGAGAAACAGCCCACAATTTAATTTTTACAATAGCGTTTTTTTTATGTTTATGTACCATAAAGTTTGGCATATGGAATTCGATCACGTACAACAGTGATAATGCGTTCGCATCCGGTATCTCTTCTTAATTTTATTTCAAAATGTTATTCCAAAAATCAAATTTATATTTCATTTCGCCTTTATAAAATTACGGTAAATAATGATTCTGCTAGGTAAAAGTTTTCTTTATGGATAATTTAATAGAAATCTGAATTTGGAGTACTTATTTCGTGTAATTCGTTAAAATGATTAAGGTAATTTCATTATTTGACACTTGAAATTAACAGGAACGACGCTTTTGAGTGCCCCAAAGAGGTATGGATGAAGAATCATATTTTTAACAGAAATTATATTCTTGAAATATTACAAACGCCTGCCGGTTAGGACTCGGCTTTTCAGTTTTCTCATCAGTACCGTTCAGTAGGCATCTCGAAATGATGATATTTTTGCCTCGAGATCTTATTTGGCTTCGCGGTAAACCACTTTAATTACTTACAAAGTTTGTGTATTTAATTTTAAATTATGTGTACTTTGTATAAGAATTATGTATTTTCAGGCTTCTTGTCCTTTTGTTAATAATAAATATCAGTTGCATAAGATCAAACTTAATGCTTCAGTTGAACAAATATACTTTCTTGGTTTCATGCTGAGATGTATCCGTAGGCAAAGCTAAGTAAACAAAGTAAATACTCGGAGAACAATACTATTTGAATAATATTCCCTATGGATATCAGTAGGGTGCTTTAGCAATTAGTGCAGTACTTGGAATTTGTTGATAATCTACCCTTTTAAAAGTTTAAATCCTTTATAGCTTCATACGTTAACACACTTCGTTACTAATTAACTAAATACAAACATTCTCAACAGAAGCGCTGATGTTTTAAGGAAGACAAATAATATGCTTAACAAATACTGAATATTATATCTAAATAAATGCTAACAAATGTTTCCTGTTATTATAAAAGTCAAAATTTCTCTCTATCAATCTTTATCAATCAATAACTAAGCAAAGTTCAGCTGATATGTAAGTTAAATGTAGAAAATGGGAGACCAAAGCAGCCCCCACAGCTACCCCGTTCCATTACTACGAATCTGCTATAAGCACTACTAACTGTTCAGGATCAAAAAAAATTTTTTTAAAACAGGTTTTTAAACTTAAAACCCACTATACAGCATTATTCCATTTAATTTTAAAAACTATTGTTTTATTTTATTAAAAAGCTTATCTTCAAACTGAACTTATTCGTTAAATTAATCTTTTAAAACATACCTCCAGCGACCTAACCGGGTACTGGGTATAAGGTATAAAATAGAACTTTTTAAGACGGATCTGCACACTTTGCAGTCTGGTTTATGCTGAACCCAGGGCCGTAACGGCTTCACCTAAAGTTAAGATTTTGAAGAAATCTTTATGTTTTTTGCTTGTACTTTTGCTACTGAACTCTTCAAATTTATAATATTCGGTCTTTTTCAGAAAATTCAAATAAAAATCTTCTATATGAGATTCAAAACTAACTTAGCTGCCAATGAAGAGTATACAAACAAAATTTAGTGTACTAATGAGCAACTTTGTAGTATTTATTTATGTAAAACCACTGGATTCAGTGGTTTATACGACTCGAAGGTTTATACAGTGGAGTTGCCAAAATTTACTTTAAATTTAATGTCATTGTTTAGGTTTAGAGTATGTGATCATAGATAATAATAGCGAATATATGTAAATAAAATCTGTGACTTAATCAATATTGATTTAATATTAATTTTATAATATTATTAACATCTTATAGTTAGTAAATTAAAATAGTTCAACTTTTTATTCATACTCTTAGACCCCCAGTTACTTTTACATTACTCTATCTTCTAGTTATTCCAAAAAATTTTGAGTTTTACTTTAGTAATATAAAAAAAGTACCTACATAAAATAATAATCTATGTATAGATATTTCAGTTCGAATTTTCTAGATTATATTAAATCGAGTAATTATCTGCATCATAGCAAATTAGCTAGCTTCGTGAGCTAGGCATAAGGCATAAAATATCCAAGGAAGGAAATTACAAATCTTTTTTTACGTTGACAACCTTGTCTGAAGCCAGTATTAGTACTGTGAGTATACGAATTATTGGTTGCATGCTAGATGCTTCAGATTAAGATCCAAACTCGAGGAATAGACCCAGTGGCGTAACAAGCAGGTGAGGGACCCATATGCAAAGTTGTTAACGGGGGCCCTGCTTTTATAAAAAGCAAAAAAATTTGTGATATACTATACAGTAGGTACTCGAAATTCCGAAAATTTTCATGCAATTCCAGTGATTTCCAAAGAATTCCTTCCGAACAAGAGCGGATATAGCGACGAGTAACTACCCCCCCCCTATTTAATTTTATTAAATATTTAAAAAAATATATTGTCTAAATTTTCTAAACCATTCTAGAATTTTCTGTGATTACCCACTTTACAAGATTTTTTGGATATTTTTCTAAGATTTTCTAGAATTTTCTATTTTTTCAATTTTCTACATTTCCTAATTGTAAAATTAGTGACATTTTTACGGATTTAGTACTAAAATTTTCTGGGATTTCTTAAAATTTCCCATTGTTTGTTTACTTTTTTTTTGTCATATGAAAAACTGAAGGGAAATTTGAAGAAATCTAGAATGTTTTTTTGCTTTTTCCATTTTCTGAGATTTCATTGACTTGAAAATTTTCTAGAGTTTTCTCTTTATACGTCATTTGTATACAATTCATACCCCCAGTTTTATAAACAAAAAGTCATAGTGCATATTCACACATCATGTACCGTAAAAATTCACATCGGGGGGTGTGGAACACCCCTCAAAACATAGTAATTGTAAGACCCTTTAGAAAGTTAAATTCCTGGAACGGAAAATCCTTTAACTATAATTACTAAGGCACTAGAGGGTATTCCATACCATCCATACCCCCCAGACCCTCCGGTTTGAAAACCCAAAGTTGTGTGTGTGTGTACGTTGTATGATTTACCTTCATATGAAAACTTCTTAATCTCTTAGAACAAAATACATCTACATATCGTTTGTACACAAACTAAAAATTTTTGTGCATATTTATACAGCATATATCTATGCATCGTGAAAACTCTCACCGGGGGGTGAAATTCTTAGTACGGAAGTCACAAGTTTAATAGCATGGCAATCATTTGAACATAATTGCTGGTGACCTGAAGGTATTCTATACCTCCCCAGACTTCAAATAGCATCTAGTTGTGCACCTCCTATTTTTGAGATTTTTATTAAGCTTGAAATGGTCACAGTACAACTGGGGGCCCTTTTAGCACGGGGCCCGCGTGCATTGCACCCACCGCACCCCGGTAGTTCCACCCCTGGATAGACCACTCTTATAATCTCTTGTATTTTTTACTTGAAATCACTTGATACTGACCAGATTACTGTAATACCATAATCCAAGGAAATCCTTGTAATCATCTGTATTCAGCTGTAAGCAATCGAAGAATCAACCACTTATTTAATCAGTTGTACCTTTTACTTGTAATCAGCTGCAATCGTTGTGTTGTTTCCAGTAATCTTGTATTCTACTGTTGCACCAGTAATCCATAGTATTTTATGTAATCATCTCTATTTTAGCTTAATCATTAACAAATTTATTGTAATCTTTAGTAATAAATTCATTTATGTACCTGGGCTTATCGAAAAGTAGATTAATTGCAATAAAACTGATTATCGAATATGTAATATTACACAAGAATATCGGGAATTACAGATGATTACTGTTAATTACAAAATTTTGATGATTACAAGTGATTACCAAGATTATTAGATAACTAGGGATTACAAAGATTAGTATAATCTTAACTCATTCTTAAAATTAAAATTGAAGCGTCAGACTATAGCTTCCTCTCACTCATAAAATACCAAAAAACATGAACTTTATCTGGGGGGATCTGGGGTATGGAATATCCTCCAGCAGTAGAAAGGATTTGTATTAGGATCAAACAGTTAGGATTCAATAATATTTTATAATTTCATGGTCTTCAATCGTCAAGGGAAGCTTGATACTATTGACCGATTTCTGATTAAGGGAGTATTCTAGTCTATAGAGGCATGCATTTTCGGGCAGTTTTTGAAGCTCTGTAAACGAAACAAAAAATATTTTTACTATCCATTTTCTCATCATTTGTTTATTGATATGTTAAGAGTACATAAAAAATTAATCGAAAAAAAAACTCAAAATTCACAAAGTTATGAGCTCGCAAAGTGGGAGGTCTAAAAAAAACTAGCGTGCACGATATCTCAAGTTCTAATGAACCGATTTATTTGAAATTTGGTATGAATGTTCTTTATACATTCCTCTATCGTATTAACCACGCTCATATTAAACTTTTTAATTTTACTATTTTTAAAAAATTCGGAGTTATTAATTAAAGCATGCCAAAAACAAATTTTTGTTTCAAACTACCGCCATTTTGTGACAAAAAATTTGTTTTACTTTTACACGGTTCATGCTATAGCGGCATCTATAAAGAACATTTACACAAAATTTCAAATAAATCGGTTCATTAGAACTTGAGATATCGTGCACGCCAGGACCCTTTTTTATTTTGGACCTTCCACTTGGCCAGCTTATAACTTTGTGAATTTTGAGTTTTTTGTTTTCGGTTAATTTTTTATGTAATCTTAAAATATCAATAAACAAATGATAAAAAAATGGATAGTAAAAATATTTTTTGTTTCGTTTGAACAGAGCTTCAAAAACCTTGAAATTCATGCCTCTAGACTAGAATACTCCCTTAACTGATATTTCACTTTATTTACTTCTATGAAGTTGAAAGATGTGTTACACGGTATGCAGGGTACTTTATACAGAACCATCCGTTCATTAAATTTAAAGAAATTTATAAAATCAATATATTTCAAACAAAGCCAAAACAATATTAGTGGAAAGCATCAGTACCTAGTACAAACTAAATATTTACAAAAAAAATAAGCATTAATCTAAAACCAGTTAAATTTATTTTTAATTAAAAATTTAAAAGTTATCCAAGATATAAATAGAGTGAAAAATGATAAGTTTTAAAAGGCTAGCCAACACGTACTATCCATCTACGGTACAAAATTGGTTTAAGTGAAAGAATAGAACTGAATCTGAATATACATTTTTTAACAGTTTTCTATGTAACCTGTTAGTCTTTTATTTCTCGAATACTGTCGAAAATTAATTGGAAACTAATAGTTAACATTTTTTAATGAGTAAGTTGGTGGCACGAGTACATCTTATGTGTCGCGTAAACACCAGTACGCGATAGATTTTAAAAGAAGACGTTAAAACCAATCTATATTCGCGATCCAATCAATATCCAATAAAGAAAATGATGAATTGGGAGAATTTCTGCTTCCGAAATTGAAATGCCATCTTATTTATCGAATATTACTGATGACGTCATACTCTATCCAAACAAAGCGGGTACCCAATCGCATTGTGATGTGTGGAAATACTACGACGTCACACTAATTATGCGCAATTGGTTTCATTTCTACCTTCTGACAAAGTAAGCAGGAAACGAAGTTTTGCACATTATCAAAATTAAATTTAAAATCGACCGCAGTGGTCTACCCATGGACTATTGTAAAGAAAAGATAATTTATTTTAAAATAGTTTTTTCTTTCAAACAAACGCCTACGGGTCGGCGCGGCGCTTTCAGTATTATAAAATAGCATCATATTTCAATTTTTAGTGGATCAAACATTTTTCTTTTAAAAGATTCGATGGTGAAATATGACTTTTAAGTTGTAGCACGAAATTTATTGTTTAAAATTCAGTGGTACTGAAAAAGATTCAGTACCACTGTCAGAAAATAAAAATATAATGTAATAGCACTGCGGGAAATCGGTAAAATCGAGAAAAATATTTTGGTTATCAATTTTATATTTCTTGTTACCATAAAATGTATATTTTATACATAAGGGACATTTGAAGTGATTATCCTAATTTTTAAAATCTTCCAGCACGCGTGTCTTCTTTATGATAAAAGTTTTATCGTTCTAGCGATATCAAATATTTTACGTTATGTGGCCCATAAATAAATAATTCCTGTCTTTATTTAGTGCCCGAAGAGAAACAAACTTTCATGTTTTCTTGTTTTTATTATTTTTTATATCAGTGTTATCTTCTTTTAAAATTCTGTAAATTTGCAAGATAAAATATTATTCGAAGGGTACCTTATTTTTCCACGTTATTTCAGATTTATCTAATACACTTTTTGCGTCCGTCAAAATAACTAGGTCTTTTAAGGATGCTAATCTTTTTAAAATACATAGTATTAACAATTTAATTTCAACGTAACTGCCGGATCATTTATTTCAATTTATTTAAATTAATGTTTTTGTAATTATTTGAATCACGCAATTATGGAAATATTTAAATATGAATAAAAAAACTCCGACATTTTCAAGATTACGAGAGAAAAGATTAATCCTTTAAGGTGTTGCAATAAATAATTGTTTTAAGCTGAAATATTTTCTTCTTTAGTTTATTATAGATCGATAGGTTATTTTTTACTATATGATTCTTTACATCTTTTCCGGAACCTCCCCAATAATCTTTCCTTTGGGCAACATATCCTCGACTTCTTTTATCGGTCGCAATTTTTATAAAATTCAAAACTGATGCCGATGAAATATTTCTGAAATTCCAATAAAGATAAATCAGATGAGATAATTCAAAAGCTTCTATTAGAAAACTATTGCATTACAAAAGTTGCCCCTAACAATGGGGTCGCATATTTTCTTACAATACAAAACATTTTTGAACTTGATGAATTAAAATAACAAATCGCAGTAGCCTCTACAAACAACACTTTTAAGGGATTTGATTTATTCCTTTTTTGCTCAGTCAACCTACTAACTAGTTGCATGATTACTTAACCTAAAAAGCACAAACATGATAGCGTGCTGATAATGTAAAGTCAATTAAGTAAACTTTATTTAGGTGTAAATAAAACTTTTGTTTGTATTATTCTTAATTTCACCATATTATCGTTTTCTTCAAATTTATTACTTTTATGATTGCCATTATCAATAGTCGATACCTGATTGTAATAATATTAAAGAAAATTTTATGGATTGATAACAATGGAATAGAAACTTGACGCTTTTATGGTTAGTGCGTCCTTGCCCTTATTATCCCATGGAGTAAATGTTCAGATTTATTGTATAGAAAATTTGGATTTGCGTTACGTTTATTTGTATGAAATACAGTTTAGGTTTAACCGTGAATACAAAGAAGAATAGGAGAAATTATTACAAAACAAAATTGAAAATTTAAATGTCGGTTTTTACAATTATTCATGCTTGAGCAACGCAGGATATTTTAATACATAGCGTAAACCAACTTTGTTAAATTATTTTTGCTAAAATACCATTTCACAAAATTATCATCAAAGGACAAGCAGGTGTAAAAACTTCCTTTATGTTATGTTTCAGTATTTTCTCTTGTATATTAATTATAGAATATTTAATAACGAACTTACTGTTATGTATGGTAATTATGGTTTCTAATTAATTATTTTGTAAATTTCCAAATAATTGTACAAACGAGCAGTTGATTTAAAGTTTGACCGACTTATTTTACAATAGCGACACCTTTAAATGACAAAAATGATATATTATAAATTTTACAGATTAAGAACGAAACCGGAAATCTTTTAAGCAAATAAAGGTGTTTTGAGCTAGGAGTGTGTGACATTTTCAAGACTGATTTGCAATTTATTTTGTATTTTTAATATTTTTTGTCGAGCGGACAAACGATGAAAGCCCCCGTATCTTAAGAGGGATGTTGACAAAACTGTTCAAGACACACCATTCAAAAGCGTTTGTGAATGAAGCTTAAGATGGTCACACTTCCTTTATTCCTCTGAGCTATTTTTTATTATTTTATCTTCCGCGTTTTTCTCTTGTATTGTTTTATTTTATTCTTTCACTGAAGCTCAAATAAAAGTAATAACAAACAGAAAAATCAGAGATTCTAAACTGTTAAAAAAAACATTTTGTGTTATAATTCCTAAATAAAATATCTTTGATATTCAAAGAGCAGGTTCTTACGATTTACACGTCCTTTTCCTTTCAATCAACCATTCTGTTTGAATGTAATGCCTTTGATTATAACATCAAAAATACATTATCGTGTTTAATTTATACGTTTAGAAGCATTAAACTAAAATTTTGCAATGTCATAATAAACAATGCCGGATAGAATAATAGTTAATAAATATTTTTTCTCAAATCTAAATATATAGGGGTGCAATAAATCAACCTTGTTATTCCCACGGTAATGGATGAGCATTTTAATCTAGGAAATAACTTGAAACAGCTGGCTTTTACCATATTTTTTGTATTGGCCAATTTGTTTTCTTATTTATCACAATATCTGCAGTTCTTATTATATAATAAAATTTTTTCCATTGTTTTAATAAACATAGAGAAAATTAGAAAACTGCGAATTCTATCTTATATATCAGTTCATGCATAAATATAATAAATTTTCAGTTATAGTTTTATTGCAACTACCATTATTTATAGTTCGTTTTATATAGATTTGCGGATTTTGCTCTTTCAAACGTACAAGACAAAATTTATTCTTTTAAAAGTTTCAAGTTTAAAAGTTTTGACTTTAGAAATTCTGAAAAGTCTTTAAAAATTTACAAATTGAAGTATTATGTTTTGATATCAAAGTTCGAGTATATCTTTTCATTGCGCATTTTTATTTTTTAACCCTGCTCTTTCTGTGAATGTGTTTTTCTTTTATTTCAGTATCAAGAAAAATATCTGCTCTAAATATAGTCATTGAAAAGAACTTGAATTACTTAGTTTTACTTTTATGTTTGCTGCTTTTTAATATTTTTATTAAATGTTTCTTATTTCATAAAATACTTGACAACAAAATGTTTGCGTAATTTTTTGCGTGCGGGAAGCTCACGTTTATATCCAGCAATAAAAGATGTCTATTGTAAGACCTCTTCCTCGGGTTGTATTGTAGACAAAAGTTCTAATTTTGCTGGACGCCAAGTAAAAGTATTAAAACAAACTATCTTACCTTGAGAAATAGAACAGCATCGTCAGAGGTGGCATAAAAATAAATTAATAATAAAAATGTATGCTTAAAAAAATAACAATTTAAGTTGAGACTATTTTGAAAAATAATAGTACTTGAAATTTTAAAAAATGGTGGATGTTAAAAATGCCCAGTTTAAACTGTTACAGACCGGGGAAATATGCAATATTCCCCAGATGCTGCAGTAGAATATCATTTGGATTTGACAAAAAATTAATTATTATTTTTAATAATCAGAACCCATATTTTTTACACTAGATTTCCTGGAATTTTTAAAGATTTTCTACATTTCCTATACCTATTATCAGATTTCCTAGGATTTTCTAAATTTTCTCGAATTTCCTAGTTTTTCGGATTTTTTCGGATTTTATCAGTTTTCCTTTCACTTGTACACTGGATATCCCTAGCATTCTCATTGGCAGCTAAAGTCAAGTGGAAGCCCAAGCAGTAAACCTTTGGGGTCACAAACTCCAGTTAGAAATACTTGAAGTTGCAAGAAACTGCGAAATTCGGGGCCTCACGTGGCCACTTAATCCGCTCACCGTTAAATCCACCACTGACGATTCCCACTTGGTTTCAAGTGAAGGGAAATCTCAAGAAATTTTACAAATACTATAATAAATGTGCGATGTACGAAAATTTATGTTGCTGTTCAAGATTTCCTTTCGAAAAAGTTGAAAAAGCAAAATAATGTATTCCTAAGATTTCTTAATTTCCTAAGACTTCTTTAAGTTTACTAAGATTTTCTCGGATTTCCTAGGTGTTTCTTTGCAGAAATTCTCTTCTCAGTTTCAAGTAAAAAGAATGCTGAGAAAATTTCACAAGAGATAAAATTAAAGATAAATAATTGAACTAACCCCTCGAGCTTCTTAATCTTTTAACGCATACTTATCTATAGTTTAATCTGTGTAATCGTAATTATCTCGAAATCATTAGTAGTAGATTAGAACTTTGCGGTTCATGTGATGACTACATCACATCGTTTGCATGTAGGTGTTAGCTGAGGACTCTGCTTTTGCGGTAGCCTCGCGTTACTTCTTGGATAAGTGTTGTGGAAGAAGTATTTATCATTTGATAGTTCTCACAATCAAAAATTTACGTTTTAACTTTTTTGAAAATTCTAATGTAGTTTACTTAATAGTTCAGAATTTCTGGAGAAGCTAAGCCTCCCTTGCCTCCTCCAACGAGAAGGGTGTAAGCTAAGATTTATAAGTTATAATCAAATATAGTATAGAACAAAACTTCTTTCATCTCTTTATTTTCCTTTCTTTTACTTTCCTTGTTGCCTTTATGATTTTACTTACCCTTAATAAATAATAAATAATAAGTGCAACATTAAACAAATAATATTGATTTATTTTGCACGTCACTAACAGTATTGCAACCAATTATGTAGGTAATATTCGCCAAATTATCTTTGAAATGTATGTAAATCAATGTATGTATTGCATGTATGTAAATGAATAATACTGAAAACGACGAAGAAAAAATTAGATTTTTGCAATGCATTCGTTACATAAAAAAATATTCTTCTGTACATAAGTTAATGAACCAACCTGTATACAAATAGACTATATTAAGAATCCGTGAAAATCCTTCGTCAGGAGTTGCTTTTTTTGTAATTCAATAAAATTTTTTTATGTGGTGTGTTACTATTAAGTTAATCCATATTGAATTTCACTCACCGTAAAATTTCTATTTTTAGGATTCAAATTCTATCAGATATGATAATAAAATTAAATTAATAATTTATTGATGGCCATTTAATATTTTATTTGTTATTGGGCTACATATATTTTTTGTGACATTCATCATTCATCGCGGAGATCGGATCATGGGTTCTGCTTTAAAATTAAAAATCAAAAATTTGATTAATTAATTAAATTACTTAGTTTGCCCTCAAGTTTCAATATTTTTTATATTTAAAAAGGAATAAAAAAAGCCGGTTAGGTAGAAAATACAAATAATTTTGCGATTTTTTTTCAATTGGCAGATACATAAAAATAAATAATTTGATTTATGAGGTGATTTTGATAGTCTGCATTATACCCAACGATTGAGTAATCCCACAACCGGTCATGCCCTGAGGCTACGTGATTCATGCTTTTAACTACTATCTGTATGCCGAAAGAGCTGTTTTTATTATATCTACCTTTCAAGAGATTATTTATTTTTATTTAAGTTTTAATAAAATATTTGTGGTAATATGTCTTGAAAGGGCAGCAACCCATCGCCTTCCCCATACGAGTCGCTACTGAATATTTATATTTTTTCTTACCATAATAACTTTACAATCCGACCAACAGGATTTTTAAACACATAATTATGAATATTTTATAAATTATAATTGATCTACAACAAAGTTCTCAAATCTACAGCCCGTCAATATATTTGGTTTGGTCCAGGGCTTATTTATGTTATTCAAATGAAATTTATGTATCTTTTAGTTGTTGTACAGGTGCTGTGTATGTAAATCCCAAACTTAACTAAAATATTCATACCGTCGATTATATTATATTATCTCAATATACATAACTATTCAGATTCTATACTAATATATTATTAGTTATAAATCATGATATTAAAATAATGTTATCTAATGGAAAACTCATATTATGTACTAAATTAAAATTTTCCTTTCGATTTCAATATTGCAGATGAATTCTGGTTGGCGTAGGTGTATTTGCATATGACATGGAATTAAGTTTTTGCGATTATTGACCTTGTCCTTGTACATCTAAACCAAGTATAACTAACTAGTGCAGGTGTCTTAGATGATTGCCCCCAAAAGTAAAATCATTTCCGGTTCTTTAAATGCTTAAAACTGGAGGTTATTGCTTCAAAAGGATGAAGGTCAATCATGTCCTTATTGTTAATCGTTTTTGCGGTCTTACATATGTCAGACATATTTTGTCAGTTAAACGTAGAAGAACATGTCCCTACTATTTGCCAATGTACCTACTTAGATATTTCGTCACCTGCGCGTCATGGTTCATAGCCTACAAGTAAAATAATATTAAGTTTCTTCAAACTTTGTTATTTCTACGCTTAACGCTTGGTGGTTAATGAAATTTATAAAGGTTTTAACCTTCAAGCAATAACATTAGTTTAGCATTTGATAAAAACCTTATCAATACCACTTACCGTTGTTTTGCAAACTTTTGCCAATTTATTACCAGGTATTGCAAGCATTTTCATAATTTCATATCACCTTTTAAATTTTAATTTTTTGTTGCGTTAAACAAGCAAAAAGTTGGTAGCGGTTCCAAGCAGGAAATAGAGGAAGCACTACTTCCTTTTGCAAATAGCAGGGGGCGCCATAATAATAATGGCAAGATACATTATGGTCAAAAAAATAAAATTTAAAGGAAAATGAAACGGCAATTTAAATCCGATGGATAATTACATCCCCTTTTGCACACTCTCGTGAATGCACTTAAGATGAAGTATTCAGTTGAAACACTTTCAGACGAAGGAGGGTAAATGGTAAATCATAAGTTTATTTCAATTTATATGAATATAATTCTTTTGTGCTTCTTATTTACATACTTTTTCTCCATAATCCAAAAACGTAAGATATAACGCTTCCTTTAAAAGTTTTATGACCCTCTTTAGATTATCATTTCAAAAATATGCGGAATAACTTTATTATTTTTGTTATTTTCACTACAATGAACTTTTATTATAAGATTTATTTGATCCAAAAGTTTTATAATGTATGAATTTTGGTTATAAAGTTTGAACGTTTTTAAATATTGTTGTGGTTTTTCTAGTTTTGTTATCATAATCACTTCTTTACTTCTTCACTTTTCAAACTTTCAAAATATCAAATTTTTCCAATATTAATTTAAAATGGAAAATTGCATGTATGATGAAAAACTGAGAGTATAGGTTTCAATTTTTAAACATAAAATTCGCTCCAACGATATCGAAACTGAATGCAAAAATGAAATTTGTTACTCATTAAAATTTTCTATTCGTTTGTTTGTCTGTTATGCAACACCTGGTGGCTTGTGAATTTAGGCTAATAAAAATTAGATGATTAGCGCCGCATAATTTGGTAAAAGTGAAATTACTGTAAAAAATCTAACGGTTTTTTATGATGTAAAACGGGCGCCAATTTTGCAGAATTGTTTCAGGTGTTAGACTACAGACCTAGAAATTCTTACTTCACATCTGCTTACTTTCTTCCCAACCTACAAATTTTTTACTAATCTATTATGTTCTAGAATTTCTGTCTTTTTATCAAATTTGGTAATTCCTATAATTTCATTTTGTAAAATTACATTAAAAATTTAGCCAGCTGAAATTTAGACTGTTTTGTCATTTTTAGTTTTTAATTCAATTTCCCACACCAAAGTTTTTATGTTTGATAATATGGTTAAATAAACAATTGAATTATTCTATTTTGCTATTAATTACGATAATACTTATTATTATTGATATTGATATTTAATTTAGAAAAAATAGTGTATTGTGTTATGATAAACATAGTGTGTTTTTACACTTTTTTAAAGAGAGAGAGAGCATCTTCATTCTTCTTGTTGATTTCCATTGTGTCATATTCCACAACTTTTTTAATTTTCAAAATTATTCTACATATTTTTCATTAAAACATTTTTAATTTACTACTAATTTATTCATTATATTGTTGACATTAGGTATACATAGATATTTTCAAGAGATAAGTTACTGGATAAGATAACATAAATATACGAATACACCAAGCGATTAAAAAAAGTAACTAAGAAGTACGACCATAACATTACTAAGGTACAAGCGAATTATCCACACTTGTACGTAGCTGATGGAAAACCAGGAGGATTTTTGAGAATAGAAATTTTTAAATAAACATTCTGACGTCAAATTAAAATTTATTTTCCATAATTTAGTCTATAATTCCATAAACCTCCCCCCCCCCCCAGACTCATCGGTGCGTAATTCTGCAATTCGGTAATTTGAAAAAAAGTGATCGATTCTTATTTAATAAAGTCAATCGCAAAAATATGCGCACAAGCCTGTCTCTGATGCTGGGAGGTCTGGGGGTACAAAATACGCTTCAGTACACCATGGCACACAAAAGCCAAAATGTCCATGCGAGTAACCCGAGATTAATTAAATCTTTTGCCATAGCTTAAAAGTTATCTTTATTATTTCAATAAATAAGGAGGCTCATTTCCAACATGGACAAGATCCCCATTTTTGTCATAAAATCATAAATATTTTTGAAATTCTAAAATTTATTCAAAACTTATAAGTTAATTTTAAAATTAGTGCAAGAAATATAGATAATTAATTCCTAATTTTTAGTTTCAAATTATTATTCCAACAAATTTCAAATAATTTTTTAAAGCAATTCCAGTAACTCGCATTATGACAATTTGATTTCCCTGACCGAAACCTTGATGAAATTTTCTTTGTTTTCCCACTCTTTATCATTTAAAAGGTACTAGAGTGATTTTCAATAATTTTTAAGCGATTTCCACATGAATCTCAACCATGCGTACGGAATTTTTTTGAATTATATGCTCTCTGATAAAATTTGTGGGTGTTTTTTCATTATCATAGTATTAATAGACTTATGGAAGCCCATGAAGATTGCACTTTGAAATTGAACAATAACAATTTTGCTATTTGCTATTTTTTTTATTCTACATAAGCTATACCTAATATTGATTTTAAAAAAATTTGAAATATTTGAAGTAAAAAATAGGTAGAAATAAAAATATAAAACGTACAAATCAGCCAGGTACAAATAATTTAGTCGTTCTTCCATAAAAAAATCAAAATGGGACGGGGGAGAAATTTGAAAATGCCATTATTTATAAATTTTCAAATATATCCAAAAAAAATAAGAAATATACAAACGAGGTACAAACGATTTAGATATTTTTCTATTCAAAATTTTAAAATGGGGGGGTGCAAAATGCCATTATTAGACATTTTGAAATATCTTAAAAACAAAATAGATACAAACGAAGGTCAGGAAGGTACACACAGGTATAAACAAGGTTCAGACTATTTAGGCTATTTTGGATATTTTAGGCTTTTCAAGTTTCATCTTTCGTTTGTTTAAAAATTTTAAATAAATAAACCAATAATCTTTTACATTTATATAAAAAATAAAAGAAGATGTTCAAGTGCTACGAAAAGTTTATTAATTAAAACTACTTTTATTATGTTTACTTGATGTTTACATTTTTGAAACTTACATTAGTTTCCATAATTTCTATGGCATCCCCAATATACTTAGGCGATTAAAATTTCTTATTAAAATATATTATATTTAAAGTGGTTAAATCTGAATTTTTTTAAATTAGTGTTTTCTTGCGAAAAAAAACAAAAAAAGAATTAATTCATCATTTTAATTTTTATCTCAAAATATGTATTTAACAATAATAAAATAAGCTTTCAATAGGACGAAAAATTTTAATTCTCATGATGCACAATATATTATTTGTGTTTTATCTAGAATTTATTGCTTAAATATTAATTATTAAATTTACGCTGGTTTATCACTATCATATTCGCGTCTAATTTATTGCTGTTATGATTGAAATTATGGTTTTTTTATGATCTCATTTAACGTTTTAATACCTAAAATTTAACAATTTTGAAAGTGAATAAACAATTTTCAGAATATATTACATTTTACTTTTAGGGAAGTTGGATATTACTAGCAACTACAACTAGGTAGCCTCTGTATTCGACACCCACACAAGACATTAAATTGGTTCATATGAAAATCAAAATCTATATTATGTAGAATATACCTTATCTATTTTCTTTATAAACAGTTAAGTATAATTTACACCAACTTAGAAATACATGAACTTTCAACTTTATTAATTTGTTCTCGGTTATTCAAGTTTGAATTTTAGTAAACGTATTTTAATGTAAAGCTTACCTATTAAAACGGTTATAATAAAGACAAATAAAGACAAAAGCTTAAATATTTGCTTAAGTATTTTTTTAAATAAAAATACATTTTTCGGAAGCGTATAAAATAATATATACTACTCACGAGTCCTTTCCACCTATACACCCTTGTAATGTAACATACTATTAATGCTTGTTAAAATGAAGAAGGAAAATATGAATAATTGATTAAGATATATAATACAGTACACCAATAAAAAAAATGTGTTGGTATTTAAACCCGTGCTAGTTTTGTTTTTGGCAAGGTGTAAATCAAGATACGCAATCATTAATATATTTGAAGTGATCAGTATTTAAATGAATCTGTCTGAAGTGTGGTGGCTATCACATTAGCGGTGGATGTCTGCTCCGAATTCGACGGCGACCATAAAAAATAGCAGGTGTTGGCGTTCAGTCTCACCTGGCGGTTTGGGCATCAGACTGCAGCTTGGTCGTTCCAGAATTGTTACGAAGCATTAAGGCTGATAATTTATTTTACATGTGATTTAATTTAAAAATACAAAATTATTACAGATTTATTTAATTCTTAAATTATGAAAAACAAACAAAGCAAGAAAAAAAAATTAAGTGATAACAAATAAATTCTGGTCATTATTGTTTGGAATAAAAATGATCTTCCATATCCTTGATATCTATTTTACCCTTTTCTGGTGTAGCACTTATTAAACAAATTATATAAATAACATAAGCAGCTGCGTCTGGCAATTTTCGTCTTAATTAATTGGTTTTCTTACGCACCTGAGACTTTCTTCACGCAAACTAAGTTATTTCGTTCATTTTCACGAAATACAACATTTTCACAGCCACCGTTTAAAGCATCCAAGATTTTCCAGTATTATTGATGAAATTCGCCCTGGCTAATTTTGAGGTTCGTCGACCTCAAGGCCAGTTGTTGTTACTACCATTATTATATTCGCCGTACATTATTTGAAAAACAACCCTAAGTGAACTTAAATTATTTTCAAATGAGTTTTTCTTGTTAATGATATTTTTATATTATTCGGTTGTTATAATTGCATTTACGAATCATAAACGGTTAAAATGTAACTTTTTGATGTACACAGTTTATCTATTAAATTAATAATAGTAATTTGACTTTAATAATATGCAGTGTATATAATATACAGTATGTCGCTTACAGTTTTGCTTCCAATTTGTTTCTTTTTTTTAATACCGCCATCATTTTTTGTTATTATTCCTTTTCAACTTTTGCAATCTGTGAAACGTAGATATGCTGCCACATTTTCCATACATTTTCACTGCCAACAGCTTCCCACCCTTCATCTATACAAATCTTCCTCTTTCTATTTATATTGTCCCTATATAACTTATTCCCAGGGTTACAATAAATTAATACCGATTGTTTTCATTTTCAACAGCTACTACATATTTTTGTATTCGTATCTTCTCATTTTCTTTTCAACCGAGCCACAGCCGCCATGAAAAGAGCGCAAGAGACATTTCCCCTGGTTTAAAATGAAATTTAAATTCTAAAAGTTTTAAACTTATACAGCAATTTTTTCGTAAAACTTATTTGTAATTTGTATGTTTTTAAACTCGCCTGCGGCACCGGCGCCTTGTACTAATTTAAATGTGTTGAACATAATGTTCAGAAATCTAAAAAAAAAATTATTTAATTTATCAACTACTCAATCCCCAGAGGGTACAAAGGCATTTAAAACCTCAAAGATGTTGCCAGCACCTTATGAAAGAAACACACATGGAAGTGTACTTAGTCGGGGATCAAACCCACAATTGCCAGTCTACAGCTTAACATAATATTAGGTATACTTTTACGTATTACACTTTTTATATAAAACTACAAAGTTGATTAAACAAAGGTTTTAAACTTATATCATTTCATCCTATCATTTACAAAACAAAACTGAGGAAAGCATATATATAAACATTAGTTATAATTACATAGTTATAATTGGTCCGAGGAAATAGCCACAAATATGTACAATACAAATTTTTTATTCTGAATTTAATGTAACTAACCTAACCTTTGTTAGTCTTTTGTTTCATTTTTTTATTAGTTTCTTTTTGTTATTTTTCTGTTTTATTGATATGAATTATTATGTAATTTATTTATTTTAATATTTATTAAATATTTTTAATATTCTTTGTGTATAAAATAATATGTATGTATGTATGTATGTATGTAATCAAATTTTATAACCACCTCGACCTCAAAAAGTAATAGAAATTTTCTAACTAAATTTCGTATTTATTCCTGTACTTTAATATTGAGAATTAAAGCTGATTATAAATTTTGGCTAAAATCAGTTAACGGAAACTTTAACAAAATACTTTTAAACTTTTTATTTCCCTTAAATGCATTGATACTCTTTTAAATTTGGAAATGCATTGTATGTTGTTACGACAAACCAAACAAATTTCGTCTTTTTGTTTGAAGACTTTCCATTTGTATTATTATATAATACAACTAGTTGGGTAAAGTAACCAATAAAGCCAATAAGAATTAATTTGTCTTATGTTTTAGATTTTCTTTGTTTAACGTTTTTAAGATAAATGCATGCAAGTTGCAGTAGTTTTTGTTCATTAGGTGGTGACCGCACTGAGAAGAAAAATAATATAATATGACTTATTTGTGCAAGCAGTTGGTTTAGTATAACATAAAGAATTGCAGTTCAAACCGTAAGATTAGCTGCTACTTGTTTGGTAGATTTTTAAAATTTTAGAATATGAAATAAAAAGTATACAAAACAAATGGAAAGCTTAAATTGAAGAAATCTCAACTCAAATGTTTAGTAAATCTAAATTAGATAAATTTATTAAATCATGATGTGACTCTATTCCATGTACATAATATACTCGAGTAGATACTCCAGTTATGGATAGAATAACAACTTATTCACTTATACATTGCATTATCTATACATTATTTTGTGTTGCATTCCACAATAATTAACATGTTTTGTCCTTTCATCAAAAAAAAAACATACAATTAAATCAAATTCATTACCATGGTTGCTCACTCGCCTTATTGTCAATCGGGTTCATCAGTACCTCCATATAGAATTATAGACGTTCAGCTTATTACAAATTCCCAACAAGAAAAACTCTGCAAACTCAACTTATTTAACTACATCAGAAGTTGTTCACAAATTTCCATTCTTAGGATTAATAATTGCCAACGTCAAAGTAAGAATAAATTAGATCTCAGCAAATAAATAATAATATTAAAATTTATAACCAGAACAAAAAGGCTAAAAATAAATCAAACGTTAAAATTTCAAAAGAAAATAATATAAGAATATTTACTTGCGTGACATCGCAACCGAGTAATTTACATATTAACTAAAACATTTCAAAACCACTCAACTCAATCAATCGAGAAATCAATAATTTCTTAACAAAAATCAGGAATAAGATCGAAATTCTAGAATTATGAGTAATTGATGTTCTCACTAAACTAAACGAAAGTGAGCTGTTCCATTACCGATTTTAAACACGAAAGTCAAACTTTTCCTTACCAACATAAATACAAACACGTGTTGTAACATTTTCCAAAAGTAAAACTGCCGAGCCAGGTAAAAAATTAACTAGAAATTACAATATTTTAATAAAATTGAATTATTTTGGTACCTACCACTTGACTTTGACTACCATTTGACTTTTACATTTACATTACTTAAAATCCGTAAATATTACCAACTAAAAATTTTATATTTAACCAAATAAAAAAAATTTTGAAATGTGCCTATTGAATGCCACAATTGAAGTTAAAAGTTTTGAATTAAACTAAAATTCTACCAACTTAAATTAAAAATAGAATTTTAAAATTAATTTTTGGATTTTGATCGTTTGGAGAAAACATAACATGTTTTCGCTTGGTGTGCAAGAAAAGTTAATCTTTCAAATTTTCCCCACATTTTTCTTTGTTGCCCTTCACTTATAGCAAACTACGACCCGCTACTGGTAGATCCCTTTATAGACCATTTCCGTGAAAAACTCGCTCGAGACATTATTAACTTGAAGAAGTTAGCTGTATGTGCTTTAATTATTCAAATTCACAACGATTATTTCAGTTCTGTTAAGTAATTTGGACAAACTATCTTTGTTTGTTTGATAATAATATTATTAGCTGAGTTTTCTTTCAAAAAAGTTCTAATTTTCAACAACAAAAATTTTAATAAAAGCTGCTTCTGTTGTCTTGTTTTGCATTTCTCCACGTTACTTCTCGTGTTTTAATACTTTCACCTGGTGTCCATTATTTTTCCGGAGTTATGAGTTACCAATCAAGAAACATAATCTCCCATCAGGTATGTTAATGGGTGGTCAGATTATTTTAATTGTGTCAACTTACTCCTTCAATCGACTAGTACCTTAATTCGTTTTGTCAAAACTTGGTGCCCGTTTCTCTACATTTCAAAACAAATATAATATTTTAATATAAATTTATAATTAAAGTTTCAGTTCTGAAACTTTTGTGATATTAAAACATTGCCCGGGTGAAAAATGTTTTCTCTGCTAACAAAAATTTAAATAAAAACTTTTAAAAATTACAAAAAATTAATGAAGCAAATAAAAAATATTAAAAAATTTTTTTAAATAAAAGAAGATGAAGTAATACAAAAGTTCTTTAATCAAGAACTAACTGAAAGAATTGGTAATCTATATGCAAAGATTATAATTATTATTGTAGTCTAGGAGCTGTGATAATATTTTTAAATTTAGTTTATCTGCCTCGATTAAAGTTTATAAATTTTGCAGATAGTAAGCAAGCTGAAAGTGAAAATGGGCTTCTAATATTACAAGCTTTTCATAAAATTAAACTAGTTTGTGATGTTTTCCTGTCAATTAGGTATCTCGTTAAGTAGTACATAATTGTCAGAATTTAGAAGTTATGATTTAATCGTAATTAAATTCAACAGTGTTGCCTGAACTTGAGACTGACAATGTCTTGATGATTTTCATGTTTGTTTAAGATTATAGGCTTTAATTGTGCAGTTAATTTAATCCTGCATTATAGTGGTAATTTGCAAGTGTTCATTCAACCGTGCAATTGGAATCGTTTCAGGTGTCGTAGTTTTCAAAATTCGCGAAATTTCATTTCAAAAAATACAAAATAAGTGAAATCAGTTTTTCTTAGAAGCCTCACCGATAATTTTGTTATCATATATAAAAACGCTCGACAAAGTAGTATCTCGCATTTATATCAACTTATTTTCTGTATCGTACTTTTATAAGAATAAATAAATAGTTCTCACTTTTAAATGACATCAACGAGTCAAATAAATAACTTTTTCGCATCAAGGCAAAACGTTATGAATAACATTCTTAAAAGTTATTCGAGTATACTGGAAATTGATATATAAAAGCATTCCGAGACATTCTCCCATCTAATATAAAAATTGTTTTCGTCTAATATCTAATATGAATCAATCAAGAAATGGTTCGAGTTTTCAAATTTAAATAGCAAAGGTCTTTCAATCGTGTACTGCGGAACCCTGTCGAATGACCGACTCAAATTTGAAGATACCTACAACTAAGCTGATACTAATCCAATTTATTCAACCTCTCAAAAATTCATAAAAATATGCTTGCGTGATGAAAATAGGTCTGCATTTATGCATTATTTTTCATAAATCCATGTCAACTCGTTCGGTAATGATATAAGCGATTTATGAAATAACATGACACCATTGTAGGGTTTCATTTTGAATTAATTTTTACGTAGCACATACGTTAAAGCCTTGGACCTTACGAAGGAAATAGAAACATCCTTTTAATAAGCAAAGCACTCTAAATGCACAAATATAATACAATAATTGGAAGATATTTTTATCCTTGGAGAGTTTTACAAAAATTACAGTGCGTATCCACAAAAAGATAAATAATAAAATGTTACATAAGAAATGACAACGTAATGGAATATATTCAACCCAATTAGTGTTTATTATTGTAATTAATTCACTTATAAAACAAATGAAATCGTTCAAGCCATAAATAAAAAAATTAGTTATCTGAAGTTTTAAAATTATCGTAGCACTCCTCATTAACTGCTAGAAACTTATTATTTAAAGAAGAGTCTGGCGGTGGAAAAGTTTCCCTTGTGTATTATTAAAAGTACTTAAAAACACTTATTAAATATTTTATACTTTAGCGATGTTAAGAGAAGTTATTAATTAAGACAATCCGTTGGTTAGCATATTTTAATGAACTTTACAGAATGTTCTACACAGGTAAATTATTTTACATAAAGTGTTTGTTAATTACTTTTTGTAATAAAAATTAAAAAAAAAAGTGTCACCGTGTAGTAGGTACAATCATAATATCTTCCCTTAAAAAAAGCTTCACATAAAAGGGGTCAAATAACCCTGGCACTATAGTTATGGGTGACTCAGTTAGGGTGAAAAATTAGTGCGTGCTACCTTGCTTATGTCAAGTAAATAAGGATATGGAAATTAGGTCCTCGATATCATCCATTAGCAAAATATAACTTTTCACGATGGTGCATTTGATATAAAACACGAAAGTTGATAATGATTTTCAAATGACAATTCAAAGATTTACTTTCTGAAAGGTCGTCACGTAATGTGAAATTTTACAACCAAAAAAGTTATAATAGGTCCTTTATGCTAATTATTATATGCAGCAATTAAAAGTTTCTAAGAGTTTACAAGTTGATTTAAATAATGGAAAAGGCGATCATAAAAATATTTTCCTTCTTGAAAAAAAATGTTTTACACTTCATATAAAGTCCAACATTTCAGTATCATTATTCTTCCTTTCTTATAGTTACTCCTTCACAATTTTTTTCTACTTCACCGACATTTTGAGAGAAGGCATAAAACCCTAAAATTATAAAACTTTGTAAATGATTAATGGATATTTTCCTGTTTTTCTTACCACTGTTTATTTAAATCTTATAGAATTGTTTAGAAAAGCCCTTCTTAAAATATCGTTTTTTAAGTAATTAATTAAAATACATAAACTTTAATTTTTTTAATTTTCTAATTAAAAGTATCCTGTTACAATTCGGTATTTTATTAATTTTTTTTAAACTTTAATTAAAAAGGTTTTACATTGGAATTAGTTTTTCCATTTTTCGTCGCAGAGGCTTTAATATTACCTTTGTAATTTGAAAATTACAAATAAAACCACTACCCGAAGGGAATGTTGCATGTTTTGACATTTGGTATATTCTAAAAAATTTTAAATTTCTAGTTATTTGCAGTTTTTAACCGACTTCAAAAAAGGAGGAGGTTCTGTGTTCGTCTGTATGTATTTTTGTTTTATTTTTTTTTATTTATGTATGTTCACGCATAACTTTTTGTTTATGAACCGATATTAATGATTTTTATTGCGTTGGATTCAGAACAATTCCGGAATAACAAGAGAAATACCCAACTATGGTAAATCATAAATGACATGCTGGACTGGACTGGACCAGTTGCGAAGACACACAACGGAACTCCTGAAAGCAATATTTGCTAGAGTTGTAATTTTAAAAGTAACACTTTAAAACAAACAAAAATTTTTTTTGTAATTCGGTGCGTATACGTTCCATTGGCTGTGAATGGGGAGGTTACTTTAGGTTTATGACAATCCCAGAATATGCTACATGGGTACCTAGTGCTTCTGTCTTCATCTTTCGTTTCAACTAGCCATTGTTCCCTTATTAGAGAAGCATCCTTATTAGATCTACCCATGACATAAAAGTGTAAAATAAAAAAGTTTTTAATAAAAAAGAAAACCGACTTCAAAAAAAAGTTCACTAAAAAGCAAAAAATAAATATTTTTATTCACAATAATTTAATACTTACTTTTTGTTGTTCCGTTTAATGTAATTAAGAAATTATTGTTTATTATATAATTATTAATTGCTTTATAATTATGAAGTCGGTGCCAAGTAAAACATAATTCGCCAGTAACTATAAGACAAATCGTCGGATTAGAGGCACAAGTAACTAATGCCCATACTTATAGCCATGCTTGGTTAGAGCAAAACTTAAGCACGACTTTAAGTACGAAATTGTTTATTCTGATTAGTAGATTTCGTACTTAAGTCTGATTCAAGTCCGAGATCGGGCGAAGTATCGACTATAGGTATGGGCATAAGTACATAGGATTCCTATGTACTTGCTACTGCTTTTACTTGGCACCGACTTCATAATTATAAAGCAATTAATAATTATAGAATAAACAATAATTTCTTAATTACATTAAACGAAACAACAAAAGGTAAGTATTAAATTATTGTGAATAAAAATATTTATTTTTTGCTTTTTAGTGAACTTTTTTTTGAAGTCGGTTTTCTTTTTTATTAAAAAATTTTTTATATTTTCAACATACAGATTAGAATTTAATTTTATTGCGTGAACTTGCAGAAACCAAACAAATTGAAAGATTGGTTAAGGTCGATAAGGTTGATTGGTTCTTACAAGCACTCTCAATACAATCAAACAAAAAAACATAATTTCTATAAGAATAGTAGCATAAACATAGTGTCGATTCTGGTTACTATAAATTACTGTAACGTTTTACATGTGAATTTGCCTAAGTTGCATATTCAGGGACGTGCCGAACCGACACTTTTCTGTGGGAAACAGTCTTGACAGAAACAGCTTTTCTGCCTTTTTTTCAAGAAAATGCTACAATTTGTGCGATTTGTGACAACTAGTAGTTCAGTTGGGCAATGACAAACCACCGAGGTAATCTGCCTTGAAAACCCTTCATAAAATGAAGTGGTTAGCCAAAACCCACTCTGGGTTGTAGCGCTACTGTAAAGTAGTTCAATGAATTACCAACTTTTTGCAACTTTTGCCAATTACTGACGATTATTGAGGGAGCTTCCTCAATCCTCGCTTTGGGCACGTTCCTATGTATATTTGTTTTACTATCGTGTCCTTGCTAATGATTAATTTTAAATTCATGAAGTAAATTGGTAGAATGTAGAATGCAATAATTTCACTAAAATTTCTTTGCGAGACGCTACTGATTGCGGTCGATCCGTAAACAATTTTTGATGAACAGTTGGTAAAATTTAGTTTTTCGTGTCGATCTCGTTTAAGGGTCAACATGCAAAACCAATGTTCGTGTCAATTCTTGTAGTATGGTATGTATTATATTATACATTGCCATTTGTAAATGATTAATAATTATTATGCTTAAACCTTTGATTTCTCTCTATCAAATAAATTTTCAGCGATTAATATATTTTTTCGTTGTGAAAATGGTTAAATCACTCTTTATATCTTGTAAAAGTTAAATATTTTGCAAGGGCAATAAATTGATATATTTTAAACTGATCATGAAATAAATGGGAAACCTGTAGTAATTCTAGGTTTAAGAGATTTGAAAAAATCGATGCTATACAATTGCTTCTACATATACATATTCATTACTTCATCACTTTCTTTTGTCTTAAAACAAAATTTTAAATTAAAAAAAAACTTAATTTTAATTTTCATACACAATTGGCGAAGCACTGAAGAAGAGTATTCCATACCTCCAAATTACCCAGTTTGCTTAGCCACGATATATACAGATATTTGTTCTAAATGAACGAAAGGTTTCCTATTTAATAAAATCAACTACAACTACACAGGTTCTTGGTCTCCGAAAGTGGAAAATATGGAGGTATGGAATTTCTCCCAGTATTCCGTTAATAAATTATGTTTAAAAGAATGATTTGATCTTGGAAGATATAACTGTTCCCTTAACACCACGTACTGAAAGAGTATGTAGAATAAGCAGTAACTTATGCCGTCAGAAACGTTTAAAAATATTTTATTTTTCAGTTGGCAATAATAAATTAATAAATGGATTTATAGCTTAATAATAATAATTTGATAAGTTATGCTACATAGCATAACTTTATGTAGGTACATTTATAAAATTTTGATCAACATGTTGATATGACATCATGACAATGGCAACATCTTACAAATGTTTTTGACAGGGTTGAATTTAAAATTTTTTTGTTCGCTAATGGCTAAGTCTTCAACGTAGCACTAATTTTACTTAAAGTTATAAAGTTATAATAACGTATAATATGTTAATATATAAGTATGTATATGAAGAAGAAATAAAAGCTATAATGCCGAAAGAAATAGCAGCCATTAACCCTTTATAGTTTATAGGATACTGGTGGATATTTCAATTGTTTAAAAACATTGGTATTATGTAATTTATACCAATTCAATCACAAGTTCTTTTCAAAAAATACCCTGCTTTTATTTTTCGTAATCTGCCCTATAAATGGTTAAAAGACTCCGCCCGTTAATCTGGAATTTGCTGTGGTGGTGTATGGTTTGCTCTGAGGTATAAGCAAAAACAAAAAAGAATAGAGAATAGCTAAAAGCAGTCGAGATGGGGTATCGGTGATGAAGTTGCGGTCTGACTACTTAAGTTAGATAAAGTAAGAAATAACATCAGAAAATCGTAGAGATAAAACAATTAAAGGGGCGTCCATTAATTACGTGAGGCGTTTAGGGGGGGGGTCGAGCCGAATCTCACCAAATCTCACGAGAGGGAGAGGGAGGGTGTCGGCAAATATCACGTAATTTTTTTGTGTTAACTATTCTTAAATAGTAATAATTAAGCAAATTATGCTATTTTAATAAATTCGCATTTTAAAAAATCTCACGTGAGATTAGAAAAGGGGGAAGGGGGGAAAGCCAAATCTCACGACATCTCACCTGGGAGGTAGGGTGTCTAAAAATCTCCAAAATCACCTCACGTAATTAATGGACGGCCCCTAATATCTAATATGATATGGCCACTTAAGCAGAATAATGCCCGTTTTCATAAAGACTGCTCTAATCATTCGTTAACTAATGGTTTGTTAACTTTAACAAGCCGTTAAATTTTGTTCAATTTCATAAAGCACATCTCTTGTTAAATTAACTAACGAAATGTCACTAGATATTCTAGTAATTGTTGCACTATTTTTGGGATTTATTCGAACTAAAACTTCACCTTTACTTGTCAATATTCTTATAAGTAGACAATTTAATAGAATTTAAACTTTCAAGTAAAGTATTTTATTAATATCTTCTATTTCGTAAACGTTTCGCTTGTGAAAAATATTCTTCTTGAAAAAATATTATATTATTATAGCAGGCCCGTGCGCAGGATTTCCTCATGGGGGGGTTTGTAAAAAAAATTTCTAAAATAAGTACATTAGAATTATCAAATTGAGCTACAGGACATAATAAAACACATATTTAAAACGAGCTTTCGGAAAATGACATTTCCTTTTTCAAGTTTAATTCATACATAATAATTCATATTAAAAGTTTTAAATATGTGTTTTATTATGACCTGTAGCTCAATTTGATAATTCTAATTTATATTATTTTCAAGAACTAATAATTTTTAATTAATAAAATAAATACATGATTGATGTATTATGTTTATATCAATTTTTGAAATATATAAAAACTATTTACTTGAATTGGTAAAAAAATATGTAATGAGAGAGATTTGAACCTCCAAACCCCCTCTTGCGCACGGGCCTGTATTATAGGATTTAAATTTATTTAGATTAAATAAAAATTAAAATTATCTACTTTTATTAATATTAAGCCATTTATCAAAGAAAAACTTTAAATCTAAATTTTTGTTGTTTTACAAAACAATTCCTAGTTTTGAGATTAGAAATCTCGTTATAATCTCTCGTTAAGTACTTAACTGGAGAAATTTGGTGCGTTAAAAGTTAACGCCTGATTAGTGCTAACAAGCCTTTATGAAATCGAAATTTGGATTTAACGGCTTGTTACTGACTTAACGGCTCGGTAAAAGTTTTATGAAAACGGGCATAAGAGTAGAAAAATTGGATAAAATAATTAATTAGATGATAATCAAATATTATTGGATTTGAATTTTTTTAAATTTAGTAAAACAAGAGTCGCATGCTCACAAAAAATGGATTGCCGGTGTCCAGACTCAATTTTTCAAACATTTTATAAAATAAATTATAAAAATCATCATATCGTCATCTCAATATATCCTGGATTCCAAGATCATGGATTCTTCTTTGATGCTGATGTGCCAGTTCAGCTTAAAGGAGTCAAATGCATGAACTTTCTGGAATGCCTAATGATGGTTTTTATACAATTCAATAGAATTAATCCAACCATAATAAGCAATGCGGTGGAGCTCAATTGCCACACCTAAAAATGGAGGTTACTGACAAATCCATTATAATTTCTGACATTTCGGGGAAAATTTTTATAAAATCCGCATATCGTTAATTCATTTATGCGCAGTACTTTTTCATAAGTAATATCTAATATACCTCATACCGCCTCATACCATTACGGAAACTGCTTGATAATGAAGTCCAATACAATTTTTTAATTACATTAATTAAAAATTAGATTAAACTATGCAAGCAAAACATTTGAACTGAATTTATAACTTTTCTAAAAAGTCCGTAGTATTATGACTGTATGATGCTTTAGATTCTAGTGTGAATACACTGATCCTGGCTCTTATATTCCATATTGAGATCATCTGTGTTCCTTGTTCTCGTTCTTGAAGAAGAACTGTTGCAGTGTCTGACCAAAAAGTTGTCAGGAATATCGCAACAGAAACTTCTGTAGAGACTCAATTTCTTACTTCTACGATTGGAAAATTTCGGGTCTGATTGTAAATTTTTGATTATCGAGATAGGAAGCGGACAACTAGATGTGCATGGTTTAGATTATTTTACTTGTCTTCATTACGTTATGAAATTATGTATTACCAAACGTTTAATATAGTCATAATATTATCACAAACATATTCTGTAGCAATAGCTCTTCCTATACATTAAATATTGTGTATGTATCTGTAATATTATGTTAATTTTGTGATGAATAAGTTAAGATAATAATGTAACCATGGTTTATTTAAAAATATTCGACAGTTTTATACGTAAGTATATGTAAAAAAAACTTATCGTAATAATACAGGACAATTAATTAAAAAAGGTGCTCAAAGTAAAAAATCCTTAACAGTTTCATCTCGACACTGGAATGATGCTGTTGTTTTACGTTCAGAATTCTGATAAAGTTTTAAAATAATATTAATAATATTAGTAGTTGGAAGCTCTCACAATAAAACCGACAACCTCTTTGTGGATCTCAATTATTATTGTTATTTTAGCATTTTTTTATAGTTGGAAGCAACCATAAAAATGATAATTATAGCATTACCGATAATGCCAAGGAAATCTAGAAAGGGTACAACTTTTTTTATGGGTTATGACCGTCTCAGTACTTCGGAAGGCACGTGAAGCTAAGGTGAGTCCTTTTTAATTGATGTTTAGATCACCACCATCAGTAATGAAACAGGCCAACAGGCACATTTCTCAATCCAGATCCATCAATATCCAAATTGAATTGGATTTGGTTAAACATTGACTTATATAATAGTTTTCGTACATCGACCCAACTTACCTATAATACTATATTTATATTGTTTTTTTTTATAAAAGTGTTTATTGATACTTTGATACTTCAATAAATAATATTTAAACTTGGTAAACATTTGATAATAGAAAAAGCCATGAAAGTCGTTAAGATCGTATCTATCGTCATATGGTTTTAGAAATAGGTGAATGTATGATGAACTAATGGTACAGGTCATTCCATGTAATTACATTGTTGCTCTGCTTGTACCAACCTTCATAAACAGCCCATCGTAAAATAAAATCATAAATTATATTACAAATTAAATTCTTCAATTTAATAAACAACCTCTAGAGGTTAGTGGCATATCGATTTTTCCAGTGATGAAAAACTTCGGTCATCAAGGACTTTTTAGAATTTGACAAATGATGCACCATATTACGACTAAGCTCTCCTTTGTTGTGAAAACAAACCGCGAGTAGCTAGAAACGTTAATTAAAGTTAGGTTCATAAGATAAATTACTAAATAAACAGAAGGCAGATTTAACCATCAGCTTTCCCTTTTCAAAATATTTAAAAAAATTGCTACAGAGTTGCTGTTTTTTCCTGAAACTACCCAAAATTTTACATTTTTTACTAAAAGCAATTTTTTTATATTCTAAATCACGCGTGGGGATAATTTTCAGTTTGGTGAGTCATTACACTGCTAATGGATTCATTGTCAGAAAATCATTTCTTTAGATTTAATGGAAAATATCGATCCTACAAATTACAAATAAGTGGGATCAAAAAATTGGTGTAATGTTTGCTTTCAATTAGTACCTACTACTTTTGTAGAAGTTCATAAGAGCGTCCGTCTTTATGTAAAGTCGCAATTTTTAATTTAATTCAGAAGTTTATATATTCCAGTTAATTAAGCCATTACAATGAACAAAAAAAAAGCTAATGTTTAATATAACATAAACATCACTTAAACTTAAAATTATCATTGTTTAAGATTTAATTATAGATAGTTGTGGTTGTATTAACTGACATTAAACTTAAACACTTATATGAAACCAAGTTCGTAATTAACCTTAAAACGCTGTTGGACTTTGACTAAGCTTCTAATTTGAAGCTTTGTTTATGGATTTTATAATCTACAACAAAAGAAAACATTAACGCACAATATTAGATAATTAGGCAATGAGGAATTTTGGAAATGTTAAGGAAATGGAAAATGGAAGTGATAAATATCTCTCTTTCTGTCGTTATTGCTTTTTGGGTTTTAACGCTCTGAACTTTGTTTATCGATGAACAAAAATGTAACTTTTGAAGTAGGTACTAAAGTCGTTACCTTGGCAAAGTTTACTCTGTTCCTCGATGAAGCTGTTGACTGGGGTATAATTTTTAAGTGCATATTAATTACAAGTATAATTTAAAATTTATCCAAGTTGCCTCTTCGAGAGGATTTTAAATTTTTGAAATTCGAGTAGGTACACAAACAATTTCGTAAGGTACAACTTTCTAAAAGTTTAAAATAAGTAAATGCATAAAAGCCTGAAATTCTATAACACATCCTTTCTACAATTAACAAAGAAATTTTGTTGATGGTATATTTTTAAAATTTACCTGAAGAAGCCACAGATTCGGTTTACATCTGTCGTATGACCAGATCGTTCAGGTATTTTTACTTCACCTTTAGAAAACCTTTCATTATAGTGCACTTTAAGATATTTTTTTGTAAGTTTGCAATTTAATGTTGGCAAGAATTTGTTTTGTTCGAAATGCGATTCCGTTTACTCAAATGCATTTCCATCCAGCAAATAAAGATTTTCTTGTTTGCAATTCTTCCCAGCTATTAAGCTTTTAAAAAATATTTTTATGTGGCTAAATTAAATTTTACGCCATATAAACCAAATTTATAAAGATAATTTAACTTTAATATTACCACACATTCCAAAAATATGAAAATACAAAATAAAACAAAGCAGAGTCTGTATTACAAAGCGAAAGGGTTCTTCGAAATAAATAAAAACGGGAGTTTTGAACAATTGTTTTGATCTTATCAGAATCTCATCAGGGAAACATAATAGGGAGACTCAATAAATAATGGCAATTTAAGAGTTAAATATCAAAAACATTTTTGAGAAATAAAATTAAAAAGAATTATTTGTTCACAATAAACAAAAATTAACAAAAATCAAAATAACAATTGAAATAAAGGTTAGGATATATCTAATAGAATCGTTTCCTAGTTTTAAATTTTAACAATAGTTTTTAAAAATTTCATTTTGCATGACTGAAAAAAGTTTCAATCTGCTGATTGTTTACCATAAATTATGGAAAGATGAATTTAATTTTTGTAATTTTTGATCCCCTGCCCCCCAAATAAATTTCTCTATATAATTTAAAATATAGTTATGTCATATTTAGTATATGAAAGAAAGTAAGAAACAGATTGAAAAATAAAATAGTCAATTAATAAGAAAGAAAATTTAAAATAACATTTTTTTCTCAAGTTTTGGTATAAATAAAATGATATAATATATATTATATATAATATAAAAACCAGTTGAGTTTAACCTCTACAACATCGGTTCAGAAAAAATTAAAGAATAAATTAAGCTCTTTTTTAGGGGGTAGGGTTCCGGGGATGGGAAACCCGGAGTCAAGAGCCTAAATTTTTTTCACGAAGAAAAGCTTTTCTACTAGTTATGAACGATAATGGGGTCTCTGTAAATTCAAAGACCTGATACTTTTGTTTTATTAATTTCAATGTGGATTCGCAGCTGATGTCAACGCACTGGCTGACAATGTTAAGAAACATAATTCTACTACAATGGAAACGTGAAAACAGGTATTTTGGACAACTCGCTTGTTAAAATATCCCCCGAAAATGAAAAATCTTTAATAATCACAAGATTTAAATCGAACGAGTCTCTATTAAGACCACTCACTTGAAAAGAAAGACCGAAAACTAGAAATCTTTGTTTTTAAGTAAAATTCGGCTATACTTATAATAAAAATAAATAAAATCATGAAAATGGAGTCTGCGATTGAGGTAAAAGAAGTGACAATATTATAGTGATTGAGTTATTGTCATGATGAGATGTATGGTGTAGATTCTGATTTCAGCATTAATTCTTGGATCTTCCCCCATGTCACGGAACTTTGACTGTTATAGACTAATATTTTAAGTTGCTACATTGCTTCCGAAGATACACAACATTTATATTAATATTTGCTCTTTAATAATAATCAAAAAAAGCATACTACTTAAATAATTTCCTAGTATTAAAAATATATGTTAAGTAATTGCTTTATTTAAATTAATAATCCTTTACAGATCTCTTTTCACGATTAACCGACTAAATTTTGAATCTCAAGATTTGAATTTCAGCATCGATCGTGCAAATAACTTTCACGTTACCGGATGAAAAGTTCCACTTTACACCCCTAAGTGTATAATACACCATTTCGTATAAAAGCGTGGGTATGCCGTTTTATCACAATACAAATTTAATTAAAAATTCACTTAGTAATTGTTATAAATTTATATTTGAAAATGCATACTAATTACCATCCTCTTTAAAAAAAGTTTCTTTTGAATAATTTGAAAAATTTGTTAAAATTTAAACTGTTGGATCATTTATTTTATTTTCGTAGCGATTAAAATTTTTAGGTTGCCTTTATCTTAAAAAACAATTCATCACCGAATTGATCGTATCTCAACTTCTGCAGTGGTGATTTATTTTCGATAGCTGTAATCTATAAAGAATGAGTTGGCTTGATATATTTCCAACAAAAGTGTGACTTTAGCCAACTTCACAATGTATTCCCCTTTGAACCTCCTAAACATGATGCGTAGGGTGCAATTTTAATAATTACACGAGCAATATCACTGCGCACTACATAAACTACAAATTAGCTATCCAGACTACCTTGAATAAAAATAAAGGGTAGGGCCGTTCCTCTTTTAAAATAAAAAAGCGGGATAACAATCACATTCTGACGACGTCGGTCGTCGAAGAACTAGACCGACTTGTAAATCTTTTGTGCCATTCATTACGAACCGGTATTTAATATTTTGAATATGAATCAAAATGAAGAACAGCGGGCCTTTTCAAACAATGCTCCAGACTCGTCTGGGTTTGATGATGACTGAAATTTTAAGTCACACAAAATTTAATTTTTTCCCACAGAACATTGAGTACATGATTAATGAGAAGAACCTGATTTTTTAAATTTCCATTTTTACTACATAATCGCACGTCATTTATATTCTTAATCCCATGTTTTCGTGTATTTACATTTCACAACATAAAAATTGGTGCTGTACAAATTCAAAAGTTAATAATAATAAAATTTGTGCTCTTTAATATTAAAAGATGAAAGAAAATGAAGTAGAAATAAATAAAAAATTTTAATAAAAGCTCTTTGATCGTCAAGCATAATTAGAATTGTTAACTTTTGGTGGGCGTCCTTATTAAATATTTTTTATCGATTAAAATTATTTTATCTTTCTGAAGCAAATTGTACAGAGAATACAAGGATTATCAAGAACGAATGCTGACTCCACAATTACAAAACCCACTGTCGTCCTGATCAAAGTAAAGCCTTCAAATGCAGAGCCAAGCTAGCCGAAAATACACAGGGGATATACCGGTCACCCTCTTGCAAATTACACCGAAAAATAACAAATCATTTATTAAAGTAGGGGTGTAAAAGAAAAAAACTGCAGGTTAAATTTTAGGGGAACATTTTCTTGTTTAACAGTTTTTGTTTTATTATTAAATATTTGCTTTTAATATTTGCATCAGTTTATTTATCTAATTTGCTGGAATGTTTTAATTGGGCGTTTATTAAACCATTTCGAGGTTTGCCGATACGTGGTAATCCGAAAAACCATGACTACGTAGCCCAGTCCACTATCCGAAGTTCACTTAATTATGTAGTTTGGAAAGAGGGAAAACTGACAAGCGAAAAAATATGCTGTTTACACGTACTTACTTAGTAAATGTGGCAGATGCAATTTATGAAGAAGAATTCGGCGCACTATTAACACGCAAAGGATGGAGATTCTGTATAGTACGTTTAGATAAATCAAGGACCAAGCAGGGATACATTATCCCCTAGGTATTTAATATTATTTATGTGGATGAAAAAGGGCAAAACAAAGGAGATCCAGCTTAGGCAAACTGATGAATGATAGTACATCAAAATATGAGAAAAAAGGTCATAAATAGATGGGTTGGTGACAAAAGAATGTTTTTATTATTAAATGGTAAGTTAACTTAAAGGTATAGCTAAATCCTCGAAACTTGAAAATAAATCATCCGAAATTGTGAAAACCATAAAAAGAACATAGCAAAGAAAAGGGTCAAATAAAATATAAGATATGTTAAAAGCAAAAGAGAGGAAGCTTCAAATTTGCAAATATAAACGACTATTTGAAAATTTTATACCTCACTCTCAAGTCGGTAAGGGTGTAAGTAATAGCACTACTACCAAGAAAAAGAATTTAATATTATATACCTAATCAATTCAACGACAAAGAAAAATTTAACAAATTTTAATCTTGAAACTCACTTCAATCTAGAGATGGTCGTCGGAATTGGTATTCTGGCAAATATATTTTCTATTATCACACAAGCAAGTATTTTGCCAAGACGAACAACTGTGATGAGCACATGGGGATAACTCTGACTCACCGTTTTGATATTTAAGGCGAAACATTATATTGTTAATCTCGAGCATGGCAAAATCTCGCGTTTTTTCATCTAAAGCTCTCAATTTTTTGGCAAGTAATTCGGAGTATAAGGAGCATTGGTCTTTTTCGGGCTCTTTGTACGTCCGTTTGAAGATAGTGTATGGTTCGCTCGTACCACCAACTTTTCCCATTTTCCACGCTTTTCGTTTTCTGTTAACTGCACCTACCGAAGGCTTGATAGTTTCCTCCAAATTTATAGTTGGGGAAGTTATTTCCGGAGTTTCATTGGTCTGATTGTCCTCTTCGTCATAGTCGTCATCATCTTCTTCCTTATGGCGTTTATTTGTTTTATATTGCAAAGTCTGAAAATTTCAAAATAGATAATTTCAATTTGTTCGATGTCATGTAGTCTGCACTAACCTTATAAGTTGTTGATTGTCTGGGTGTATAAATTCCGTTGAGAAAACTATCCATGAATTCGTACGCAAACCAGGGCGGTCTATAATCGTCGTCTGATGCTTTCACTTTATTCGAAACCTTTCGAAAAGTTGCCATAAGAGATTCTTTCTTTCCTTTCAACTCCATGACGGATGTTTCTACGCTTATACTTTGTTTAATCCTCTTCCAAGCTTCGTTAATTAAATTTCTATCCTTATACGAACTATGTTGTGGATTCCATATTACGGGTTCGTTTTTATACAGTTCTAAAAATTCTAGACTTACTGAGTTCGGCCAATCCATTTTAAATTATTCACGAAGTAACGCAACCTAACACAAGCACACAAGCTACTCGTCTGGCAATCGATATCGTGCAGCGACCGAGACGAGTCACGACGAGTTCGTATTTGTGCGAAAACGACAAGGCTCGTAAACGAAGTTTACCGTTTCAGAACAATACAGTACGGTTCATTGTTACTCCGATAATTGAAAGCATGTAAAAGCTTGCTATTTAACAAATTTAAAAACTCTTATCGAAAATATAAATGTGACGTTTAACGTAATTTAAAACCTTTTAAACAATTATCACAGGAAAATCCCGATGAAATATTTTAATGTTTCAGTAAAGAAACACAAAATGTAAATACAATTTTATTTAGATGTCGTATACCAAGATTGAAGTGTTTGTGTAAGTATAAGCACCCCAATAGAAGAAAGCATTAAGCATATTATTATAAAAGAAGAAACTTTAATTCTGCTGTTTTCATTACTTAATGAATTAATTTGGAAGGATTTTCGTACAAATAGAAATTGTAAACAGATTAAATATTCAATTACTTTGTATAAATTAAATTATTTAATGATATTGCTCTATTGGTACAAACGGTTTGCTTTACTTTGGTACTAGTATGTACTTTCACGAATTAAATCTTGAAAGCTTGGTACTTACAAAAATATGAGATAATTCAAAAAAGGAAAGAAAACAAGAAGAACATCGTTCACAAACGATTTTTCTATAATTTAGCTGGAACTCGCTGGAACCTTCACAAGCCGTAGGTAATGGCTATTACTTTTCAAAAAAGTATTTTTGAAGTATCAAGAAAGTTTTTGGTTCGACTTGGATCACGGGCTTCACAAACTAATTAAAATATGCAAATTGGAAGGTATCCTTGTACCTAACAATAAGCAACCCAATAAATTTGTCGTTAAATTTGTGCGAGAGGTTATGATGAAATCACCTCAAGAAAATAAAAATTATTTGTTATAGTAATAAAAATTTATTAAAACGCAATTAAGTTTATCATTAATAATCAAGGTCAAACTACCCTTTAATAATACATTTAATGGTTATCAGTTATCACCAACCTTGAAGAAAGTGCCGATAAGGATACAGAACTGAAATATCCAAATATCCCATGTATGTATATTATAAAATTTAGATCAGGGTCATTTTGATACAATAAATTCGCTGATATCAAGTTTTCAACAAGCGGATATTGAATTCTCATGTCAATGAAACCAGTCAAAAGTCTTGTGTAAAGGAAACACGAATACTTATCCAATGCTTGATGTCGACTTGATAGGTTACCATTATTACATAATTTGATTCGAATGCGCTACTATTCAAATTTTTTTCGAGATAAGAAGTAGGTAACGATTTATGGGAAATTAAGTCATTTGTAGTAATAAAGTTTTGACGTGACTTAACAAAAATTAAAGAAAAACGTCAACCAAACTTATCGATTCTCATTTTTCGTGTTGATTCCGAATTATTTTGTGCCAGGAACGAAAAACAAACCAAGTTTTGTATAAAACGAGTTGAACGACCCCTTTCAGCTCGGTCCAGTTTTCTCTCAAACTTTTTCTGTTAAGCCATAATCCTGAATGTATGTATCTTAAAGGTTAGAACAGAATTCCATAATTGCAAAACATGAAATGAGAGAAATTAACCATTAAAATGGTTAATGTTAAACGTGTAAAACAAGAATGCTATAAAAAGAAATCTGTGAGTTCGTGCGTCCAGCAACGAAAGCTCATTGGGAAGAATGATAAAGCGAACCAGGATACACCAGATGACGGTAAGCTTAGCTGGGAGGGTTTCCATGGACACGCTTACAGATGTAGTCGCCCGGAAAAAGTCTCGACGCTGCTGTAATCTAAGTTGTAGCAAAAATTGATTGTGTAGAAATAGGGAACGCAGACATTTTCAGGAAGTAACAAAGGATTGTTTCACTGACAGTTTTTGTTCCACACGAATTTGGATATATTTTTATTAACAAAATTAATTATCGTTGATGTATTATGTTTTGTAGTAAATGTTGCGAATTTATACCACCCACTGGTTTTATATGGTGGCAAACAAACATCTCATAAAGCATTCAATAAATTACACTCTACAAGAACTAGCAGACACACCCATATAAAACCTAGAAGATTTCTATTTTCAAAACATGCGATAATTCTATTATCGAATTTTGTTTTAGCCGCAAATTGCAAAATTCAAAAGGCGCAACTTTTTTAAAAGAAAAAATTAAATTTTTTATGATGAAGTATCTTTCCTTATTTTCAATTCGAAATGTATAAGCGTCGAATTTTTACGGATAGTCGTAAAAGTTTATCAGGAAATTCTCTTATCTCTCTTAGCTTGATACGCTCGGAAGGTATTTTGCCAAAAGTAATTTCCAAAGAAAATAATTTTTAAAAATTTATATTAAAGTTTGATACTTCGACGCTAATGTTTATTTTTGAAAAATTGTGATCGGTAAAGTACTATCGCGGAATACAGGGGTCGATGATACGTCTTAACAAAAGAAACAGAGCCGATTTCTTGGCAAGGATTATTCAAGTTTGTAATCTGACACAAAATTAATTACGGCGCAAAGTAGGCAGCAATAGCTTTAACAGCTTTATTGACATCTAAAGAAATGCAATCTTTTATTTGAGTTTCTCGGTTTGTAGTCGGATAGTCCACTTTTGACAATACTAGAAATTATATCCGATTTTCCTCGACTTTAATACCAATTTTTTCTCATTTTGAGCAATAAAAATAAGCAGTTGATAAATAAACCATATGAATGTTACTTTACAAAAGAAAATGGATATAAAGAAAACATAAAAGCTACACAAAGCATATATAAATTTAACGATTAATTTGGAAACCCAATCTTCATTGTAAGTAGGAAATAATGCAGAAACCAATCTTGTCTGTACAGACTGGAGATCGATAAAATTGAGCAAGATATGGGCACCGTACATACGCAAGGAAATTCGAATTTTCTTACATCAATAAACGTAAATGATTATTGCATCTTTATGTTTTGCTATACAAGTCTAGGAAAGGTTTATCTACTATCAATCACATTACGAGATCCATCAGCACCAGTAAACTTTTAGTAACTGCCAAAAGATCGTCGCATTGTTTCCAAAATGAAAAAGTAGGTCATTCTTGGAAGGTTTATGCAGACTTTATTTTGCATAAAATAAATCTATTTCTCTAAATTGTCAATGAGCTTTCAACCACGTTTATGCTATAATTGGCGCTTTAAATGTTTCACCCTTGTCGGGAAGCAAAATGAGATTTCTTAACAATAATACTTAATTTTAGTACAAGCCCCGAAGACATAGCTACTTGAGATTAAATGTAGCTTGAAATTTCGCTTTCCAGTTATGTTGTAAAGGGTGCCCGACCGCGCCATATTTTTTAAACCTATCCGAAATGTTTTTATTATTTTTAAGAATATTGAAATTTCTTAATTAAACGTCTCAAACAAATTTATTTGCATTCGAATCGTTCCTACTGAATAAATATTTGCTATGATTTATATCTTTCCGTTTGCTAGACTAGTTAATGAAATTAGAATTCTTAATCTTGACGAACGGAAAGGTATCAGACAAAACACCCCCTTGCACAAAAGCATCCCCCAATACATCTGCCCCAAACCTAGCAATTCTAGATGCAACGTCGTCATGGGAACCGTTCCCCTGCTGCAACATGTCGAGACTTTTCATTAAGCTATTGTCTGAGGTCTACGTTGGAAAAATTACATTCAAATATTGCATTCTAACATAAACCAATACCAAAGCTTCTTAAAACTTTAGATAGAATATTAATTGATGTATGGCTGCTGTGTATGTTCAAATAACCGCTAACAAACAAGAGACAAAAAGTATTTTGATATTAGTGAAAATTTACTTAAAATGCAATTATCGAGTAAAATTAGAAATTATTATTTAACTTTTTAATACATTTATGTATTTACCATCTCTGTCAAGCCTGAACCAAAACATTTCCTTGAAAAGGTGAACAAATAAAATCATCATCTGACGAGACAACTCATCATGACTTTTTCATTTACTAGGTTCAAGCACCTAACCAATTTTGAAAAGAAGGATCGCCTGGCATGTCAATGTGAATAATATCAATTAAATGGATATTTAATGGTCTATGCTTCTAAACTGCATCTGCATGTGTTCATAGTAACTTATTATTATTAACATTTTCGTACATTTTCATTTTTATAACATAATATTCATAAGTAGAGGCTCGGATTTTATGCCAACAAATTCGTTTTGAAATCTGGAGGAATTGGGTAAAAACCAATCCGAAAAACCGAATGTCAATATGCATATTTTGCAGATTTTCAGCATTTTGTGCATATTTTATAAATAAAAAAATTAAAATGTCATCGTATCTCCGGAAATATTGAACCGATTGTGATAAAATTTTGTGTGCTAATATCGAGCTTTTAAAATACAAGTATAGGTAAGGAACCATATAAAGCCAAATGAAAAAGCAAAAAAAATCGGACAATAAGAAAAAAAATTTTTATAAATTATTTCATCGAAATTAATTAAATAATTAAAAAAAAAATTAAATGAAAAAAAATATGAAAAACAATTATTTTATTTTTATTTATGCAAGGTTATAGCCGGATGAAAGCCTTTGCAACAATTTGGCTGATTTTTTTTCAGAATTTTAATTTAATAAGTACTTACTATATAATACGAAACTAATATTTGATAAAATTTAATGTTTCTTATTTGAAAGGATTTTCTAAAAAATAAATCAGCCAAATCTATGCAAAGGACATTTCTCCATGCTTGCTCAGCTACAAACCTCTTTTGCAATTTTGAGTGAAATGAATTAACATGAAATCTTTCATTAGCTATATTTTAGCGAATTCAAATTAATTTGTTTAAATTTTTATTTCAATTTTGAATTAAATTTACTTTCAATATGACAACTGCTAACGTATAGGTACTTACAAATTCGTAAAATTCAAACATTACTGTCGATAAAAATGTAAAATGTTTGTTAAATTCTAAAGAAAATCTTAAGATAGAGGAAAGTTTTGAAAATAAAATTACATAAATTTATCTGAATACATATTATTATTAAAACATTCTCATAATTAATTAAACTCGGAGTTTAGATTTTGAAGTTCAAGGTTTTAGACATTATGTTTATTTAACACCACCACATTTGAATGTTGAAATTCAGGATGGATGTGAACTTCCCCGTCCGTCAGATATTAGAGAACCTGCAAACTCCCATGAGCAAAAACGTCAACACTAATATCACATGTAAACTTCTCTAAAATTTTACTAAAAATTTTAATAAAAGTAAATAAGATGTTTTCATTCTACTCGTACACATGTTTTAATTTTTGGCACGCGTTTCGACTACATACAGTCATCTTCGATACACTATACACAGAATAAAATAGATTAAATTATAATATAACCAAATAAATTAAAATATCTTACATGTTATTTAAAAAATTAAATTATTTTAATTTTAAAATATAAATGACGGTTATAAATATAAAAATAAAATATAAATGAAAATTGAATGACGTCAACAATTTTTTTTCAATTTCTAATTTAAAAAAAGATTAACCTAACCAACACTAAACTTAGCCTTACAATTTTATTATTTACAGTTTACGATTGAGGTGGTAGTTCAACCTAATTTACAATAGAAAGTTTTTAAAGAAGAAAAAACGCTTTGCTTCTTGAAAATGGTTCTATACGTTCTATACCTACCTAATCTGTGTGAAAAACTTACAAATAGAGTATATTTAGGTCGATTAACTAACAAATAATCAAATTATTGATTATAAAATTGTAATATTTTAATATAGTTGTTTAATATAATACTCTTATTAAATTAAAACTTCAGAAGTTTACCTTTACAAGCGCACCAAACCTAAAATCATTATAAAAGATGTTAATGATTTGGCGCTGTATGCTGTATATGTTCAGCAGAAGTAAAAAATATTGTGGTATTAGAAGAACGAGTCAATGCTACAGTATATTTAAACCAAGGTAAGAAGTAATAAATACTTGAAGGTAAACGATTAATTGGTGATGATTTTATTTTATAATTTATAAAATATGATTTTATAAAAAAAAATAAAATGCATATTTTGAATATTTTCAATATTTGGTGCATATTTGAGTAAATGATGCATATTTATACATATTTGGTCCATTTATGGTGTTTTTGAGAAATTTGAATTTAAATTTAAGTAATTTAAGATGTAGGGAAATATTTACCTTATTAAAAATAAAAATGAATAAGTAGGGAGTTTTTTACCTATATTTATTAAAGTAAGTAAGGTACTATTAATTTGTAATTAAAATTTATTATATATCGGAATTATTAGAGCTCGGTCGTAAATTAGCAATTAATTAGAATGCGAGATTGCTAAGTCGGAATCGTTGGTTCGATCCCCGACTGGGTCACCTGGCTATTTCGACCGTATCTCTTTTTGACAACATCTTTGAGGTATTAAATGCCTAAATATCAGCCCTTTTTTAATTTAAAAATAAATAAATAAAAAAGTAAATAATAAAATTTAAAAAATGAAATAATAAAAATTTAAATTTAAAAAAAATTTACCTGTAACAATTCGAAGAAATAATATTTTTTAGTTTGCATATCAAATGCATATTTTGCCTTTTTTTTATCAATTTTAGAGCATATTTTGGAGAACTTCGGTGCATATATATCGTCGTGTCGTCGTGTTAGTTAGAAACCCTTGTAAATCCATAAAATGTCGAAAATGACATTTTTGCGCTAAAATATTTAAAAAAATGAGCTCTATCGACCTAGAAAATCTCATAAATGTAAAACAATTACAAACTGATGTTTTAAGCTATCAAAAAATTTCTTTTACCTTTAATCACTGTTCTAACTAACACGACGATATGTACGCGCATATTTTCAAGTATTTTGGTGCATATAAATCGGAGCTCTAGCTCATCGTTATCAATTGGCAATTGTCTGTGAAGGAGTTGGATATTTTGACTACTAACATGGAATTTTGAATTTGTTAACCTTCTTTAGTAACATAAATTTTTGCTAATTGATCCTCCGGACAGAAGAATTGTGAAAATTAATAGTTTTTTTTGTTAATATTCACCAAAATTAACTATTTTAGCCCTATTAATCATCCATACCAATTTTTGGTCTCTGAAACCAAATCGGGAGGTTTGGAAGCTATGAAATAAAAGAAGTGTGTAACTTATCGACGCTTCCATGGCAAAACGACGTAAGCGACATAAAATCAAAAATTCCGATATTGGTGTCATTTTAAGAAGGAGAATGCGCACTATCCACTGATTAAATTGGCATAGGCGATAAAAAATCATGTTTAAACATTATTTATTCATTGCTATTAAGCAACAAACATTAAAAGCGAAGAAACAAAATTGTTAAATATCAAAATTTCCGTATTTTTAAAAGATAATAACAATATGGAAAAATAAGCAATAATTGAGTGCATTTTAAATTAATATTTATTTTATTTATTTATATGAGCTTTTGAATTTTATGAACTTTATTTATGAGCTGTAGCCTATAAGGACTTCTTTTGAAAAAACTTGGTTTTAAAACATAATATCGTAAACTACCTCTAAAGCTTTTTAAAACTTACACGTCAGGCAACGATTTGTGCAGTGGTAAGTCAGTAGATGTTTATATTTTAGTTCATACAAGCGAAAACTCTGAAATAAAACAAGAATTTATTTTTACATCAAATTTTTTAAATTATATTTTATATTCTTTCTCGTGATGCGCAAAATTTAGTTCGGTTATATGAAAACCCTAGCTATTTTCAAACCAAATATAAATTGGTTTTCATGAAATTCTATACATCTAGGTATGTAAATAAGAGTCGTAATTTTATTTTCAAATTTTGAAAAAAGTTTTTTGGAAAGGTCCTACCAACCATTTAATAAAGTCTCTTAGATACGCTTGACGTTATCACAATTACCTAATTTAAAACGAATTTGTTCCTCATAATATGACAAAAGCCTAAAACGAGTAATTATATTTTATTTAAGATATTCGTAAGAAAATAATTTGCTTTTCAATTTAATTTTTGAGCGATTCTAATTTTGATATCTGGTAGGTATTTGCTTAAGAAGTTTAATTATGCTTTTGTTTAAAACTTTCGCAAAACACCATTAATTTGGAATAATTTCTTTGCCTGTCTGATTAAATTCAATGTTGCCATTTGGTTTCTTCTTCAAATTATGTAGAATTTCGATTTTTTAATATAACTTGTATAATAGTGTTTTACATCACAAGGTAGTAAAGAAGGAATAATAGCAAAGGAGAGAAGTATTTGTCTTTAACCAAAGCAATTTTTACTTATTTTGATTTCAAATATCGTCATTGTGGTATTATATTAGAATTTGAATTGTTTCCAATTGGAACATTACATTTACAAGTAGAATATATATTATTATTAAGATGTATTTTATGGAAGTTTTAAAAAGATCCTTTTTATTACAAGAGTTCCATAATCGCAGATTTCTGTTTAGAACAAATCTTTATTACAAAACTGCCATAAAATTTATTTTGCAATTTAGTAATCAAAATTGTATATAAAAAAGGATTCAAAAGACACTTAATTAAGTTAAATTCTGCAATAAATTGCACCAGAGCATTTCAGCACGTAAAATTGAATATTACCTAACCCAAACTTCTATAGGGAAAATAATTTAGACAGTAGTTAAAGGATTATCTAAATCATAATAATCCCAGGATTGCATTTTCTACTACCAACTTAGCTTCTCCGTGGCATTATGAAATGCTACAGAGACAGAGAATGCTACGCGATGAGAACAAGAACAATATAAAACAAACCGAAAGTATTTTGTTAAATAGTTTAGCAGATAAGTTAATTCATCAAATATATCTTGCTAAACTATTTATTAGACAAGAATGCTATTATTCAAACAAAAATGTTTGAAATTAAAGAAAACCATATACGAGTACTTACTATTCTATTTTTCCAGCTCCTGTTTAGTCGGAGAGAGCTTTTCTGCATTTAGAAGCAATTGCATCATGAAAATACGCTCTTGTCATTTGAGATCACATTTCTTAAGTAATATTTAGTATTATGCAGATATTTATTATTTTTCTTTTCTATTAACTTTTTTATATTTGAATTTAAGTAGCTTTTGTTGTTCTTTTTTTTAATATTCAGAACCCCGAGTTTCTAATATTTATTGTGAAATAACTATATAACTCTGAAGATAAATTAAAAAATTTTATTTGTGTTTTGGGGGCGGCGCCCCATCGCCCTCAACATTAAATATTCCAGCGTAAAGGCGACTTTTAGTATCAGCTTAAGTACTAAATTAGTACAACACAACTTACAACTTTTTTTAATGAAGATGCGTCTCAATCATCAATAGAAAGGTGAAGAAGTCCTGATGATCCTGTATAGCTAATCCGCTTCGTATCTTAGCATCAAATCAATCGATTATGAAAATTTCTTTAATACAGACAACTACCGAGTAAAGCTTTTAGATAATTTTTTATCTTTCCTTTCCCGAATGTAATAGTATAATAATTATTTTACCATTTTATTACATTTGCTTTAAAATTTTAATGAAAATGTAATATTTCTTTTACGTTTTTTTACGCAAAATATTTGTTTTAATTCTTAAAGTATGCTACCCTTTCATAATTAATATAACTTCTCTCTGGGCCCCTAACCTGTTAATCTTTAATTCATTATTTAAATAAATATTCGAAAGCTTGCTGACGGGTTCTGATTTTTTTTTTATTTATTATTTGGCATTCTTGTACTTATGCATATCGCATGTTTTTATTGACAGATGTAGTATCAATTCTACCTCTGTAGATTAGATAAACGACGGAGGGCGTCGTTTAATTTTTGCAAGGGAAGAGACAAAAGTTCTTATCGCCACCACTGTTTGTATAAGTTATAACGAAAACTTCAAAAATTGGCTGTTGTTTTGTAACATAATACGCTTTTTGAAGACTTTTAGAGTATTGATTCTTAAACGTTTACCTACATTTCCCATTCTGTTATTGATATTGTAATTTATAAATGACAAAATGAATAAGTGGAAAGTTTAAATCTCTGATCCGTTTCCGAATGTAAAAAGCCACCGATAAGAAAGAAAAATTTTAAAAGGAAATAACAAAAAAGTATAAACCAGCGGAAGGACATCGAAGTAAAAACCAAACAACGAGAACGAATATGAAGAAGAAACTAAACAAAAATAAAAACACGAATAGAAACAGGATATAATGGAATATACAAAACCTAGTGTTAAAAGAGAAAGACGACAAAAAGTTCTAAATTACTTTTTACTTAACAATCGGATTAATTAGCGGTTTAACCACCAAGCTATACTGTTGCTTATAATTTTAAATAAGATCTATAATTTACATTATGATAACCACTATAATATGAAAACGAATTCTAAATTTATGAAACCCGACTAGCCTTTTTAACTGTAATTTTTAGGATAAGCATTATAAAAGAATAAATTGGTTCGATATCGTTCGTGTAATTAAGGGATGTTCAGGTAAAAAATTATTTTGTCATTAAAATCCATTAGGGAACTGTACGATTACAACATCCTGTATAAAGTGTAAGTTGAAAAGTTTTTGAAAATGATCTTTTCGTGTTTCTAAAAAAATTATGCATTAAAAGGTGATTTAACTCTGTATTCTAAATATAAACAAACTAAAATAAAATAAAAAAATTTTACGTTAAATGAAAGTAGTAGTCACACCCTATTCTGATTCCACCCAACTACCCAACCACCCTCCGAGAGAACATTGACCTGGCGTCTGATATAATTTATTCAGGAGTAGTAGAAATTTGTCGTTAAATATTACCAATATCAAATAATCCAACAAATATATTTATTTATGCTTGTAAATAATAGACAAAAGGTAATTAAAATAATAAATTATATAATAAAATGATCACGAAAGAATAGCATTGTCACGTGGGCAATCGAAAAATAATTTACAACCAATTTGTTTTTTATCTACTCCAAAAATTATGAGGAGATACATCATGTTTAATGCTACCAAATAATTTTTTGCAAGACGTGCGAAAAATTGAAAGTTACATCACGAAGGGCGATGCCTCCTCGAAAGGTAACACATAAAGGGAATAATAACGAACACCCGATCTTCCGGGTCTCACGACCACCATTCGGAAATCTAGATGAGAATTTCGTACTCGTATTTGTCTCATAACTTGACAACCTGGGAAATTTAAAATTGACGGATGTATCGGTATAGGTTCAAGGACGAAGGGTAAAAACTTTCACGTTAAGTCCGTTTTGGATTTCAGAAGCTTGACAAAGGTCGGTGACCCAACGCGAAGCTGCGAAAATCAACAAAATTTCCAGGATTTGGGGTGTAGCTCGTTAAGCAAAAACGATTCGTACCCTACAAGGCCCGGGAATAAATTTTGAATGTTACTTTCATGTTTGTACAATAATGTGTATTTAATAAATTGTGTAATCTCCTATTATTGATTAACGAGAAAAGTTTTGAGAAAAAATTGCGATCCATTCGTTTAGCGCTTTATAACACATTAAACATTTTTTCTTTCGCCAGCATGAAAATACAATTTGCATAATTATAAATATGACATTTTTATACAATATCGTTTTAAAACTAATTACCTACAAACTGAGATTTCACAAAATATTTTAAATTCGTTTGTAACTGTTACGGTTATTGCGCTCAATCGCAAAATGAACTGCAGCCAGCAAAAGCGTCGAGTTCGTCGGCCGCCCTTTTGTATCGCCGCCCCACGCTGGGCTATTGTCAATTTATTTGAAGATCGGTTATATTGGTTGTAACTGAAATCTAAAAAAACTAAATGTTTCAATTTTTCGAGTATCTCTAAAGCCGTTAGACCGATTAAGGGTAAAATTAATAACTTCGGGTTATTAAAACTGTTAAAAACCATCATAAACTTTTTTGTACTTTGTACTTATTCATCATTACTGTTTTTTCAAATTTAAATTTAGAAAATTTGCTAATATTCGCAGCATAAGGAGCTTGTCGGAATACTTAACACTGATTTTTCAGTCTGAGAACTTTCAAGAGTTATAAGAAAAGCTAAGAGGTTCCTTATTTAAATCTACATTTTATTTTCATAATTTGATTCTGCAAACACGGTCCTTGTTTTCTTTTACTTTTCATCGTTCATTTTAGTAATTAACTTAATATTTGGTTAACTTTGTGGGAAAGGCTAACTTAAAAGATTTAAATAAATATTGGTTTTTATTTACGCTTTATTTATTACTTCTGCTTTTTTTATTCAAAAGCAACTGATATGGTTAACAGTGGAAATTAATGTGCTCTATTAAGAATTTCCTCTCCCCCCTCAGTAAAGAAAACTAATTGAAAAGTAACATATTACAACCCGAAATGATTTAATTAGTACACATTTGCAAATTAATATAAATTTACACAAATTATTTTAAATAAATTAATTTTAACTGGCAGCTAAAATACTGGAATGTAAATTTTCGTCTGGATTCTTATATTATCAATGGCGTAATTATTAGGTATAAGAAAGGGAGCAGTTGAGCTAGGCAGAAAATAATTATTAGGTGATGTACTCCCCCCCCCCTTCAATAATTTCACCGCTATAATAATATATCATCCTTTGTTTTCCTATTATTCTGAGCCGTATGTAATTTTGTTTTAGCTGAAATTTAAATGCATTTAAACATGCAGTTAAAATTAATCTATATTTTAATTGATATAGGACGTTGAATGTTGACTAATATTTTATAATCAATGTATTGTTTAAAATAACTCATACTTTTACAAGCATCATATTTCATTTTTGTCTGTACGGTATGATATGGTTCAACATTATAATATATTGTACATATTGTAAATTCTGTATACCACATTAGTTTGAAACCAATATTTCATTCTATCTGAATTTCTAACATTTTTGTTATTCTCAATTTAAATCATATGGCACTAACGATCTCTTTGCTGTAAGATCTAATTCGCAGACTAGAAGATCAGAGCAGTCGCAATGCCGCTTGACTTTCTATATATTGCTGTGTTTTCTTGTCAAACTTACTTTGATGTTATAAAAGATAAATAAAAATAAAATAATTATTATTATTACTTATATTGTTAATTTATTACAATTTATTACATTTCTCTTTGGTGTTGGTCGAGTTACATAGCGGAGATTCTGAGTTCGAACTAGAATTATTGCTCAAATGATAATACTTTTTTTTACCAAACTTTAAGATAACAACCAATCTAATATTGAATATAAAATGATTTTTTAATATTTCAGCTAATTTATTTTTGTAAATTTACAATTGGTAATACCCAAAACCAAATGTTAACTACAACAATATGTTTCGTTACAAAATTCCTTGTTAAGCTTCGTACAAAACAGATTTTTTCTGATAATTTCTTGTTTGCGCAAAATATAGTTAATCTATTCGTCATGTAAGCGCACCTATCCGTAAATTTGGTAAGAATAGGTGACAATACTTTTCTTGGCCAGCTGGGGATACATTAAGAAATTTTAGGATCGCATGCGAAGAAACCTTTTTGCTATTCTTTTCCTGAATGGTTCCTTTCATACTTCAGCACACGTTATTGTTATATAATCTCCTTTGAATTGTTGAATGAAATTTCGTTTGCTTTTGTATATTTCGAAACATTTGGATCCTGTAATCTCTATGTACGCTTTGCTTTCGCAGAACGATCTATTAGATTATTTAACCATCCACCTAATTCAACATTTGATTTTCTAGAGTAAATATATTTTTAAACCCAATGATGTGGCTTATATCACATATCTATTTGTTAAATGTGAACAAAATCAGCATCGTTCTTACTAAAATCCTAGAATAATATGAATATTAAAACAGTTGTTTAAAAAAAGGTGGAAGGAAATATAGTGATAGCGAAACAACCCTCATAAACTTGAAGGAGTTCGACGCGTGTTCCTTTTCTTCTCAATAACTTAATTTATTATGATTTAATATAACATCACGGAATCATATTATACAGTTTATGCTTAGACCATTCCAACAAAGTTTTAGTAACATCAAAGATTTCTCTGATTAATAAAATAAGCTCCTAAGATATGTCACGCACTGTTACAATAAGCAATTTGATTTATCGCTGGGATAATTTATTGTAGCGAAATCAGACATTCGTGATTATTCAAATTTATTATCAGTTAACAGCTTCCACAATTTCTTACACTATGGATAATATTATATTGCCAATGAATTTCTAGCTATTAAATTTTAATCATAACCGTTAAAGGTATAGTAGTTGGTGTATTCCGGTTGAAAATAATTAAGCGAAAGCGTTAAGTTTCTGAATATGGCAATCCAATTTTAAGGCTATAATTCTGTATTTTAATACAAAAATGTAAAAAGGATTAAACAGCAATCGCCAGTTTTACACGAAATATAACAGTCGTTCTATCGCATAGCGTCATCTAATTCTAATGAAAAACAAATATTTCATTAGTGGCATTATTCCAAAATACTTTCAACGCAAAATTAGAATAAACAAACTAAACATATAAGCATGGAGCACATTACCCTTTTGCAATATTTATAGTAAAAAAAGAAAAAACTTACAAAACCATTTTATAACATTTAAGATCAACTATTAACACCTTGGGTGCCGATGATGCAAAGTTCGCTCAAAGTTGGACAGTACCAATCACAATAATATTAATCAATTTGATTTCCAACAGGCAAATCCAATTATAGAAAATACTAACCCGGAAATTCCTTTTTTTTATTTTGTAACCATTTTTAGCAGTCGTAGCACTTTCCCTTTTGATGAAATTGAAACTTACTAGTTGTTTGATTTAATTAACGAATATATTTTGCGTTCTCTGTTTTTATACTCCGATAAACACTGAGCTATAAGATCTATGAAGTAATTACTACAGGACCTGAGGTATTAAATGGGATCTGATAAAAATGGGTATTATTGTTGTCTCATCAGTAAGTTTTGACGGGTGGAGGTGATCCTTTAAATAATAATTCCTGTAAGATTCAATTTTAATCATGAACCCTTATACTAAAAAATTTCACACGAATATTTCAAGATATAATATCAATTTTGTTTTAAATGTAGATACTCACAACATATACGACTGTTATTCCTATATTTCTTATTTCGTTGATTAACTGCATCTAAGCTTTTACAATATCCTCTGCTCTCGGTACTGCGCCTGCATTTTAATTGTTAGAACAGTTTTCACTAAGGAAAATAGGAAAATATCTCATATTATTACAAAATTGATATCAAAAGAAATGCAAATCAAGCTATGCCACTAACCTATAATTTGCCTTATCATGTCTATATTTGGCAAAAAAGTGTTATTTATTACGTATGTCTTTATTTGTTTTTAAAAATATCCACTTAATTAAATATTAAATTGAATTACAGCTATCAACAGTTATATTTTAATAAATAGTTTGAATGAATCTGACATCTAATTTCTTCTTTAAATAAACACGCAATATAAATATTATCAACTTTTTTTTAAATTTATATTATTCGTCTGAAAGATTGCTTCAATATGGTACGAATGGCACAGGAACGATTCGCGCCAATAGAAAATATTTACTGATCGAAATCACTCAGGGAAAACTAAAAACTGATGAATCAGTATGTCCATTAATGGCACAGGAATCGGAAAATGGCGTGACAAGCAGAAGGTGTTTTCGTTTGAACAAAACATGAAAACGAACAAGTAGAGACTACAAGCAAATGAAGTAAACACAAAATTATACTTCCACCATTTTCAGAATACTTATGACTGTATAGACTGTATAGACAAAAACCAAATTATAGCAAATTATCTAAGTTCAAAAAGATTTAAACAATCTTGTTTGTTGAATGTCCGTTGAACTATTGATTTTGCACCTATAAAAATTATTTGTCGATGTAAAAAAATTTAAAATTATAATTTAAGCAAAACAAATGTGTTAGTTAATATCTTTAGACCCAGAAGAGATATTTTTGTTGCATTACAAAAAAATTTGCTGCCAAAAGCCAGCAAAATATCAAACACTTTTTAGAATGTATAATATGTAGTATAGTCAGGGCTGGGCAGTATTAGAAATACTTGTATTTGAAATACGTATTTGAATTACATTTTGTATTTTGTATTTTGTATTTCAACACATATTTTCAATGTATTTGTATTTTGTATTTCAAATACCCAAAACAAATGTATTTTGTATTTTGTATTTCAAATACAAATTACAAGATACTGTACAAAATACAAAATACTTTAAAATTGATAACATCAAATAAACAGGGCCGTATTCAGTAACAGTAACGTAAAAAATTTTTGTTTGCGATTTTTATCATTCGACGATGTTACTGAATTCGGCTCTGCTGTTGTATCGTATTGTTATTTGTTTTGTTCCCAACCAGGTAGTATTTGAAATTATGTATTTTGTATTATGTATTTTAAATGCTATATTTTTTTGTATTTGAAATACTGTATTTTGTATTTTGTATTTTAAATACTCGGAACAAAATGTATTTGTATTTTGTATTTCAAATACCCAAAACAAATGTATTTTGTATTTTGTATTTCAAATACATATTTTCATGTATTTTGCCCACCCCTCCTGAGTATAGTTTTGCTAAAAAAAAGTAGTTCTAGATGCATACTCCCAGTTTGGAAACTGGGATCCCACTCGAAAACTAATTTAAAAAAATTAAACTAATCAAATAAAAAAGTTTTCAGTTTTCAGGAAAATCTGGTTTTCATATAATATACCTACGTATGTTGCAGTGTTTTTAATAACTCACTTACATTAGTGGACGATGTTATTTTATATAAAAAAATAATATAATAAAGCTTTTAAGCAATTTTAAAATGTATCCCTATTTTATGTATTCAAACTTGTGCACGTTATCGTTTATACTTCGGACAGCCATTCTTTTTTTTCTTTTTCTTTTTTATTCTATGCATTTTTTTTGTCTTAGTAAATATTATAAATATAATTCATTTTATTAATTGTTGTATATTTTTTTTGTTTATCCAATAACTTTTATTCAATTTATTAGTTAAAATTTTTCTATTTTAATTTTACTTTATTTAACTGCTATTTTCAATTTTCTACCACCTTATTTTTCCATAATAAAACAATCACTCTTTAAAATGTATACCAATTATTAAAGATTTTTAGCTCACAACTTTGACATTTACATTTTCACGCGAGCACATATAAAATGGCTGTTGGACGCTCACACTACCACAACCACCAGCTAGAAAGCTCACAAATAAAATAAATAGAAAAACTGAAAATACAATTTTTCACATATCAATCAAGCTATTATTGTATGCTGGCTAAAAAAATTACAATATTATAAACTAGAAACTCGGGAAAAGTGAATAACTATCAGTGAATTTATTAATAACAGTTCAACAATTTCAATACAGTTTCGATAATGCAATATGGTGCCATTTCATACTTAATACCAATTATTGTCAGTTGCATTTTCACGATAACAAAAAATTAACAAAATCGCTGACAAATAACATTTTTTTCTCTTTGTAACTGAACCAGAGATCACACTAATGTACAAAAATTTAAAAAGTTGATTAATGAAATTTACTGGGTCTAGAATGAACTATGGATAAAAATTATTTATAAATATATAAGCGAATATGTAAAAACTTACCATGAAAATAAATATAAAGTTGAATCGATGCCACGCGAGCTTGAAGTGAATTTTAAAGGTTAAATAAATAAAATTTATTTTGCGCGTGACCAGATTTCGGTATATCATCATCATGTCTAGTATCAGTAAATTTGCATTTGTTTTTATATCTAAAAAATATTCCATATTTTTTCAAAGTTAGGTAAATCCCTTTGAATCAAAGCAATTCATGTTTAAACATAACGAATTTGATTTAAATCAAAATTATTAATTTGATTTTTTGCTTGACTAGATACCATCTTCTGAACGAAATTATAGGTGTTTAATGGTTCGAAAAATAATTTAATGCTTTAAATAAATAAAATTGTTTATTTTTATTGAACATAAATATTTATCGGTCTAGGTTGTTTCGGTACAGTCGGTTCGGCGCGAAAACACTTTTCGATGCGAGAATTTTATGCAATAATAAATATAATTATGTAGATAATAAGACGTCTTATCGCCTTCCAGCTCCACTGTGCATTTAGTACATTAATTGTAATGAGATGTTTTTAAATGAAATTGTAAATGTTTAGATGTAAAAGGTAAATTACTATACTTCTAGTCAATATGTTTTAAATTATTGAATTCTAAAATGTTTCCCCTCTTCGGTACTGGGAACTGGAAAATATTCCACATTTGCTCTACCTCACCCGGTTCGTGAGTATTGCCACAACATACAAAAGATGTATTTCTACTGAAACAAATATTTGTCTTTGATAAAATAAATCAGAAAAAATGCTCCAAACCAGAAACCACGGTGGACTTGGAAATATAAAATACCCACCATCCACCAGTTGCATTCTGGCCCACTCAAGCCAAAACATTTGGTGACCCCGCTGAAAGTTAGGTGTTATATATTTGAAAAGTTAAGAATAATGCAGAAGAACAGAAATACTTCCAGTTTACTTCAAAAATATTGCATTTTTTCTATAATAAGGTTATCCATCCTACTAACTTAAAATATGTTAATTGCAGATTAAAGATTTTGTAGGCATAGGCGCAACTAGGGGGGCTTAGCCCCCTCTAAATTAAAATTACCCCCACCCCCAAAATAAATTGACTACGATAAAAAAATGGATATTTCTATTGATATAGAAAGCGTAATCGACAAATTTGCGGAAATGGAAAAGAGAATTCCGTTAGGTTTTAAGTCTTTTTATTTTGTGTCAATAAATTTATATTAAAAAATAAATTTACTATCTATCGTCGATTTTTAATTTTGTTAAGCAAAGAAAAATGTCCTCGTTTTAGCCCCCCTCCCCAAAATATTATACCTAGTTGAGCGAATGTTCGTAGGTAAATCACAGATACAGTGGTATGTGAAAATAATGCTAACTCCATCCATTGAAACTCCAGTGAATTAAAAAAAAGAAAAGACAACATAAGGGGTGTTTTTTGAGAAATAAAAATATAAGAATAAGTTTTTCTCTGAAAAGTAAAAATAAAATTATCAATGATAATATAATAGCAAGCTGCATGTCTTATATTGAAAATTTAAGATTGTAAATAAAATGTATTCTTCGCAACACGCAAGAGCTTTAGCTCAAGTGCACTTGCTTCAAAGTAGTAATAGTAGTACAATTTTTCTTTATAAACTAAAGTTATCAAGAAAAAAACGTAAGATTATGTTATATTTGCAAAGATAATAGCATCAATTAATGACCACGTCACTGTGTTGAAAGCGTTGCTGTGCAACGAACAGGATAGTCTCCTCTTTGTAAAAGATGGAGCTCTTTTTTTATCGTAAGTGTTACTGTACTAACAATGGTTCATCATATATGTACATTTAGAATTTCTCTAACACTAAAAGTAAAAAAAAATCTGGATCCACGCTTGGAGATAATTACCGGCATTACAGTCTGTACATCCGGGTCTGGCCATAGTATAGCCTTTAGCCTTACACCATACTTTTGTAATGTCTAGACACAAAAAGACACAGACTAGTTCAGTTCATTGTCTCATAGCAGGTCAACCTGCGCAAAGCTATCTACATACCTATCTTTTTACGCCCTTATCTAAATAAACTGTTTTAAATATTTTTGAACAATACCAGAGATTTCCTTACTCGTCGGTCAAGTTTTTTCAGTGCAATGAAACTGTGATCTTTTTCTTTTTTCTGTTTCGAAGTGGAAGGGACCAATGTGAGTCACAATGCGATAAAAACTGAGTTTTTAGTGCAAAATTTACGAGCAGAAGGGCAAACTAACGCTTCATATTGGGGATTAAAAGTAACACTTTTGTTTTTAGGTGTAGGTAGGTATAATATACTATTACCCAAAGTAAATTTTTTTTCAGTCTTTACTACAAAGTTTTATACTTCAGTGTGTCCTTAATGTCCGATTAATAATAATAATATTTAAACCCTCTCAATTCGGGTTTTATTTCAATTTTTATGAAAATTTTAATTTTGTGGAAAGTTTTTTACTTTTAACTGTTATTACTTTTTAGATTTTTGTTATGCTAGTAAAATGTTAGTCATGATGTTTTTAATGGAAATTTTCTTTTCCAACTTTCTGTGATTCTATTGTTCAAACTATATTATATTTATACAAAATTATAATACACATTTTTTATTATATATTTCTTTATTTTGATTAATTTATTTATTACAATAATATTCAACAAAATTATTGAAGCAACTTTTACATGGGACTCAATGTTTTCGACCACCAAGCATGATCAATTTTAGTAGCTCGACTTCAACAATTTTCTACATTAAAAACAAAATTCAAAATTTAATCAACAATAATTTTCTATTAAATATCTTCTCAACAACTAACACAGCCCAGAGTCAGCTTACAAAATCAAACGCGTCAACATATTAATATGCTAATAACAAAATATGATTAACTATTTTATTTTATTCTACAATTTAAGTGGATTTAATTTGCATTTATCATTGATTTTCCATTATTCTTTTTTTATGATTTCTATATTTTTCTATATTCTTATAATATAGAACGTTTATAATGTAAACGTTTCTTTATGGTTATTAGTTATTACTAACATAACAAATTCCAAGTTACCAGGTTCGTAATTAGGAGAGGTATTTCTAATATTAAAAATGAGGATACACAAGATATCAACTTTTAAATACAAAAAGCAAACAAAATTGTATGAAATTCTTCAAAGAATTCAAATGTGTCTTACTTTTGAAAATGTTTGTGGCGCTGTACGAATTAGGAAAACGGATTTTGAATTACTTCCATCATTAAATGGCTTTCGTAATCAGATCTTCTCTTAAATCTGTTATTTAAATTTTAATGAAATAGGGTAGGTACATAAGATATCAAGTGGTCAAAGGGAAGACTTGAGTCTCCTTTATTTTTCCCTAAAGTGCTATAAGAACTCGAGGGTAGTACGCTAGATATCTTAATGATTTTATAGTATAGTATAATATCCCCCCCCCCACTTGCATTGTTAAGGTAAAAGAAACGTTAGCTTTTTTCCATTTTCTCTGTTGTTCTTTTCATCTTCACTAACTTCAAAATTCAATTAAAAGTCTATCAACATGATAATGTTATCAAATGATAAAACGAAGGGCGAGGGTACGTCACAAATAATGATAGACAACAATCGTAATGCATAGGGTGCGACATAACACAAATTTGAAATAGGTATACTTTGTGTACTTTACCGAATAAAAAGTTAATTGGAACTACGCACACTAAACCCAAGAATTTTGTAAGATAATAATAATATAAAGTTTTCAAATTTTGCTAATAGAATTGTAAGCTTTACCACAGATTTCCAGTTTGTTTATCCAATAATGGGGAACGAAACTATAATAATAGCATTACTCGAGTAGTTTTGTATCAATTTAATCTGTTGCCCGACCTAGGTTTAATAATTTTTGGACCAAAGTCTGTCGTGATCGATTAGACTCTGAAAAAGGTTAACACGAAAAATATTTTCTTTAACTTATCGATTAAGAAAGAAAATTACAGAAACTTTTCAGCATTGAAAACTTTTATATTAATAATTATTTCAAGTTGTTCGAAAGTATACACTTCAGATTTTTAATAACTTTTTTTTTCTCCTCAGTTGGTAGGTACTTAACCATGCTTTCGTATATACCTTCGATGTAACTTGGTCAAAGTTAAATGAGAAGTTGGAATAGACGACACAATTGCTAAACGCTCGATGTAGAGGTTTTTGTTTTTAGTGCAATTTTTTGTTAAGCCTTTAGGGGTTGAAAAGTTTTTCTGCGTACTTAAAAGCGTATAGGGTGTGGTTTGAGTAAATTAGTTCATTGAAAGGGTTGAAGTAATTTTTCAAATTTCCTGCGATACAATCACAACTTGGCTGTTTATCATTCATTGTCGGTGGGAGTAGGTACTCCTACTCGACAAAATTTTTTGTCGAAATGAAGAAAATCGTTGATGTGGAAACTAATTTAATGTTCTCTTTTGATATTTTCTGTCGAACTGTCATGGAATGATTCGAATTTAAATGTTAAAGTGTATATTCGATACGCCTTTAGAAATGCTCGCATGAAATTTGAAGATATTGGGGATTGAAAAAAGTAAACAAGATCCAATACAAATACGATTTTATTTATATTAATATATTTCACTAGATATATAGAATATTACTATAATATATAATTTATACGGGTGTATGATAAAATAAATTAAGTAATAATATGGTATAGCAACATTTATTATATGTATTTTAATAAGTAGAAAGATAATAATATCAAGTAGAGAATATATATTTTCCAAAAACGTGTACTCGTACAAAATACTGCTACATAAACATATGTACGCTACGTATATGAATCGATCAATATTAAAATATTATATGGGGAGGTTAACTCGATTAAAGATACCAATACATTTTTTTATATAGCATTTAAACTTTTTTTTCTTAAATAAAACATATCGACATCCTCAGTATTAACAATCAATAAATGTGAGCCGAGAATTTCGAAACCATTTCGATTTTAAAATAAAATTTACAATCACCATCAGTTCCTGTGACGGTGTGTGAATATGTTAAAACCATTTTCGAAATCCTTGATCACTGTTCAATTTCTGATAAGAATATACACACCATGAACACTCATATAAATATTTCACATCGAGAACACGTTCAGTGGAACTCTGAATATCGTACGAAAATAAGTATATCGAATAATAAAAATATCTTCTGTAAAAATATTGATTTTGAGTAGGTATACATTAAGCAAAATCCTTTATAAATCCGTAATACATTAGCTCTATAAAAGACCAATATTTCAGATTACAAAAGGTGGCAATAAATAATTTTTTATATTATTAATATTTTTTTAATTTTAACTATCACTAAACACAAAACTTAATAATATTAAGTAATAATAAAAATAAAACATAAAACACAATAACTTTTTTTGTTACAATTTCTAGTACCTGTAGAAAGATTATCGTGACGCACATTAAAACACTGAATAATACGAAAATATACGAATTTGTTTTCAAAATTCTATTCGGACACTAAAAATTTTACGAAATTGGTGTGATAACATGGTGCGCATTAATTTTAAAATTATTGATCGAAACCTAAACTGGATTTATCCTTATCACTTAACTATATTGCAAAATGTTCCGAGTTGTATTAAAAAATGTAACAAATCATACATAACATTTTTTTTTTTTTTTATTATTATTTTTGATAAGTTTGATCGATATCAAAAGTTTTTGTTACATAATCAATGCTACATTTGCCCAAACAACGCATCCGTCCGGATGAAATAAGAATAAAAGTACAAATATTGGTCACCAAAATTATTACTTATGTTATTGTTAAAAATACACGCTCACAAGAGCTTTAATTTTATTCGACATTAACGACAAATTGGCGTGACATAGTCAAATTTTTGAAATTGTCCTTATCCCTTTATCTTATTCTTCAATTTTCTTTAACATACAATAAAATTAAATCTCACACGTGTCACAATTTTTTAGTAACTATATAGTTTTTGGCACCTGAATATTAGTAAAAATGTAACTTTTTAGAATGACTAATTTTATCGATGTACGATGAGAATGATCCCCAATATTACTACTTATTTCTTAAATATTTTGGTTAAAAACTGGATTTGCACTAGCAGTCTGTTTCTCCAATACAGAATATTTTAGCTTAACACATTAAAAGAAAACAATAACGATCTTGTTCAAAATTTTCATTCGCAAAACCAACAAAAATCTGACGCCTGCACTGATATGCATAACTCATTTTCGATTTTCGGCGTTTACGTCCAACCAATTATTTTTAATATCTTAATAATATAAAATTTAATGCTGGAAGCGATAATTCAAAACAGTAAACAAAGGATGTTTAAACCAATATTGTCGGACACTAAAAATTGAATCATCTGGATGAATTATAATTTGTATCGCAAAAACCCTCGTGTGTGTTTGATCCTTTCTACCCCATCGCAGCATAAATATTAATTGGACGAAAGGGTAAATTTAGGTATGTATGTTACGTTTTTTGATGAGGTAGGGTCGATCATCGATATTTAATTCATACCCTTATTATTCGTTGGGTTTATGAAAAATTTGGTGATGTGATTGTTTATTAATTTTTTGCGCGATATCAGTTCTAATCAACTTAGCACTATCGATTGTTATTACCGTTTCATTTTTATTCGACGATAAAAGTAATCCGGAAGGTACATTTATTAGGGTCCACCTAATTAAGCAATAAAAAAAATATTAGGAAATGAATTTTAAATTGGTTTGGTGTGAAGTCGTACAAAAAATGTATCGTCAAGCAGTAACCGCGATTAGTACAAATTTAATATCGGACCTGGTAGGTACTACTTAATATAAATTGAAAAAAAAAAGGTTAAGGAAAATTTATATTCGTGCAGATGTTTGTTTATTCAAAGGAACAAAATTACTTTTGTGAATGAAAACCTTGAACAAGAGTCTTAAAATACGCGACAGTTTATAAAGATGGTGGTTATTTTCTGTAAGGATGCTAACAAACTGGTCGTGTATAAATTATTTTCAGTCGTCAATGTGCGACTCATATGTAAACTAATGTAATATTTTTAAAAATTCAAATTTTTCTAAAAAAAGCAACAAGATCAACGCAACTTTTAGAAAGCATAGAGAGTTAGTAGCTTTGGCTTCTTTTTTGTCTACAAATATATTTAATTAGTATACGTATTATTCATTATATTGATTCATTCTTCATTTCTTGAAAAATTGTAAAAATATGCACACTTAAATAGTTTTTTTATAATTATTTTTTTTTAAATTTTTTAATCGACTTTAAAGCTGTTGGTACATCGAGTGAAGAACAAATTTTAAAATTCGGTAAAATTTATAAATAAACAACTCTTATTATTTATAAAAAGGGAAATTTGTGTTAACTTTTCCTTTTCCAAAATAACACTTAAGTCAGTCTTACGAATCACAGTGAAAATTTGATATGATCAATTATTGTGCTAAGTTTCTATTTTTCACTTTTCCGCCACGAGATGGAGATTGCGGTTTTTAGTTATTTTTTTTGTAATATGGAATGTGGGATTATTAGTAATAACACAATTAATTATATAAAACGAATAAATATTATATACATCAATTCCTTGTAAACACTCAAAAGGGGGGAGGGGAGGGGTAAATAATAATTTATAGTATCATTCGATGATGAAATAATTGCTTGATGTTTCCAACAGCTATAAAGTTGCATTTTTTTAACACAATTCTTACAAAATGACAAATTCTAACCATAATATATATTATATAGTACGTCCAGACATCTCGCATACATTTAATAGTAATAATATAGAAATACTTTCAACATTTTCCAGCTAATTATTTAATTTATAAATGCTGAGCGGGTGACAGCTTTTGGATCAAAAGTGACCTGTTACGCATATTTTTAAGTCCTACTCTACCATCATCGGTAGATTAAAATAAATAACATTAAAATAGTATTGAACGTTATTCGTTATTTTATTGCTTTAGGTTACGTTTAGAAGACAAAACGCGTAAAATCGTTTAAAATTCAAAGGGCTGTCTTGTACATGCATTCCTTCTTCGACGACTCCCTTATCATCATCAATATTATTACTTAAGTACATTTATAGGTTCGCGAATAAAAATTACTTAGGTATGGCAAGGGCAACCCATTGAAACCATCACGTAACAGTGAAACTTGCGACCCTAAGCGAATGTCTTTTTTATATAGGATGCTACAAAAAGATATATATTCGAATATTTTACAATATATATCTTGTTATATATACTTTCATTTACATCATAATATACAGTGCTTTTCCTAGTAACATCTATATTTATGTATTTTGTTATAACTATTTTCAAAAATTACTTTTGTATATATTAAATATGAAATATAGATTATTAGTTATTACTTAAGTATCATAGTTAGGCCTGTATATTACGTGTTAAAAATATAATAATATACAGAGTGATTTGCAATGTGTGTCGCAGTCGATTTGTGAATGATGAAGCCGCAATCATATCGCAGCGTGAATATTGCGGTGAAATGATTATATTATTGCAGCGTTCAAGTATTTTGTTTGGAATCGTCAATGGCCGTGGTATATAACACCACTATCGTCTTAACATTTTCTTTCATTTTTTTTTTTCCTAATACCAAACAAAATGCTTAAAATTTTAAATAGACACAATACACATCAAAAAACACACATTAAGAAAATGCCAATTATACTACCTAATTTAGATTATTAAAATTCACTTATATCATTGTTATATAACGTTCTTTTATTAAAGTTTTATATAAAATGTTGCGTGATTTCCGGGCGGGAAGACTTTTATTAATATCTCGATTGCAATAACACCTTCTCAAAGTCGTACCATCATTCCTGACGAAGAACCCCGCAACGATCACACAATTAACCGTAAAACGACAATTTTTTTTCGTTAAAAAACTATATCAATTATATTCAATTTAGTCCACAACTTTTCCCAATTTAAGTTATTTAAAATACTATTATCACATCCTTAATAAGAAAAATTGCAAAATTTCGCTTACTTAGTGGTACTTAATCCGACAATTATAATATTAAAAAGGTACGCTAATTTATTAAGTTGTACCACTTTCGTCACTCACTCGTTGATTTTTTTTTTAATAATTATTCCCTGTATTATAATTACCAAGGAATAATCCGTTACATACTAAGTAAATAATTTTATTTTTATTAGAAAATTTATATCATTCCCTAGACCTAAATTAGTAAACAAAATAAAGGTTAATTCTGCGTGATCGTTGCCGAATTCGACCCCACCGATTATTTAAAAAATTCTTACTAGTTTCAAAAACACCGTTCGAGATCCCCGCAAAATTTCAAATCGTCCCATTTTGAGCATTTTTTTTATTAAAAACCACGCTACACAATTCACCCGAATTTAATTTATTAGTAGCTACAACTACATCACGCGTACTAAATTATTATGATTATAAGTTTATTATTATTATTATTTAAATATTAAAATATAAAACGCGATTTTTCTACAAATACACATGAAGTTTAAGTGCTTTGTGCGCTACAGAGTCTACAGTAGCCATCAAACATATAGTAGATGAAGATGCGTCTACACCAAAACGACACACAAATGAACACAGCTCATGCGGGGAACACAACAAAGGCGGTATGTTACAAACTAAAAAAATAAAAATAAAAACGAAAATAAAAAAAAAAGAAAAACTTAAATCAAGAAAATTTATTCGCATATTTGGTAAATTAATTTATAAAAGTCAAGTAATATCTTAATTATTTATTATTTACTACGTAATTCGCGTATGCCGAGGCTCGAGGTGCGGTTAAGTCTTATATTTGTGTTACAGAATATTAATATACCACACCACCGCCTCGACAGACGCAGACGTCGGCCACATGATCAAATAAGCGTCGGTCGACCGCTGCTAAATAATTTTTTAGGCTAATTTTTAAAATTTCTAATTCAAAACGTACTTATATATTTAATCGTCAAAAACGAATAAAAAAATACAAAATTACAAAAAAGAAATCACCACAGGATTTGTTTATAATTAAAATATCAATATAAATATATAATAAGTAATCAAAACTCTAATTAAACTATTTCAAACAGTCATGCACACACAAACTTGTGAACACATACTGACTGCACGCATTGTACTAACATTCATTATTAAATATCTTCACAAAAATAGGTAAAAAAATAAAATAATAATAATAATTCATATGTTATTAATAGCTATATAAAACAACAACCTATATACAACGTACGTATTATAATAATAAACAAACTAAGTCAGCGGAGCAGACCCGCAATATATGGCCGACACGGTCCGTCTGTAAAAAATTTTTCAATTTTTTTTTTATAAATTAAGTATAAGATATACACATCATAAAATATATAATTTAATAACACTCTCCAAAATTATAATATAAAAAATAAATTAAATAAACTTCCTTAAATAAGAAAACTATTATACACTGGGGGTTCCTGAGCTCATTCAAAAATATATCGATCAAGATCGAGGAACAGTAAATTTATTCACTTAAAAAAAAGTTCCATAGGAACTGGCACACACGCTCTCCCTCGAACCGTCTCGAAGTGTACTTAAGAGACGCCCAGTATAACAGTAAATATAGTAATAATAATAATAATAATATTAATAATACAATCTCTAAATAATCGATAACAAACGGTCAGTGTCAGCCGGAAGTACTACAATGTACTTAATGTGCATGTTAATGAGAAAATGCAGCAAACTAACGAGCGAGCGAACGAACGAACGATGCGTCTATAATAGGAAGTGTAGACCGATTGCTCCGATTTTACTTCAATTTGAATACTGACAAGCAAAATAAACACACGGTTTTTAATCATCGGGGTTCGGGGGTTGGGGGGGGAGGATTGCTTAATTTTAGCTACAGGGTATACATAAAAAAATAGGTATTACTCGAACATGCGAATGTAGCTGTGAACGTGGAAAAGTTCGAGGAAGCGACTCGCTGCCGACCGCGAGGGTGCACGTTGCATATAAATAATTTTCATTTACTCTTAACTTATAAGCTATAAGAAATATAATATTATATATTATCACATCACACGACACAACAGAACAATAGCAACAATGAGTGGTCTCGCGAGCGATTAACTAACAATAAGGGATATGTATATTATTATTACGCGAACCCCGGTCGGCAATGACGCAATTGTGTGGCAGTTGGAATCACAGCCAAAATGCCCCCATACCAAGAAATCGCACAAACCACGGACTTTGCCCAAAAAATTTTGACTAAAAATAATTTACCAAAAAAACGTCTATATCGAACTAATACTAACAAATGCAAAATAAAATTTTAAGATCGATGTAAAGAAATTTATAATAATTCTATAACGCTTACAACTCAAAAATTTTCAAGTAATAAAAAAACTATAACAAAAAATATAAACCCACTGGCCAATTCTATAGGTGCAGAATTTCCGACCTTTAAAGTTTTTTTAAAGTAAAATATTTGTCATAATTAATTAATGATTTAAGCATTGAAACGTGTCGATGCTTAAAAGGCTTAGCTGCTGTAAAATGCAATTTTACACAAACTGCAAAATTATATTATATTTTTTTTATAACAAATAAAAAAGGAAACTCTTAAAAACATACATAACATTTAGCACAAAATACTTTTCGATATATTAAAAAGTGTTGTTCTCGGATAATACTTAAATATAAAGAGACTCAGACTTGTAAAATCGGTGACACATCAATGAGATAAATATTACAAAAATATAAAAATAAAAAACATTTATCGATATAAATTTATAAAAAGAAAATTAACCATTAAAACCTACCGTGTGTCACGTCATGTCTTTTATGATTTTGAGAAGATCGATCTTCTAACGAAAAGTGCATACACATAAAAATACAGAGTATAACTTGATTGCGAATCTAATACTATTCAATTTTAATAAAAATGAAAATAAGTTGCATTTAAACAATGCAAACTGGCATTATGACTACGCTGTTGTAGGTACGTATCGTGTCGTTCGGATCCCATACGTAACATTAAAAAACAAAACAATTTAAACAATCATGAGAACAACAAAAATATATTATAAATCTAGTGTTCGTTGTAGATCATGAGACCAAAACGTTACGATATCTACCCGAGGGACGCGGGTTCCGGGGAATGTGGATGGCGGCGAAATGAGGATATTCGAGGGAGATCGATTGTTCAACGTAGACAACAACAAACTTCTTAGGGGTTGAGCGAAAAGATGCGAAGATTTTGATGCACACGAATTGAACAAACAGGACAATGGTTATCACTGCCTTCTCCACAGATGCGATTAGCACAATCCATACAAAAGAAGTTATGGCCGCACGGTATGAGAGCGTGGGTTACCTTTGCCTCGGTACACACCAAACACTTGGCAGAACTTAAAAGCGAATCTGCAGGACTAGTGCTATTTGGTGGACTCGGGCGTGTAGGAGCTGCAGGATACGACCAAATATTAGAAATGGCGGTGGGTGTATCGAAACTGGGAGAATCTCCTAAACCTTCGTCGCGATCGTTGGAAGACCAGATTGCTCCTAAATCGGGACGACCGGAACTTGAAGAACTACTGGAACAAGATCTTGAACTAGAAAACGCTCCCGAACTGCCGGTAGAAGATGCCATATTACTAAAAGGATCGTTCGTCGCAGGTTCCATAAACGAATTAAAAATTGCGTTCAATCCATTCTTACAAATTGTGGTTAGATAATCGGTGTTGTCTTCTCCAAATGCAGACAACGCATTCAAAGAGGTGTTGCCGGTACGGAGCGCAATGTGAGCTTCGATTTCTCTGCGAGCAGTTTCGACGTTATCGGGCATTCCGGTTACTTCGAACACTGGCTCTTTATCCCGACTAGGTGTAACGATGTAAGTGTGAGTTTGATGTTGTATGCGTTTAATTGTTGCACCTTTTGGGCCGACCACTAAACCGACCACTCGATATGGAACGCGAACTTGGATGGTTACTTGTCCCGGAACGTTAGCTGGAGGACCGGGAGGAGCACCGTTCAGACCGCCGATCAAGTTACTTTTACGCGATGCCCTAATTTGGGAAAAGTGTTCGGCGGCAGATAAAATTTCGCGTTTAGCTTTAGCTACGTCTTCCTTACGTCCCGTCACCACAAACACGGGCTCCTCTCCTCGAACCGGCGTCTTGATGTAGGTATTCGTTTTCGCCCTCAAAGCTTTGATTTTGCAACCTGTAACAAAGGAACGACAATTAAAAATTTAGAATTTAAAAAAAAAGGAATTTGATTAAATTTTACTGGCAACGTTAACGATTATATCATGAAGTTGTAAGAGGAAATTTTTTGTTGCCGCTGCTACTACTAATTCTTATGTCAACTAAAAAAACACGTTAATTACTTCCGTAAAGCGTGTGATCGTATAATAATGTTTGCTATTAGGTAAAGTTCATCCACATGCTGGATGCAGTAAATATACTTGAAGAGTGTCTGTCTGTCTACGTGTGGTCGGAACCTTTTCGCACGAGTTTTTGTTAACACGAAACATTTGCATTTTAGTTGTGGGCCAATTTTTATTAATGGAAGCGGTTGTACTAGACCTAAATGGTAATAACCATAAATTGGAGTGTTCGGCAGACAAAAGTTGTGCCTATGGCTACGCCCTTCAACCTGCCGACAGGTCAGTTGCATTCACCTTGTGCGCGGGCGATCAACTGCCCAGTAGACTGCGTGCGAATGCATGCTGCACTTGCATCCAGTCATCCTTCGACGGCTAAAGTTTTTACTTACAATAATCTCACGGCTATTTTTCAATCCTCATTACTAATTCTTAATCGTAACCGATCGATTAACGGCCAACAATGGTAATTACGGCATTTTTTATGAAGACCACGTCTTCGGGTCGTATAAATCAGGATCCCTCGAAGGAAAACTGTGACAAAAGGATGCCCATCGGTCATGGTACACTCTGATAAGAACAAAAACGTAAGAGATAGGTAAAACCCAATTAGGTGGGAGCTAATTTAGTTGGATTGTCAATTTGACGGAAGATTTAAAGGCAGCATAATAACTTTTACCTACATGGCGCCGTGAATTAACAATATGAAACGAGTTCGAATGTTTCTAATTTCTTTATTTGTGTACAAGTTGCAGAAAGTTGTGTTGGTCTTATAAATAAAGAGACGGGCGGGTGCGATGGCCAGGTATAAGCTAACCTTGGCTTTCAAGAACGGAATAGCAACAACTCAGGTAAGGTCGGGATTTATTACAAACATTTTTGATGCCCGTGAACGTATTTATAAGTAGGGTTGCCGATGCCGGTATAAATTCATAATTTCGACTAAAGCCTGGCTTTGAGTCTTTAATTAGAAGACCTTCACTGCGATATTTTCTCAAAATGTAATAAAATCGACCAGACACATTGGCTATACATGCAGACGACACAGCTGGCGGACAAAGTAAAGTGTCGTGGATTTAATATTAATGCGCTAATAAACTAGCGGTAATAAACGAGTGTCGCGATCAATTCCTCTCCCACACCTACTATGTGTATCCAGGATATCAGACATATCCTGTGTACAACACTTGCAATAATCGTTAGCGATCCAAGTCGGTTCGTCCACATTAAAATTTCATAACAGTGCAGGAAACGAATTTCCATCCAACGAACGGTTAACATAGGTAAGGTAACGATTGGCGTAAAATAAAGGTTGTTATAGCGAAAACGCTATATATATAATATTCTTCCTTATTGCGGTGCCAAGATTCCGCTATATTAAAAAAAAGTCAGACTGAGAAAGGCGCCAAGGAAAACATTCGATTTAAAAAAACCTCTTTCCAATGAGATAGATGCCCGTTGCCGCGAGCAAATCAGCAATTCCAAATAATCCGATCGCTAATTAATGTGTTTACGATTGAAAAAAAATGTCACACGAAATGTCGTAACTAGCTCAGTTCAGATAAGAGGGCACCGAGCTCGACGGTATGTGTATTCCTGGGGTTCGCAGCCAATGACACAAGCTGCGTGAAGAATGTAACTTCGAGAGCTTAAATATAGTCTTCGACCTCCGCAGTAGTGTTCGTCTGCCACTCTTGGCTTCTCATACCGAAAAGAAGGTTACGAATGCAAGCCACGGTAATTAAAATTTTCCAATTCAAAACCAATTCTAAAAATGGTCAAGGTAAAGAAAAACTGGTCTCGTAAGCATTCCTTCTTCGATCCGAGTCGACACAAAAAGTTACCAAAAAAAACGCAGCGATTTTCTCTTCAGTAAAAATAGTAAACTGTAGTAGTAATGGTGCAACGTTCTATAATAAGTCAAATACTTTTAGCCACACTAACGCGTTCGCTTTAATTTAGTTAAACAGCGTCTTCCTGCCAATAGTGATGACTCTTATAAAACAACAATCTTTTCAAATTGTTCTAAAATATTTTCGTGTAGGTAGCAGTGAATAATTTTCAAAGATCGATTTTCTAATTTAGTTCAAAGGTGTCCAAGACTTGGGGAACGATTAATTTAATAACACACAACATTAACTTATCAATCCAAAGTAATTAGCATGACTTTCCATGCTGCATTTACCAAGGGCTTCCAATAATTCCATGTTATTACCCAAATACCCCAGAACAAATTGACCATAATTAGTTTATTATCGTACCCATAGAGAAGTTATGACCCTGTATATTATTATAATTGTCTTGAAGAAGGTTAAGGGACAAAAAGAAAACTGGAGAGCCTTCTTATCTGAAGTTGTGACATATGGAAGAGAAGACGTAACGTCGGTTCTATTTTTGGCCGAATTGCAGTTACTAGATAACAAGATGGCATTTATCGTATAGATATTTTTAGATTGATTATTCTACGATTTCGTCATGAACAAAACGACTAGGCGCTACTGTAATAATCCTACCTCTCCTGGAGAAGAGCCAGATAAGTGACATTTTCAAGCGGGTGCATTTAGTGAGCTCTCATGCTGAGCTTACATGTAATGCTGGTGGCGCTTCATCTTTTCGTTTTTAACAAACTGGTATTTTATTTTTTTCACATTTTTTACAATACATGCGGGCTGTTTAAGTCGCCACTTGCGTATTAAGATACCACAAGATTTTCTTTTTTCAACACGAGTATTAAGAACAAGAACATTTTTATGCCGCTATAAACTCTTAATAAGACTTTAATAAAATTTATTAGCTATTTTCGCTTCCGCGGTTAATAAAAATTAATTTTGATAGTCGAAACATAAAATTTATTCCCGATCCCGACTAATTTGACACATTCTTTGTAATAAAAACAAAAACAACAGAGTAAAAGGCCAACTTTATGGACTGGAAAATAACCACATAACCTAAAAATATTTAAAACTCGTCCTAATCAGTGTCAAGTTAAAAGTTAAAAAAATTCAATCCACTACAAGTTTCAAGTACTTTTTCGGAGAGTTCAAAAAGCTTTACCCACTTTAAAAGACTTTTACGACCCTTTTATATTGTTGTTATTTTTATGATCTATTGGATTCCTTCTTTTTTTTTTGGAGCTCGATAATTGAAATTTTCATACTTCACGACAACGTTTTATTATTAAAATAATTCGGGATTACGTGCGCCGCCGTCGTAAAAATAAAAATTTTCTTTAGAAACAAGTCGAAAATAATAAAATCGTTAAACCTACAAGGACGAGCATGAAACCTCGATCATGCCATGTTGGGCTCGAAAAAAATGGCAAAAAAGTTTAAACAATTGCATAAATTAAAATAAATTGGAAAAAAGATTCGCAGTGTTACACCAAGGCTTCAAAACACATATAAATTGCATACTACAGAAATTGTTGTTCGACTGCCCACTCGCCGATATTCTGCAAGCTTTAAAATGTTACGATCAACATTCAACTTAATTTAAATTGTTTTAAGGACACCGAACTTATGAATGATTATAAAAATGCACAATTGAATTAAACTGCAGTTCATTAAGTACTTATATATTAATTTATGACCGAAAACAACGCTATAAATAAGACTGTGAAGTTTATTTTTAGAAAACAATTTTGTATTCTAGGAAAGGCAGGACAAAAAGCCCTTCCTTAAGTCGGGTTTATGCACACACCGTAACGTGACGTAACCACTGGCGATGTGTGCATAAACCAAACTTAAGCCTTTCGAATAAAAATCACTCAACGTGCATGAGAATTTCGCTTATAACCGGGATTCGCTAAGTGTGACCAATCTTTTGCAAACTAGTTAAAAATCCATCTGTTTCCGGAACTATAACGTTTTTTAATGAACATCTCATCATAGTTCTGAAAACAAATTGTTTCCTTCTCATTTTTTGCTTCGTTTTATTCGACGAACGATCGATAGATATTGATATGGCGCCTATCCTATACGAACGGAACCCCCAAAATACACACTGACCCTAAACGAGACTTTTAAAAGCAGTGACAACTCGTAAGTAGTTGAAATCGATATATTCAAAAACCGCAAAATATTGAAATCGATATTTCTAATCAATTATTAACATAAATCGATAGCAAAAAACCCCAACTTATCGTAAATTCAACCAAATAAATTATTTCGATCAATCTATATCACAACAATAGTAAGTGGTATTTCCCAGATTATCCGTCAAAGAATTTCCCACTAGAATCAATACCAAAGAAACAGTCTACGTGGTGCCTGAAATTTTTACTCGCCTCTACGACTGTTAACGTTTCGATAATCCCATTTTAGAACATCCTGTGATTACAATCAATTCTTTAATGTCCAATAATTAACATTTCCTGCCCGCACTTGAAAATGATCAAATTAAATTTTGAGAGCTGGAGATTTAAAAATAATTATCACACTTCGTGGTCATTAAAATGGCTTCGATTTATTTTGAAACTCGATTTTTTACAACTTAATTAGTAGATATCTATTAATATCAACAGAGAAGAACAACATCCCGGTTGCATAATGGCTGAAATTATAGAAAACGAAGTGAAATATAAATTGGAAAATCTAGGTATACGTGACATATTTATTAGAGCCAACAACCTTTTAGATTCAATTGCAGACCATTTATTTAAAATTACAGCAGGTGCAATAAAAGTGTTAGAAAATTTCCGGCCATTGCATCGTTTCAGTTTTCCATAACAAATTTTGATGCGGTTCGCTGTGCGAGATTAATGATATCTAAATCGGTTTTGAAAAATAATAAAAAGACGTCAATGTTCTAAGCTTCCAAAAATACAGCTGAAAAGTGTTCGCTGGTCATGTTTTCTGAATCAGTTGAAGTTCGTTTTCATGCAATGACCGCATAAATTTAAATTAAAAATAAATATCACTCCATATTTCCAGTGAAAAACTATTTGTTTAGGAAAATTTAAATTCGGTTTCGTGTAAAATAGCACTTGAGAAAAAAAACATTTAGAGTTGTATTTTTTAAGAAAAACGGGGTAATTAGCATTTTCAAAGTGTGCCACCTAAATTTGAGAGATTTTAATCTAAATTTAAAAATATCGGCCAAAGAATTTACAACTACAGGGATTTGAGCTGCTAAAACGAAAGAAAAAGCTGTATTTTTAATGAAAGTTTAATCCGGCATAAAAGTTCAATCGTGCCGATATAAAGCTGTTAATTAATTCTTATTGCAGGATGACCTAACTTATATTGGTTTAATTTGTTAAACTGTTAGTTGGTTAAACAAATTTGCTTCGGAATAAATTCAATTAGCGAGCAATATTAAATTTGCATCAACATAATTCATTGAGAAAGGATAAAATGATTTAGGGTCAAAATGTTAGCTGCATTTATAAAAAATGCAATCGTGTTAATTATTTGCATCAATTATGACAAAACCTAAGGATTATATCAAATAATGTCAAGAATATTCTGTTACAACATTGCAAAAGTTGACAGGATGATGTTGAAATTTTAGTCAACACCAGTTCAACGAGGTCGATATAAAATATCGAAATCGAATAAATCAATTTTTAGAAAAAGCGTCGTGAAACAATTAGCTTTAGGTATACGCATAGAGCGTGGATTGGTTCGAAAATAGATTCCGGAAGACAACACAATTGTGTCAAAAAAGTTAGCTCAAAGCATGAGGTAGATGGCCGCGTGTGTGGGTGCACATGTTAAATATTTTAATTTGTTATAGCGCAATGCTCCTCCGAACAATCCGGCCACTCTAGGGGAGGTTTTTATTTCGAACCGCACTCGTTTCTTCCTATACATCGCACGAGATTAATTTAAAACACATCGTCAAAACCCAATTCAACAACAAAGAACAAAAAAACCGACGACTACCCTTCCCTAGTTTCATTATCCCAAGTACATTAAAACTCCCCCTATTTATCAAAGTAAAAATTCAATCTAAAAAAGTACGTAAAATTATTGGAAAAACGTGCCAAGTATTAAAATGAGAAAAACTTCTCCAGGAAAATCGTAGAAGAGACGCTGGAAATCTACAATCGAGTTAACGGAAAATAAGGGTGCCATTTTAACCTTCGATTTATAGTTCCATTGCTTTTATTAATTTGATTAATAATTATCGAGGATCCGTGAAAACTATCTGCAACATTTCTGGTCAATTTTACCTTCTTTTTCCAGCGGAATATAAGAAAACGTGACTTCCTTGCTATTCACAAATTGGCCAAACGGGTAATTGAAAATCGTATTTTAATTAATAACAGATAATCGAAACTGTTAGTTAAACGTTACAACAAAATCTAACCGCATGAACTATAATGAGGAATGGAACTAAGTAAGCTACCCATGTATTAAAAACTAGTATTTTCTACGTGCCCAGATAAATAATGCAACTCTATTATAAATAAATGTATATTAAGCTTTAAAAGATCAATCAAAGTCGACTCGGTAAATCTGAAATAATAAAGGTTTCATGTCCATTTTAGGTCGCATTCTTCATACTTTGACATATGAGTCAGGGCCGGCTCAATGGGCGAGCCGGTATCGCACGGGCTCGAAACCCCAATTTATTATTTATTAATAATCCTGCGTACAAGAAAAAACCTCGAAACGTCATTAAATTTTCACCGACACTTGAAACACTTGTTTGATGTTGTACTTTTATAATGCACTACTCTACATTTCCATTCAAAACTGAGTTGGTATTCCTTACATTTTTGTATCCACTTTACTTCCTTTGACAATTATGAATAAATCGCTTTTGTTGTGAGAAGTTGCAAATTAAAATTTAAATGTTCACGATTTAATTCACCTTAATTTACAGGAAGCCTTTTCAAATATGCTTTCAGCTATAGATATGCTTTGTTGATAGTTTCTGAAACTCGGTGGAATTTATATCCTATTTTCACAAATCCATGTAATCTTTCAAAGATTTGAAAAATCACAAGTTGTCAGAGATGCAACCAACTGTTTTTGTATATTCTTAGTGATGGTTCAGTGCGGCCTTCAGGCCGCACAACATAGGCAATCTAGTAATGAGATATTTTTGACGTAGTCATCTAACTATGATCACGAGAGGTATTAGATGTATTATTCAATGAACCAAACCAGTTTCTCGAATTATTTTATAAGCAATGCTGTCTCAATGGTTCAACAAAATAAACATTTGTTATTTGTCAAATGTCAATAATTATTATAACTTTAATGTTTTCTAATGCAAACTCAAGTTGTTTAAAATAATATGTAGTACTTGCATAGGTTCCAGGAAGATATATCCGCTTTAATTTGTTTAATTGACTTTGAAATTTCCAAATTGGTGGCCTCCAAACAAGCAGGTCAAAGTTGTATTCTTTATATTTATTGTAAAAACCTCGATGTATGCTGGTACGGAATAAATCCAATGAAGAGAAGAAAATAAAAAAAAAATACATGTAATGCCAGCTTAAGATTTGCCACTCCATTAGTGCAAATTATAAATCCTGCGTAATATTAATGATGTCGTGAAATAAAAAAATATAATTTCTTGACACCGAGCGACAACACCGTTAAACCCGTCCCTGATTAACCCGATTTTAGCGCATGCAGAATGGAAATTATTGCACCCCATACTGTACAATATTAACGATCAGCTTGCAGCAAATTTCGGTATCGAAAATATTTGCAAAACTAGATCAAGTTCTAATTTCCATTTATAAACGTCTCAAATATTCATTACCTTAGCTCTATTAGCGCCGTTTCACCTACTCATCATAATTACAATAATTAATAGCCCAACTTTTAATAGTCTAATTATATAAAGTAGAGAAATCAAAATATAAAGTAATTAACAAGTACGTTATTAATAAAGCCAATCAATTTCCTAATTGACGTGCTAATGAAATATTAGAAACTTGAATAAATTGTTAAAAACGACCAGCCGTTTAAAAATAATTCCCTATTTTTACAAATATGCATTAATTAAATGTTTAATCAAAATGTTGCAGAATCGCTCGTGCACAATAACGAGGGTGTGTTAAAGTACGTATAATAAAAAATGCCACGTGCATTTAAACAGTACATTTATGCAAATTTCCCATTATTAACAATTCACCCCTAAAATTCGATACTATCGATTTAACTTTCAAAGTAAGGGTTGAGATAATAACGAAAATTAATTTAGTGGCGTTCCTAAAAAAATCCATATCCGATTTTTAATGAAAGTCTTTCAGAAGCAAACAGGAAAAACTTATAATTTGAAATATCAAAGCTGACTTGACAATCGATTTCGGTATTTGAATTAATTTTAAATTGGAAGACTTGTATACAAAAATTACCAATTTAAAAAATGTATAATAAGAAAAAGTTGCTGCGTTTATTGCTACTACTAAATTTTAATTAAAAATTTGTATTCGGCCAACTGTCGCCGTCACCCTCATGAAAAGGGCAAATCAAAAATTTTTCAAAGTGTAATTCTTGCATTCAAATCCGACATAACATAAAAATGCGTGCGTATAACAAAACAAAGAATTTCAGACGAAATTGGAATTTGTATTAAAGTTTTAACTTCAAAGCTGAGCTGCTACAGTTTTTCCATTACGCCGAACAGGCGTATTTATTCTTCAAGAAAAATAATATATCAATTTATTCTAGTTTGACTTTTTAAGTAATTTTAATTCCCTTTGTAATGTCAACATTTTCCAGTCAGAAACAGGTATCGATAGAATACTACTAGAACTTCGTGTTTCTTTATATGAATTTTGTTTAAATGAGATAACAGGTCACATACAGCAGCAATGCAGATAGAGGCTGTGAACATCACGAAATATCGCAAGGGAGGAGTTATAAAACACCGCAATTTTACAATTTAAAGGAAAAGGCTTTACAAAATTTGCTTTGTAGTTAATTTTGCCAATAATTGTGCTGCGAGTTCTAGTGTGGCTAAAATGTGCTCGTCATCGATGACGGTGTCAACTGTGGTCGAGCGGAAAAATTATATCTAGATACAAAAATAGGTGAGAAAGTGAAACATAAATAGATGGAAATTCGATTAACGTTATGGTGGGGAGTCACGTTTGTGTAACTACTAGAAGGGTTTACAAATAGGCAAACGACAGGAATCGATCAATCCTACCGCATAAACAAAAGTTATCTCAACAACTCCAATACTGTTAATATCAAGTCAATACAAACAGCAATTTGTTGTTAGTCAACAAATTGCCCAAACGCTATTAGAATATTCAATTTATAGCCCAACACATTTTCAAAACCCATTGTGCAGATCTATTTGATCGGTTCGTGAGAGCGCACATCAATCCCGAACGAGTTATAAAAGTGAAAATCTTAAGGGTCGAGAAACTTTTTTTAAAAATAATGGCAAACTTCGATGTTGTCAAAGCTCAAGCTCGAAACGGTTTTCCCTTTGGCAAAAACTTTTTTCCAACAAAAAGAACCCTCTTCGAATGTGACACCCCGATATGCGATATTAAAATGGACATTTTGAGAAGAATTAATTTAATTGATGATAAATAGGATGTCTGAATATCGTTCGTTGCTATAGAAACTGGTGCAACGCGGTGGGGGTTGCAGACGTCACGTGATCGGGTGCAGGGTGCCTCACCCCGCAATAACCGCAAGTGAGATCCTGGACGAACGCCGCGACGCAGCCGTCGACCCCGGTAGTTCACGTTCAATAGAAGTCATTGCCATCGTCCTGCGCCACTTCCGATATACAGATATTCACCCCTCGACGTGCGTACCGCAATGACGGTAAAAAGGATTAAAGATACACGGGTGCGGTTTTCGTTTTCTCTAAAAAGAATAAAATTATTATTGTACCGAGTGATCCTGCTAATCGCACGTAAGGAGTATTTTATGATTAATTTGTGGTTGGTTTTATGCCAAAATAAATTAAATGACAAAAGATATCATTTTCGAGCGGGCAACCCGGTACATCTGATACTATACTGCAAAGTAAACTTCCGCAAAAGATAAGGCATAATCCAAAAACTTTCCTCGAGGATTACCAAATTGCGTTTTCGTATCAATCACCTTCTTCCGTTTCCAAACAACGCGTTTACCAATTTGGCCATATAAAAATAATGATTGAAGAACAAGAAAATACTGTAATGAAAATGTAAAAAAACTTTCGTGTAGTATACCACCCACATCCGATAAATCGTTTCGTGATAAAGAACAATCCCAAATCGTGACCTATAACATGCTACCGTAACATTAAGAAGCAGACGAAATTTTCTTTCCCAAAATCATATTAGTACGTTCGTTCACTTTTACCCCCCCCCCCCCCAAATAGGTAAGAGTTAATACACTGTGCCACTTAAAAAATATTTGCTTTTGGATACTGAATCGAAACTTTGCGAGAACAATAAGATGTGTCATCTACATGTGTAACGATACGCATATACGTTTCTGATACACCAAGTTCAAAGACCTTATGCCACCGTGAGCAGGTAAATAGCGATAAGAGAGAAATGTAATATTCAAATACGGAACACATTTCTACCTTATTGAATTATTGAAATGAGCATTTCCAATTTTCCTTTTTGTATCCAAAAAACTATACCACTTACCGCTCCTCACCATGAGACGTTAGAAAAAGTCAGAATGCTTACCTGTAACAAAAAAAAAGTATTAATTAAATGATAAACAAGAAGAGATTGATTTTAGCGTGACAAGAGAGGAGGGAACAATTTCGACGCGGATGAACCGACCTTTATGGACGAAATTGAATAATCACTTCATTACTGGAATTATTTTTGGAATACAAAAATATGGGTCGTTCGTTGCTTTCATTGATAGGAAATGCATTGTCTAAAAATGGAATTCATTGAAATTAAATTGACAAAGATCGTAATATCATATGCAAATCTCATCTAAAGGATGGGACAAAGGATGTATACTAATTACGTCTACTATAACCTTTAAAAATTTCCATAAATTTGCTAGCAGGAAACTTTAATATTCATTCCAACTTCTTGCTTAAAAAAATTACATTAGTAAGAGATGAAGTCGCAATAATGGAGGGAAAAACTTTTTTAATATAAAATTTGCTAGATAATTTTATTGCCGACAGTTGGTCCTTCGATAAAAACACATCGTATAACGGGGTAACCTTTTTGGGATGTAAGAAGTGTGACCCAATTTCTAGAGAAACGTCTGAAATTAAATCAGTGCGTTTTTCGACACTTTGTATCCATTGTTTTAGACACACCTTGCATGCATGTAGGTAGTAATCTCCCCTGACCGCCTTTAACAAATCATACAAGACAGAAGTCGAGTACATTAGTGTATAGAGTGGGTTCCAAACATTTATAAAAATAGTAATGGCTTGGAAGTCATGCGTTCAGCCTCGGATGTTAAAATATAGAACTGCTGCTCAACAAATGTTATCCACTAAATTAGAAGCGACTAAAATTATAATTGAAGATTAGAAGTGCCCCAGTGAGTAATAAACAAATTCGACATTTTTTCCCTAGTTTTCTCCAAATTTTATTACTCACGATCGGTTTGCTTCCCAATTAATATGGACGGACACGAAAAAATGACCGACATTATTCATTTTTCCTCGAAAGCATCCCGGACCACATTTGTTGCAACGAATGCAAATTTTGCAGAGGTCAGAAACCAAGAGAAACGAACAAATTGAGACATTTAAACTTAGGATTAACAAATTCCAAAATTAACCGTCTAAATATAATTCCGGCTTAATTACCTCACTATAGATTTCATCAAATGGAACGACTAATTCTAACTTTTTCTTCTAAATTTGTTTTTAATTCAAGAGTAATTAAAAAGGTAAGGCTCTCGAAGGTGAAGAAGAGAATTTATGTGATTTTGAGTCGATTAAACGTGTAATTTGAATGTTGTGGCTGCAGGTTCTTTGTTCGCGGGAAAGCATTCCAGCGACTAAGTCGATCTTTGTCGTACTTCCTGCCGTCTCAAACTTGAGGCCTTGAGACAAACCTAGTTCAACATCCGAACGCACGGTGTTAGCCTGAAGGCCTGAAGGAGTCCGTGGCCGCGAACACGCCGGCTACTTTTCGCTAATTTCACTTTCATTCATTCTCCCACGACTCGATTTCGGGTACGGTGTTACTATCAACTTAAAACAGACGATTACAAGAAGCTAGAAGAATGCTAAGCATTTCCAATATCACGTGGGCGAACCCCCCCACTGATCGTCTTCCTATGAGAAAATAATTAAATCGCGTCGAAGCTCGCAGGTTATTAAATTAATAACAACAAAAACAAGAAACTCTACTCCATTAATTTTTTTGTGCCGTACCAAAATTTTGTTGACAAAACTTCAAACTTGTGGTAGTACACATTTTTGTAATTTCCCATGAGTTGCTGTGGTATAAATTTATACTTGCGTTCCCCTAAAATTAGAACGTAAATAAAAGTTCAAGGTAAGACGTTTCAACCCTCCTTCAGAAGCAGTTTTCAGCGTTGTTTTCTAAGTGGGTATTTTAAATCTTAAATTGCCTCCCATTCTTGTTTTACCATTCAACCCATAGTTCTTGAAGCATGAAACAGACAAAACCATGTACAAGTGCTGCATTCCGCGCGAGCACTCGTCACTCTCTAACGCACGATCCACTCTCACAACTTCGCTCGCATATCTTATACCAACAAACATTGACCCACAATCTCCAGCAAGTGCACCTAACATGTTATTCTAATGCGTTACTTAACACTCGAGACGTACTTCTTAGCTCACACCACCAGGCAACCATGACCTACGCCACTGTTCAATGATTATCCTTACACAACACCCACATGGTGGCTTCGATAGAGTACAATTTTTTCAAATAATATAACAGGATGCTGTCTCGAAAAGGCAGGTAATCTGTTCAAGATTAATATCTAAATTTATACCACCGAGCGGATAAACGAGGTGATGTTATAAAGATAAGAACAAAAAACGCTTAATTAAATCATATCCCAACAGCCCCGAGTTATATGTTACCACCCTGCCTAATTTCAACATAAAATTTGTTCCAGATGAAGAAGAATTTTTTTTGAAGATCCCAATTGTAAAAATTTATCTTCAAGGTTTGTAAATAAATCACAGAACACACCTCGAAAGCTGCAGGTAGATTATAAAAAAATTCCTGGAAAAGCACTTTTAGCGCCCTTACTGTTCATACCGTCAAGTACAAATACTCTTAAGATAACAGTGCCCAGCGGAACGTTTGAAAGAAATTTTGGTTTATGACGTTATGGCTTAACGACAGCCGTACGGCAAAAATTCTTTTATATTGCGGTGCTTAGTGCAATTGCAAAGCCAACTGTTGTCGATAAGGGTTAGTTTCAGAACAAGTACGACTAACTATAGAACATCAATTTTATTACTCATTGTAAAATCAAATAACTGAAAATTGGAAGAAAATAAAATCCTTCGGCAACGTTTTCTAACGAGCAATAAAAAAAGTTTTAATTTGGCCCTTTTGGTCATAAAAACGAATAAAATTAATTTCTCAGATTGTTACAAAATCATATATCTGGCGTGTTTATATAACAAAACGATAATCTTATCGTTATTCACACATTCAAACAAACTCAACTTCCATTTTTATATTTATCCTAGTCAACCAAGGTTAAAAGATATTTTGGTAAATTCTCGTCACGTAGTTTGCAAGAAAAAGTAAAGCAGTCGTCTACGAAATTTGGTGGAGAAGCTTCGTAAGTATTTTTGTAGGTAGATGCAATCGGGGGCCTATTTAAAAAAGGACCGCAAATGCCCAGGGCAAAAAGGATCAGCGACCACAGCAAGCCTAAAATTTTAGTCTGCACACCAAAAACGCGACAACATAACATTTGGACTGCTTTTTCTTCTCAGAACTGCGCTACAATGCAAAATCAGAATTGCAAATCGAGAAATGTAGTCGCGGTCCAAATTGCCAAGAGATTAATACAAATCTTCAAAATTACCATTAACTACAACCATACCAATTAAAATAACTTCTTTTAACATCTCTCACTAACAACACATTAATTTTACTGCCAATAAAAACAGCATCTTAATTTCATATTTTTTATCAGACAAAAAAACAAAAATGTGAGAACCTACGACATATTCTTTGAAAAAAAAAAGAGAAGAGAAGTTGATGGAATGTTTACAATCGGTAGACTTGAGCAAATATTTATGTTACATAATTTTAAGTTGACTTGGGCCCAAAAACCTTACTCAAATATCAGCTTGTTTTAATTTGAACGCATGGGTTTACGCTACCAGAACACTTAAACAGGAAGATGCGACATTTTATCTGAGGTTAATGGTAATTTCTCGGAAGATTTGACGTATGTTAAACAGATGTCGAAACAAGAATTTTGCACATGAAAATGGAGAAAACCAATCGACGGGGGGGGGGGGAAGATTTTGGATTTGGAGCACGGTAAGTAGGCTACGATAAACCTTAACCTGAAAACAATTGAAAATGAGTTTTATGTCAAATTGAGTAATTAAAACGAGTTTAAAGGTGGAACTAGATTCAAAAATGGTAAGCTAAAGCAATACACGCACACCAAAGGTATAGGTTATTGGAAATATTATATAATCGATTTAAGCCTTGAACATTAAATACGAACACGTAGCATTAGTAAATATTGAAAGTAAGATGACAAAACAATGAATGATGTTGCGAAAGTTACTTTAAATTGTAAGCATGGGTCATACATACATTATTAACAGTGCAGTAATTTTTTCCTATCAACGGTGATAATTTCGTTTCAATTCAGCACAGCATAAAAGTGCAAGTTCCGCCAGACACTTCGCCCACACTTATGAAAAAAATGAATGATACAGACCGAGATAAAGAGAGTTGTTTTGTCTACCATATTTTTAAAATGTGGGTTAAGTTTTTCTGGTAAGGGTGCAAACTCCAGCAAGTTTCCGTTCTTCGACAATAATATCCTCCCGAACGATATTGCCAGATGGTTGATAAAAAATTTGAATTTTTAAAATTGATAGCGAACGAAATGAGTTGCGATAAAAAATGTAGTACAGAGACGAGACGCGTGCTTCTTACAAACATTACATCAACCATGTGGCCTTATAAAATGAAGAAAGTTAATTCAAGTTGTTAACTGTATACATTATTATGACATATACAACGACACTTAACGCATTCCCGCCTCACAAAACGAATTAATCCCCTTTGCGCTATCATCCAAATTCGCTTAAACGTTTTCCCGCCTTTTAGTAACCTTCATTATTAATACACATACTCTAATATTATATCACGAAAATATTTTCAATGTTTCCTGTAAAATATATCGATATAAAGTGCGAACGTGTTAGGGCCGATACGTTATCGAATGATTTTCAATGTCACTTGATAGAGAAGTACGCACGTTTTATGTATTTAACTCAAGGTTTCCTAGTAATGTTTGAACTTTTGGCAAGTGGTGATTACAAAATAAAATTTGGTTACCATGAAATATTAGTAACCGGTGGTTGATGGTCGCTTCTTTCGACCAGACGGCATCGGGGTGGCAGCTGCAAAACAGACCTCGGGCAAGGGCCTCTCTTTGTGCGGCTTCATATGGCAGCCTTCCGGCCAGCTGCCGTCGACAGCCCCAGCCAGGCAACTCTGACCCCAATAACCCTGGTACTACAACGCCATTTCCCACCGAAATTTTTTTAGGTCATTAACTCAAGAAACTCTTGGTTACCTAAAGACCTATTAAGAAACGCTTATTTTCAAATTCATTGTCCTCTCCGAGGGATCCTAATTATTTTCGCAACCGCACCAAATCAATTCCAAATCGACAAAGAAAAATATCAAATTTCCCTCCACAAAATTGGCCTCATCATTCCGAAATTAAAAGTTTGCTCAAAAAACATAGAATTCGTTAATGATCTCATTCTGTGGAACCTGTTTTGCATGATCATCATCAAGTACGTTAGAATTAATTGCCAAAATTATAATCGCTACAATAATCTAAATTAGATTTTCGGACAATGGTTTAATTGTTTAAATATTTTTTGCCCGAACAAAAATTATTGAATTTAATATTTGTTAAGGTTAAGGTAATGTAAATGCGGTGTACTTGCCTTTGATATTTCTTAAGAAACTCAGGTACGACGTGTGGATGTAATAACAAAAAAATTATTAATTTTTGTATTATGAAGAATCACTAAATTTATACAATTATTGAAAAAATTGTGAAATCTTGAATCGTTCTACCTTGAACCAAATTAACTTATAATAAGCTAACTCATTTATTTATTTTTCAAATAAAATGCTTACATTACTCATAAATTTAAATAATAAAATGGTTTTGAATTATCGCAGTTTTATAAACAAAAATAGAAATTTTCCCTACCAGTGGGAGGTACCATGTACATACTTATAGACCGAAAAGAAGAATTCGATTTGATAAGATTTCGCAGAATTCAAACTAGCTTGTTTGCTTTATGATTCTGCGAGTGAAATTCCTTTGTAACGATTTTCGAGTTGGTTGTTTTTAGAGAAAAAACGAGACAAAGCCTTGGAAAAAGTCATACAACTATTAAAATTAATACGTAATAAGAATAATAAGCGGTACTCAGTGACACATAACGACGAAGAGTGTAACGACTAGCGTGTCCGGTGGTCAATGCCTGAGACAATCTAAGCGTTAACAGGAAGAAACGATAACTCGAAGAACGTACCATGAAGAATGACACTGAACAAAAAAAACCAATGCTCTTGGGGCTTTAGTAATTGGGCCACGCTTCCGAACCGGGAAGCCCAATTTTGGGTCCAAACGCATCCGGGGTGCAAGCACAGGTGATAGGGGTCGCTTCCTGTAATTAACGCTCTACAAAGATTATTAACCTAACCTTGACAATATGAACAAACATTTTTTGCCAATGATTGTAGGGGTCACTGTATTCTCTAACCTTGTAAGTGTTGGTTAATAAAGTTATTTCTCTTATATTCTACACTTTTCAACAAGGACAACTTGGCAAATTAAATAGTTTCCATATCGTGCTCATGAAGTGTTCGACACGAGTGTGTTCATTAAGCATTACATTTTTTGTTACGGGTGAATTCAATTACATGAATATTTTACATAAAACTTCTGTTTAACTTTTGAGGACGTTACTCTCATTATTTAAATGACTCATTAAACTCGCCGAATCAACCAGACCACTGATAACGAAACGGTCCGAAAAAATTCATGAATATCAAATTTAATATAAACGATATTCATAATCATTTAAAAATGTCCAACGATGTGATCGTAATCTGAATGGAATGCATCATCGGTGAAGAAAAACGAGCAAGCAAAGATAAATAATGCGAACGCTTCGAATGGAAACAATGGAGAAGAGAGCGGAGGTAAGAATCTTGGCGTTTGCAGAAGAATCGAACCTCGGATTTTAAGTTAATCACACAAATTTATATGTCTTTGTTAAAAGCCAGCTGATGCAATAAAAATTAACAATAATAGATAATGGGATGTAAAGTAGCTTGTTATACAAGTATTTAAAGCAGGAGTGGAAAGAAATGAGATTGAAAATAATTTCAATGTCGTTACCCTTGGCCTAAATCTTTAAATTATCCTTTAGCCCTATCGTAGTCAAAATAGTACATAAAAATCTAAAAATAAAAGCAAACAGACTTGTGTAAGGTCGCGAAGGAGGAGGTATGTAGCAACTTCCGCAGCAGATTCTCGAGAGGTTCTCATCTATGGATTTTACATATGAATAGTTCGGGGTCCGGAAACTGACACAGGTACTAACTAGGTACCTGATATCGTGCGAAGAGGTTCAAAAGTGGTGGCAACCTTGATTTGGTTTCGATTTAATTTCAATATTCAGCCTCGACGGTATTGTTTAAATATTGTACAAAAAATTGAAGGTAAACGGTCTGAAAAACTGTGGGACCAAAAGCAATGTGCACAATAACCCCCATGCAAAAAGATGAAATATAAGCCTACAATGGTAAAAATAAACACCTACCGCAGACTGGATCTTGCAGGTCATAAGTGGCATTTACGAGCATTTCACGGTTATTGGTTAACGAATATTTTACCACCTAAATGATTAACAGAACAAAATTTTAACCTACAAACCAATAATTTGAGATAAAGGAATCGAGAAATAGAGGCAACGGAGCGGATAGAAACTTGACTAATATACGGTAGGCCGATAACAATTAATAAATTTAATATCAATAACAAAATCAACACAATACAAAAACACCTACTCGTAAATGAATACAACTTTCCCTCATTAATTTAATGCACACTAGTCATTTAAATTGCATAAGAGATTTGATATTTTTACTTGGACCTAATACTTACATGGTAGGTATGTATTTGGATCGGCCGTAAATTTTTGCTTTTAAATCGGTGAAGGTGAAAAAGTTATAATTGTTTTAGACTAATTTTACTCGTCGTGTAGGTCACCGATTTCGCTCCAACGCCAAACAAAGGTCATTAAAATTATATATCGAATAATCATATAATTTTGCAACAGCGTCGCCACAATGAGAGAACAATAGTCTGAGCAAACCAGATCCAGTAGTCTCAATATCAATAATCGAAATAAACTTGAACTCCACCCCCCTCCGATTAATTTCATCCAAAACAGACCTCTGCCGTTTTTTCATTTTTAACCTAGGAGGAAGAATTTTATGCGACTCCTGACACTAGAAAGTGATGTTTTTAAGAAAAATTTCAATGCCAAACAAACTTGTTTCTTTAAGCCAATGTGGAGGTCCCGATTTGTTTCTTTACAGGTTTTATATCGGCGACCGACATAGAAAACAAAAGTTTTAAACAAATCTAGTTTGTTGACCTTTATTTCTCATTTTTTATGAAGTTTGATCAGACTTAATTCTCTCATCAGTTGGTAAGTATTCTTCACCTAACCTATTTCATCCGACTGGCTTACCACTGACTGGAAAATACACCTGCCAAATTTCGGGATGGAAAAACAAATTTTAATAGCAGATATATTGTGAATGACAACATTAATTCAATGTTTAGTAGCTCGACTTACTAGGTTCTTCAATTATAGCGCTCCAGTTAAGCCTGTATTAGACTATAAAATTTTGCGCAGACAAAAGTCTAAATTTAAATAAAAATCAACCAATCAGGAAAATTCAGACTAAAATATATAAGAAAACAAACAAAAACAGTACTTTCTACAAATATTATAAGAAAAACTCCTGATTGGTTTATTTTAAGGAACCAACCTAAAAAAATTGGGAGGTTACAGGCCGCATAAACTGGTCCAACAGAGTTCATCATAGAGAGATAATTTCGTAAAGTTATATTTCCATTGAAAAGAGTTCTTTTCTCTTTTATTAGATGACAACGTGTTCGTAGCGATGGCATGCACCAATGTCATATTGATATCTAACTGAAATATTTAATTATATTATACCGAGTAAGGGAATGGCGCGACATGATTTAGTTTGTTTGCATGTAAATATATCCTGACATTGATATTAATTTTTTACATAATTATCTGTACACATACATTGTAATGAGAGATGAGATCAGTCTGTTCTTCAAACTTTGAAATTTATTATAGGAATCTCGTTAATCCATTCATGACAAGAGCTAGTTCTTTAACCGTATAAGTAATTAAAAATTTGAAAATAGCTACAATATACATCCGAGATCCAGAATCAACTTTCCGCGATGGGATTACCGGGGTCAGATACCTCCGAAGACCGATCTAAAGCTATGGTTCGTTGCTTATTTTTATTATTTCATGCCTGCTCATCCGGCTGCACTAATGTTACTAAAAGCGAAAGGAAAATAATTCTTCCAATGAAGAATTCTGGAAGAAAGAAATTATTATTGAAGTTGTATTGTTTGACATCCTCAATAGTTTATACATGAAATCTTATACATTATTGATGCAGGTTGAACTTCTTATTGGTTGGCCTGTTTCAATAACATAATAACGGCAGGAGAGCTATGCACATATTGGATTTTGCGTGACTATTATTGCAAAAGTAAAATCGAAAGTGTCTACTCTCTATGCCTATTGATAGAAGATGATATCTTAAATTTGTATGCTTTTCGGGTAAGCAATTAAAACAAATTATTGCTAAAAAGTTCACACTTGAAACTTGACACATCTGTCTACTAATCTTGTGCAGATCATAAAATTGAAACTTATAATTAATTGTTAATTAAGATGGTGGAAAATTAGCATAGTTTGAAGGTAACGTTCATGGTGGCCTGCTGAAGTGAAACAAGTTATTCACCTTATTCCTAAATATTTATAAAGCATATCGATAAAATGTTTGGAAAAAAATAAGCAAATGCCATCCCAAAAAAAAGAATATTTAAATGTCAACTAGAGAAAAATAGTGCAGTAGCATTAGGTTGGGCAATTATAACCATTACGACAATATTTGCTTAGCCCTACCCTAAAATGTGGTGTTGAAATCAAGAACAATAATTCAATCATTTTTTTATCAGGCAGTAGCAAAAATTGAAAGCTGTACCTACACTTTGTTTGATTAGAATTATCTTGTAAGTTAATTGTGACACATTTTCCTTCGTGTATTTCTTGTTTACCTACATACACTGTGTACCAAGAATTATTAGTTGCATAAAATTTCATAATAAAGTATGTATTGTTTCTAATCATGTTTAAAAAAAAAAAAAATAAATAAATAAATAAGGAACAGACAACTTTCTACCAGTCGAATGATAAGAAAGTAGTTCATAAGTTAAAAAAATTGCCAATATCTCGTGATTAAAGCAAATTTGACGAATCCAACTACAATATTATTGTTTACTTGACGAGCCAATCGAAAAATTTCGGAATATGACAATATTACATTAACACAAAAAGACCTTTGTGCGATATTCACAATATGACTAAGGTTGAGCACCAAATTTGAACATACAACATCCCACCAACTTTTTGTTTGAAATTCTTTGAATAGTACAGGCCAGTGGCATTCTTCCTTTTTTCGGCGTCTGGGCACATTTAGATTAAAGAAAATAATAAAAGAGCACCAAGATCTCGAGTTGCCCTTGTCGACGGTCGAGTTTCATCTCGTGTGGGGTCAGACGAGCTTTTGTTACAGCAATTTTGCCAGACGATTGATTCGTTTAGCACAAAAGAACTGCGATTATTTGCCTATAATGATCATAACGAACTACCAGTTTGCTTAAAAACTGCAAACAAACGAAAATTAATTTAAACAAGGAAAACTATAGTAAAAAGGTTACAAGCCTTTGTCGGGATCGAAGAATAACAAACAGCTGGTAGTTTGGTCCACGATGATCTAGCCTAGCCTACAGACCAAGTGTAGCGACCCTGAAGCTTCCTAGGAAGGTCAAGGCATTTATATGCTTTGGTTCACATCGTTTCATCATAATATCTTTAAGCACCGTGAATAATAAAGGAAATTAAGCGAACAATGAGATTTTCATCGAATTGGAAATTGAGAATTTTTCAGACATTTCAAGTTCAAGCATCTCGAGTTAAAATCGTAATTAGGTTTACGGCAAAAATTGGATTTGTTGCATGATATTTTAATTAAAGTAACGGATATTTAGTAATAAAACAGACATGTAATCCAGGGAAAACTCGAGTCTCCCTACCATTTATCGACAAAGGAAAAATCTCCCTCTCCTATGACGTTATGTAAAATCAATACATTTTAGTTCTGTTTCGAATAAAATTTGCTCTAAGCTTTGTATGTGATCAGTTTCTTGCACTGCAAGCTATTTGCAAGGATGTGACATACCGAAATTACACTACGGACTTTGCAAAATGATTGCCCGATGAAATGATGTAATGGCAATGTAAGCACCACTATTTATAGTGTGACAAATTAGTATCCCAAGTATATTAACCTTCAATATCACGAATCAAAAAGTTGAACACACTACTATGACTTTTTTTATAGAATGGCAAAAAACCACATAATGCTATTGCACTAAGTAGGAGAGTTCACGGTCACTCGCCCGCCATACTACGATATTCCTTTCATTCAATTCATTTTAATTTGCAAATAAAACATTAGGTAGTTAGTTGGTTAACTGCCTATGTTGCAATTAATACCTGAGCACATAAAACAATACCAATTTAAATTCAATTAAAAACCGTAAAAATGTATAAATAATAAAGAGAACAAACAAATCTCGTCGCCTCAGTTTTGTCAAGAGATGGCGTTAACTTTAATCTTCAAAGTTTACGCATCAGATCTCAAAAAAGTAACGATATAATCAAAAAAAAGAGAAGAACACGTGCGAAAAAAATGAAATGGAGGATTAAATCTTCATTTACCACCCTAACCACACGAGCACACAAGATAAGCTTGCCTCATAAAATCCACAAAGAAACCAAGCTTAGTGACCGCAGTAAATAAAGTTGGAGGATTTTTGTCCGCAGTTCTCTCGAGCACGGTTTTACGTAATAAAACTTTTGAGCACATGCCAAATTACAAAACCTGCATAATTTGGTGAGGTAGTTTTTAATAAATCAAAATTTACAAGGTTCAATCCTACTTTGATGATAAAACATCGCAATTTAATTTCAAGGTAAAAAATAGAAAATCGCCAACAAACTTGTATTATATCGAAAAAAGATTGACGTCCTCTGCATTACCACATTTTGTAGTAACAAAATGAAAAAAAAAGGTGAAGGTGAATCGAATCACATAAAGGAAGTGGTTTATTTAATCGCATTAGATCTGTCAATTTTACAGGATGATCGTTCTAATTGAAGGATGTTTGCGGTTACCAAAGAGTTAACTCTTCCTCGTATGCTTTCCTCGGCGAAAACGCAAGTGAATCGAGGAACGTAAAAGGTTGCCCAAATTTTACCAGTTTTGAATAAATGGGGTCAGCAGCTGGCATTAACTGATTACTTAACGAATTGTACCCGCCAACAAATTCGGTTACCAGTTGGCAATACAGGTATGACATGTAAAGGGAGCCGATGGAACGGAAGTAACGAACCACGTTTGGATCAAAACAAAAATATTAGTTTTTTGTACGTTCTATGTCTGAACGTTGATGGCACACACACGCATCCTGGCGCCCATCGTGACACTTTTTTTACTAGGCAATTAAAAGGTTCGTCCTTCGAGGGTTCGAGAGTTAAAATAGAATCCAAAATAAATAAGTAAGGGTCTGATTGATAAATTTCTTGAAAGAACGCTCCGGAGTGGTGTTTGGAAAAATCATCCCTCAGAAGTATCTACCACCACATCCTGCGGATACGAAATATCGAATATCGATCGATAAGCCCATATGTAATTGAATATCCCTGGTACACGCAAGTTTCCCCATCCGATTGAAATAATAAGAGCATTAAAAATATGTATAATGTGTAACCACATACTCTCCGTTAAACAAAGCCACATTAAGTTCATTAAGTTTATGAAACAATCAAAACGACTTCCTGTGCCCGGCAGATAAAGAAAAAATGTTAGTCATATGAATTAAAAAAAGTGATATTCCAAGATGTCAAATATTACGATGGAAAAAAGGCTCCCTCCGTTATTGTTATCTCTAAAAAAATTACGAATGCATGAGGTCGAAGTCGGGTAAAATGATAAGCAACTACGTAGGTGTTTAATAATTCCAGACAAGACTTTCAAACTTCCTCATCTTAATACTCGAATCTATTATTACTCGCAAGGTGATTGGTATTCCATAAATAGGAAACAAGTCGATGAAATCGTCCCGATAATAAGTGACAAAAATAACTTCCAATATTTTAGTATCACCAAGAGGTCAAAATGATTTAGCAAAAAAATGTATGTATGAATAACCAAAATCTTACCTTGTCTGCCAACGATTTCGGCCACGTGTTCCGAGCTCGGTACCGGCACACATTCGGTCATATTTTGCGATTTCTTGGACCTGGTTTCTTCGAGACCGATACTACTCATAGGATTGAGAAGCTGGCCAAAATCAGAAGGACTTTCTGGTTCCGAAACTGATGTGGCTGTATCTGGAAATCTGAGCATAGACAGTTCATATGCCAACTGAAATGCGCGACTTTCGATGTTATCTTCTCCGGTACGATCCATTTCGTTAAATAAACAAGATGATGCAGGCATCACTGCAATTCACAAGACGACACGATAGTCCACAAATTTTTTTACAATATAAACCAACTCTTGATTGTCGTTGATTTTAATAAATTTATTACACTATGGCGCTAAGCCTATTAAGTTCAAATAGCAACAACGTTCTTAAGACATAAAAAACGACGAAGTATTAAAATGGTTTGCCGGTATAAAAATATAAACATCTAGTATTTGGGTGAAGCTTTATTGTAATGAAGCAGATGCAACCCAACTGCTTGTTTGTAATCAACTGAATATTTGTGTGCGGCATGGCTTGGATGACTCCATGTGCGCAGGTTTTCGCTCCAATGCGCACGCGTACCCTTAAATGCCGGCTTCCACAACTTTAAACCGACCGCTCAAGAAACTCAAAAACTCCCGTTTTCTTTGTTTCTCAATTTTACATTAAACATTCCGAAATTATTTCACTTATACCTCGCACCAATTAATCGTTATTATTATTTGTTACCTCCTCTTTTTATTTATCGTCCTTCACGAATACCTTAAATGACTAATTAAAAAACATAAATAAAGTCAGCTATATTAACCGTCGAATATTTCAATTAAACTGCGATAATAATTTATTCACAACAATACATAACTAGATTATACTATTTTATGTGTATGTAATCATAATATTAAATAGTTAAAACCAGCACCGTACTAAACCATTTTACCAATCCTACTTTGAATTTTATCGTAAAATAATGGCATACACTCTCAGGTAAACCCAACGTATTTTTTCTAATTTTAAATCTTTGCAAACAATTTATTCTTCGGGGGCTTTATGACTTAAGAGTCGAAAGGTACCGTTACGCAACATAGACAATCCCTTAGGATTGTATTTTACTAACATCTACCTCAATTATAAAAAAATCAACATGGAATTAAAAAAGGTTCTGATTTGGACATAATTCAAAACATTACCTAAGATGCCCGAGGCAGAAACCAGAAATATTATTACATATTTTGGGCGACCATGCAAAACCAGCAATTAAGTCATAGACCTACACGTGGATCCATTTACGGTCTATTCCGTTACAAAATGCGTATAGACAGAATTTACAAAAGTACTACAGTGTAAAGTAAAAAGAGCTGACAATATTTACTTACTCCCCCCCCCCCCCAAACAGTTTTTTTTTTAAACATTTTTCAAAGATGTGTAAAATAAATGTTTAATTTGAAACTGTTTTGAACTCGATCTATTCTGAAATAAAAACACATTTTAAAATATTTGTTGTGTCAAAATCACTAAAGATTCCTAATTAAAATAAAAATTACAAGGAATCAGAATATATTTAATAATTAATAAAATACATAAAATTATATCATTAATTTAAAATCCAATCTTCTTATAAAGAAAATATACAAATGCACAGATAAAGAATATTCAAAGCCAAAGTTAACCCTGGGTTAACTCTGATCTGAGTTTGATCTTCTGTTATACAACTGCCTGGTTTCTTAGAACTTTCAACAAGCCGTTAAAGTTAACTGATAATTTCCATCGGTTAGTTAAAATAGAGGCGATCACCACCGTCTTTTAGTGCTCAAAAAACATCAGTTTTTACACACATGTTACATGTTTTAATTTATTAAAAAACAAAACATAAATTTATTTTTGATATTACTACTACTTACATTTAATGTTTCATATTTAATAATAATATTTAATAATATCCAGTAAAATTTCTGTACAGACTCGGAATTCCAGAGATTTTTAAGAATACCAACTTTTTCCCAGGATTTCCAAGGAATTTCAGGGATTTCCAAAAAATTCCAGAGAATTCCAAGGATTTCCAAGAGAATTCCAAACAAGTGTACACATTTTCGAGATATTTACTCCATGCGTAATTCAATCAATTCACTATCACATTTTATTCGCAATTTACCTTGCCTTATTATGACAACTTATATAATGTCAACAAATGTCAACAACATGGCGGCTCTATTACGTACACTTGGTGTTGTTTTGAATTTGATTCTGAATTATTTTATCATAAAACCGCGGTAAAATGATGATTTACAAAATAGAACACCAAAAGAATGTAAGCGTTTCGTTTGTAAATATAACTTTCTATATCAACTATATGTATTAGATTAACTTAATGTGTTTCCGCTTGGTGGCGTTCGCTTAATGTAAATCGCAAATAGTTTTTGATTGCTCTGCCGCAGTCGTTGGGTCGATCGTTCCCCAAGTAAACCAAGGTACTGGCAACACCTTTGAGGTATTAATCATGGTTAATATAATACATATTGTATACATACCTTCTTTGTAATTACACTGTAGATATACTGTGTCTGTGTGGTGTACCGTGGTCTGAAAGACGAGTAGACGCAAGATGATTGTTTTAATGAAAATTTTGAAAAATTGCACATAAAAAGGAGCTAAAAACAGTCAAAATGGGATGGGGATTTTTCTCTTTGGTCCCAGTGATCCAGGTCCCATATTACCTTAAAAAAGAACGCCGAAATATTTTTAAATCATGCATATGCAGTTTCAATATTTGAGTTTTGTTCAGGCTCAAAATTAATTTTATAAATATTTGGAATTTAATCAGAATTAACATTGAATTATTGAAACTGACATAGAATTGTTAAAATTAATGTATGGAATTGACATGTATTATATAGAATTGTTTAACTATTATCGAAATTATTAAAGATTTTTTACTAAATCTGTCGTTCCGTGAGGGTATTTTTAAAACATTTAAAATTTTGAACATTGAAAACCCCTTTTTTTATGTAAATAATTACGTGTAAAAATTTGTGTAAACAAGACTCGGAAGTTCAAAGTTTTTCAAAAAATTCAAAAAATTTCCATAGAACTTTGCTGCTTTCTAAATTTTTGCAAAGTAATTTTAGGTAATTTCAAGAATTTTCCCGACTATATTCTGTATGCTCTTGTGTTTTTCCTGAGGAGGAGAAACACTGTCACGATTTAATTCAGCCATACTAATTTAGATGAATTTTTTACTTTGTTCAGGCAGGCGCAGATACAGGGTTACGTTTTTAGGGAGGGGGGGATTTTTGTGTGATTATATGATTATACATCAGAAAATTTGTTATTCGATTTGAAAGTTTTGAAATTGGTCAAAAGTCAGGAGGGGAATTGCACTTATTGCCCCCCCTCAGTATCCACACCTGCTTTTAGGGGTAAAAAGAACAAAAAAATCATAAGGCACAGGAAATTGTGTAGTTTTATACAGGCTTACCTAATCTTTTTTGATATTTGTATTTCCAAACATTTTATTACAATTTTAGTAATAACAAAAAACAAATAACAAAATATATTATTTTATTTTTATTTACAGTAAACGCTATATTACTTCAAATTTATATCTAATACCCCCCCCCCCCAAGTAACACAGCCCGCTGTGTCAGCATAAAATTCAGCTATTATTAGTAACATCAGAAGCTGAATTGCTAATTTGGCGGTTGAAAACCAAATGAAATTACGCTGCGCCAGCTGTTCAAAATGTTCAGAATATTTGGCGCTGAATATCAGCTGATTCAGTAAAACTATTTGGTATTTTTGTTAAAAAATGGACTCCAAGGCGCCAATCTTTCGGAGCAGCAATTTTGCTTGCACTCAAATTAGATTGATGCATAAATCAATAAAAAAGAGCGCCAAATATCTTAGGGCGGCCCTTCATACTATATTTAAAAAAATATCTCAAGTGGCAATATTCTGCGAAGATGACAATAAACAATAAAATAGTAAAAACAAAATTTATTGCTTAAAAAAATTTGGCTTCTTGCCCAAAGAAAATATTGAAAATTACATGCTAACACGCTTACATGGGCATTCATATAAGATTTTTTCGATGTGAGGGGGGGGGGTTAATTTTTTTATAGCATTGAAATAGTTTTGAATAAGTATCTATAATATAAAATCAGCTTGAAGAAAACAAACCTTTAGTTTTTAAAGCAATCGTAAGGTGATTAGATGGTGATTTTTGTCGTTCGATAGTCAAAATTTACAAATTTACAAATTTTTTGTAAACTAAAACTTTGTTAATTATATTCTAAAACTGTATACAATTTTTAACAGTGTACATTAACTGTCAAATATTATGTGCTCCATCCACCACCATCTTAATACCGATTCATAAAGTAATTAAAAACTATTAAATTATAGGGGCCATCTATGTTTTCAAAATTATTCAAACTTTGATTTCCAAACGTCAAAAGCGAATTAGCAAACACTGCTCAACAACCTCCAACTGAACCACCAAAGAATTGTTTTAAACGCTAACATTAAAAATTGATTATTATGAAAATTATGGAAAACACCAAACCATACAACCATATTTTCTATCTATCTGTCATTCCTTCCGTTTTGTACCCTAGAATGGCTAAAAAAATTGTGCGGTTACGAGAGAGTGGAGTGAAAGATCGGTGCAGCCTATAGGCCGCACAAACTTGGTAAATGACTAATTTAATAGTTTTTTAAAGCGTAAAGTAAACTAAATATTTGAAAATTCAATAGTATCTTTTAGAAAGTTAAGCATCAAAGAGCAGTCATCACTTTACGTCCTTACAGCTTCCAAAAGAGTTGTCAAAGAATTTCTCAAAAGTATGAAAGCTCTACAATTTTGATAATGCAATAACTTTTTAAATGAAGAAAATACATAAAAAATAAATTATAAATTCTCAAAAGATTAAGAATGATAAGTTAGTATTAAAATGTTTAACCATGGGATAACTGCCCCCTCTTTTATCGCCTCTTTTTATGAACGTTCAAGTATGGCTATGAAGTCAGCATGCTAAAACAAAAAAATCTAGAAAATTCATAGACCATAAAATGCATAAATATTATATTATGCTTTCTATTAATATTATTTTTAAAATTTATTTCATTTAATTATTACAAAATTAACACTTACCTACCTATCTAAGCAATTACGTCACCACACAACATAATATTATACTTAATAAAATATTATATAGTATAACAGTTGGAATTAAAATATTTATAATAGTTAATTTTATAATTTTAGTTAATTATTTATAATTTCAAAAATACATTGTCGTCAATGGAAAGTATTACTCAACTGTGCAGTTTTTAATAATTTAAAAATTTAATTAAAAAAATAGAAAAAAATATTGAAATTTAAATAAAAATTCTATACTTCTTGCACTAATTTTACGATTATTTTGGAAATCAGGAAATGCATTACCCTAACTGCTATCTTACATATCTGCGTTTATTCCTGACAGTACCAAGTCTTTCTTCTCAAATCTTAAGTTTGCATCTTATGCGATACTCAATTGAGTAAATTAATTTTTCTTGCACTTGCATAAAGAGATGTTCTAAAATTCTGGAATTCCAGCTCTTATTTAAATTTTCCTACAATTTTTGAGTACAATGCAAATCTAGCGAAACTGAAATAAGGCCGGTTCTGGATTTAGATTATATACTTATTTCATTGTAAAATATTAATGGAACCACAGAAATCAAAATTACCCTCAAACATAATGCATAATGAGTTTCTTAACAGGTACAAGTAACTAGAAATGTAAAAAAAAGTATTTTAGGTGGAAAATCGACATCGAATTGAGGGGGTTTGGATAGGGAAAATTTGCAGATTAGGTAGTTTTGCATTGCGTTGACGATATGATAAAAGAAAGCATGAATTTGTATTAGATATTGTCATTTCAAAAGTATTGAAATTAGATGCAAGGTCTTCTTCAGCTTTCAGACATGTAACTAATTTGTATTTCAGTAAAGCTTTTCTTAAATTTTGAATTGCATTTTACAAATTTTGTTGCTCCACTCTGTACAAAAGAATAATTGAATTGAAACTAGACATCACAGCAGCTTATTTTAAACCGCATAAATCTAAATCTATAGTTTCAGTTCCAGCACCGATAGAAATAGTTCACTCGTTACAAAATTTTAATTAATACGTGACACGATTAACGTAACGCATGAGACGTAACCACGTAAATTTAAACCTACAAAGATTTTAAAAATACTAAACTATCAAAGAAGATACACATTCTGCACTTGAATTTAACGAATTAATCATTGCAGACGAAAATTTCTTAAGGCGATGTTTTTCAATTATAAATAACTTTTACTGTTTATTATGGCCGAGTCGGTAATCTTTGTTGTTACCTTCAGAAGCAAAAATTCGGTATGCACTTTTTGGTTTTATTTTTGGTAATAAATTCAAATTTAACTGCCAGTCAGCCGAATAATCAAAGATTCCATTAATTAAACCTTGGTTAGTCTTACTCAATTTTTACAAAATTTGTCATCGGGGAATAATTTTGAGATATTTTTTGCAAAATTTTTAAATATAAAAACCTTCTACCTAAGTTTTCGGACGATTAACCACAATTTTTAAAATGCAATATTTCCAGGTAAACCTTCTTTTTAGTTTTGTTGGGCCAAATTCTAAAGTCAAAACGGACCGCTTATTAAGTTACTTAATTATAATAAACAAAGAAAATTAAATACAAATTTTAACACGCAAAACAAACCTAACGAGATAATAACCAATTAATAGAATTATTTATGACAAATAAGTCGATAAACTCGGTAGTCAGTGGCGTAACTATTGGAGGGAGCGTCGCTCACCCACACTATTTTTTATCTCTCCCCCCCCCCGCCCCGGTGAAAAATAAGCGTATATCTGAGTGAACAAAAACATTCTTACGTCTAACATTGAACAGTTTTTCTAGATCCACTTTCAAGTACCTCCCAATAAATTAAATTAACAAATAAAGCGTATAACATCAAGTTCACACAAGTTTATTGAATGTGCAAAAAGTTAATGGCCATTAAAAACGTGACCTTAACTAAAAGACAAGTCGGTAAAATACAAAGTATTATTTAAATTAATACCTTTATTTTCTTCTACAACATTCAAAATAAATTTCATTATTTTTATGTTTTATTTTAAGTTTTGATTCTGATACCTGATATTATTACAAAAAATAAAACTAAACATAACAAAGGCTGGGAAGCATTTTATTTTAGAAAAAATTTCAAAATCGAACCATTAACATAATTCACAATAATCGACTTGTAATTATTAACCTTGACATAAATTTTTAATAAAAACAGATTTAAATAATATGTTTTTGCAATTGTCTAATATTTTTTGTTAATTTTGCCAAATTTTATTAAAATATTCTGATAAAAACATCAATAAACGTTATGGTAAACAATGGATCGTTAGATTCCTTTCATTTTTAATTTAAATGAAACAATATTATAATTAAACAACACCAAATTGTAAATTTCGTCCGGTTCATCTTTTAATTTAATGGTTGCTCCGAGCAAGACACGTTTTCAAAAAAAGCATCCAAGGCAAAGCATTATTAAATTTAAAAAATATAAGAACAAAGCATTATTATTATTACTAACATGACAAAAAATTAAATTTTCGAGAATTGACCAATTACTATTAAAAATTACTAAAAGTTAAGTAGCAACATAATATAACACTAAATACTAAATCCTTCTAAATTATAATTCCTTCGAATTATTCAAGTTACTGTACAGTAAGTACCTTCAAAACTGCAATCCAACAAATCCCTCGGTAAAGTACACACCAAACAATACAAAATTCATTAATTTTTCCCTCACTTAACAAAAAGTGCAAGGTTTACCTACCTACCCTCTCATTAGAGCAGGTAAAGGAATTTGCTTACAAGTCCTAACAAGAACCTTAAGATCTTTCAACCAGAAAAATTAAAGATGCACCAAACCGATACAGAATTTTAAGTATCAATTTTTAAATATTTTAAAAGCTGATGTTTCGAAAACCCTGTAGCATGGAATGGATGAATGCCTGTTTTACATTAATCATTATTTTTGGAACTTATACTGAGTCATTTATAAAATAATTATTAAGTTAATAGTCATACTTTTGGAATCATTACAAAAATATTTTCACCAATTTTTTAATCAAAGAATTTACTAAAATTCAAAATTGGTGACACTAGCGCTATCTATGCTGCTATGACACGACTGAAGGAAACTCAATGTGTATATTGATGAAAACTATACAGATTTACGCCTGATGCAACGGCAACACACATTACAGCTTTATAGATTTTCCTTTTGAAAAGTGTTAAATAATTGTCATTAAAAATGTATTTTTTTTAATAATAATGATAATTCCTGAGTATAAGTTATATAAATGTTTATTTTGTTTAGTTTTAAATCTAAAATAAAAACAAACAAATTTAACAGTTAACACCCAGGAACGGCACATAAATATTAAGGCAACGGCCATACCACATTGAAAACATCCATTCTCGTCCTCCGCATTACTCAGTGGCGTATTTAGAAAATGCTTTTGGGGAGAGCAGATTAAAGATTTTTCAGAATCTCGTTAATCTATTCATGCGCGTCAGTTGTAACTAATCATAATACATAAAATTCCAGCACGCTTCTGCTGCTCTTGCTACCACTTGTCATATTTTGGTGGAAAAACACTCTGGTTGGTCGATTTGTTTTACCAGCCAAAAAATATATTAAACTTATTTAGGACTAAAAATATTTGTCCAATATTAATCCAAACCGGGAAATTTGAATTTTTAAGTAAAAATGAGGAAAGTTTAACCTTCGGCTAGAAATAATTATAACTTGGAAAGCATATTTATTTAATTACCTTACTGCTCACAGTGTTTAGCAGCAACTTTCTGTGTTACTTTGAAAGTTAATTATAAAAATATAAAGTCAAAATTGTAACCCGGGGGGTCTGGGGGGTACATATCGCAGGATTTCCATTCTTTTAGAATACTCGGAAAAGATAGGAGATTTTACAAATTTCGCTAGGAAAAACCGGAAAATTTGAATTTTTAAGCAAAACTGAGGGAAAATTAAACCTTTGGCTAGAGAATATTAAAGCTTTAAAAAACATTTATTTAGGTGTCTTACTGTTTAGATTATAGTAGCAACTTTTACATTACTTTGAAAGTTAGCTATCAAAAATTATAGTCAAAAGTGTAAACCGAGTGGTCTGGGTAGCAGCGGGAAAAGAAATTTAATAATTAAATATTATAATACTGCTAAAAGACAGATCCACCGTCTAGCTACTCGTCCGCGGACGAGCTTTCCAGCTAGTAAATAAATAAACAAATACATAAAAAGAAATTATAATACATAAAAAAATATAGTTATTTAAATTTTAAAACTTCGTGATAAACATTATTTTTATCAGGGGGGTCTTTAGGGGTACAATCCGAATCATCCTTAGGGGAGGCACTTGCCCCTTTGCCCCCCTCTAAATACGCCACAGGCATTACTACAAGTTGGTTTTCTAGTTTTCCAACAGAGCAATTGAAAATTAAAAAAACTACGAAAATTGAAATGTAATTACTTACATTTGATTAATCAGAATTTCTGTAAAACCGCAAGGTTAACAAGCGTTACTTGAAGATATGTTTCGACGAGGGGCTTCAAACTCTATGATATTTTAATATGTAGGTCTGATGGTCCGAACGGCACCGTTTGTTGGTGCCGAATGGCGAAACAACTTGTAAAAAGAAAATTTTGAATTAACTTTTTATCTATCTATCCTTATCTATATAATATCGTTCTCGTCCGATCACGGAAGTTAAGCAATGTTAGGCGCGGTTAGTACTTTGATAGGTGACCGCTTGGGAACACCGCGTGTCGTTGCCAAATTGTTTTGCTATTTCAATTCCTTCCAACCAAAATTCATGATCCAACGTCTCCAAGCCTCCCGATAAGGTGGAAAAGAAAATCATCAAGGAAATTCTCTAGACTTTCAAAAACGAAATGTTAGATGTTCGCCGATGAGATCTCCTGGAACAGAGTTTCTATTTATTCACTTTACTTTTTTTACGTTTCACCTTATTTTTGTTTCATTAGAGTTTCTAAATTCTAAATACATACATACTTGGGAATAAAGCTGTACAGGGGATTTCGGTGGGGCCTCCACATCAAATACGATCTTGAACTGAACATTGATGCAAATTAAACAAACATTTTAATCTGAGATTTGAGATTTGTAAATAATCCCAGGTATTGGGGATTCAACAGAGGAGACGAAACAGCGGAGCATGTGCTTGTACCATGCTGGGAGACTTCTGACCTAATTTAGCCAAAAATGAGTGATACTCCACCTGCCAAAATACTTGAGTTGATCTTGCAATTGGGATGGCAACAAAAGTGATAGGAGGACTACAGTGACTTTATAATGATATAAAGTCACTGTAAGGAGGACAGGACGGAGGCGCCGATGCATCGGAGTTAGTACTCTTCGACTCTTTCCTACCCTCCCGATAGTGGCGGTAGAAGAATGGTTAGGGCCTGTAAACAAATATACAAAATAGGCCCCTAAAAAAACCAAGTATTAACCCTCCGCGTGAACTGTTTTTTTCGCTACCTTCGTCTGAACTGTGGGTCATTTACGGACAGCCCTCGTTTTCTAGCCAAATAATGATTTACTCGCAGTATACAAATTATATTCTTATTATTGCACATCTGGACATTGTACTTAGAGCAGTTTAGTGTTAAAGATTCATAGCAAAGTCATAATCAAATTGAATATTAACGATTTTTAACAATAATAATATGTTTTGTGGCTATGACGTTCACATGAAAAATGTTCAAAGTGTCCGCCTTAGGCGCCACTTTACGGTATTCACACGGTCCCTATAATGCCTATCTCTTTTAGTTTTTGAAAATTAAATAATAAATTGTACCTTTTTTCAATTTTGTAATAATAATTCATAATATAGCAATGTAAAGAAAAAACAACCCAATCATACTTAGATTATGATGGGATTACAAAAAAAAATATATCAACAATGCTAGCTGAAAAAACTATACTTATTTTGAAAACTGAAAATTGCCTTATTTCCAGCATTAAGTTAACTTGAATGAACCAAATGAAAAATACAGTTTGTTAGTAAAGGGATTTTATATCGCACAACAACAACAGTTTTGTCAATATAAAGCAGGTTTCGTTTTGCAAATTTCTTTAAAAATGCATAAGTTCTCGGTATTATTAATTTCCAAAATATTTCGCGAACTTTAGTACAATTAATTAAAAAAATTGTTTAGGGAACACGAACAACTTCGCACGTTTGTAGCTACCAAAATATTGAACAAAACTTTTGTTGCTTGCAGGCGTGGTGTGCTATTCTTAGGTGCCCGCGACCATAAGGGGTAGTAAAAATCCCTAAAAAGAGATTTTTTAATATATCCAATTCAAAATTAACCCCGCGTCTGATCTCTGGGTCTTTTAAGGAACAGTTGAAATTTTAGATGCATGTACATTTTAAATGGACCAATAGAAAAATTTAATCACCCCCTCTAAAAAAAGTAGTTAGTGTACAGGGCTCATACCTGCAAGCGTGGTGTGAAATAATTTTAAAAAGAAAGAATAAGTTAGTGTAAATGGAAACTAAAAGCAACATAAAAATGACGGAGAATGAGATGCCGGCAGATATGATGAATATGGTAAAAAAATCTTATGCAACAAATAAGCGACAAATTAGAACAACAAAGCGACAAATTAAAGCAACAAATAACCAACAAACTAGAGCAACAAAACAAGCAATTGAAAGAACAATTACATGAAATGAATCAGATGATAGACAATATAAACCAACGTTTTGCAGATGTAGATAAACAAATGAACAAAATCGAAGAAAAACACGAGACCAGGCATAAAGAAGGTAAAAGAATAAACAAAGTCGAAGAGCAAGTTGAGGAAAATCAGAAACGAATTGAAAGAGTATGTGCAGATGTAAAAGAAACAAATGTTGAAATAGAAGAAAAGGTGAATAAGATAAATTTGGAGACACAAAGAAATTATCAAGGAGGGGATGTGTTGAACAATGGCGAAGAGCAAAATAATGTAAAAAGATATATCCAAGAAATAAATTTCAATTTAAATTAGAAAGAATTATACATTATGAAAATTAAAAGTTTGGTGGATGAGAAAAGTGACGGATCCAAATTAAAAGCAATCGTTAGAAAAACAATGAAAGGAGAGGCGGAAAATTGGTTAGGTACAACAAAAGAAAAATTTGAAATAAGTGACGAACTGAAGAAGAAAAGTCGTAGAGGTAAAATAGAAATTGGTAGAAGAAGTGGTTAATGTTTGTAATGTGACGATTTTAAAATTATTTACTAAGAACGATGGAACGTTCTCGCGTAAAATAATTTGGAGGGGAAAATATCATGGAAAAAATTGACAATTATAAATATAAACAAGGTGGAATTCGCTTTTGCGACAGTTCTTAGGCTTCTTTACATCTACTTTTTTGATAGATTAAATTATTTGGGCTTTATTTTATTAGAATTTTTAATGCGTTAATCTTCTAAATAGGTAGACACCAACAGCAAATTTTTTTTATATAAGGAAAACACTAATGAGTTCTTTTTTTGAATCATGCGGACAGACAGACAGACAGACACGGAGCCAGATCATAAGGCTTCTTCAGTTTTTTTTTCAGTTTTTCTCAAGGCAGATCATAAGTTTTTGTTTATGAATAATGTCAGATGGTAATTTATTAATGTGAATTGGTAACAAGATGTTGAATATTAATTTGTAGAAGAATATAAATAAATAATAATTTAAAGATAAGCTGTATCTATAATTGGATGGGTTATCGGGGAGGAGAATATTTTAAACAAACATTTTACAAAAAATCTGACGCCCCATTCCGGATAGGAAGCTTAACGGACTATAACTTTTTCTAGTAAAATTTTTTGAAAAACCAATCTATTTCACAAAAAATCAGAAAGTAATAAAAAAAAGCAGCTACAAAACAAAAAATTAAATTTACAAAATTGTAGGTCTGTGTCTTAGCTTTAAATTTGTGTACCGACAGTTTGGCACGAGTACAGATCGGCGCAAGTACAGTTCGGCGCGAGTGCAGTTTGGTGCGAGTGTGGTTCGGCGCGAGTCCAGTTCGGTGCGAGTCCAGTTCGGCGCGAGTCCAGTTTGGCGCGAGTCTTTTTTATTTCATCTTTCTATTTTACTTTTAACACCTGCCTTTTAATTATAGTAAATTTTTTACTATACCTATATATGTTAGCATTAGTAGTAGGGGATACGGTCCTGACTATGAACAAACCAATGGAGAGAGACGTCACCCAAGTACGAACCTGATAAGTGAATATTGGAACCACCCTGTATGGAAAATATTGATTGGAAAACACATCAAACAAATCATCGATTTTTTACGCGGATTAGCGCATAATTTTGCTATGCGCGAATAATTTTTTTTAAATTAGTTTTTTAGGATTTTTGTTTTGCCTATTTATTTCTTTAATAAAATTTATTTTTTTAAATAATTTCTTTTAATCAAATTAGAATTAGAATTAGAACAATATTACTATAAAAATATAGTAACTGTACCCGCGCCGAACTGGACTCACGCCGAACTGAACTCGCGCCGAATCGGGTCTGCGTCCAATAGTAATTGCGCCGAACTGTACTTGCGCCGAACGGGACTCACACCAAATAGTACTTGCGCCGAACGGGATTTGCACCAAAATGCACTTGCGCTGAACTGTACTTGCGCCAAACCGGTTTTGCGTCGAAACGGCTGCGTCGAAATGGCTGCGCCGAATAGTACCCGAACCATGTTTTACGTATGATGTACTGAAAATTTCAACTTTCTACGATTATTATTCGTTTTTGACACCAGCTCAGCGCCTATTGATCTAGCACCTTAATTAAGTTTAAACTAGTACATTATTTAAGTGAATGTTCAAAATGACCTCCTTCATTTTTAATATAACTACACATTTTTTTAAATAAAGCAATCCTGAAAAATTGATCGGAAGAGGAGGAACTATTACAGTCAAACTTCCCTAACTCAAATCTCAAGGGACCACCGAAAAAGTTCGAATTAGAGTAAATTTAATTTTTTATTTTGTAGCCGGCTTGTTTATTATTTTCTGATTTTCTATGAAATCGATAGGTTTTTCAAAAATTCTTACTAGACAAAATTTATAGTCCGTTAAATTTCCTATCTGGAATCGGCCGTCAGATTTTTTGTAAAATATTTCGTTTAAAAGATATAGGGATTTGAAAAAACAAAAAAAGTTCGTTATTTTCAACAATTTTTACTTACTTTGATTCATAACTCGAAAGCCATTGATTTTAGTCAATAAAAGGTTTAAATGTAGTTTGTAGATTATTTCACGCTCTTTAAAAAAGCACTTTACTATTTTAACTGAAAAATCAATATTTTGCGAGCTATGACCATGTAATGGTGGAAATTAAAAAAAATGCTTTGAAGAGGCCTAACTCTCGAAGATTTGAATTTACAAAAAAAATTACCATTGAAATTGTGTTAAGTGTTTGCAGGGACACCCTGTATATTTAAATTTACTTAAGTGACCCACGAGATAATCTTAAATAGAACTGAGAAATTTTTGTTATTTTCTTGAAGGTCAAAAATTGACAGAGAAATCTTCTAGCCTTGGAATACATTTATTCTTTGTAACTATGCAGTCAAGCTCAATATTAAAAGTTTCTACGTTTTTATTTTCCGTAAATTATTATAATAGCTCATACAAAATTTGAGTAATTTTAATTTTTCAAATCTTTTCCGAGAGAAAACTAACGGAGTTAGAACATTTCTAAATGGATTGATTATCGAAGTGTTTAGTTATTCCTTATCTCTTACAAAATATCTTTTGTCCAAGTTTGAATGCTAGTCCGCCCTCGATATCTATGATAATATAATAATATATTGTCATGGAAAAACATGAGGATCAAGAAGGAAGTATTGGGTTTTTTTGAAGGATGACAGAAATAGGAATTTTTAAAACAAATCGAGTCAGTTTTTTATATTTATATTGAAATGGAATGTGCCTTTTAAATATAATTTGTAAAAGAAGTTAATTAAATAATTGATAAATAAAGCTGTATCTTGAATTGAAGTAAAGGGGACGGAGAAATATATGACAATTTATATGTACGGATCTTCTACTACGGTCTGGGCCGCCTCTCTGTTCCTAGTTTCCATCCCTTTCTATCTTGATATAACTCTTCTTCCATGGTGTCTTCTTGTATATTTCTAGAAGTCATCGCGTCATCTACATTGTCTCTCCAGCTTCTCCTAGGGAGTCCTCTCTTTCTTCGTTCCGGCGGGTTCTATTGTAATACTTTTCATGGCCATCTATTTTTTCCCATTCTTTTTGTATGTCCGAACCATGTCAGTTGTCGTTTTTGAACTTCTTGTGCCATGCCCATCTCCATATTCATGTTTCTTCTTATAATTTCATATCTTATTCTTTCCAGTCTAGATCTTCTATAACTTTTTCTCGGGCAATCAATTTCTGTGGCTAGCAACTTAATGATAATAAAACAATAAATAAAAATACGAGCATCGAATAGGCATAGGTTTATTTGTCTATGCAGGAGTGAAAGAAAATTCTTATCACCCAAAATAAAAACAATGATATCAAAACAATAATATAAAAGTTTAATATATTTACACATAATTAACATAAAACTGTAAACTTCTACTATAGCTATATCATTTAATAATAGAACACATATTTTTACAAAGGTACTAGCACTTGAAAATGCATATTCTCTCATTAAAATAGTATAGGCAACACTGAGATATACCAAATTTGAAAAATTACAGTAACGATGCATCGAGACATACAAAATATAACAGAATCTTGAAGAAAATAAAAAAATACTAAATCGTGATTATGTATACAAATATCTACATAGATAGTACCTAATATAACAAAAATTCAATTCTCTCAATTATAATACAAAATAAAACAATTATCATCACGTACCATCGATAATTACAAATATTTCTACAAAGCAATTTATGTCATGGAGATCACTGAAAAAGTATAAATTTCTTATAATCTTAACAGGCTCATTTAAGTCTGCCATTTCAATTTTATTCAATATTATCACATTTTTCTAAATTTACTGAGACAAAAGTTTATTTACATGGCCTTTAGGGAGTATTGCAAGTGTGGATAACCCAAAAAAACACAAAGACTTTTAACTAAATAATATTCTTCTCCCAAAATCCCTTTTTTTGGGTTACCCAATAAAAAGCAAACATTAACTCGTCAATAACAATAAAACACATATGTCTTTTTACGTCATGTTTTTTCAAAAATAACAGAAACTGCTTTTTTAAAACTTTCTTACAATTAATTAATAAATTACTTCGTACACTGTAGCTTTTTTATCCCCCGAACCTGTCACTATGTACTTATCGTCCGCAGAAATATCACAACTCAGCACACTTGAAGATTCTTTTGACTGCAAAATAAAATTATATTAAAATCAAGTTCAAACTTCAAAAATTACAATAATTCTTACTTGGAATATGCTTGCGCCGTACGGCGTCCTCCAAGCATTTAATAAATTATCTTTTCCAGTTGAAACAAACCATTTTCCACAAGCAGCAAACCGTAAACTCAACACACAACTTTCGTGTAAATGCAATTGGTATTTATCTGGTTTTGATGCATGCAGAACTTCCACATTAGAATTTTCCATACCAACTGCAAGCCACTCTCCAGTGGGACAGTAACCCAGCGAAAATATTTGCGAACTAAAGTCGTGTTGCTGTAGCTGCCTGCCTTCCCTCAAATCCCAACTCCTAACTGTATTATCTAAACCGCCAGTCCATAACTTGGTTCCATCAGCCGAAATGTCTATACAAGATGCACCATCCGTATGTCCTTGGAACTGTCGCACAAGTGTCTGATTGTGTAAGTCCCAAACTGCTATGTTACCATCAGAACAACAACTAAAGCAAACTTTTGAATCCGGACTAATAGCTAACGCGTAACAAGCAGGAGCACTAGAAGTAAGTTCCGCTTTTATTCTGGGCGTTGGACTCGCCAAATCCCAAATAGATAAGTTGCTAGCCTCTCCTCCAACAATTAAAGTTCTTCCGTCTGGAAGCAACTTAACAGATCGAATGTAGTTGTCCCTTTGCTGAAAAAATAAAGAAGGTAATTTTGGTAAACGCAGGAAACACAAGAAAGTTATTAGTACCAAGCAATCCAACTGAGATACGGGACTTTTTGAACCAGGCTGACTAATATCCCACACTTTAACACATCCTTTACCTCCAGTGTAAACATATTTGGTTGGATTAGAAATTGTTACTGCACAAACCACTTCCCCATGACTTAGCGTGTTAATTTGACGCGCATGACGAGGAATCCCAGGCCCTATCAACGCATCGGGAGGAAATGGAACCGGTTGCATTTGTCCTTCTGCACTCACATGAAACGAATAAGCCCTGTAAAGATGCATGGTGATAATCCGGAAGTATAATAATAATAAAATAATAAAACTTACGGTTTTCCTCCAGGAATACCTGCGAGACCAGGCACTACAGGAGCTCTCATTTGAGAGTGATGGTCGTATCCAACTTGTAAGGGAGGTCTTGGATAATTATTTAAAGCTTGTGGTAAATTATTGTGTAAGGGCCCGTACGCGCCAGCTGCTGCAGCAGCTTGTAAATCGTGCGCTGCACCATTCGCCATACCGGCTAAGTATGGAGGATATTGCCCTAAAGATGGAGGTTTAACAACAGGCTTTAGACCACCATTATTTGACGATGACCCGGAAGGTCCACCCGACGTCGGAGTAACTGGCTTAGAAATTGGCGTTGTAGGTTTATCTCCATCTAATTTTTTAGTTGAAGGTGTTGACGCGTTGCTTGAAGTACCCGATCTTGGACTGTGTGGTCCAAGATGTTCCTTCTTCACATTCAATTTATCTATTCCATTTTCTCTAGGCGATGCAGTTCCGTTTGGAGGTGAAACTGGATCTTCTGAAGCATCGTCCACGACCAAGTCTTGATCACTTTTTTCGCCATCGCTATGCTATAACAATAAAATAAAAACATAAGTTTGGCCAGAAAATACATTTAATGTGCGAAAAGCAACTTTTGTTTCCAATTTAAAAAAATTCTTAATAACAAATAGGTCCTTAGTTAAAATTCGCGAGCTTTTACAACTTTCCCAAACTGGAATTAAATTTAATAAAAGGAAATAACACGATTAATAGAATAAAAAGCAACGAACTAACTGAATTCAATTAGTAAAATTTATTTAACTCACTTGGCATAATTTAAGGCCCGGAAGGCATTCAAAACAGAACAACTCCGCATTACAGCAAAATTTCATAATTTTATTTTAGCGAAAAATACGTAAACCTTAATTTAACGAATACAACACTAAACTAATCACCGATTAAAAATGTAAACACAGTTTGTGAAAGTTTTAGTAAAAATCAATGAAAATTAAAACGATAAACCTGACTTATGCGATTTTCATGTTATAAAAATATCGAACTGACCAAATTATAACTTTTCGGTAGCAACACAAAACCCGTTTTATAAAACTTTAGAATGTGACCTTTGTGAGAAGATATCATACAGTGCAATCTGAATAATCCGAACTAATTAATGCAACACCCAGTAGGGTAACGAGATTCTCACTTTGGGGGAATTACATGAGTTTCCATATTGAGGAGCAGACTGAAGAGCTCCCAAAAATTTAGTTACTTTCTAGTCTTCGGGGGGCTCCAACCCCATATAGCCAAATTATGTTCGTGGAGTTCGTATTACTGGGCAGTTGGATTATTATCAAAGTTATACCGTTGACTGACAGAGTTATCAAGACACGCAGCCATATGGAAGAATTGTAAATTCTATGTCCCTCTCACTCGAACGCACTCCGCGCACTATACTGTCCACACGTTTTAACGGAATGGATCGCGAGATTAATAATTGTTAATGAGGATTTACATTGAAAAATAGCGCCATCTAGTTGTCGCGACAATTTATTATTGCATTAAAACATATATGGCTGCGTGTCTTGGTAACTCTGTCAGTCAACGGTTATACTGTACATAATATAAAAAGTTTTATACTCTTTTTAGTGTATCTAATAATTATATTATCGGCTACTTCCGTGTGAAATTGAGTAATAAATATAAAAAATTGTGAAATGATATGTACATACATAATTACTTATATTAGAAATTTTGCTGCCACGTAATTGGAAGAAGAACAAGTTTTAACATGAAATGCCTTGATCCAATCAATAAAATTATTAACTAACTACTTCATTAGTTAGATGAAAGATATTTATTACTGTATGCAAATAAATATTAAATTGAAGTCCAATGCCGAAATTCCAGCATAATAAGATAAATTTTAACTGCTCCTTAGTTTCGATGAATTAAAATTAAATGAATATTAATTTTCGATTAAAATCAAAAAAAGGGCGTTCAAAATATGTACCTACACTTTGTTTCGCTAAATTGGCGACTCTGGTATCATACCCAAAGATAAAGTATGCGGTCCACGCAATTTAAAGGCATTGGAGTAAATCATAAATATTTTCAACTTTTCGACTATGAAACTCTACCCCCTAAAAAATAGGTTTATACTCTGCACTCTGAAAAAAGAATCTACCTTGTGATTGATGGTGTAGATTTACGTAACATATCGACGTTAATTTAACGACATTTTAACGTTGAATTAACGTTTACATTATGTGCATATTGGGTAGTAGGTATGCATTTAAAACTTGCAATTTTAATCCATGAATATGCTTTACATTGAATCTTCCATCTCTGTTGCCGGGAGGGGGGTCTAATAAATAACAAACCTCTGAAGATACCGTTTTGAAATACAACTGCTAAATTTTTTAAGTTATTTGAAATAACTTGACTTATTATTTTTTATAAAAAAAATAGTGAGGGGAATTCTTTCTGTAGCAATAAAGAAGGTAAAAAAGGGAAACCTATTGTTCTTAGATTGATCGACAGTAAAAGCTTAATCTCTACCTAGAAGTTTTCTTGACGTTAAAAATTCAAAATCCAAATTGCAAAAATCTCAAAATATTTAATTATTTTTAAGTAGATATAAAAGTTGAAATTTAACAATCTGCTACGAACATAACGAAGATTATCTAGCTTATCAGAAACAAACAATAAAACGAAAAATGTTTTAGAACAAAAATAAACATAAAAGTTTCGCATTCCGATATGATAGGGAGCTATCTTTCCTCACACTTATAAATTTGGGTCATAGAAAAATTTGCAATTTAAATTGCATTTCTCGAGATGTTCATGAAAGTAAAGTACTGGCTGTCACATTTTGAAAGAAGTTTTATATTACAAGCAAAGCACTGTTGCTATTTACTACAAACATTTTACGACTACTCTTTAGGTTTATAGTTTAGCTATGAAAAAGCACAATTGTCGTAAAAGCATGGAAACGGCAATTCTTTTCAAGTTTCAACGAACTTACTTTAATATGTAAGTAATACAATTAAATTTTTGGAAAAAGCAAAATTTTACGACTATTTCGATAAAGTAAAGGTTTAGGTTTTTCCTTTATATTAATTAATATTTATTTCCCATAAATTAAATTGCTTTCAAGTAAGCCTGTATTAATTTAATGGTGTAGAAAATTGATCCTATTATTGGTTATATGAACAACAAAGCAAAAACATAATGATTGAACTTTAATTGCTAATCAACTGGACTGTAAAAGCACGATGTAAAATAGATTTGCTAAAGGTCGTCGTCATTCTTGACGGCACTGCGCTTTTTTTTATCCTATCGTAAATATTATTTTGATTTTTAATTTCTCACTTTGTTATGGCACGGTTAAAGAAACCTGGTTAAAGTAATTTGCTTTTTACTGCCGACAAATAAACCAGAAGTCAATTTATAAACCACATTTCGTTTATGTAACGTCGACCATTACTCGCGAGAAAATGACTACGACAATTTCCTCCATTAAAAATGCAAATTTTTAATCTCTCCATCCACTATTTTAGAGTGCAATTTTTACGATACGTTTTGGCCCACACCAGGTTCAAGAACCGTTAATTTAAGGTAGAATTCATAGTCGTCGCAGTCTGCTGCAAATGTGCAAGAACTAAATAGAAATTAATTTCCGATTAATATCTTCATATTTAAATTTTAATTGGGAGAAACTTAAAGAAGTACATTTCGATTGAATTTTAAAATTGTTCTACTTACTTTAAACTTTTAAGTACTTTTTCGACGTTAATGCAACGAGAAACGCGGTACCCCTTACAAAATGTCGTAAAATTGCCATTTAAATGCGGTGCAATTTAATAGCCTACAAATATGCAATATTAAATTAAAAGGTTTTAAAAGTTTGATTATGTTGAAATTACACGAAGGCCGATAATTATTAATAAACTATAAAAAATTTTCCAGTGGAAATTGCTGTGCAAGAAATTAAAAGTATGCAAAATCTACTCAACAGTTGGTTAATCAGCAATTACTGGAGAAAATGAACTTGAGAGTGTTTCTGCCGCATTGAAAGCTTAATCTCATTATAATTAGAAATTAGTCTGATAAACGCTTCATTAGGTACACGATATAATTCCAATTTATTTTAAATCGTCGTCAAATCCTAGGTGGTACGGTGCGCAAAGAAGAAAAACAAAAACCGACATTTTTCGCTTCCGGAAATGTTAATTGAATTCAGTTAAGTTTTATAAAGCAGCAGCTAACATCAAATTGGAATAAAAAATAATACGCACTTTAATACTTACGTGACCCAAATCTTTATCTTCCTTTTTTATTTTCTTGTGTTCAGGTTCTGGAGATGTTCTCGGTCTATATTTCTCTCGTTCGGCAGGAGATATCGAACTTCTCTGCAAGAAAACAAAAATTTTTGTTATTTAAATTATCGAATCCAAAATTACCGCTTGTCGGCGTTCAGTTCAATAATTGCATTTTACCGCCAAACGATAAGCAATAATTTTCCACGTTTATTTTAGTCATTAAAAGAAAAGTTGAAAATAATACGAGTTACGATTCAACATTTTATTGCATTAATAAAACCAACATAATAAATAAAATGATTAACTTGATTAATGAAGGAGTAGCCATAAAAAGTGTAAATAAATGCAGGGTGGGAAGTGGAAGCAAATTTAAATAATAATAATCGTATAGCTAGAACAATAACCATAAATAAATTAAATTGAACGGGCAATCAATCTTATAATTTATATCACAACAATTAATTTACTTTTCAAACCCAGCGAGCATTTCTTTATTCTCATTCAAAAAGATGTTAATGCTCTTATACAAATCAAATTTTTGGCGCATTCGAAAAAGCGTCCATTGTCGGAACTAATTGATCAGGTTCAAGTGGGCGTGGCCGGAACATCTACTTTGTAAATCGGTGAATCTTTTTTTGAAACACTCTGTATAGCGTTAAATAGAATGGAAGTTTTGGTAACTCTTCGGGATAAATTAACGATGTAGTTGGAAAAGGAACAAATAAATTTTAGTTTCCGAATGTTAGAAATTCCAGACACTAAATGTCATTAAAACAAAGGGAATAGAAGTAGGGAATGCAGTGTTAATAATCCAGTAAATGAGACGGCCGTCGCGATCAAATAGGTCATAGAAGCTTCGAAGTTTTACGATCTCTCCGCATGTTCCGGGCAATTTCTCCGCAACGTCACGACTCGATGAAGCTTTTATTTCCCCGAGAGAATTTGTCCATGTCGGGAATGAAACCATTTAGAATCAGGACACGTTTAGCATCATCCAAACCATCCAATCGTTTTTCTTAATAAGTAACAAGGTGATGTCGATCCCGTTGAACTAACAACTAGAAGTGGTTCGAGTTATAAATTCTAACAACGAAATAGCGTTATACCAGGAAAACTAATCAAGTTTACCAACATATCAATAAAGTAGGAACTACGATCTATAAAACTTCAAGTAAGTACTTTTCTGTCGCTACCTCCTACAGTTTAAATTTGTACTCAAACATATTTCCAACATTTTTAATTAATTTGCTATTAATTTGTACGATTTTATCAGTCATTCATCATAATCGAAAAGTTTAAAATGTCATTGAAAACTTCTGGCCAAGTGCACTTGTGGAACTAAATAATCCTTTCCATTGCTTTTTTACTTCCCATCGCATCGTTGAGTTATTGACAGGATTAAACATCAATTCTTATTTATTCGTGTGGACTTCGACACGTAATTCAAAGGCAAGCGGGATAGATTGCTCGGTGAGCTATGGTTGTTCTTGAATAATATCAAAAGTTTTTTATTATATGATTTTCACTGAATCTTAAAAGGGTTACGAGGCAAAACGGAATATTACACCGGGAGTAGTAGGTGGTACGATAACTTGCCCACGAATTATTTAGAAAAAGGATTTTCTAATGAAATTATGGTACTTCAGAGCATAAATTACAAAAAATAAACTTGACATTTTATAGATCATTGAAAAAATCGGAAAAAACCTAATGCGATTACTCGATTGGCTGTTCCCATAATATGCTAGCACTGCCCATGACTTATTTTGGCAATGTTATAGATGGTAATATTTACATGACAATGAATCTCTGACCCGTTTCACTCAACAAAAATATCCCTGAAACCGCTCCAACTCGAAAATTTTCGAAACTAGCAAGACGGAATCTTTGTTTTTAAGTATAATTCGGTTATGGTTAACGAAATCCAACTTAAAAGAAGTTTATATAGTATAACGGTAACAGTTGCACGATTAGAAGACCCACTAGAGGCCCCACAATATGTTTAGAACTTTGGACCCAGAAAAAAACTGGTTCGGCTACTGAACACACAAGTAATTTTATGTTCGCACTCTCAGGAAGTAAAAGTTAACAAAGGCTAGTTCATATTGAATTTCAAGCTCCTCGGACTTCTTTTTTTTTTCGAGACTTGATGTTAAACATATTTTTCATTTTTTAATATAATTTCAAATACTGGTCGACTTTTAATGTAGCTATTGGCAAACCGGGGGGTCTGGGGGGTATGGAATACCCTCCAGTACATTGTTTACTCATTGTTAACGCATCAAAACTGAAAAGTTATTCAGTGGCCAATACTGGGGCATTCCGTACCCCCAAGCCCCCCGACGCCAAAGCTATCAAGAAAATATTAGGAAAAAGTTAAAAACTGAAGACGTAGTGAAATATTAATTATAATTATTGCCGTTTTTACCGGCTTAAAAAGTTATTTTGTCAAATATAAGTAAGATTAAGTTAGTATATTATAAATAAACACGTAAGCACGTAACTATCAACTGCTTATATCAGCGATCGTTAAACTACTCGTATACTACCACCCCTGATGGTATAAGTTTCTACTTTACTTTTTCGGTTCATAGTTTAAAGTAAACTGGTATCTCAAAGTGAAATTTTCTTCCAAATGCAATTTTTAGGGCACTAGGCCTAGGCAATTCCATACTACCAGCGGATTCAAAGACCGAGGTTTGTAAACCTATCAAAACGAATACATCTAAAGCAAATGCACCGAGAGATCTGAGTATCCCAGTAATTAGAATAAACAACGACCGATTCGATAGTAAAATCGGTTGTATGGTTGTAAAGCAGAGACAAACCGATGCGCAACTTTAGGGGGGGGGGTTATCCATTTGCCAACTTTCGAGCTCTTTTTGGCTTTGATTTGATTTTGAGCATTGATTTGTAACAATAAGTGATTTGGAAAAATGACGGTTTTACCAACTATTCGGTGGATATACCAACTGTCGAAGATATTGAAGGTAAAAGTTCTCCCGCATTATATGCGGATTTTGGGGTTATTCTAGATGTACCTGATATACATCATAGAATGTACATAGAATATACCGGACAACCACCTCAATCGCAGGCTGTAATGTCTACAGTATTTGCTACTGTGTGTTTATTATACAAATATACTAAATACATCGTAATTCGGAAGTCATAGTGATTCGAAATTATGCAAAAGGTATTACTCTTTTAGGGTGCGGATATAAACCAATTTTTTAAGAAGATAATATGATGTCGGCGGAAAACTAATCACAACATAAATTTTTGAACACAAGATTTCCGTTTCACGGATTTCTTCATAGATTGTCCCCATGAAAATGTGGCTAAACAAACCAAAAAACTCATCGATAGTATTCCTAAAATTTTCCCAGCGGCTTCCCCTAGAACAGAGCTCACGGAACTGCGAGTTTAATCTCAAAGTTAGCTGCTTGAACATATAAGTAGCCAGTTTACAGTTAAACTTGAGCAGTTTTTATCATGGCAGTACAAAAATTGAAAATGAACCTTAAACCTCAGAAATGCCGACCTATGCCGTCAACACAGTCATCAGGGCGTCCCGTAAGAAGTTGTCAAAAGAAGGAAAAAGAGGATTAGACATTATATTGAATTATTGTTGTATAGAGTGGCAAAAAATGATTAACGCGAATAAGCACACGTTGTAGATTGTAATAATTTCTATCAGAAGATCAATCTCTTGTGAAAATAGCTCTTGGCGGTGTATTTACATCATCGACGACGCGGCGTATTAATTAAGAGATAAATTGTAGTAAATATTTAACTAATCGATTGTACACGATATGTTATTATAATAGCAAAACAGTTCTCACTCGAAATCTATTTGCCCGATTGTATAGCACTAATAATATTTGAATGAAGTACCGAAGTGGAACGATAGAGTGACAGAGTAAACTTGGAAACAATATAAATTTCATGCGGTATAAACCGATGTTATATGTGAGGAATTTATATAAATGCATTTAAGTTGGTTGGTTTTATGACTACAATTCTTGCGGTTTAAAAGTGGTAGGAGTTATTTTATTGAATTCGTCCTGAAAACGCCATTTTATACGCTTGTTAATAGTTGGTACTAACATTTTATGTGGATCTTCCAACATCCAAGTTTAATGTGTGAAAATATTAAGACGTGACATGACATTAGAATAAAAAAAAGTACCTACGAATAGAGGTCGGTGTAAAACATGAAGCTCATTGTATGTACGTACTTCATCACGAGGAGAATATTTAATAGATAAAGATAACCAACATAAAGCCTGGAGGGTGGAAGTGTATTATACTTTACTGCATCATGAGGGTATAAAACACATGCTGGGTTTGGATGCGATAAAACTCTGGAAACACGAACGATACACGTTTAATGCGACAGTTTACGATTTTATACCTATTTATTGCAGCTTCATGAGAATGTGACCTACATACTGATGGAGCCACTGATGGGAAGAACTCGTGCAATAAAGTCGAAAGTGGATTAGAAAAGATAAGTTCATCTCGAGTGCAAATTGCATTTTCAAAAAATGAAAAAGAAAGAAATTTGCCAAACGACTGACAAATAAGTACCTACTAAATAAGTGGAGAAGAGAAGAAAACATTTTCCCTATTGAAATCGTGCCAAGATAAGTTTTTAAAGCACAATGCCAAAAGTAATTTTGTGAACACGAAAGTGCGCTCCGAAATAACAATGGTGAAATAATGATAGAAGTTGGAGAACAGGTAGATAAATAATGTATGTAGTGTCATCCTGTAAGCCATTCCATGAAAATAACGCCACGATAAATCTTTTGACAGCTCCAAGTTTCCACCCTTCCTTGTTGGTTTTCAATTTCATTTCCTTTGCGATATTGCACCTACATATATTTTCATTTATCCCTTATGTCAATTTTCTTGACGTACAAATTATATTGTTGCAGGAAAGGGTAAAAACAAACACGGCAAAATAAAATGCAAATGGAGACCGCTCCCTGAATTGAAAAGGCGTTTAAGTACAATAGAATGTCGGATATAACATGATAGAAAACGGTTGGAACTGACTAGGAATACGATTTAACGATAGATTAGGGCTTATCAGTCTCCAAGTAGACTAGCAATAAAAATCAAATAAGACGGAACATTTTTCATGAATCCCGGATTGATTACATCCACAAAATGGAAAAAAACTTCTCGGAATAAAAAAGCGATTTACCAAATGAAATATTTATTTCAATTAGCATAATGGATCGAGAAGAAAAATTAAAAATTTTGATTTTTTTTCAAGAGATATTTACAATCGTTAAAATGGGGGTTGCGAAATGAAAATAAAGCGATGCATTAAGAGCGACCGGCAGGCAGCAAGTAGATAGGGACACTAAATGGATTAAGCACAGACAAGGGGAATGAAAAAATATTACACAACTAACAAAGATAAAAAGGTGCCATTTTAATTCTTCACTAGTGTGGAACCGAACAGATTTAGATCCTCGGCATTCCTTCTTCTCTTTATAATAGGAGGGGGATTCACCTAAATTTTTACGTGACGTTTCGTCGAGGGATCCTAATATATTACCGCATGCACTTAATAGATTAGTTTATCGATAAACCATTAAGTATTTTACAAATTGTTCCCTCGTCATTTCCCAATCGATATCGGGCAGAAGACGTGGCTCGAAAAATTAAACCCAAATTAATGTTACAATTTAGACGTAAGAGATTGTTAGGTGACATTTTCTTTAACGTAGTCGACAGCATAAGGCAAATACAACGAGGAAACATCCCCTGGGGTAAAACATCCATTCGTGCTTTATAATCGTTATAACCCACATGAACATGTTGCCTAATAGCACAACTTGTCCCCTTGTCATAACTAATAATGCACCGAGCTACCCTATTCTGCCGACACTTGTGTTCTATTGTTAATTTTGTAGCTTTTGTAGTATCGGGTCATTGTTTTGCTCTCGTCGATGTTTATGTTTCGAGACTTACGTCTACTTAATTACATGAACGCCGTAATGAAGATGTGTTCCATATTTTTTTTTTTTAAATAGGGTAAATATTTAAATTAAATTGAATTAATTTTTTGCAACTTCTCGACGAAGAGAACGAACGGATTGGCGATTAACGCAAATCGAATATAAAGTTGGATTTAAAAAAAAATTGTAACCGAAATTTTAGTTGGTTAGATAATAAATTTTGGCAGTAACATGAAACAGAAATCGACAACAAAGACCGTAATCAATTTAACCATTCTGTGTTCACATGTTATTTGATGTTATCGGGATATAAATGCATAATTATTTTGTAGCACGAATGTAAAACTGATCGTATCGTTAATTTAGTCGGTGATGTTTGAATTGTTGATTGTGTAATAACCACGTTTGCGAAAGCATATTAAATTGAAATCTGTAATAAAAAATAAATCGGTAAAATCTGTTACGCAATTATAATTTGGGATTTTGTATTTTTCGAAATTATCGGATTAACGAATCGAAATGTCACGCACGGCCGACGAAAGAAAGAAAGAAAGTTTTCGGCATGGGTATGGGGGTTTAATAAATACACATTTAGTATGATTTAAGAAAATCTCGGTAGTTAGATTTACGACTCGAGTTCTCTGTAATTGCTTGAAAAGCCCTCGCAAACTAGGGAAAGCAAGAGTCAGACACCGACATACATTAACAACTCCGCAAGAGCGATAGCGCACACTTTACCCACTTTGTGAGCTGAAATTAAGGGCAAGAACCCGACATAACATGGCGCCTTCCATAAACTACACAATTAGGGTGTGAACATCCAAAAGAGGGAGTGAAACGACACCCTCGAGGTGCAATTACGTTTCAGATCCTTCAAACAACCCTTACAAAGTCATTCAGCTTCTTTAAATATAAGTAAGACAAAAAGGGTCGTTAAGTGCAAAAATTATTTTACCCCGGTTTCCAACTGGAAGACGTAGCGTTCTTAATTTAATTTAGATCGAGTTTAAAGTTATACTTATACGCGCCACCAGACTTGGGGTAAATTTAATTTGAAGAGTTAGCATTGCCGCAAGTTTATTTGAGCTTCCGCGAGAAGTGGCTCATACTATTTACTTTAGTCTCTATTACTTTCTTATTCCATTTAATTATTCATCTCTTCCGCCCACGCCATGCCACGGCACAAAATAAATAATTAAAAACCATCGAAAATTGTTTGGTCACATTTTGAGCACTCAATTAAAATTTTTCCGCCGGTAAAGCAACGTGAAATTTCATTATAAAATACTTCCACTTACGATCAATTTGATTACACGCCGGGTGATGATCAAAGAACATGAAAAAGTTGCGGCATTTCCATTTTTACGCGCTTTTCACAAAGATTGAATGAACGTGACGACAGCACACAAAAATAAAATAATGCACTCCAGCTAAATGAAGGTTTCAGTCACAGTCTGTGCGTTGAACGAGCGTCGGAAAAATATGCTCGACTTTTCGGTCTTTTACATAAAAGCCCCCATTCTTCTTTATTTTCGTATCCCTTTTTCTTTTAGTAGTCGCGTTACGTGAATTTATTTTCTGCTTTGATGAAGCACTTTATGCTATAATTTAAAACTGCTAACAGCGACTGTCGACAAGTATATTCATTCAAAGACTTAAATTTACCTGAATTACATTTCTCATAAGAAACTTTTCCTTTCATATATTTTGTTTATGCTACAATCAACAGAATATTACATTTTAAATACCAACAACGAATAAGAAAATTCATTTTTGTGATTAATGCGTTCCACTTTACCTTTATGAAAAACCAAAATTATTTATTTCATTTACGGTAAATCTTTTCATATACAAGCAGGCCCGGACCTGCCCCAACCCCTAAAGTTTAATAAAAGATTTACAACAAATTAACTATCCCGCTCGTCCTACAAAAAACTATGTTTTTCTCCAAAAGTAAACAGACCCGATTTTGTCATTCAATTGTCCAACTAAAAGAATCCATTTTTTGTAAAAGCAATTGTTTTACTTTACCGTCGATGGCTGACGGCATTAAAGTATTTGAGTGGTGCCCTCTATCTTTTAGCTTAATATAGGTTTTGACAGCTAATTTCACTAAAATGCACACCCTAGAAATGTATTGTTATTTGTTATGTAAAGAACTTAACGAATTTAAGTCAATACTTCTAGCGGGGTAATCTCCAGGTATCTCCAGGGGGAATCTAATGCTATAGATTCACATGAATGTGAACATGAATTCGGCGAACGTTCACCATTTGTAGGAGTTCTATTTACTTTTTATGGTTTAGGCGTGAAAGGTAAAAAATAAAATTAAAAAAATAACTCCCACAAATAAGGAACATTTGCCGAATTACACATTTTGTGGATCTAGCGACAAAACCAATTGATTTTACATGCATTAAAATGAAATCACTATTTATTAGATTTGGGGGCAACCAATAATTACGTGAGGAGATTTTGGCAATTTTTCGACCCCGCTCCCCCGGGCGAGATGTCGTGAGATTTGGCTCGACCCCCTCACCCCTCTTCTAATCTCAAATAAGATTGTTTTAATTTAATTGAACCCAGTGCTCTCGCAATTTTACAGTTTCTTGCGGAGAAAATAAATTACGTGATATTTACCGAGACCCCCCCTCCCTAAACGCCTAACGTAATAATTAATGGGCAAAAGAATATGATCGAAATTACACACTAGTGATCGATATTATACGCATACGTGTGGGTAATACCGATTATATTATAATACTTTGTTTTTTATAATTTAAAATTGTTTTGCCTTTAAATACTACCATCCAACAAAGAATGTTGAGACTTCTACCTTATATATTGTTAACCTTTATATATTATGCTTTAAATGTAAGCATAAAAAGAACTTGATTTCATGATTTTGATTCTGATTAAACCTGACTGAAGTAAATTCAACAGATTGGGATGTATCAGCTCAAAATTAATATGATAACCCATGCGGAATACAGTATAGGGCCCAATATGTCCTGAGTATTTTTGAAACATTCTCGGGCGGAATCAATTAATCATCAATATTCTCTTAATTCGGTTTAATTGTTTTTACTTAACCCTTAAAGACCACACTTCACCAGAATAACATAAATGCCACACTGGGGCTTTTCAGACCCCACGGTTAAAAAATTGTTTTGGGAAGCGGCTATTGACTTTTCCGACTTACAAAAAATTTTATATTGGTTGTTAAGAACTCTTTTAGAAGACATCACAGTCACATTAATGAAAAAATAATAGGTAGTTGTAAAAACATAAGATTGGGATAAAGCTCAACACAAGAATGACAAAAATACAATTGATTACGGCTGGGGTCCCACAGACCCCACAGTGGCCTTTAAGGGTTAAATGTTTCACTTCTTTTCCAGAGACAGAGGCGGATCCAGGGGAAAAGGCTCAAAGCTCCGAAAACATCAGTTTTTACGCCAATTTTTTTAAAATTTAATATAAAAACAATTCATTTATTTTTAATATTATACTGCTTTTTTTAGTTTTCATATTTAATAAATTTTTTATTTTGCCGCTCCTCTATACTATGTTGATTGTCTAAATCCGCCACCGTCTAGAGATTGATGTTAGTTGAATAATTGCTAACGCTAAAGTCCCTGGTTCGAATCCGAAAATCTCTGGATTTTACTACCAGATAGAGTCCAAACATTTATATGACCGTTTCCGTGCTTCGGAGGCACGCAAAGCTGACGGTACCCCTGGGTGGATAATTACCAACGTCAACTACAAAAAATGTTTGTCGTGGAATCTAAAAGCTAAATGAGAAATGAATAGAAGCTGATTGTCCAGAAATAATTTTTTTAATAAAAAACTCAATTCAAGATGTTGGTTAGTTTGTAGTAGTTTACACAATGAATGGAAAAAGAGCAGGTTACTGAAAGAGTCTCTAATTTAACAAAAAGAAATATTATTTATTTTAACTTTCGAAACTTTAAACTCTGTAATTAGGTTTTAGCTGTCAAGGTACAACTGCTGTGAGTTGAACACAGACTGCAGTCTTCTTCTAGCAAACTGAACATGCTTACATTAACCTATAGTGACTATAGTCACTAATAGGGCAGCATTAGTAATCACTAAGCACCAAACATGAAATACATATTTTCTCAAACTAAAAAATGTGAAAATTTGTTAGGTGTGACCGAGACGGCTCTGTCTACAAATCTCGAGCTGCAAAATAGTAAATTATTCAAATACACTAAAATGTAACTGAGAGACACAAGTTTCCTTAATAAAATTAAATGTGGTTACATTTAATACAAGGCGCGGTGATATTTAGCTTATGCTTATAAAATTTACATGCGGATTTCTAAAGCCAAAGCTTTTATGAGGTACGTTTTATGTAAGCGTTTAGTACAAGTCGTTTATATTATGACTTCATTTTACTTAATAGCCCTTTAATGCATTCACGTTGCAAACCTCGACGACTTAATTTGCATATTGAACGTTTGAACGGACAATATCCCTTATCGAACCCAAATATTATTAAGTCCAACCAGCCGTTTTACAAAATCATATTACGAATTACACTTTCAAACACATTCGGGTGTCTTGAGTTTAACATTTCGCATTTTGGTCTCCTTCCATCGTGCATATGTTTTCGAGTCACAAATAAATTCCAATTACCAACTCAATAAGGGTCGCTAATCGTTAACGACACTAGGAGTCAATATTAATTATCCGATAGCCTCAATTGAAAATCCGCCGTGCTAGCGAGGGTTGTGTTTATGCGGTGCTCCCGATCCCTTAATCTCTCTCAATTACCCCAAGCGAACTTCTCAAGCGACCCCGTTTCCTCATCCCACTAAGCTTCCCTTCTTAGCAAGAAAACGACGGTCAAAATCTATTCCGCCAAGTTTGACGTTACACGCCCAGAATATAAAACTATATAGAATGACTTCCATTTATAAATTAAACTTCGTCTATCGTTTTTTCAATAATACACATCGTTGCACATTCGATTTCTTGTAATTTACGTTGATTTATTCCATCTCTTAAGATATTCTACATTTATTGGGAGATGAGAGATTTAATATAAAAGAAGTAATACCTTACCCCGAGGAGATTACTTCTATGTCAATTTCAGTCATAAATACACCAACTCATCAAAAGATCAAAGATAAGCATTTAGGAGATGGTTTAATAAAGAATAGCTGTCAATCAAAATGCCGCAGCTTGACGGCAAAAATTCTACCAAAAAAATCGCGAAATTCTACTCAGAAAAATATATCGAGCGATTCGGAAAAGTAAACATCAAATGCGATAAAAATATTTATTAATTTAAACTGACAGTACACTTAAGAATAACCAGTATCCGTAGATCTTTTCCCACTAATATTCAAGATGCCACACCGAAACTGTAAAGCGAGAAAATTATAACAAAAATATTCGCCTCTGCAAAATATTGATAATTTTCAGTTTGGGAGTTATTATGACGAATGATACGAAAAGAAATCCTTCACTTGATGAACAGGTTTATTGATACACATTATTAATAAAAAGTAAGTTTGCTTGCGGTTCAATTTATAGTTTCTCGCGCATTCGAAGGAAATATTCAGTTGCAGTTTAATTTCGCTATCGAGCATAGTCCATACATTATTTGTGCAAAAGTGATAAATTAACAATTATTAATTCCGATAGATTTATTACCTTCGATTCCACATAGCCGATAAAATGGGTAAGATTCTATCAAATGGAAAACTTTCATTATTTCTTCTTAATATTTAAAATGTTTTCCGAAACCGAAATGCTAAAAACTCAAATTATTCAAAAAAATCTGATTTGCTACTGTTATTTACACCAAGTAAGTTTTCTCAAGAACATATCATTGAAATCAAACTTTAAGTAAGAAACATAAAAGTACAAAATATAAACATAACCGTAGATAAAATTGAACTTATACTATATCGAAGTTTCATGAGGATGTAATTTTGTGTTTCTTGAAAATGTAAAACCCCAAAAGCGTCTCGTTCGAAATATGCATTGGCGTATAATAGGTATAAGGTAAAATTCGAGACATTTTTAACTGCTTATGAATCTTATAAGAAAGTGCATCATCATAAAATTAACTCTTATCGATTAACCTGCCATAAACATCGATCTAGTATGATTGATAATAATCCCACATAATAAAAACTGGGTGCTACAACAGCCCTTAGCCTTGCTTTTGGATCGTAAGAATTTAACGCTGAAACTAAAATTTAAACCGCTCATCCATACAGTTAGGACAACATCTTAAGTTGACAACTTTATTGCAATTAAAAAACCGCATCCGGAAAATAAAAGAGATGAGAATGATGGAGATTGAAAATCATTCCTTTACTTTTCTTCCTTCAATTTTTTAATATTATCGAATCCCAAAAACCCCCGATCTAGAATCAAATGATGGTTCACTTTCTTCTATATAAGCCCATCAAAAGTGCTAGTGATGGAGAAGTGAACCGTTTATAAGTCGAAATTATATACGCAGTTTTTCTGTTTAATTCATAATTTGAAAGCCGTTGATTTTAGACCATAAAGCATTTAATCATGTACGCCAAAAATATCAAAAGATTTTAAAAATTATTTCTATTCCCATTTCAAATTGTTGACATTTATCGTAGTAAAGACATCGTTCTTCACAATTAGGTTTAATTTTGTTAAATTATGAAATTACCTTGCGCAGACCTCCCAGACTTTGTATTAAGCCCATCGGAGAAGCTATGAAGCTTCTGCTGCGTGTTTACACCATAGTGCAGTTTCTAAGTGAAAATTAAAGGTCAAACATATTTTTTTATTTAAATTAATTTCAGAACTGGTACGCTATTGGTTTTAATAATAAATACAAAATATATAATTTGGTTTGTAGATAATTTCACGCTTTTTAAAAAAGCACTTAACCATTTCAACTAAAAAATTTCTAGTTTCGCTGCTGTGGTCATTCGAAGAAAGAATTAAAAACGTTACCTCGTTATAAAATTCACAGTTTTGTGGACCTTTAATTTCGACTTGAAATCTGAACCACAATGTGAATTTTCCGTGATTTGTTGATCAAGAAATTCTTAATTTTGCGTTGATGAACAAATTTCATTGTATTGATGAATAAATTCATGAATTCAATGATTTTGTTTGGTTTGGACAATATGATAATAGCTAGTACTATTTAATCATGGGATCCCGGACTGCTATGGAATACCTCCCAGGCAAGGTAATATCAAAACATTAAAGAGCAAAAAAATGGAGAAAAGAGCAAAAAACCATGGAACTTTAGCTACTCCCCCAAGAAAATGTAAGCTACGCCACTGGTGTCCGGTAGGTATTATTTGATGAATTTCAAACAAACACAATTACGATTCAAGATAATCGAGCCTCCCCATGTTTAAAATCCAAAATGACACATCGTTAAGGAAAAGAGATAAGCTTAATGAAAAAATCAACTTTCAATTCTAAGCATAACGATTGTAATAAAACCAGGCAATAAATCAAAAATATTACGAAAAGATAAGGGGTGCATTAATGGAAGTAAACAAAAAAAACGTGCAATTACGTATTCGAAACCATTAGCATGGCGATCATTGTCAGTTCCTGTTTATTAACTGTGTGACTTCCCGAAGAAAATGAGAAGACGTTTAATTGCATTTTATTATGGAAGCGGTTGTTTAGCGCCATCTTTAACCTTACTAAACAATCCCTATCTAGTTTGGCTACCGTATTACTCCTATAATGTTGAAATCGTAAACGTAGACAAAAGAAAAACTGCCAATACAAGATTAAATGAAGCAGCAGACAATTTGAGATAGCAGGGTGTGTGGATCGTAGAAGACGGGCGTTTAATGTTATGTTATAATATCAAGAGATAATGTTATGGTTTGGGGAGGAGGGTGATTATAGGTTCTCACATTGATTTTTTCAACATGAAAATAAGCTTAAAAGTAAAAGAATAATTAAATACCGAAAAAAAGAAGGGTATTAACTTCTACCCTAAGTCGATTTCCTTATTCAAACACAATTTAACCAGATATTGGAAAATTCTCTTTGGCTTTTAAAACTAATTAGAGAAGACGATCGCAAACATCATTTAAACTAAAATTACTGTGCATACAAAAACTTTGAATTTACTGCTAAACCGCAGCACACAATACAGGCTGCGGTTTTGATAGAAATTTACGAAACCTTGTGGTTTGGTTGCGGTTTAAGGGCGAAACAAGACACCATTCAGTATAAACTACCTCAACTATAGCAGACACGAGAATGTCAATTAAGTTTAACAATGATCGAGAAGAATGATTATAAAATAATTAGTTACACAATCAAGACTTTTAATAGAAAAAGATGGAAAGACGAACTGATTGAATGGGAAGACGATTCGAAACAGTGAAGGAAAACACGGTTCTAACGCTAATGTTGTAATCGAGATCCCAGGGTGCGATTCCACGTGTAAGGGCGCCGCCCCAGGATAAGCGCAGAAAGAGAACATTACGATCTGTCACTCCACTAAACCCCACCGGATTAATTTGATTTGAAAGCCTGTTCTTGTACGAGATTACGTTGCGTTATTTTGGTTTTATGTAGAAACAGAAACCCATATACGAAACGAACGTTGCATACGAAAACCGCAACTCGGTGATTGCTCTTTGTGAATTAATTCATTAACTCCGACGCCGAATTTATCCACTAAATTAAGATTAATTTACATTGTGGTTAAAATAAACGCTTTAATTTTAACAAACAATTATTTTTTCAAACTACAATATTGATTACTATCATAACCCGCAATACGACCATTAAGACCATTAAATTCAACATAACCAATTGGAATTTTAAAAATAATTTAAGTAATAAATTTACTAACTTATCATTTATAATTATCGAAGCGTGAGCCATTTACTAGTCAGCTACTGTAAATTAGTTAATTTATGCAGTGGGCGTTTTAATTACATACCAGCCATGCATTCTCAATGAATTACTAGAACATAATAAACCATACAAAAAATATTTTACACTCCATTACGTTACGAATACAAATATATTAAAAAACAAAGTTGGGACAGTAAGCAGTGTCAGAAAGGCCACTTGGTGCCCCCTAGCCATCCGAAGCTCAAAAATTTCAAATGTTTCAGCACATCCCAAGAATAGCTATCTATGCCACAAGTAAAGAAAGTTGAAATTTTGGTTTCCTTTCTTTTTCATTTCTTGACAATTTAGTGAAACTACTCCAAATATAGTAGTGGAAAACTAAATGGCTTCGAAAATTCAGGTTTTTGGAGATTTTTCAACTATGTTGAAACTAGTATGTTTAAGTAACCAAAACTTTTCTGCAGTTTGGTTTAAAGGGATTATTATAATTCCCCTAGTCTCCATGTATTTCTATATCTTTAGGGGACGTCCATTAATTACGTAAGGCGATTTTAGTGATTTTCGACCCCCCCTCCTCTGGTGAGATGTCGTGAGATTTGGCTCGATCCCCCCTCCCCTAATCTCACGTGAGATTGTTTGTTTTACCTTCTTAATTTAACCCAATTCTCTCGCAATTTTACAGTTTCTAACGGAAAAAAAATTACGTGATATTTGCTGAGACCCCCCCTCTCCCCCACTTGAGATTCGGTAAGATTTTTCTCGACCCCCTCGCCCCTCTAAATGTCTCACGTAATTAATGGACGTCCCCTTACCTATATATCCCGTGAACGAAAAGAAGTACACCGAAGTTCTTGATACCACTCGGAAGAGCATTCAAAATAGATTTAACTCCAGCTATAAAAAAAGTTTGCAAATTTCTGATTTAAGCCCTTTATGCCAAACTGCAAAGAGTTATATTTTCACTCTTTTTCCCAATCCCAGTTCAATTTTTTAATATTACTAAACCGCCTTTGCTGGAGAAATCCAATGATTAAATATTTTTCTGTAAAAAATTTGACTGCGAAGGCTGATGAAAAATCCTCAATCTTGCACCAAACAACCAAATACAGTGTATCAATGAAAAATTTATTATTATTAATGAATTGTATGCACTAATTTGTTCATAGTCCCAAGAACAATGATTTTTGACCAATATTACTTTTTGATACTCTGACGGAAGATGTACACACAGGTTAAAATTCCAAACCCAAATTAAAGATCATAAAATTCCTCAAAAGTATTGAGAAACCACAGTTGCGTCTTCGGAAAAAGTGATTGATTCAATATTGGGGTTAGTTAGCGGATCAAAACTATAAAAAATGAACAAGGGTGGACCACGCAAGCAGCACAGACTCTTGTCTTCTGAACTAAATCAAATTTTTTCATGTTGCAGTAAGGAAATAGTATATTATACACCAAGAACCCAAGTAAACAGTTCCATGCTGGATTTCAGAACCTAAAAAACAATTTTATTTTCTGGAGAATTTGTTTTATTTCCTGAATTTTCAAAAAAAATTCAGATGAGGGACTCGAAACAATTCAAAATTTTCGCTTCCCATTCCCATTAATTTACAATAATTTTTTGCCGGTAAACAAATACCGATTCGATCGATTACAGTACGGATATCACACCAAAACTGTATAATTATCTTCCAAAGTAATTTAATTATTAAATTGAATAGCGCCTCCGGCGCCCCTGTTCATTGGCGCTCGAGGAGGTTGCTCCTCGCTTTACCTTGCTAGTAAATTGGACGCGTGCAATTAACTCAACCAAATCGACCACTAACAAAAAATCTGAAAATTTTAATCAGTAAAAAAAGTAACAAAAAATGTTTGTAATTCCCAAATGTCATCAAATTATAATTAAGGATATTGTCGATCGGAATCACGATTAATGGATAAACCACATTAAAACCTCAATTTTTATTTCTTTTACCACAAACTTTTAATTATTAATCACACACAACCGCAAGCTCAAAATAAAAATGTTGTTCATTGTTCCAGGAAATGATGATGAATAAAATTGGAAAACAAAGTTACACGGTGAAGTAATCAATTGGAGGAGGAATGTATTGAGAAGTTGTAGATATACAGTGAAGATAGAAATAAAAAGACAGTCGATTCTGCCGTTAAATCTTGAAAACAGAAATTGGAAACTCCATAATAAGTTCTTCAAATTTTCATTATAAGTTTGGATGATAAATCCATTTCCCATGTTGCTCATCCTAAATTTCCCCAAAAACGGTATTTAGGAAAAACACTTCTAATTATTAAGCAACTTATTAAGGAAAATTAAGAAAGTTTGTATCTTATTTAAGCGTTATTATTATCCCAAGTGGAGAAACTTCTTCCCAAGGCAATACAAAATTAAGCTATTCGATAAAATTGCGAAATTTTAATTTATTGTTAGTTTTAAAGTTGGAAAATTCGAATAATGTTGAGGTATTCAAACTATGCTTTGAGGAAAATTGGGCTAATTAGTCATGCACAAAACACTCATTTATTCATTAAGAATTAAAAAGTTTGAAAATGAGTTTTCTACAATTGGCCGAGTTCACAGACGTGGGTTAGATTTGATGTATTGTTTGTGTCTGGTTTTAGATCAGAAATCTCGACATTAAAACGTCATTTGTATGAACCATTGGTAGATGACACAGCTGGCGACTATTTTGAGACGCCCATCTTGAAATAGACGTAGCTGAGACAATGCTGTCGCTGTCACCAAGATCAAAGCATCAAACTAAACTGGATGCTATATTTTGCGTTCTTTGCTGTTGAATACTGTCAGACTCGCTGATCATTGCCAAAATGGAAAGCTTGCAAAAGCTGCTGACGGAAAAGCTATTTTGACAACTGCTAGCAGGCATATCATATAAATGATTTCTTCCATCTCGTTCACGATCTGTACATAAGTATCTTTTATCATTATTCTTCTTGGTCATTCATTATGGGTAAATTTGAATTTCTGGAACCCCTAAACATATACCTGTAATCCCGTAAAAGCGACACTAAAGCTAAGCTGAAAACACGAGAGTAAGTTGAGCGGGCAGTGTATTAGGGCCGAATACCCAATATAATTCCAAATTCCACATACTTTTCGTTACTTATAACTACTAAAATATGGAAAACCTGAAAAATACAAAAGCGACGGCAAATAAAATTATCAGTCACATCAACTCACGGATAAAGTAATATTAGACGTTCGAAAGTTGGAAAAATTAAAAAAAATGTGTATTCCTTTTGAATCATAAAATCAAAACTTTGCAAAGGTAAATAAAAATGTAAAACTGCAATGTGAAACTTACAAAATACAAAAACATGAAATTTACGTTCCCTGAAATAAATTAAAAATGCTATCGTCGTGGTTATCAAAAGATATATTATGTCGAAATATTTCAAGAAATAATTCCAAATTGCTAAAAACCAAAGATACCGTTTTATCCGCTCTACGGAAAAATTAATTGTAATTTTATTCCAGATTAATATCTAAAAATTATTACCCGGCATTTTCCATATTAAATAAAATTTTAATTAAAACAAGTTTGCTCAGTCCACGAGTTAATAATTATCAAACATCTAAAAAATCTAAAATTTCAATTTAAAATCATCACAAGTCCTATTAACAAAGACAAAATCTCTTTGCCCTGCAGCTATGGCTAAGTGATAAGAAAATAAAACACGCTCATCCCTTAAGGCGAACAAGGGAAAGCTTGAAAAGTTACATGAAATTTTAAAAAGCCTTCGACTTCGTAAAAAGAATGTTGACAAAAACGTAAAAAGATTTTAAAAAACCTGATTGTTATTCCTGTAGTTACAGTCGGTTTTCAAATGCGCGAATTAGTGTTTTTTGCAAATAATAATATCACAGCGTACAGTTGTGTCAAGTATAAAATGAAGAAGAAAATAAAAAGTTAAAAACATGATAATTCCAATATAAAATGCAGACATGTAGAAAGTTCGGAAACAAAAATAAAACAAATTTACATATGCAAATAGTACTCACGTGGCGCTCTTCAGCCGAGTTGATACCTGCAGAATCCATGGAAACGCCATCAAACAGCATCACCAAAGCATTGAAGAGCCAATCAGGAACAACATGAAACAATCGAGACGAATACAATTGAGATAAAATGCACAGAACGTGTCGCTGTTTTGCAACAATGCATCTGCGAGCTTGTCGGATCAATGTGGTCATGATTGGAATAAAAAAGCGCGACACGGAAACTGGATGCTTTTTATCTTTTTATGTCACAGTTCATACACAAATATGCATGAATTTTAACGATAAAATAAATTCAAAGCTAGAACGATGTATAATTAAATACTACAATTCATTCTACCATAACTAACTTATTTGTTTATGCATGAAATAATTCAAACCCCAAATTATTTACTAATAGGAAAATTATCATTAATTATAATTGCGATGAGTAATGTCAGTTGGAACGGAGAAAATTCTTAAACGTAATTACATAGTATGTTTACACCGTAAATTGACTGTCGACTGACCTAAAAACTGACCATCATATAGTCCACCAATGGAAAAGCTTAAAAGTTAAGGTGCGTTTTTCAAGAAACCACCGCAACGATCGCGACCAGTCAGCGGTCGTGACACGTGTGAACGAACCGCAATTTTTACCACTTTTCACTTTTGACACAATTCCATTTCCCACGTAGGATAAAGCTTTTCTTGTTTTTTTTTTTATTTAAAAAAAATACGCTAAATATTTTGATGTAGCCGAGCACCACATTAAAAAGCGATAATTTCCTTGTTCCATTTTTCAATGGCGTGCAAAAATATGATGACGAGTAACAATGAATACTTGGTTTTGTCAGTCGCGTTATTAATGGATTGCTCGCGCGAATGAAAGTTTAGCCATCATTCCAATGTATGTTTGTCCAATAACTCAAATGGACGAGCAATTAGAAACTTAAATTCGTTTGAAAACAAATTCTGTCACATTAAAATAAAATTTGCCCTATCATTAACGGATCACTTTATCAAACAAGAGAAGTTTGAAATTATTTAAAAAAATTTTATCTCCAGGGGAATTTGCATGTCACTCCAAATCAGACAGAATATATTAAAGGATAAGAATTGATAGTGGAGTTTTAGAACCGGAAAATAAAATTGGATTTCCAGGTTGCTTGAAGCGTTCATAATATTCCTGATGTTTAATGGGGTGTTTGCACACTTTAACACCCTTTGCATATATCTCTAATATGCGGACTCTTTTCTCCAAAGGAAGTTAATTATCCACGCGATATTTCAATCGAAATATTTTGAGAAAGCTTTTAAATCTTCAGAAACGTCGCTACTGGCAGAGTATAAAATAAAATCTATTTCCAATAAAAGAAACCGCCCTTACGTTTTTTAAAAAGGTTGCTTGCATTCAACTTCACTCGACATATCGGGCTCGTTTTCTTTTGAAAGGCGTCGTATAATAAACGTTGTTATGATTGATCAACAAGGACGCAAGGAGGATAAAAAGAGCAATTTGATTTTGCTATTTAAACTGGAGAGGTTTTAATGTTGGAATTTCTTTTTTTTTTTTTAATACCAGGTAGACTAAAACTTCCTGTGCAACCTGAACTTCAAAGCACCCTCTTAAACTGCGCTCTGGCTGCACTCTAGAGGGTGGCTTAAAGATCTCTTCGGGTTGTCATGCCGACGAGATATTGTAAAGAGCGTCTCATTCCACCCCAATGCACAGCTTTCCAGGAATAATAATGAAATGCGAGAGTGAAGACGTAAAATTTATTTTGATTCGTTCTGGCGTAAAAAGGGTTCATTTTCTAGCAGATTTCTTAACAGTACGTCGTGCGATATTTTGCATGCTTATTCTAGTCGAAAATTAAGTTGTTTTACTTCTCCAGTCGTGTCAAAAGTCGTTCATTAAAACTTTTTTAACTAAAAATTGTATTAACGTTCCCAAATGTCAAAGAACTTTCTTGATTTACATAAAAATGCTAAATCATTTTCGAAAGTCAATATATGTGTACAGTTGAGAGCGCAGGCATAAGTTTTGAATAAATCAAACTTTTTAATTCAGCAAAATTAAAATAATTTTAATCACAAGAAGTGTTTAATTGACCCCTTTCATCTCATACGAAACGTTCACTGAACGAAGTGTACACGTGCCATATCTCTATAGGTACTCATAAGAATGTTGCTTTAAGAATTTTTTAATTAAAAAAATGTTTTTCTCATTTTAAAGCTTAAACAAACTCCGAGTAATATTTATTTCATAAATATATTTCATACCAGGCTATAACAACTATAACCTGCGTCCAATCATGCATTACATGTAATTAAATGAAGGTGACCATGCCTGTAATTCTGGCACCACTACAGTACCATCCCACGAGCCGCCACTGAAGAGTCTGTCCGAATCACATTGATCTCAATGATCCTACTTCAATTATTGAGTTTGAACAGGATGCTTTTGTATTAGCATTTAATCGCTAGTCTTCTTTCCTGTGCGTTATATGCATTGGAGGCTCGTAGTTTGCTTAGTTTTAAATTTTTGGGCTTTAAAACTCTACTGTTGTTGACTGTTGACCACAACCAGACCACTTTGATTAGAATAGATAACACAGGTCTACACCATATCCAGTGCAACACTTGCGACTATTATAAAAGATATAAAAGCATCGAGCAAATCTGTGATACATTAATTAATCATAACAGATAACCGTCCACTTTACACCATGAACTGAAAGAGTAAAGTAATAACTCGTGACAATCTTCAAAATAGCCATTTATATACCTAGAGCGTCAAATGGTGATTTCTGGCTTGCTGCTTAGAAGTTTTCGATACTACAAAGAAGTTTGTTTTTTCAGAGATTAAAAAAAAAGTTTTTAATCGAATCTAACAATTTCGTCATGGTCCAAACAAGACATCGATGAACAAGGTTAAATTGTAATTAAATATTTAAAAGTGAAGGATAATTAAAAATACGTGCGACAATGCAATTCGTATTAGTTAGCGAAGCGAGTAACGTAATTTTTATCGCTTGATAAATTGCATTTAGTATTGAATCGATAAATCGGAACCGGAGAATTTGAAAAGAAAACGAGGGTTGGTGTTTCCGTATTCAGAAACCCTCCAACCTCTCTCTTTATTTTTAAAGAATATTATCCAATTCCTAGTCCTCCAATTCCTCTTTATTTCCCTACAAAGCACACTACAAATCACACTCGCAGTAGCAGATGGTTTTTATTATTCGCGTAAGCTTTTGAAAGAGAAAAATGAATCAAAAGGTGTTTGCTTAACAAAATTTTAAAACCCATCGATCCGACAAAATCTCGTTAAGGTACATCAATTATTTAAGAGTTTAAATTTACCGCTGTTGGATTTAACATCGTCTGATCGATGCAAGTCGGGTTTGGCAGCTAACATCGAGAGTGGATGTTGGCCGTGGGCTCCTAAAGCTCCCGAGAGTCCCAAAAGGCTGGCAGCCGAACTTGGAGGAGCCCCTGCTAAACTAGGATGAGGCATCATGGGGATTGGTGGCGCAGCGTGAGCTGGAAGTTGCTGAGCGTGCATTTGCTGCAGAAGTCGTGGTAAATCTGGTCTTTGTTGCTGCAAACAAAAAAAAAGGAACTTGTTAATCACAATATATTTAATTAGAAAATTATTACACATCAACGTGTTTGTTTGTTAAGTCATAATGATTGAATGGAACTTTGAGAATTCGAGCGTAAACTATGAAAGCACAGATTAGATATATTACAAAAGACATTTCATCGTATCAGTATTAGAAGGGTGCCAAAAGCCAATGTTCAAGTCGGTGCGTGCACGGATTACCGCTAGAAATCGGATTAGAAGTTTGAGCGACTTGACTGGAGGGTTGTTTTCAAGTGCGAAAACACAGACCCTTATTTTCGATATTCGATAATAATAATTTTAGAATAAGAAACGGAAAATATTACGTGGGCTTTCAAAATATTTCATAAACGAAGCTTTGTGAATAAATTTTACCGACAATCCAAAACTGTTAAGCAAGCACTTTTACGTTTAGAAACAAAGCAGCGAATTGACGCTTAGGGAAGTAAAGCGGTGAGAGAGATGAGGATTTTGGAAGCACGAAAGATGAGAGCCGCCCCGGATTGAGGTAAGCGAGGCGATACTTTCCTTCGCTTTTTTACACCAAATCCAATGCCGCATGAATAACTCAAGTTTTAAAAGGTGGCAAAATCCGCCTCACGGTTTTCCGTTAACATAAAAAAGTGAAAATAAAAATAACATTCTTTTAACTTTCGTTTCAACCCTGTCCACATATTTCGCTAGGAAGTAGATTGTTTACACGAGAAAGATCTGTAAGTTGAAATAAATCTAAAATGTTACCCCGAAATCCTCGTTTGAGCGAACGCTACTCCCACAATACCCTCGGGGAAGTGCTGTATCAAAAGAAAGCACTCTATTAAGATGACAAGCGCGTACAAAATAAAGATGTGCGGTTTATATAAAACAATCTTGTTACCCAAGCTCGAGGCATCTCTATTCAACCCGTTTTTAATATTGCGAAAAAATACAGAGAAGAAAGATGAGATTATCTTTTTCAGAAGTTATAATCTGAAATTCATATGAAACAGTAGACCTTTGCCAAGACAGACGTTAACGTATCATTAGCAACGTGATTTGGATTGCCAACGAACGACACGACGAGCACAGCACAATACGGTTTTCAAAATGAAAGAGTGAAGGAAAAAACAAGGGGTGAAAATTGCAATAGCTCGACAATATTAACTTGGATTACCCAGTTTGGAATTAAATTACTCAATAATTAATACTTTGTTAATTAAAAATCTCAACTTTAGAAAAATTGTTTTCGCAACACGAAAAAGATGAAAATAAATTTTAAATGTCGAACAAAATTTCATTAGCATCCAGTCGTTTCGACCCTTCTCATAGAATAAAGGACTTTTAATCTAAAAAGTTTGCTGTAGTTGGTGGTGCGTCGCTAGCGTTGAATGCTAATTAGATTATAATGCTCCCCCTTGTTGAAGCTTTTTGTAATAGCATTATCTGGCTTATCTTTTTGTCATTCTAATGCTGCAGTCAGACTAGGGTTTACGGTATAGTAGTTCTCGACTCGTATTTACATCGCAGAACTTACAAATTTGTACAATTTTTTTGCAAGTTAAGTCTAACCAATTTAACGATTTATAACTTATACAAAGTAATTTAAATGATAAAGGAGCTGATCTTAAAATTAAAAGAAGGAATAAAGATGGAAGTATCAAGTTTACGGTTTTATTGATGATAATGAGAAAATTTAGGATTAATAACGGCATCTTGCTCATATTTAATTGGGGATGTTATTCTGTTTCCCATCGCATCCATTAATTATTTAGCCGTAATTAGTGAGGCATCTCGAGATTGTCGCCTGGTGTCGTAATCTGTTTCCCACCACCTTCCAGAGGGATGAAAACTAGGGTACTGCAAATGTAGTGTAAACACAAGTTCAACTTGAAATTGAGCGGAATAGATCCGAGACACGTGACAAGAAGTTATATTTTTATCCAAGTGTGAACGCACCCGACCTGCAATACTCTCTCGCTTCCTTTCCCAACTTCCATTCCAAAACTTTTCTGGCCAACACCAGCGACCATTATTTAAGATACGAGCTTGCAAATTGATTTCTTCCAACACCATAACCAAGAGAGCTTTATATTCGGTCCAAGTCTGTTTCACTATAATTACATTTTTCTTTTATTACTATTATTATCTAAAACAACGCAAACTACTAATGGAATACTAAATAACCGTCCAATGCGGAACACTCGAAGAGCGATATGGAATATTAAAAGGTCGTGTGTGTTTATAACCATGACATCTTGCACGACCATTAACAAACCCATTTGAAAAACTAATAAATGATCACGTGTAGTCAAGGAACGATAAGTAGTTTTATAGGCGCCTCGAGACGTATCCCTCTTCCTCCAATTTTATGAAACGATAAATTCACCTGGGTTGTAAAATATTAATATACGTTCCAGCTCGAGCTTTGCAAATGCATCAAACCCACCAGCCGACTTTATTTTCACCTAATCAACATTCCGACCACCTTTAAACTTTAAATAGCTCGAAGAATGCTTTTCCCAGAAGTACAATTAAATAAGGTTAGCGAATTCTTTCTTAAATGCAAAACTCTTCACATAACTTTTATATTCTCTACAATAAATAAAAAAGTTGGAAAAAGATATATGGAAGTACAAACGTCGTTACAAAATTCAGGAAACGAATAAAATAATCCCCTATCCGGTTTTTCCACAAATATTTTTGTCTGTCCAGCAATCTCCATCGAAGGGAGGTTAAAACAATTTGAAATATGCGCTCTGAATACGAAATCTGGGATAAAACGTATTGAGCAGTCCAATTCCCAAGAGATGTTTCACCGAGAGAATGCGGCCACACAATCTTATCCGATTCGAAATTCTTGTAATTGTATTCTTGCCGGACATTTGGGTAAACAAAAAGTTATAGCTAAATATCACAAATTTTCACGACAATAAAATTTGTAACTCTGAACTTGATAAACGCCTTTCAAGCAAAATATCAATCTTGGTTGGAAAACGTAGAATAAGAAAACGAAAGGAAATCGAACAGTTGTTAAATTCGTCTTATACCGTTAGGGATTGTAAAATGAGCATGGAAAAAGCATCAAATACGAAAAAGTCGGTATTGAAAATTGAACTTTTCTTCACACCCAATGGAATTCGAAAATCGACAAGGCGATTCTCAAGCAATTCTTGACATATCAATTTACGATAAAAATGTAAAATAGGGAAAAAAAATTGTTATTTGCTATAGATGCATTATTAACATTTAAACTAGAAACTTTTTTAATTCTAAAATTAAGTTTCGCGACGTAAGCACATTTTTTGAAATAACTTTCGAGTTAAATGATGGATCGTGGATTCTTCGCTTTAAAGACTTTTCCAAAAAAAAAAATAAAATAGTAAAATTTTTCCTAATGCCCTGGGATTTATCCATCAGCAGTCAATCAGTTGTACCGTTGCCACGACAACCAATCATCGAGCGAAGGTGGAAAAAACGAAGGCTTAATTTGGACGAAAAAGAATGTCGACGTGTATGATTTTATCGCAACTGAATTATCGAAGCCCAATTCCTTTAATATACAAAATTTTCCTTATAATGCGGCGTGGTTAGCCAAACAGATTTGAAACAGGAACGTGATTTCCTCTAAGCTTCTGCTTTTATCACGATATTATCTAATAGCATACAATAATAACTGTATTCAATTTTCCTTTAGAAAGCAAATTGCACTTCAAAAGAAAAATGCATCCACTGCGTTATACTGGGAAAGCGTAAAATTTTTTTACTACATTCAATGATTATTTATGATTTGTTCTAATACAACAATAAGTAGGTAAATGTAATTACTTTGAAAATCTAATGTTATATGCGCAAGCAAAAAGAATTTTGTAATATCATAAAAACAGATTCCATTTTACTACTTCTACGAACTTCAATGCATATAAAAATTGTGGTGAAGTTGAGAAACGCAAGCAGAATTTGTAAAAAAGCTGTGAATAAAATACAAAGATTTTATAGTGCTCTAAAGTCTAAACAATAAGTTTAGGAATAACCTAGCACGAGGATACATTTAAATAACTAAAGATACCCAGGTGAGTCCCACCTCAATTCTAACATGGATTTGGAATTTTCGACTTCATTCTTAGAAATGGAAGACAACGTTTCAAGCCTCTTGAAACTTGATGTTAACTGTATGTTAAATAAACACCTTCTCAAAATGGAGTGCATTACATTTTCCGTGGTTCAAATTGCACTCTAAATAGTATAAGCTTCATTGGATAGAGTCAACGTGATAGAAATCACACGAAGCATACTCGGCAAAAAAAGATACATCAGTTAGAAAATAAATTAAATTCGCAAAATAGAATAAAATAATACAGGGCATCGATATTGAAATACTCGATTTGTAGACATTGTAGACACATGCTGGTGGTGTAAACACAAGTTTCATAAACTACTATTTTGATTGTCGTTTTAATTTCGTAATGATCTTCTTTTATGCACTAGTGTAAAAGTAAATATTTGCACCCGCGCAAAAGACGATTTTAAAAGTTAGCCATACAAATATTTGTTTTAATTTAGATAGAAGAAGAAGATAACATTTTTATAATATTATTATAATCAATAACACTTATTTAAATATACACGGTCTCATTCTCAGTTTTAAATTAAGCAAATATTTTGATCGTCAGACTTAAATATCAACTAAACAATAAAAATGAAAAAGGAAACAATCGAAATGTAAAATAAATTATTATTATGTTCATAACAAAACCATTCTTAGCTAGCATCAGTGATAGCTACAACCTCAGTGGAAGTGACTTGGCACCTGCCGGTAGGCAAGGTTAATTAACCGATTCGATTTCAATCCATTAATCGATTCTAATTCTTACAAACGATTATTTTTTGCAAATCAATGTATACAAGATCGATTTCGTTTTTGCTTTTAAATTTTATAATCCAGTTGTAAAACGCAGCTGTCTTTCAGACCGCTACAATTAGAAATAAACTGATTTTGTGCAAATTAAAAAATTAAGGTTTATGCTGGCGTAGTTAGGTTATTTATCATTGATAATATCAATTCCGTATAGCAAAAAATAGGTACTAGGTATAATACATTTTATGTATTGATATTTGGGTTAATAACATTGTTGTTCTGTTGTAGGTGGTATACACTGGAATGGCTTATTAGTCATAAGCTAACAGTCGATTATTGATAAGTATATGTTCATATATTTTGCAACTATATTTCGAACAACCCCAACATAATCTCTACACTCAATCGAACGGAAATCCGTTCATCGTCGTTCTGACGTTTTACGCATTTCGTTTGTTGTGGTTAATTATTGCTCTTAAATGCTTATTATGCTAACCAGAAGCTACACCTATAGGGATTTGCAAAATTAATGTTGAAAATTTTGCAAATTCGTTTCTAACTGTATGGGTTACATTTTTCAACATACAAAGTGACAATTGAAACAAATCTATAATCTTCCGATACCGCCATATTTGCATTCCCACAAGAGGAGAGTCTAGTTTATCGCGGGTACCTGCATCATTAGTGTAAAAGAAATTTGTCTTATGTCACTTCGAAATTCCGATAATAAATTGTATTTACATACGTAAAATTGTTGTAAGACAAACTCCCGTCTTCTCTTGAAGAAAAAATTTTGATTACAAAACAAATATTTAATCAGGTGCTTGATATTCAGCACGGCATCTTCAAGTCATATTTTGACAAACAAATGTGCAAAAGTGAGAAGAGCCGTCAATTCAAATATATACACATAGAAAATATCTCGACAACAAGGAACAGTTTGCTAAACATTGCACGATATGCAGAGAAGATTTCTAAATGAGAGTTTGCTGAACAAATAAGCGCCTCTTAATGAGCGATGTGCTAAACAACCATTTTAACGCCAACGTGCTATTTAAACAGTGTTTACCGACTTGCCCTACTTCAAGAAATCCACTGTGAGTACAACGAATTAAAACAATTAGCGGTAAACCTGTCGAGCATTTACTTTTCACTTCAGCCTGTTCCACCACCAAACGCCAGGAGATTAAAAAACAAAACGCATTAAAAAAGTTTAATGGTGGCCGGAGAAAGAAAATTCGTTACATTTAGCTCGGTTCCATAGGTGGTTGTTTGTGGAAAATGTAAAAGTTGCATGCATTAAAGAAGATAAAACCACTTACCCCTATAATGGCATTAAGCTCAGTCATGGTTACTTGCTTCGCTCGTTCGACTGCAGTGGCGACTTGCTGCTGATGTTCTTGCGATAAGAAAGGAAGAATTTGAGCTATTATTGCGTTAAGTCGCTTTGCTATTTCAGTCTGAAACAAAAAGAAGACAAAAATAAGGTTGATAATATCCAATATTATCAAGTAGTGTTTGAATATTATAACTCTTGAGAAAAAGACAAATATACACAAAACATCTTTTATAGTCCCAAATCACAAGCTTTGGCTTGTTAAACTTTTTACCTTCCTTTTTTGCTGACGAGTGCTCTGCTCTCTGTGTAAACATTGTGTTCGCACTGTTGATTCTTCCAGTTGAATTAAAGTTTTAACTTACTATACCAACATTTTTCTCCACTTTTCAACGCTTAAATGACTACTTTACGGAACAATCACATCGAATTCTCACGTTTCCGAATTTATCGCACTCTTTGAAGTCGACATTATCCAATTTTACAAAAAAAATATCTACTTAAGCCGAAGTAGGCGCAGAAATTCTAAAGAGAAAGAAGATGTGGAGAAAGAAAATCTTGATATGTTTGTCAGGTTTTATCGGATCATGAGGTCTGTTTATGTGATGAGAAATGTGAGAAATACGCTTCGGTTTGCCCAGAAGTCATTCAAAAGGTTTGAGAAGTCGATACGAGATAGGCAAGGTAATAACACTAAAACAAAGTTGACAGAAAACCTAATGAAAAAAATTACAATAAGTCATCGCTTAATTCGAGATAAAGTTTGATTTATAATTCTAAAAAAAATATCGATCGGGAATGTGTTCGTTCGTCTTGTATTACGGTAATACGAGGTCGACTTTCCGCATATGCCAATATTGACACAACTCCCTGTGCAAACAATTTGTTTTGTCTGTCCGCATCCCTAGCTGGACGGCCAAAACCTTACGTAAACTTCGTTGCTCGTAATTGTAAATTGGGTTAATTTAATTTGTTGTACTAATAACTCTTGGAATTTAAAAAATTCAACTGGGTGTGGATTTATTTTAACAAATGAAATTGGAAGTTGGAACAAAAATGGGATTACCGCAAAACAGCGGTAACTAGAGAGAAAACCACTCCGGAAATGAATGCAAGTAATTAGATAAAGTTCTCGAATGTGGTCGAAATAATCTAACCCAGCTCTGACGTTGAACATTTGGTCCTTTTACATGTGGTTCGTAATATGATATCACTTTACGACACATTAATTGAATCATCTCCGCAAACGAACAAAATCGCCGAAATTGCACGGACTTGTTAAACCGATCGAAAAGTCGCAGCGATCGATCGCTCCGGCAACTTAAATTACCATAAAACCTTTAAGTGTGTTTAGCATTCTGTGAAGCTTTTTTGGTTAATGGTGGTTTGAAATGGGAATAAAAGAACAGAAGCTCGAAAATCATTAATCAAGACGACATCGTGTTGTTCACATTCCCACAAGTGATTAGGACTTGGACAACAGAAAAGTGCGAATAAGCGAAGCAATAAATTCACCCCATTGTGCCCTAAACACAGTCACGCTCGCTGCATCCCATGCCACCCACAATGCGGGGTAAATAGTTACGTACGAAAAACAGAACCGACATGCTTCCGGTTGTAAATAAATCTCTGTAAAAGTGAACAAATACACCCAACATAAAAAAAATTCAACACAATTTGATCGTGCAGGAAAAAATAAACCTCTGAAGTGTAATAAATTTTTGCTCGGGACAGTCAAAATATTTACGATTAGAATTTTTTTTAATTACAAAGCAGCAAATATAGTGCAAACATTCCTTTGATCGATAAGGTAAATAAGGAAATGAATTTCTAAAGCTTTCCCAATATATTTCGTTTTCAATTCAACCTGCCAATAAAGTTCACGAATATCAATTTATATTTACGTCGAGATGAAGTGCCACTAAAAATGATACAAACGTGTTTTACCCCAGGCGTCGTTGGGGTGGATGCAACTGCAGACATGACGATTGTTCCCTCAATATATTGTTAAGGAGGATAGATTTTTCCTGTCGGGATAAAATTTCACATCGTCCGAATTAAACCCTGATGCGTACGTAACGATCGTTCATTAACTAACTTGTATAATAATTAACAGGAGAGTACTTCAAATAACCGCTCTGATGAAAATTTACTCATAAACTGTCAACAATTAATAACGCAATAGTCGGTCAAAAGGGCATATTACAAGCGGTTAGTTGTAACAATAATTAGCCCTGGCGTAGTAGTTTATATCCGGTCGTTATACGCCACTGGTTACCCTCACATATTGGAAAATGGGCGAGTTGGGGTGAGATGCCCTTTATGTAATTCTACCCTCAAGTTCGAAGCGAGTGGCCACTGACGTGATCAGAAACCGTGCAAATCGATGTTCGTTTCAACCCATGCCATCCGTGAGTTGAGTGATTCCGATAAAACCGTTAACAAAGGGAAGTCTTTAAAAATATTAACAATTTAAAGCCGACGTCGTGTGTTACCTAATTTATTTTATTTTATTTTCTTCCCCCATTATTTCATAACAATTTTATCTTAAGAGCACAGATTCATAATACGATTCATTAATTTATTGTGCTCGAACACGGTTCTCTGCAGTTTTGATAGTTTATTAAATCAATCGTATAAATACAAGTAATCGCGGTTTTGATGGTTTTGTGGCAAATCGATCTTCACATCCCTAATCGACTCGTAAAAAATAAAAATAAAACAACAGTTGGAGGCGATAAAAACAATATACTAAGAGGTATATAACGTTCTGGACTTCCCCCAATATCGTGAATGAATATTATTAACCGCATTTGACCGTGTGTATGTTTACTATACAAAATTGGTTTGAACGAAGCACACTCAACAGGGGACGCACCCTCTGACAGCTTATCGGACGTGACCTATTATTATTTCCCCCTATAAAGTGACCCAACACTTATTTGGACAGACCGGGATTTCTTGTCTGTTTCTATGCGAAAATGGATGGCAGGATCTTGAACCGAAAAGGTTATACTGTTAGGGTTGACTAAGAGGATATCGATATATCAATTCCTTTTAAATTTTAAAACGCTTTACGAAAAGGTACACTTGAACTTTTATTGACATTGTCAAATAAAAAGGAAGCAAAAAGTGATGTTCGTTGAACAATAAAAAAATATAGCAATGAATGTCCGGAAATCACGCAGTTTCCGAATGCTGTAAGAAAAGTCTGCAGTGCGGTTACTTGGAAATAGCCGCTTGAATTGCGATTTCAAATGCCTTACATAAAGAACCCTTTAGAAGTGTTGCCTTTGAACGTAATTGCAGCCTTTTCAAAAGAAATAGCGGTAACAGTTTTGCACAGAATAGAAATGGCTTATTAGCCTTTATATTCGGGGGCTTAAAAAAAACCGAGACAAGCATATGAAAAACGTTTACAACAAGGAAAATGTGAATTTAATATAAAATTATAAAAAGCTCAATTTAAAAGTAAAATATGTGATAATAAAATTCCCCGTCTAAATCAAGTGGCCATCTCGACATATATGAAATACCTTCCAAATGCCACTCTATCCCTAACAATAAAGCTAGCAGGGTGAAATACCACAAACTGACACGTGCACGCAATTCTGCCGATGCTTAAACCCAATCCACCCCAATAAAAGGTCTCCAAAAAATGCTACCTCCAGTAACAACGAAACCCTTTCATTGTCGTTGACGAAAATTGTTGGTTTTGGGCTGTTCATTATACTTCCCACACATAACGGTTATTTTATTTAATTTTTAAATGAAAATTTAAAAACACGCTTTGACACCGACAGGCAATTAAGTAAATGAACCAAGCCGACGAACAACGTATTCTCACCCTTGCAAGTTTTACCCTCGAATAATCTCCCTAAGTCTTACTTTTTAATTATGAACTTTTTCCGATCCGATTCCAACGATAAAATGAATCGGGCGACAACTTGCGCTAACCCTCCGTTCTAAAAATAATCAAAATTTGCAACGATGTGGCGCCGCTAGAACACGCTCTTCGTATGAAGTAAATAGAGGGTGTACTATTTGATTAAGGGCGATATGAAACAGGGTTCGTTAATTGCCACTACGTGACCACTGTACATGATGTGTATGTTTAAGCGAGGGCTTGTGTTTACGAGTCCAATATTCGTGACCACTTAAACTTGGAAAGTGTGATTTAATTAGGTACCAAACGTTTAGTTTTTCATAACCGGATCTTAAATTACGCCCAAAATGTTGATAAAGTTAATTTTACCGATTACTGTCAAATCTAATTTCTTTAGAAAAATTTAGCTTTCGGCTATAAACCATCTTCGATGTCGAAATTTTGAAACACGGTCGTCGTTTAATCAAAATACAAAGAAAACATAATATCCAAAATTTAATAATTGAATTTAAAACAACAAAAAATTTAGAACTTTATGATTTGTTCTGTAATTGACGCGCATAAATAGATTAACGAGATTCTTCCAATTGCCAAATTTAAGGTTTTACATTTTTTGAAAAAAATTTTTGATTTAAATGTCAGTAATGCTAAACCGGAAACTTAAAGCGTTTTGATTGAAATTGACAATAATCACATGGTATCAACAGTATGCGTGATGTAATAACAAACTTTTCATTATTGTAGGTTCTATGATGTATCGATTTACGATACGTACTTGTAATCGCGTACCATTACCAAGTTTCGACGCAAATACTACTGGATAGTTTATTGCGGCACGAACCTATGGATACAATGTCGACACAGTCGTGGTCTGTACGGCTATATTGAGGATTTTGTTATTAAATTGAATGACACTGCGGAAATTAGTTTACCAGTACGAAAAAGTCTTATTCAGGCGGGAATGCAGGATATCGTTCAGGGGAGGAGCAATTTTTGTGTGATTTTACATATCTTTAAAAAAATTCGCTATTCGATTTCAAAATGTTGAAATTGGTCAAAATAAAGCCCTTCGGTCGTAAGTTAGGGGGAGCAATTGCCCCCCCCCCCCCCTGTATCCACACCTGGTCTTACAGTATTCAGGCACCTCCACATCTCCAATTCTCAACAGTAGATTAATGGCCATCGACAGGAACGTATGCGTTAACATAATTTTGTTATGTTATATGTTATTAAGAGTATTTTTTCAATGCCTTTGTAGTTTTTACTCAACACACTATTCGCGTTTTTGGAAGATATTCCATCTAGCTCTCACTTGGTTTTATTAATTTAGAAGCTTGCATCCTTGCAAAATCCCAGTAATTGTCTGTGACTTAAAATTGCAAGTTTTAGTTTGGTATACACTAACCAATAAACACATAAAATAAATAAAACGTTAATTCAACGTGAAAATATCGTATAATTAACGTCCTCCTTTCCATTTACGTTTACGTTCAGATTTTCAGGCGTTTTAAATGCAATTTTTAGTTTTATGCACATTTAACTTATCTATAAAATAAATTTGCCAAATTTTCTTACCTGTTTGTGCATTTCAACGTTTAATCCGTAGGACATTTCGTAATACTGAAACAAAAATAAAATTTAGTTTAAGCAATAAATTGTAAAATAAAAAAAAATAATAAAAAAGCAAAGCAAAATATAATCTTCTAAGAAAATTTAATTTCTGCATATCTTAATAACCATAAAGTTTGTAAATATTAAAATGTCAAAAGTCAGATAAAAAGTAATAATTTAAACATTCCAATAAGTATGTAAATAAAACCTAATTAAATATTTATATCTAATCAGATTTGACCCCCATGACCAAGCCTAAGCCGAGTTAAATTAAAACTTCAGGTTTGAAGGCATGTCAAGAATGTTAAGCGCAATTAACAATTTTAAAAATTCAACGTTGGTAATAATGACGAGAGTAACAACCTCTTAATAGTTAACGTGATTAATTGTATGTTAAACTAATTATTTGTGTTAATAATTTTGTGTTTTATAGATTGCAAGATAAGTGTAACGAGAATCAACCTTATTACGCTCCTGCCTCATCGAAGCTCAACAAAATAATCAATGTTTCTTTAGAATTCAAGTTAAAAATTAATTTACGTGCATTAGAAACCACTGGAAAATGTAAATGATATCCACCAACCTACATCAAAGCTTTCATAAACTATTCAACCGTTAAAACAAAAATATGGGTGGGTATGGCTAATTAACACCTCATAAATGTTTAATTGAATTTTATATATGTAAAGTATCCCTAATAAATTGTTAACAATGCTAATACACGTCATTATGAAACTTTTCTTACAAAACTTTCAACATAAGAAAAAGGTCGTAAATAATTGAGTGGATTCGATCAACTAATGGAACATCAAATTAAATTATTAAATGAAGACCTCTAAAATTGACATAATTATTTTATAAAGGAATACTTACTGCCAATGCAATAAAAATTTAATGTACAACCTATCGATCCAAACTTGAAAATTAAACGCAAAATTAATTTAATTCTATCTATTTGACTCCTGCCCTAACTGGACCGACAATAAAATATTGATGAGTCTTTATTTGGATCCGAAACCTTCTCAGGTTCGATTACTTCTAATAAAACGCCTGGAAAAATGTGCCGTGTAAGGGTGTAAGCACCCGTTCATGTTCTTTCATTTCTAGGGATAAAATGTTAATTAACACCTCCAGAAAAAGCAATTTACCTTAACGTTTCCTTCCAGATCTTATCAGTTTTACCTAAATATGGAATGTTTATCATGAAAAGTGAAAATTTTGAAAAACATTGCGTGACTCCTTTTGTATTTAGGGGTGATAAGGAAACCTGTGGTTTTTATATTAACGAAACAACCCTTCAAATTAAAAGTAAAATGATTTCTTTTCTCATTTTATTTCACATTCGCAACATGAACGGTTCCAATAATAACGCTTGGAAAGTCCGACCATCCATTTTATTCTTTAACACTCATTTTTTACTTTGCTCTAAAAATACTTGAAAACCATTCCATCGGTGTAAAGACGTTTCCATAACTAACGAATAGTGAAGCTTTTCCCAAACAATGCTTTAGGTAATTTGCATAGTGATTATTCCAGATACAATGGGATCCAATAAGCCAATACCCGATATACTGGCACCTGTAACTGTTTAACCGGTTGCATAGACTAAACCGAATAACGCCAGGCGGAAAAATAGCATGTCTCCTTGCCAAAACGGATTCGATTCCCCAAAATTGTTTATCCAAACAAACAACCGAAAGAAGCACGATTGCGTGTTTTTTGTTTCAAAATGATTAAGAAAAAGAATTTTGTTTAGATATTATCTTAATGATATATATTTCTTGGGCTACCGGTTTAACTACTCTATTTACTCACAAAATAGCTGTTAGTCACGCTTATTTGCGTTTAACCACTGAAATGGTATTTAAAATAGCAAGGTTCTAGAAATGCATAACAGGAACAGGTGGAAAAATAAAATTTATGTACGTCAAAGGCTCGCCATTTCGATCTCGCGTAAGACTTCCCCCATAAAAGGGCAGAATTGGATATGCAAAAAATTTAAAATCTTTTGGCACATTTGTAATCAAGAGCTTTCTCCACGTCTTTCTGAGAAGAACCAGCAGGAATTTAAACTAGGAAAAAACGACGAGTACAAAACGAGACGGTTTTGTTAATGCTAATCGACTTACTTTTCAAGTCGATAAAGCTTTACAAAAACTAATATCCGTTGATAGACCACCTATTTTGGAATGTCAGTCATGCAATAAAGGACGTTTTTTCGTGTTAATATCACATTCATTCAAAGTTGCTTCTATATTATGGTATTTTTATATCCTCCTAACGACTCTCCAATGAGATTTTGCAAACAAAAAATAATCCTTTTTAAATGGCATTAGTCTGAGTAAATTAATTTAATTTTTATTATACTGCTTTCAAAATTAGTGCGCATCATTTTCTTTATTAATAGAAATAATGTGCAGCAATTGAAAGTCTACTCTTATTAATGCGATAATAACCTTTTAATTAGGTCAAATTTAATTGGATGATAAGTACCATTTATCATATCAATTCAATAGCACTCTTAAATGAAAAGGAATAATTTTAGTAGCGAAATCTCTATTTACCATCAAGATGGATTATTTTTTTATAATTTAATTATATTAATAACAGAGTGCTTTTAATTTATCTATAAAATCAAAATAATTACTTACCATTACGTAATGCCTTTGAATTTCTATTTTTTCACTGGCTAATTTCTCGCATTCCAATTTCAGGCTAGAACACGATCAATAACAAATTATTAGTTACATTATTATAAAAAAATTAAAACAAGTGTTAAAAATGTTTGGCAAAGTTTCTCTAGCAATCATCAATTTCAAATTTAACATGCTAACTTAACTACCGATGAAGCTTTCTCACACGGTTCAAGAAAACATTCCAACTACGTACACGCCCCTTTTAAAGTTCACCAGAAAAGCTATTTACTTATTATAAGTAGATTGAAATAGGAAGAGTTTAACTGGGTTTATGCACAAATCGTAACGTAACGCTATGAGTCTCGTAGAAAAAACTAGGCAAAGCCCATTATCCGTCCAATCAAAGTCAAGAGCAATTAGCTGAAATCCATATGGGAGCCGTGGATCACTTGATAATATACAATTTACCTGGCATATGTAAATGGCTCGTCAACTTGCTCGAGTCTTAAGTATGTATCTATTGTTAAGTCCAAATTCTCTTCAAATGGTCTTCCCTCGACAGGCAATGGGAAACTACCGATGTAAATGGAAAAATTCTCTGTGTTTTAAAGTGATCTCAAACTGTATTTTTGTATCTAGATCAAATTTACACTTCAAACAGATATCAGTTCTTTAATTTTTTTATTACTTGTGCCGAAGTCTTCAACTTAGTACTAGCATTACTTGATCATTATGTATGTGCTTTATGCTCTTTTTCAGCAGTTTGCTTTCTCCAATTGAACGCATAGAGGGCTCCTATTAGTCGTATTATGTGTTACACTTTTATTATTACAATGTATACTTCCAGACAGCTTATATAATTACAAAAAAGAACTGAACTACGAATGCCAAACTTTAAAAACAACTTTTGAAAATGTGAAACTGTTTGTCAAATTATAACTAAGTTATACTAACTTGTTGGATTAAAATTTTAATGGAGTTTCAAAATTATGAAGTGTTAAATTTTGACGGAACAAACAAGAACACCTTTTATATATAATCTGCTTGGAAAGCACGATAAAAAGGATATGTCGTAACAACCATGCATAAAAGAAAATCTCCCACATTGTTAGCAAAATAATGGTAATTCGGATGCATTATTAACGTCACATTCCTTTTCAGGAACATGTGACAGACGACAGGTTTCAAAAGAACAAGTACGGATATCACGAACGGACAATCGCTACCGGTTATTTATTGTAAGGATTCGACATAATAAACGTATGATGCAGACAGTCTTATTTGAAATACCACGGAAAAAATCCAAAAACCGACATAAATGGTTGTAAATAATGATACCTTGTGTAAATCAGGCCACAGTGAACTTAATGGTAATTTTTCCAGAGAGTGTACAGTGCGGACTCTATGAAAACAAAATACTTACTTATGATATTGAGCTTGAAGAAAATTAAATTCTTCCTTTATCCTGTCACAGGATTCGCCTACGGTGAACTTAAATGGTTGCCCTGGTTGCGGTGGACCCTGGAATAAAAGAAAACAATTAAAAATACAATTTTTAAGTTAAGTAATAACGAAAACCACGTCAGAAATAAAGCAACTACATTTTTTTTTTTCAATAACCTGTTTGTCATTATTATTTATTTAGTTACATATGTATATGGGTAATCGATTATAAAGACGCACATAATCCTATATAATTAAATTTCATTTAAAAATGCAGTTTATTACAACACTTTGCATACTACGTAGATAATAAAAACATCAGAATTGCTAACGAATGCAAAAATTATAATTAGTTCGACCGTGGAATAAAATTTCGCAAAAATGTTGCATTCGTACAGTGGCGATTCGACTTTGAGGACGCAGAGACGCGCGCCACGTAATAATAATTCCATTTTAAATGTCAGTAATTAATATGAACGAAACGATATTTCGGTAACCACTATTTATGCGGAGGAATCGCAGAAGACATGACTTTGTTTATTAGAAGTAGGTGAAAATACATCATGAACTGCCACCGAATGAATTTATGTAGTGCTGGTATAGCAGATTCGGTGCATCATGATTTCCAAACACCTCGCTGGAATAAATGCAAGAGGCGTGCAATTTTATTTACAATTCAATTTCGTGTTTCGTAAATACATGTTTATATTACTAAACATGGAAGAAAGTAATAGAAAAAGGAAACGTCATTGTCTTTCATAAACGTGAGTTGAAGCTACCGCCGTCGTGACTGGATTTGTGACACGGGTCATGTCTTCCCAGGAAAGCAGCTGTCACCACAACGGATTTTACTACAATGGTGTCTTGTATGTTGGATAAATCTTACATAGGTATCCGAACAAGCTTTGCACAGGAAATGTAAATAGACGATCGACCCTACCGACAATTTTCAGCTTTAGGTTATTACAAAATAATAATTGTTTTACAAGAAAACGTCGAAAATGGTTCGAGGATTTTCGTTCCAGTAATTTGGGTGTAAGTGCATGACGATGAAATTTAACTTCACGCGTAATTTGCAATTACAAAAGTATTTTAGTCACGGTGTACCTTGTTAATTAAGTTGAATGAGCTATTTTCGGTGTGGTCTTACCATCTTGAGTTTCGACTGAAAGAACTAATTTGGTGTCGTCTGTGTTGTTGTACGATGACTTATTTCAAACCAAAAAATAAACACGGCAGTTGCCAAAAACCGTAAAATTTTATAGCAGCTTTCTCAAATTACTCAATTTTAAATATACAACCCACACGTCGTTCGGTTCGTGTGGATGTGGAATGCAAAAGCAATCAATCGATTCCATTAGCTTTACAAGAAGTGTCCAAACAATCCATGAATAATAAATAGTACGCGATTGCGTTATTTATTAACGATTAACAACTTGACGTTTATGTTAAACAGTTTCTTTATCATCGGGACAAAACCTTCAAACAGGAAGTATCGATCCAGCTCTCAGCTTTAAGGATAAAATGTTGTAAACCGCGGCAGCATAGGGGATCTTTCGGATATTGCCGGGCGTATATTTATTTGCTTTTGGGCAGTGTAAATATTAGCATGCGCCCATTCAGGTGTGTACACAAGCTGCATATCATTTCCTTATAAATATTACGGCTTTTAGTGCCAAATATTGATTTTGCCAACAGTTTGCCCATGGACAGCCGTTTTGATTGAGATTTATGTGTGTTTGTTTTCATATTTCAATTTATACTCTCTCGAATTATGGGATTAACTTCAATACTTATCGACATTATTTTATCTATCCGATTTAATTTTCGCTTCTCACTTGTTCCATTAATTTGGACAGATTGCGGAAACTAAATTGGAAAACGGTCCAAAGTCAAAACACTATTCGAGAAAGTTGTAAATAAACAAACTTGGCGAGACAACTGAAGAAGGTTCACGAGATTTGTTAGTCCAAATCGAAAAGTAGCATTCACGTCGAGATTATTTTTTGCCCGGAGTTATCCATTACTTTTGGACACTGGAAAACGAACTTCGTGGCAAAATACAAAACGTGAATTGCTTATTTGTAAAATTATGACATCATTGCATCATTATAGCATATTGTAACGATAAGGTCACTAATCTCGATATTAATAGCCCGATATTGTTTTGGTGCAATTGATTTCTAGAAAGAATGTTGATGACCACTTAGAGTAGCCAAATGACGAAATATTTCAAGTTTTAAAAATAATATTGTTTGGAAAGCTCTTACAAAAATAATCAACACAATTTAAAAATTCAATACACTGGAAACTTTTTATCAGCATCGAACCTTATTTTTTATTAACATAAAAAGCTTTTCAAATCGATATCTGGTGTATTGTTTTGAACTCATTAAAGCTCAAGTGATTATTTTTCCTGCTACTTAAATCGTGAAAAATTTAAAACCCGACGTTCGGATTGGATGCGATTGGTAACAAAAGAGAATCGTCGAATTAGCTAGGAAAGTTTGGCAGCAGTCTAGCACGAAAAAGAAATTGGAAGAGGTCAAGTGCGTGCTCGAGTAACATCAATTATTTCGACCAAAGTTCTATTAGATAAAGTAATAACAAAATTTTTAATGAATAAATTTATTAATTTAGCAAGATAAACACACAAACATGTCGGTGGTTATGAGCGCGTGGAGGCGGAACTAAATTAGCATACAATAGTAGCCAGCACGAACATGAAGTTTCCATGCCAAGAATTTTGTTTGTTCCTTAAACGTCTGTGCCACTGCTACATGCTCACTATTGTAACGATCTATATGCGGTAAATACCACCTACATATTCAACACACTAAATTTGTTCGTACTTGTTTATCTTTATCTGCAAAGTTCTGTTAGAGCCTTCCATTATCTCTTATATGGGAAAAGCGGCTGTGTATCATGGTTTATTCGAAGCAAATCAAAAATGAAAACTTTCAGAAACTAATTTGAAATGTACCCAATCTAAATAATTTTGAGATATGTCTCTCTACCTACCAACACTTTTCGAGCGACATACCAACTCACTTTATCCATTAACAGTTTCACCAAAATTTAATCAACCGCATTTAGCTATAAATTTATGATCGAAATCCAAGTTAGTTTTCATCCCAAATTACTACTACTCTAAACTTGCTCTAAATTTTCAATTTGGAAAAGTGAAGGCGTTTTTGCTTTGATCATTCGACATCGTTAATAAATTAAACCAAATAACATTTAAAAAAATGTAACAATTAAGATTAGAATGCCAGAAAATAAATCTTTCAATTGCACGATTAGTCAAACTCAAGTGGCCAATAAATAAGCACTTAAATTAATTCGAAAAAAATTTTACGTTCTTGGTCCAATTCGCGAAATTTATATTTGTTTAAGTATTCGGATGGAATTGGAAAGTGAGGCGTTTCGACGCGAGAGCATTTTTAAATTACAAAGTTTACAATATTTTCCCACCGGCTCAGCCGCATGACCGAAAAACTTCCTTGTGAAGTTACGAACAAATAATATCAGTGTTTGGGTTGAAAAAACTTCACGATTGACCTAAAGGTACTAAAAAAAGCGGGTATTAACATATACTTTGCAGAAATAATTGCCATTTAATTAAGTTTCACAATTATGGGTTCTGTTGACTTGTGTATAAGGATCTACTTACAAATTAAATGGTTCATTTACCCATGCAAATTATGGAAAAGCGCTTTAGCAGGTGATGCTTATGTATATGTGGCTTTTGAAATAACATATGTAGGTATTATTAAGTAAAACTAGTCACTGTAATTTTATTGTCGACAACTAACATTAAAATAGAGTTGCCTTAATAGCTCAGTCTCGATTAACTTGAGGCCTAATATAGAGTTAAATTATGGAAATTAAAAATCGACTTTTATGTGACAGCTGTTAGCCAATAATTGCCCGCATTTGTAGTAATACGTAAGTATTATTTAAAAAAATACTTCAATTACTTTCTTTAATGGTGAATGGTAATGCGTCTCATTTAACGCTACATTTTGATTAAAATACAGTAGAATCTTGATAACCCGAAAGATTTCTCTTGTCCTCGTATTTGACTGTTTGGATTGTTCCTATATTTTTAATTAGCAAAAAAATAGAAGATGTAGTACGTTGGATATTGAAAATGTGGACAAGCACAAGATACTTTTGAAATAATAATTGATAATTATTCTAACTGTCGGTTCCAACAGGTAGACATTTTTGATACTGCCAATAACTATACTGATATGCTAATACTGTTCAATGTACACTATACTGTCGCAATGATTCCCTCCCCCGCTAACAGACTAATTGCTTAGCCATTCGCTAATAAAAAAATATTTATTTGAATATTTGAAAACAGAACTTTTACAGAACGTTCTGCTGCGAATTTATAGTTAACCATAACTATTCGTAGTTTTACTTTCACTTCGTGGAAAAATATGTACTAATATATCAATGTGTATGTGTATTTTAATAATTCTCAAATATTGGGAAGGTACCTGAAATGCGGTCTATTAAAAGGTTTCAACACGATAACACGCAATTTTTCTGTCCAGATTCAGTTCACAGCTAATTAATATTTTTACCTGAAAGTTACATAATATACTGGTACAAGAAGGGCAATCGGACGCCATCCTCTCAAGACAGAATTTAACTAAACATTAAATACTTACATAAGTAATAATTATTATTATTGTTTTTCAGATCAACTAGAAAATCTCGTAGTCTCCGCGTTGAAAGAATTCCGAACAATTTCACATTTCGTAAAAATAATTATTTTACTTTAGTGGCGCTAAAGTATATTTTAATGCCGCTCAGTTAGTGAAAGTATTGTTAATTAAATTTAATAGATATATTATTTTAATATGAGCACATGTTCCCCTTCTTGTAACTAGATTGTACGATTGATGAACCATAACAAAGTGTAAGAAAAAGAGTCCGACAGTTCGCAATTTGGCTTCCCGTTGGTAAATATCAACAACATGGCGGCTATATTACGTACACTTGGTGTTGTTTTAAGTTTGATTCTAAATTATTTTATCGTAAAATTGCTGTGAAATGCTAATTCACAAAATAAAACACCAAAAAAATGCAAACGTTAGGTTTATAAACAAAACTTTCTATATCACCTATACGTATTACATTAACTCAATATTTTTCCGCGTGGTGGTGTTTGCTTAATATATAAATCGCGAATTATAAACGAGTCACAAAACGTACATTCGCTCACAAGGAGAGGACCCGTACTCGACATGACCGATTTCGTCCGGATTTATAGTGTATGGAAGGCTTGACTGGAATTGCAAGTGACACAAATTGTAGCTCCAGATGGCCAATCGTTTAGGAAATAAAATTATTTTTGGGGAGAGTTAATATATACTTACATAAGTCATCTAAGTTACAAAATTTCCAAGTAATACCTAGCAGTCGGACTCAAAGTGCAAGGGTCCTTCGACTCACCATACTCCTAACCTTTTTTTTTCTTATGGCTTCTATTCAATTTTTACGATATGAACCGTAATACGTAATGTATTGTATTTATTTATATTTTTATAATATTGAAATATATTTAAATTTATATATATTGTTAGATTTTGTAAGATTAACAAATAAAAATATAATAAATATAAAAAAAAATAAGTATAAAAATATAAATAAATACAATATATTATCTATTACGGTTTGTATTGTAAAAATTGAAAAGAAGCCATAGGAAAAAAAAGATTCCCGTATGGTGAGTCGAACCTGGGACCCATGCATTTCGAGTCCGACTGCCTACCGCTGTGCTAGCTAGTACTTGAAAATTTTATAACGTAAATGACTTATGTATATATTAAATCTCTAAAAAAAAATTTATTTCCTAAACGCTTGGCCATCTGGAGCTACAATTTGAGTCACTTGCAATTCTAGTTAAGCCTTCCATACACTATAAATCCGGACGAAATCGGTGATGTCGAGTAGGGGTCCCCTCCTTGTCAGAATAAAATATGCTATTTCTTAAAATGACCCAGTATGTTAATAAAATAATTATTATGATTATTATATATGTATTGATATTATTGTTTACGTTTGTAAAAGCGCATACAATTATCGTCGGTCGCGCATAGTTATCTCACAAAATGAGATACCCGTTGAAGTGGTGAAGTTTTCTGAATTCGCCCTGTATTTTTAAATTTTTCACGGATTTAAACAGGAAAGCAAATTTATGAAACACTAACCAGAAGTGAAATGCAATATTCAATATAAAAACTAAAATTAATTGACCATAAATTGATCGTATCTACATCGAATTGACGTTAAGCTGCTACAATGGCATCGCGAATCTAAGCAAAAATTCCTACTCGAGATAAAATATCAAATAACAAGTATTTCTGTTCAAAATAATCATTAAACTCGTAAACGATTGATGTATCAGATTTGATGATGTCATAACAAAGCAAAAAAAATATTATTGAAAATCAACATTCGGAAGGGAATTATTCATGCGTTCCGGACCTGTGCACTGCATCCCGAATGTCAGTTAAATTTGATTGAAATTATTATTTAGTAACATCAAGTGCTCGTTCTTGTAATAATGTGGATGGTAGAATTAAATGAGACACTTACTAATCTCTTCTGTGCTTGTTTGATTACACAATGCTATGAATGTGAAATGCGCTTAGGGAATTAGCAGTTGTATTTGCATTTTAGGTATTAATTCAGTTCTTGTATTGCACTAACATGCACCTGAAACTTGGTAGTAGTACTGGTGTATTTAGGAATTACATGTTAGTTTTGCATTATTAAAATTGCTGCAAACACCAACAGTAAATTTGTGCAAACGCTTTTCCTTCTAATTCCAATGCACAATATAAATTAATATTTCAATTGATAAATATTTATGCACACCTAATGTTCTCTATCTAATGATTCGAATTTACTCACGTTATATAAACATAACTAATAACGTTACAATATTATTTAGGTAAAGTCTCGTTTATTCAATAGGAACAATAAATTCTAATTCGATAAAATGGTGACGCCGACGAAAATTAATAGAGGCCGGTCTGAGAGCACGCTAACTTTTAGCCAGTCGATATAAATAGCGCCGTTTGGAGTTGAATATTTTAGATAGAGTAGTATCAATATTTAATATTTTGTTATCAAACAACAGTCTGTGGTTTGAAAATAAAGAACAAACACTTTAAATTGTTAAAAAGGGTCCAGTTTGAAAACTGTTTACCCTGAATTTGTAACGACTTTCGAGAACCTTTTCAGGGAAACGCGTTTGATATAAACAGCGTCCCTTGCGGGCAACCAACGACGCCTAGCCACCTGGTTTGAGACCCTAAATTACACGAGGAAATAGCTGTTCACTATTACTTCGCCTCTAAGCAATTCCATACGGACCGCCTCGTCGTTTGTAGAGGTTGTATTTACGATCTCCTCCACCAAATGTCGCCCGATATTACCTTTTCATGCTGCTTCGGATCACTAGACCCAATCCCTTTAAACCTAATACCATTTCCGAGTATACACGTCGAGCACCACTACTCGGTTGAAAAGTAATTAAGCCGAAACGTTTGAAAATCGGTTAAAAGGTGTTAGTGTCTTACAACACAAAACAACTGCGTTTAATCCTTTGATCAAATTAATTATACACCACATGAATTTGCAACACCTAGATTATATCGCTACCACCTAATTGACTAGAACTTTTTCTTACTTGACTTAATTAAGTTGGAAAAACTACGACTAAACAGTTTTTTCACAACACTAATTTCCTTTGTCTCGTTAATACTGCTGCTTTACATTATTAATCAAAAAACATACGTTTTCTTAATTATGGCCCATTACGTGCACGCACAAAACGTATTATACCGACTTGTTTAAAAAAACAAATTAGCAATGACAAAAAATAAAGAGAAAAGTTTGTTTTTAATAATCCAAATGAGACAAGTACCAGCTCAATCATAATCATTTTATATACTCTCCCTCACTCCATTACAAATTCAATTATAATGCACACCCTAAGATTTTAATGGTAATCTGATACCACCCAAAGTATTCAAAGCACGTGCGCCCATGTGAAGAATGCGGAACAGTTAGTAGCCTTACGGGATGAAGGGGTTAGTGGTGGACCCTGGACCGTAACCGCAAACCACGCTCTCAGCTCTTGGCAGCGTGGTATCGGCCAGCAACGTCTGTTACCGCAGCTTTTAATACCCTCGGGATACCCTTCAGTTTGCCATCGAAGCTAATTTCGGTTTGGTTCTCTAATAACAGATTATTTGCTTATAGAAACCAAATATAAACCACAAATTATGAAATTCGATTGTCATTTCATTATCGGCTCGGACATTTTTCACATCGCCAAACCCACCGCGTGGCAAAAGTAAATTTCGTCGAGAGAAAAATAAATTGCAATTTAAAAGATCAAGTATTCCAAAGTTGCCTCTCTCTCGATCGTGGCGTTTATTGCCTTTTATATTATTATGTGGGCGAAATAAATAAAAATGATGAAAAGGAATATTTTGGTTGCAAATCTAGGCCACTAAACAATTCCAAATTAAAGCACCGACTGTCACGAATTCAAATTGAGTCCTAAACTACCACTTCAAGACACAGCATTCACATACCAGTCTTTTATTGATCTATTCGTAACTCCCTTTGGGCACGTGATGGATAGATATATAAGGGCTACCACCCATAATAAACCAGCAAACTTGAACTCCTATAACAACATTTATTCAGTTTAGCCTTGTTTCAGTTGCACGATGCAGACCCTTCCAGATTGAAAAATAACTCACTCGTCAGTCATCATCACGGAAGTCGGAGGGTGTCGAAAGAATAAATTATGGAAGAGACGAAAAGAGTATTTTTAAAAATTTAAAACAAACTCACAATGTCTTATTCTGTCTTTTAGCCATTCCTAACGAACACCTCTAGTAATAAATATTTTGATTAGTTGGGATTAAACATTTAAAATATTTTCAGACTTCAAGCAGATTACAAACTGAACTTTTAACTATTTGATCCCACAATATATTTTGCTGCCAATAATTCATTTGGTAATAGCGTTCATCACATTCTCCACTAATAGTCCAATAAAAATATTGTGGCTACCCTTGTGTCTAACGAAAAATAACCATTTGGCATTAATCCAGTTGGCAGGATTTTAAGAAACCTCTTGCTTGTAGCAAATGTCCTGGCGCATTACCGAAACAATTTTATGTTTTGAGATTAAAACAACAAACAAATTGCAAATTATAGGTGATATATTATTATACAAGTATCTCCCACATTTTTATAAATCTCACTTCAAAAATCAAAAACTTATTACTTTAATGGAAATATTGCTTCACGTTCCATAATTTGATTGTTGTATTTTACACTACTATAGATACATTTGGAAATTATGATTTGACTGCAATTTTGTCAGCAATGGAATCTGTTATGGAACAGTGGAGTGAAAGTTATATATAATTATCGGCAGAGACTCGAAACGAAGAATTTCTCAAGAGAAAAAAATATGATAAGTTTGCTTCGTTTTCTTTAATAGGCCAAGGAACAAATCCACATTGCTTCAACAAAGAAGAAACAACAAGAATTTTGTAATAATCTCTTCATGCGCGTCACTAATTAATTTATGGTGTTGGTAATTTGTTGGGTCCCATAATATAATATACTAGTCAACATTTACCTCACCACTTCAGTATCTACACGACAGATCTCAAACACTTCAGAATTAAGTCAAAAAAATAAATATTATCTTTTATCTTTGATTTTAATTCGTACTTTTTTACGGTTTTTCTGTGGAATAGATTGATTTTTCATAAAAGTTAAAAAAAAGAAAAATTGTAGCTCATTAAATTTGCGAATTGCTGTCCTCATCTCCGAGAGTATAAATTTACGGACAGCTTCGCCGACAGGCTCAACACAGAATACTAATAATCCAGGAGATATGGAATAAATCGAAAAAAAAATTATGATTTTAAATTTCAAATTTTCTCAGATTCTCGGGACCTGAATACCGAAAAAACAGAAATAGCACAAAATGAATTATAAATTAAATTTTTAAACCTTATAGGGAATCTCGTTCAACCCATTTTAAAGAAAAGGATTGCTTCGACAAATTCGTAGAAACGAAGAATGTGATATATTTTCATTTGAAAAAAAATGATTTAGCACCAACAGACACACTATGTGATATACTATTTCGAGTAATATAAAATGCGGCAGGTGGTCTTGTACCTCGCCTACATTAAAACCACGTTAAAACCAATTTAGCTCTAAGTTGTTTTACTAATCGTACCACTTCCACTGTTTAATTGGCACTTAATTACAAGTTACACTTTCCTGATCGCCTAGTTTCTAGCTAAAAGATTATTTCAAATTTTCATAAATAACAACATAGTTTATGCGAGCAAGTTATCGATAAAACAGCGAGGAAAGAAATGCAATGAAGCATGACAGATAAAACTTGAACCATTCCTTAGAGAATTTCTAAGTATTCGATTTTATCGTCCAATTAAATCAAATGGAAGCACTTCACCAGCAAGCACGCCATTTATACCAAAGATCGAAGATAAATGAATAGCCATAACAATACGATGAACATTAAGTTAGTTCTAACTGTCTCGACTTAAAAGCCCAAAATCACTAGTTTGAATTTTAATGAAATACATTTAAATGGCTAAAATCGATAATTGGGGTGCACTTTCGAAAATGAAAAACAAATCCGAAAGTTTTAATTGAAAGCCTTACACCGTAATTTTAGGAGCAGGAATTAATAGTTCAAGCAGGTACCAGAGACACAAAATTTGATAACATCGCTGCACACCAACGCACGAACATTCTAAAATTAAATTATGCATTCGTGAGGTGTTATTTGAATTTTAATAAACATTTACTGCGAGGGCAAGTCATTACTCTTGCGTTACTGGGTTTGGAATCCGGTCGATGATCGTAACACAGTAGTCACTCTTCTGAAACTAGGAATTTTACTCCACAATTGGCGACACACCATAAATACATGATAATTAAAATCGACTTTGCGTTCGGGCGAAATTAAAAAATGAAAAGAAATAAATAAATTACTCGAATGTAAACTATAAGCTTTCCCATAATTAGGAGACTCCATAATTTACGTCATCACAAGTGTATCGCTTTCATATTTTCATTTAATAATTTACGTTGTCGGTAGATAATATATTCGGTTCGCCTGTAATTAAGTTACAAAAAAGAAAAAAAAATAACAAAGTTCTCGGAACAGAAAAAGAAGAAAGAAAGGTAGTATTATAAAAACAAATAAAATTTAAAAAAAGCTAATCTATTTGTTGTGTATCACAATATTTAAATTAATTAAGTATGAATAAACAAAATAAATTTATCAATGTATCTTGCTTGGGACGAATGTAAGTTAAAATAAAACTACCAAGAGATTCTGTTTTAAACGAGTTCGACCAGTCCTTCCACAGTTCAACGATACAGTGCCGATCTACAAGAAAACAACTTTGTAGAATTATATTTTATTCGTCACTTTATCTCGCCCATATATCGCTTCTTCACGGCGACATCGTTGTAAAACTGAGACACAAACAGTAAAAAAAGTAATGCCACCGCATTTGGTTTTAAGATATTAGCCTGATGTTAGTTTTTAAGTGGGCCCAAAATGTCAAAGGATCAAATTAACATTCTGCTCGACGAAAAAAGACTAGTAAAAGTTTCAAATTACCGTAGCAAATTTTTTGCAAGCAAAATTTTGCACAATTTTAATGGCGAAGTGAAATTTTATATTTGTACCGTCCCGCATTATTCGTTCCACCTCAGGTAACCACGTAAAATGATACACTAACCATAAAGAAAAACGAGTATCAAATTAGTTATGGTTTGGTGGAGCGAGGAAGCGCACCTCATTTCACACTCTCACTAACTACACATTACCGCTAGTGTTTGTGGTAATTATTTTACTGATTACAACAGTTGTTACTCGCTCATACATAATTTTTTATATGAAAAAAAAACAGCTTTGATCAGTTAATCGTTTAGATTGTTCCGCAAACGGACGCAGGTATTGTTTCCCAAATATTGAGAGTGAGGTACCGCAAGCTATGAAGTTCCTTAATTATTCAAGGCCAAATTTTAAAAATGATCAAAATGCAAATTGAACCAACCTTCAGTGTAAATGTGCTAATTACCAAGTAAGTAATTATGCCCAAATGATACGAAGGGTGTCTAAGCATCAGATGCCACGGGGCCAAGGCTATAAAGTATGATATTGTTCCGGACATTTGGACCGACCGACCACATGGAGATGAGAAAATATGTTGGTAAAAAATTGACACCACGAACCATGTTCTATTGTAGAAATTACAGGTTGTCAGCGAATTTCGTACCATTCGCATAAATTTCTGGGTGTGTCGGATAAAAATATTCACATATGATTGAATTACACCTGGCGATTTAACCTACCTAATAAATTAAAATATGTATGATATATAATAATATTAATAATTTAATACACCATAAATTTTTTAGGAGAGCATCGATAAAAAAACACGAACACGATAATATAAAATTTCCCAACAATTTATTGGATATAACTCCTACTTTGATTGCAAAATTATATTCATATTTTGAAAATATATAATATCGGCAATATAATTTATTTTGGGCAAAAGTTAATTACCAGAAAGTGATCGATGAATGGAGCAGTAATTTTTTGAAAGCTCTAAATAATCAATTAATGATAGTCGTTGAATTTGAATGTGTTTTTCCTACACACTCTTATATCAAAAACCTATTAATATTTAATAAAGGTTTGTTTTACAAGCGGAGGTATTAAACTGCTGTCATTAATTTAACACTCTACCATTAACAATAACAATAACCTCTTGATTAATTCGAACATAATCGAGTTAAAAAAATATCAACTTAAACAAAAAATAATTAAGAATTCAATTTTCTCGTTAAAATTAACAATAAATTCACAAAATCGATTAAGAGATTTAAGAGTTACTTTTATTATAAGGCAGGTAATTAATGGGTACCCACATACCTAATCGGATTCGGAACAAATCAAATGAATTAAATTGAGGCAAAGATCAATGCAAAAGCCAGTGAAATTGTATTAAAGTAGTTACATGCCTAATTATTGGTGCATATATCAAAGTGGACAAAATGCACAACACGATACGTAACCAACCATTCAATTGGCCACCAAACTACTCAACTTACTTCCAATAACTTCCTCTGTTCGACAATAAAAATAATTGTGCTGTTATTAACCGTTTACAATAACCTTAATTATAAAGTCAATTAGATTTCTTTACACTTCATCGTAAATTACCAGTGTTTGCGGGATCGAAAGAGCAATTTTATTGTTCTTGAAACAAAACGATTTGGTTGGTTATACTTGCTGTGGAATGTCGATTACTTTAACACGCAGATCCGTTACGTATATTCAACTTTAGTTACGGATAAATAATAATAATTTGAGAAATAATTAATATCACTACATATAGGTAGGTATATCCGACCTAATAAAAGTCTTATCGAAAAAGAAAAGTCCAATACGACTTCAATCGAAAGGTCAATGACAAATCGGCACCATGTTATCAAATCTTCCTTCTCGCAAATTCCACCACGAATAAGACATTCGCTTTCATTTACGGATGATTAACTTCTCACAAACTCAGATGAAATGATGCGAAAAAGATCTTCGCAAATAAGGTAACCGATATTGAACCATCGAAAAAAAATAGAGAAAAGTAATTTTTGGTTTTGAATTTTAGGCGAAAAAAAGAAAAAAGTTTCAATTTGCCAGAAGTAGTAATTTGAAGCGAATGAAGATGAAAAACAAAACTTGGTTTTGCAATATTTTCTTCAAAATGTCACTGCAATTGGCCAGGTAAGGAAGAAAATTTCACTTTTGCTATTGCCCATAGTTTTCGGCCTATTTTTTGCATTTTAAATTAATTTTCCCACCAGTTGGTAAATAGGAATCTGTATTTGGTAGCAATATCACGTGGGGGAGGATTTCTCATTTGTAAGGTCTGCCCATAAGTTTGCAGTAACAATGACAAATTTTGTATAATTTCATTAGTGTACATATCAATAATTAATTATTAATTTATTATAGCGCCAAAATTAAATTGTACGTCATTGTCATTCCTTCACAATCTGAAACTCTAAACTTTCAGACTCTGCGTCGCTTAGATTAATTACCATGATACTATGTTTGTATAGTATTGTACAGATCTAAAGCGAGGCATTTCTACGTGCCGTTTGTAGGATCTTGATGCCGGTTAATTGAATGCCGGATAAACGTAGATTTACTGTAATAGAAATTAATCAAATTGAAGTTCCCTCAAATAAAATCCAGCCAAATGGCATATTTCTTAAGATTCAAATTTTTGCAACAACAAAAATAGTGTGCAAGTATTGCATTGTCCTTCGCGCCTCAGTTTCATTTTGATGATTTTATTGCCCATTAAGTCAAGTCGGGCGAATGCGATCGAGTGGTTTAATGCCAATAGCGTTGGTGTTTTGCGAGAACTACTTTATTTTTTATGGATTATTTAAGACCCAACTGTAACTGCTGGTTTTTGAAAATTACTTCCACTCTCTTGATATTAAAATACCTACTTAAGTCTTATAAATTAGAAACTTCGAATTTGCAGAATTTTATTTTGAATCTGTGTTTGGGATTAGAGTAGACGTAGTTGTGATTGATGATAATGCCCCCCCCCCTCCCGGTTAACAACTTTCAACATCATCATTAATATATTAGATTTGAAATTATTTTAGTATATACTTCGCTTTTACTTTTACGTCGACGCTATGTCATGGGCGCCGGCAGCAGGGTGCAAGGGGGTGCACTTGCACCCCCATGCCATAAAAAATAACACATGGAAAAAGATTAAGAAATACATTTTTTATTAAGTGATTAAGTCACTGTTTGAACACAAACTTAAGGCGTGCATTTTTTGGGTTTTTCTTAAATATTGATATGGTATTTCCTATATTTTTGAGTTTTATTTTTCTCTGTATAGGGCCTAGTGACTATTATAAATTATATCTTATTAGTTAATATTTGTATAGTGTGCAGATGCACCTCCCTGAAAATAATCCTGCCGGCGCCCATGCGCTACGTTGAATTTCAACAGTAGGTTCCCTCTTACTAAAGTCTTAAGTCTTAACAATAAGGAAATTGCAAAGGAAAACTCAATTTAGGTTTCTCGCGATGCACTCTGCATTCCGTCAAAATGCACCCCATATCAACATACTTAGCTGAAAACCAATTGATTTGGGATTATCGTCTCGCACACGCAACAGATCTGCCATTACCTTGCAAGAGGCAATGGCACGATCAAACTTTAATTTCGACCAGGATCGAATCCGGCATCATGAGCAGCCAACAGCACGTCACAACTAAGCTATGACCTCATCCATCACCACAAATTTCACCTTATTCGTGCTCGACTATATTTTGAAACAATTTGGCAAGCATTTGGTGTCAAAAAAAAACGATCAAGTTGACAAATTATATTATTTATATTTCTATAAAAACAATTTTTTAAACAAATTCTACGTCTGTCGAAACAACTTTTGGTGTAAAACTTATTCTGCAAGTAATTCATAAAGTAACATTTCGTTCAAACGGATGAGTAAGCAAAATTAATTGATAATGATGCTGAAAATGCGGTCTGCAGGGTAGAGAAATTTCTGGAGAAAACCTTAAATGAATTAGTTACACTACTTCAAAATGGATTTTAAAGCATCCGAGATTAATGTGCAAGTACCAGAAATAAACTATCTGCATATTTACATGTAATAATATCATTATTTTATCTTTTACGAATTTCAAACTCAACCGCAAAACTGATTCATCGCTGAAGCTGCTCTTTGTAGATTGTAATACATGAATTTTGCAAGTAGTTTGCACGATGATTTAACGAAGTTGAAATTTGATTAGAACTGAATTTTGTTTGCAAAATTTCCTCAGTGTTATTATTGGCAAAATTATGATAGACATGTATCAGGTTTCTCGTTTGCTTTTTCACCAAAAGCAACGTTTTGTTGCATTGTGATCCCATTGAATCGAGCTTAAATATTATGATTGCCGATTTCTTTCATTCGATTCGTCCTTCTATTGAAATACTTTCTGGCACAGAACTACGGAACGCAATAAAACTGCAAAGCTCTGGTGCACTTGATCGATTAATCTCTTGAACTGCATTTTGAAAAATGTTGGAATGCTCAACCGTAATCCCCATAACCAATGCATTCCTTGCTTCGTCACCCTGAGCTCCGCATATTTTTTATGATCCAGATTATGCAAAATTATATAATTTTCAATATTGAAACAATGAAATTTAATGTGCGTGGGTTCGGAATAAATTGCATCAACTATGTTGCGGGCGGTTTATTAGTAGAGGAAATGAGCGAAATGGCTCTCGAACAAGTTATAAATATATATCCGCCTAACGATCGAATATTTCGTTTTAAAGTGGTGTCACTTGGATGGTTTTCAAGACTTGAGAGGCTCTCTAAAGTGTTGCATCACGTATTTTATCCATGACATACGAGAACCACTCAGGCATGTCAGGTGTGCACAGAGGCGTGCAAAATAAACGAGATTATTTTGTGTTCATAATCGAGAAATTTAATTTACGAATTGCTGGTGTTATACAATCATCACATACACACGCAAACCGTTATTGCTTCAAAAACAAGCAGGTCTTATTTTTCGAGCTTTTGGGTTTCTATTCTATTTATACAAAAATTACACAATTATTATTTTAAATAAAACGTAAATAATTGTAACTGCTCTTTTGTAATATAACTAACCGTACCAGGAAATTTATGCTTTATGCCATGTTAACCACATCCCATTTTGATTATAATATGAATACCGCAATTATTTATATTTTGCAATGAGTAAGATCCATTAAATATTACGAGTGCACCCCAAAACCGCAAATGCGGTATTGTTTTAGCAAATTAAAGTCACCAAATTAACATAACTTCTACTTTACACTAGAAAAAATGTGTGGAACTGTTCCAGCTCAAGTTCCAAAATGTGGAAGTGATGATTCTCCATTTATGTAAATCCCAAAAAAAAACGATAAAAAAGTTAATTGAATCTCCAACACGTTTAGCATTAGAAAAAGCGATAATTACATACAAAAATAATAATTAATTTGTTTAGAAAAACCCAACCACATGACCAATAAATTAGCACATTATCGCTAAAAGAATTATATTGATGGGGAGCATTAGTTTTCGTATCGGTAAATTGGTTTATCATTGTGATCTCAATTCCTTGTCGGTCGTGATTTTTCCACAATCTCATCTTTTATGTAACCGTGTAAACACACCAATAGGAAAGAATGATGATAGATTTACAGAAATACTCGACAACTCGGCATCCACTACATTTTGCAACGAAACTAAGGAATGTTAGTAATTCGCATAATTTTTTACACAATCACACCATTGTTTATTTACCCGTAATCCAACTTAGCAAAAATGGAAAAGCTAACAAACTGTGCATACCTAATAATAATTATCGCGAGTGTCACTTTGCCAGGATTAGGTATAATTACTAGATGAGAGAACGGAAAGAGATTCATTGTATTCCTGCGGTTAGAAAGAATCCAATACAATCGGAAATTTCAAAGAACGCCGACGCAGCACAAATACAGATAATTATACATTTGAATAATGATTGTTTCCTCTGGTTTGTCGATCCATGAGAAAGCAATATCACGCGTGGGCCGCACGATAACTCATGATTAACTTACCGTTTAATTGAACGATTGCAAAATTAATTATAACAAATAAATACCGACTCTCATTCCAAAAACAATTTAATTAATACAACAATAACAATAATAATTACTTCGCACGCAATTTTCATAAAGTGGCTCAACCCGTTTTCAAAAGTGCCTTTCCTTTGGCACTTGCATCGCCATTACAAATTTAGAAACAAGAAATTTATTGTCATTGCAGCTGTGTGTGAACGCTTTGATGCAGAATAATCTGGTCTGTTGATCTTGATGTTATGACAGTAATCCAACATTACCTAAATCTTCCTGTGTCTTGTGTAATTCACATGCATTACGAACAAATTAACCCAATCGTATATTTAATTTTCTCCGGGGAATAAATTATGTTCCCAAGAACAAAGCCTGTTTGAATACGCTTATGGCCCACGCTTAGCTTTCCAGCTTTTAATTTTGACTAGTTTTACCCTACGCATATTACTTAAAATCCGTTGTCATTTCCTTTACCTCGATTGGGAATCCCTTCAATAGTTCGATAGAATAGCGAAGCAGAGGATTTCTGTAGTATGATGTGGCCTACCTCTTCAAAAAGCTGTACGGCTTAGATTTGTATAACAAACAAACGCACAGATATTCTATTTTATATGGATTACTAAATCAGGCAGACTGTGGTCGCCCTGACCTTACAGTTTTCGATTTAGGTGGCTTTTTGGCCATTGCCAGCACTTCAAAACTAAAAATTTTAATTAATTTTGGTATTTAGAAAGGTAAGAAGTAAAATTTGGAAAACTTAAAAAGAGATCATCGGAATTTACCTTGAAATTTACTAGAAATTAACAGAATTTCCGAGGTATTTTAAAGAATTTTTGTGTGATTTTAAGTATTTTGGAATTTTTGTCTTCCAAATTAGATCGTGACCAACCCCTCGACGTAAAGTTATACTGTAAGATCGACCGGTGAGTTCACAATTTTGCAACAAAGACTTTTTAGAGGAGTAAATTTCATATTATCTTAAGTCTGTATTAGACTACACAATTTTGCGCAAAAACGTGTTTAGAGTGCCTGCGCCTTGCGGTTTTTTTGTTCTGCGCAAAATTTTGTAGTGTAATGCAGCCTTTATTTTATATTTTTTAAAAATGTTTACAGAGTAAACCAAATGGGATGTATCATAATTATGTCAAGCATAGACGTATATCTGTCAAAACAGTTTTGGGTGCTGTCCAATACAATTTAATGTACTGAAAGCACATTATTGTTTAAAAAAATTTAACATGGAGCTGACCTGAGAGACTATAACCCAAAATAATAATAATTATTATTTTGGCTTTCTACCTTGAATCAGCAAAAATAATGAGATCCATAAAAAAAATTAAAAAAAACAAACAAATAAAAAAAAACGCTTCTGTCTCGGAAACTTAAAGTATTTGCATAAAACCAGCAATTGTGTTAAAAAGTAAAACTTTTAGGGCCAGTTTAACGGAAGATTACCCTCAAATCAGAGTTAACCCACGGAATTCTCACAATTGTGCAGAAAGAAAAAAAATTGTGTAATTTTTCTGCACAATGGTGTGTATTAGTAACACAAATTTCTCTCTGTGTAGGGTCAGTATTAAACCAAGAATAACAAAGTTTAAACTCCGGATTTTTTGTGATCGGTTAAACGTTGTCGTGATGTTTATTGTATGTCAATCTCAAGTTTAAACTGATATTGAAAATAATGGTCCTTAAAGCAGGCGCGTTCTTAAAAACTCGCGTGATTGATTTGCTATTGCCTGCATTGCCTTAATATTTTTGATAAACAATTAAGAAGTAGTTTTTTCATTTTCATTTCTTTTTCCTGCTAAATATCAAAAAGAATTTAAGTATTAAAAGGTTATTCAGATTGGATGTCCTTCGATATAAATTTTTTTTTTCGATGTAATCAAAACCACATAGGCAATTGAATGAATTACTGTTCCACGACAGCGATGAGCGCAATGTCGTGTAATTTTAAGTTTTTTGTTGTAACGAAATTTACTATGCAATACCACGTGTACAAGCAGACATGAGAACTAAATTATAAAATTTATTGGAGAAAATTTTCCAGATGCGTTCCGACTTTTATGTGATATCACAACTTGGCGGCATACACGACCGCTTTTTGCCACCGAAAAAAGCCTCCGGTACAAAGCTGTTGCACGTGAATAACAGCCGAAAAACTTATCAAAAACGTAATTTATTATTGCCTACCAGCATACGATGGAACATATTGGTGCCGATGATTTGGTTTATGAATGAAGTAATTTTATCTTTGTGTAATTTGATATTAAATCATTCGGGCGTATATAATCGGAGATTTTTATTGAACGGAACACCATAGGTGGTGACAATTGGAGTATTTAACTGGAGACGGAATTTTAATGAAAGAAAAAACTTGAACTTTTATTATGACCTCTTTATGGTTATTAAAGAAAAAGTTGCTACTTAGGTAATTAATAAATTGTCGAGCCATAATTTGACACTATTTTGATAGCGCATCTAACAACGGTTGATGTTGCGCTTGGTTGGCTCTTGCTATATCCAACGCGAAACTCGAGTCACGAATCCAGAAGTGACAACATTAGTTTTACTTCATGTTTATCGTGCTAAGTGTAACTCATCTGGGATTAAGGCAGCAACCCCATTTTCAACGAAATGTAAATGGTATTATAAAATAATTATAAAAATTCCCTTGCAGATATTTAGAAAGTGGTTATTTAATATTGGAACGAAACTTGATATAAAAATCGCCTGCTCAAAACAAATAAAGCACCGTCTATGGAGGGTCGAATAAAGGGGTGCATTGATAATAAGCATAGTTAGAAGCGATCTGCTGAAAGCCAAATACCCTTATGCTTTGTAGGGGTGTTACACTTATTTGTAAATTTTGTGGAGGGTTATATGTGCTCGATTATGTTTCCCCCACATTAAGCCAGCCATAGGATGTTCTCTCATAATTTATATAATGTTGTGTGTATGCACGCACTATTTTACGTAACGAAAAGTGTCGGCGATAATCTCAAAAATATTAAACTTTACCGTAACTTTGCAGCACAACTTGCTGTTGGCGAAAGGATGCAATAAATAAAAAAAAAGGTTGTGGGGGATTTTGTGTTTCGCACATATTTCATTGTTTTGTTTATTTAAATTTTTTTGGCACTGAGAATTTATTTAAGAGGCGGAAATTTTAAGGTGCCAAATTCCGAATGAATAAACAACATTAAAAAAATAATAAGTGGAATGATCCCCCGTAACAGCAAAAATGCCACAATTAATCACTGGGGTTCGTTTCCCATGACATCAAGTAGGTATTCATATCAGCTGCTATTTACGCAAGGGTCGGGTCTATAATCCGCCCCTTGCTGTGCTTAGCTTTAATACAAGGGTGGTAAACCTACCTTCGCCCCTTACAATTAGGCACCCCACATTCTTACGTTGAAATTAGGGAACTGAGAGTGCTTTTCATGCATGAATGAAGCTTTTAATAAATATAGAAAGCTTCGTTTGGGGTTAATATCTGGTTTACGATTTAAGGGTACGAAAGGAACTGTTATATTATTAAATAGAAAAACGGACCTTCGAATTTGATTATGCCAAAATAAATTAAGCAACTATAATAAATATTCCAATGAATTTCAAACTAAGGGTGAAACAAATCTCTTATTAATGTACTTCAGTTACTTGCTCGTAACAGATGGGTAAAATTGCGTTAGTTAAATTAGAAGGATGGAAGAAGAAATTTGAGAATATTGCTCATAGTTAAGATTTCCGGTTGGAAATAGGTAACTGCTGTAGGCAAAAAATTAGGTGTATAAGAGGTCTTCAATTTTTAGACGAACCAATCATGCGGAAAAATTATTCAACTGCAAACCAAGCGAATGATTTCTAGATGATTTAATCTTTAGATATCACAACAATAAATTGAAAAGAAGTGTAGCATTTGGTATACGGGAGGGTGGATAGCATTAGTAGATTACCAAAGGCATTTGATGGCAGTTGCTGTGTGGGTTGTAACAATTGTACCAACACGATTTATGAGAGAACATTATCGAATTAAGATGTCGTTCCTATATTTTTACACAATGGTTTCTTGTGCCATTTCCTCTACATTAATAGAGCAAAAGTAATTAAAGAAACTGAATCGTATGGCTCATAGCGCCAGCAACTTTGGACCTCGAGGTAAACATTAACACGTGCCCCCGTGGGGGGGGGGGGGGGTTAAACAAGTCAGCCTAAGAAAGATTGTATACAACTACAACAGCAGAGGCTCACAGGTCGCTGAAGAGTATTCTAAAAGATTTCTACTTAAACCCCTTTTTAGTGATAGAAAACCGTGCACTTTACACCACAAATTGAAAGAGTAAAGCAGTAATTTATCCGGCGTTGGCAAGCACAACTATGTATATTTAAAATTTAATGTTGATTTAATATTCTGGTTTGGGAGAACCGAAGGAGTCTCATCACCCTCCTCGTACCAGCTGCCACTGCAAAACTACTGATGGAAGTTAATTGGCCGATTTCGTCAACAGATGTCCCGGATGATCTTGAATATAATAATACCATATCTTATTTTCTATATCATTGTTTTATTGTAAACTAAAATGATATCAGCTTAATCGGTCATTCACTAGTATTTATGTAAGAATTAATACATATACTTTGTTTTTGCAACAATTTGAAACTGTTAGGCGCATGAGCAATGCTAAAATTTGCATGTAAAAATTAGTCTGCGCCTGCGTCAAGCAGGATTTTGAGTTATAAATTATCGAAATTGGTAATTTAGTATCTCCAATTCTGAATAATATTTGGACCCGCTCTTGACGGCATAAGTCACGACTTTACTCATTCAATTCAAGGAGTAAAGTAGACGATTATATACTATTGTAATAGTTGTTTTCGTAAATCACAATAACTGGAATACTGGGGCGGGGGAGAATATTAAATAGAAATCTGGAATACTTAAAAAAAAATCGATACGGCCTATCGGCCGGACTTAAAGATGACCAAATGCCGTCGGACTTCTTCAACTATAAAAAATAAATATGGAAAAAATACGGTAACCGATTTATGTATGAGAGGGAAAATCTCGATGGATTTTCAGATTCGGATCAATTCATTTTTTTCGATAATTATACAGATTAAAAATATAACATTTATTTGATCTAGTGAAAGGGGGAAGTAATCTAAAAATTTCCAAATTAAACTATATTATTCCCCCTTCTGTCCCCAGGAAGTAGTCTACCAAATGCTTTTTTGGTTAGAAAATATTTGGGGTAATAATAAACAATAGATATACTAATCTACTGGCCTATTTGGCCGCAAAATTGCATTGCATTCTTTCGGAATCACATTGTAGGCGTACCATGAGGTCTGCTCCATATAGAATAATATGAGACCATACAACTGATACAACTACCATTTTTTTGATAGACTAATTCATATTATGAAGAACATAAGTCGGTGTTCTCTTTCACGCAAAATCGATCTAACTCCAATGTACAAACGTTTTAGATAAACAAACTTTTATTCGAGTTTACCCTTCACTTTTCATTTTCCTGTCTGATATCTGGAAACTTCACACTTGAGAGAATAAACAAACAAATGAATTGTTAAATTAATACAAAGGGGAAGGCCTCCGTGAGCGTTACCAAGATAATCTTGGCAATCGCGCCGTCGCGTCGTTTTCCTTATCAGTATATAGCATATAGCCTACGAAACGAATCAAATCTACGAGAGTCTCTTTACTAGACCATACCACCGTTTAATCAAGAGCAACGTTTGGCAGGCAAAGTTACGTAATTTATTTATTTGCCCTGCTAGTCATAATAAACAATAACACTTAAAAATCGCTACTAACTGGTGAAAACTGGTTACCGCTGAATGAGAAAAAAGGTGTGCGGGAAAAAATGTACACAAAATCACGTTGTGTTTATATTTTTGTACGTAGTTATAATTAGCTTGTGCAAATATTTTTATATTAATGGTTAACCACGAGACGGTCAACTTTTAATGTGCGATAGTATTACGGTTTTGGAATAATTGAAATTTCTCAATTTGCAACCGAAATTAAACAATTGAGTAAGTTCTGATGACATCTTTATTATGTTGGCAAGGTATCGTTGACAAAAGCATTAAGCATCTTAATTGCAATAAGAAGGTCGATGACTTCTTTTGCCAAGTTGTGGGTATTTATAACGTACGAGAGTATGGAATTATGTGTAGATCCATTGTTGACTAACTTTCTAAATTATTTGGCGTGAGATAGAGGATTCCCTCGTAATTGATGTGTTTCGTGGCATTACAACGTAATAATTTGACCTCACGAACATAGTTGGCTAGGATAACCGGTGAACGCGGCGTGGGCATGCTGAGCAAATTTCAAAATACCTATTTCTAGACAAAACACACCTCACCTGTGGGTCAAAATATGATTTCTAATATCGCACTCTTTTCCAACAGACATCCATTTGTGTTTTTAATTGCACCGTCTAGACAACAAGCTAGCAGAATTTGGCCACTTTCGTTATCGCAAATATGTACTCGAAAAAGTTAATAACAAATATATTGAGTGCTGGTTGATGATTAAGCTCGAGAGCTGTATCACAGATTGCTGCAATTGTTTGAAAGGTTAACAATTAGGCGCGATAGGGAGCGTGAGAAAATATTATGGCAAACTAAGGAATCGGGACTTGTTATGTTAATCAACATAAATAACCAATTAGCTGTGGAACAGGTGTAATGAAGGCGAAGAAAAAACGGAAACCAAAACTTACCGGATGGCGCGCGGCTGCTACCGCTGCTGCTGCCGCCGCGTTCATTCCTGCGCTTGGGTACATTTTACGTCAAAAATCATTCATTGTATTCCTTTAAATTATCGAAAGATGTTAATCCTTAAAATTGCACAAATCACAAAAAAAAGTTTCGATGCACAAATTTTCACTAAACTGTCTTTTTTTTTGTTGTATATAAACAAAGGAGCAATGTAAAAAGTGTATGACAATTAATATTTAATTGGTTGTCAAAATGTTGTATGCAATAAGCACATACGTATGTAGATACAACTCAATAAACGCGCTGGTTGCCGGTGAACGAAGGTTTACACGTCTACTTCTCGCCGTAGTTCACAAAGGACTGCCGACACGTTCTCCCCCTCCCTGCATGCGAATCGCGCTCTTCGACCCGCGCCTCCTCAGACCGCTAACATACACCCCAATCTCCCTTACAAAAAGGCTACAATCCCCTAAAAATATTGGCAGCTGGTACATTCCCAAAAGAAAACACTCGAACGGAAACTCGGAAAATTGCTTGCATTTAAAACCTAATTAGCGCAAGCTTGGAATAAATTTCTTATTAGACGTGAGCAACGCGAGTAAATGACTCGGTAACCGCTCTGCAATATTATAACTTTAATTCTCTTGTAAAGAAGCAAATTAATATTCTTACACATTATAAAATGCCGCACTTGTGCTGTAAGTAAGTCGGTCCGAAACGTTACTTACCGCCAACCCCGACACATTTTCGTTACCCACTCAAGAAGTGACTCCTCATAACTGGCCGTAATAATACTGGCATTCAAAGTGGACGAACAAATTATAATCAATTAGGTGTATTCATGACGACCACCACGATCGCCGGTGGTTTAAACTCAACCCGCTGGTCGCTTTTACATTTGCTTGTACTTGCACCCCAAGAGTGATCCGCACATGTTCGCAACAGAAAAAAATATAAGAAATAAAAAACAAAAAACCCAAAATGGCTGCCTAGTAGAAAGCATCTCATTTTAGCTGAAACAGGGGTCGAATCTGTCCTTGTTCTATCCGCGTGATTTCACTTCATCCCCTTTCAGCCCTATAAACATGGCGCCCTGATTGCCAGTATACAATACTGTCCTTGGGTCCACGTGGACTTGCAATTTTCAAATACCATCATCCAATTACCTCGCGTTTCGGCGTCGCCTAATCCAATTGCGAAGCGAGATTTTTAAATCACACCTACTTTAAACGAGAAATACAGTTTTCAATATTTGCGACCAATGATATTCCTCCATCGGCCAATAGCGTCGGCGTTCGGGTCCCCTCTAAACCGTATCCAACGTTGACGTTCGCTTCAACTCCACGTGGAGTCGAGGTGACGGCGTACAACCTCACTCACTACAATTCGAATAGAGCGGACTAAAAATGAGTGAATCCCTTCTAAGTTCTAACCATCGAATACATACATAAAAGAAGAGTCTGATAAAATCTAAGGGTCAGTTTTCCAGGGGTGTTGTGATCTAGGGAAAATAAACGACGCACTTTCTTGGTTTACTAGTTAATAGGCAAGCATCCGAGTTGGAAGTTGACTTGATAAAAAAGTTAAAAAAATACATTTTTCTCCGACTGACCGCTGTTCAAACATCTTCGATCGAAACTATTTGTTCAGAAAAACTAATACCTACATTGTTTACTTACACATAAAACTGTAGGCGCTATTAATAATAGTTTATGTTTATTATTCCGATTACATCGATCGAAAAAAAATAATTTGTATAATGTATATAACTCTCGCTCCTCTTCGAATAATAAAACGTAACTCGTTTTTTTCACAACCAATATGCATGAATCTTAGGGTGTTTGCAAATTGAAAGGAAGCTCTATTTTCGACATCAAATCACTAGTTCACACCCTCGGGTAAAAATAAACTAGTACTTTGCATGAAGGGTTAATTGAAAAAAATGTTACGCTTCTACAAGTAAAAACCAAATAAAGAAGACAATTTGATAACAATTTCGGAATATAAATAATTTTGAAGACGAAATAGCTTTTATCGTGAAGCAGATAGCAAATAAACCACGGAATTTTTTTATAGATTATTTACATACCCATATATTAGCTCCAGTGGCGTAACTAAAAGGCGTACTAACTTCGATTTACTCGGTTCTGCAGTTGACGTGCTCTTTGATAGACTGCGCGTTTCTTTCTCTTTTTTTAATCTAATTTCCTATAGGCAACACACAATACATATTGCGAGTATTAGGTGTTATAAAAACAAGTGAAGGGTCGTCCATTAATTTCGTCACAAAAGTTTAAGCACTATTATATTATTCTTCTCCCTTTCCTCTCTTCTAACACCAGCATTTTGCAAAGTGTTTAAAAACTAATCCAAACAATTAATAGATCCATCTAAAAGCAAAATCTAAATAACTAAAGAGTACCTTTTTTATTACCCCCCCCCCTGATAGCAATAATTAATTTGAGTTTCACATCAAAGGTCTAGTGAAAATTATTTTATAATTTTGCAAAGTAAGTAAACAAATTAATAAATAAAAGATAATATAAGAAAGGAAAATTTTTTTTAACATTTATTTGCATATACCGGATGACCGACTTCGCGTCCGACCACAAACCATAGACCAACCTGGGAAATTGATTTTTTTTAATTCATGCTTCTCATTATAACTGATATTAATAAAAAAAACTATGAATTTAAAGCAGGCCCAACCGCAAGAGGGGAAGTTTGCTCCCCTCCCCCCCATTGCATATATTTTTTACCTATTGAAGTAAACACTTTTTACATATTTGAAAAATTATAATATAAACGTAAATACATAGTCCTATTTTCTATAATAAGTAATTGATGTTTTTATTTTATAAATTTATTTTGTAACCCCCGCCCTATAAAGAAATCCTGCACACGGGTTGATTTAAACATATTTAAAAAGAGAGAACAAGGCGAATAATTTTATTATTGAGTATTTAAGAACAAAATTTTATTGATTTATTAAGGACCAAATATCAAGTGTTGGGGGGGAAGCAGAAATTTAAAAAAAAATCAATCAGACTATACTGGGTATTTCTCATGGGTAAATTCCACAAATCCTTTATAGTTTACGGTGTTATCTGTGTATATTTTTATTACGAGTGGAGAATCATTGAGGAGATCTGGTGTACAAATGAAGGGACATCTGAGGAAATCCAAAGATATTCAAAAAAATCTTAGAAAATCGAAATAAATAAAGCGCGAGATACAATCGCAGAATATAAAATATAATAAAAAACTTTAAACAATTTTTTTGACAAAGCAAAACATTTTTCAAGAATAAAAATAGAAAATTGCGGTTTATAGATTAAAAATAAGTTGAATAAAAAATATATTTTTTATGTTGCGGGTTTCTTTCTAGTAGATTTCAGTGCACATTTATTTACAGGTAAGTATAAAGTAATTGCAGTTTTACAATGAAAAACGCCGTATCTGATGAGGCGGCGCTGAATAGGGAAAAATATCTTTGTATCGCTATTTTCTAACTTTGGATTAGAGCGTTTGACCTTGCAAATTTCAAAAAAATTTGCGCTTAAACCTGGGGGTAAACATATTAGTTATTTATCATTTAACCCCTTGCCCCCCCCCGAACAAAAGTCCCAGATACGGCCCTGGTACCCCTGACTAATCGGATCAATTTAATTCTATTATCCTTTTAAGAGGAACACAGTAGCGGATCTAGACAATTACCAAAGAGGGGGCTGCAATTACCAAAATATAAAAATTTATTAAACATGAAAAATAAAAAATACTAGTAAGTAATATCAAAAATAAATTTATATTTTGTTTTTTAATAAATTAAAAAAATTTTGGTATAAAAATTGATATTCTGTTTGTTTTATTTTAATTATTCATAATGAGTTTTATAAATAAACTAGACATGGATTTTATTAATATAAAAGATAATCAAGTGATTATATGTTTAGTCAAAATTTGGACTACATTCTAGTATATCTTAATATATAAAACTCAAAGTTTGTATGTATGTCCGTCCCATCAAAATCTCCCCAACGGAAAGCACGATTGAATTGAAATTTTAACTGGTTATTCAGCTAAGAGTTTTAAGGTTAACGCCACTATTCCCAGCTCTCTACGTCAATTTTCAATTTTTTGAAAAAAAAAAGTAAAAAAAATATGACTAATTTTGTGATTTTATAATCATAAAATAAGAAATTAATTATAATAAAAAAATGATCCTGTGCAAAAAAGAGTTTCCTGGTCATTCAAATATTAGGAGGTCATGGCGGCCGGTAGGCCGCCTGACCTGCTAGTTTATTTATAAAAGTCATTAGTAAAAATTGATGTTTTATGAACTCTAAGGGAGGTGATCGCCCCTATCGTCCTCCTGGATCCGCCACTGGAGGGGCAATGAGCTATTAGATTTTTCTGTTTTGCTCAAAATTCGAAAATGTGCTTAGGGGACGTCTATTAATTACGTGGGTGTTTTAGGGAGAGGGGGATCGATCAGTATCTAACCCGATCTCACGTGGGAGGGAGAAAAAAGAGTGGAATTTTTTAGGCTTGATAGGTACGATCACGTCAGGATACTCTTAGTATATAAATATTACTTACAGCAGTCTAATATCCGCATACCACTTTCTATAGAAAATTTGTAAGTGCAGTGTTTTTTTCCTAACTTTACTCCATATCTTTTGCTGGTATTCGAAGGCGGTTAACATGCCACTTCAAGAACTGCCAAAAATAATCACATAGTAACACAGATTTAGCATAAGCCAATTTTAAGAATTTTATTAGATATGGAGTATGGAGTTTCTGAAGCGGAATTTTCCACTAACTAGATCATTTCTGCTATGTTATCATTTCACGAAACAATTGAATAAAGCTTCAGTTTATTATAATAACCAATGTACTCAGAAAAAAGACATTTGTTCTGCACGATATTTTGAAACCAAATTTCTTTTATCTTTTCCAAAAATAGAATATTCCAATTTCAAGCTGTGGTTTGTAGGATCCAAATTAGTCAGTTTGTATTTTATAATCAAATATTATAATATTAAACATAAGTTTAGTGAAAGTTTTGATACCTATTTGATTCGCGTTTTGTTTATTATTCTTTTATATTTAATAATAATTTAACTATGTCATAAGTATTAATGAAAATAAAGTAATAAATTATTAACAATGAATCATAACTGATTATATGCAAACACAAAGACCAAAAATGTCATTCCATTTTTTAAAAAACGAAAGAAAATTATAAAATTCCATCATTTTTAATAAAGAAAACTTTTAGCTTATACCATCAATAGAATTTTTCCAATAGCGAGAATAATAATTTATTTGCATTATTTGGAATATATTTAATTTTTTTTTGCATAAGGTGTCAAGCTTTATTAATTTATTATTTGAATTTTGATTACAAATCTTTACTATAATTGCCATTAAAAAAAAAATTAATAGAAATTCAAAAATTTAGAATTTAATAATGGAAGCTAAAAATTTGTAAGGAATTTATGTAAGAAGTTATGAAGTATGTGTGGCATGTCCATATATATATAATTATACAAATGCTAATGCCATCCTTAATAATATTTAATCATTTAACATGCAAATTTTAAGTAATTTAGTCTTGATATAATATGCAAAAATAAATAACATTGTTAACAACACAAGAGTGATTTAGCGCGGGCATAACTGTAAAAGAGAAGTAGGCAGATTTTTTGGGAAACATAATCGTCAACGCAAGGGCGGTCTAAGCGGAGAGCCAAGGGGTCACGGCACCATCACCTTTTAAGTTATATAAGTACTTATAATATATTTCCTTATTTTATTTATTCCCCCCCCCCTTCCAAAAACGCTCTGCGATTAGTCTAAAATCTAAATAATTATATTTATATTTATCTCGAAGTAGTTGAGCAAGCAGTTACTTGCAGCGGAATTTAAAAAAATCAATGTACTTTGCTTTCTGTTTTAAAAAATTCTTTTATTACCTCAACCTCACTAATAAAAGCGTGCATTTCCCTCCTTATTGGAGGTCTGTTCGCTTTCTTTCACTTCATATTCACAGGTAGCGTAACGACCCTCTTATCTATTTTGTATTAAATTTATTAAATTAATTCGTAAAAAGAAAACCGTATTATGTGCGGGGTTCCATGATAAAATGTCGTAAAGATAATTAGAAAGCATGAAAAGGAATTTTAAAATATTATCGAAAAGTACTTTAATTTAAAAAAGTACTTGGGTAATTGATAAAAAGCATTTTTTATAATTTTTATGACCATCCCTAAACGTCTCGACTTAGTAGACGTTTCTAATCACAAATTACCGCAAAATTATTAGTACCGGCTCTATAATTTCCGCAGAAATTACAAGGTAACTATCGATGATTAGAAAATTATTCATTCAAGCATCGTTGTTAATAATATGTTATTTTACGAGTCGACACAATGAACGTACAAAAATTATAACGTTATAAAGTAACAATTATGTACACAACTAATAATCGTCTCGATCGGCGTATATTAACAAATGTTTGTTAGATTTCAATGTTGAAGGCTTTAAACGTACTCGTTTTAATTGTTTTATAATTAATAATAAGTAACTTTTATTTAATTAATGAATTAATTATGGGCAGTTGTAATTATTTAACGTTTTCTTATGCTTCAGTAATTTTATCTACAGGGTGGTCGTCACGAAACACTCTTTTGAAACACTACCGTCTGCATGTCCGCCAGTCAATGGTCTGACTGACGGCTGCCGGTAGAAATTGAACGATGCGAAGGACAGAGAAAACACCCTGTATCTTATATTTGCCTTAATGGACTCACGTACCACGGTATGAAAAACCTTTCCGATTAATAAAATAATCATTTTGTGCAATCATTTTTGAATTATTAAGTACTTATCTATTATATTGGGTATAAATTACTTTCATAAACTATAAATTGTTTTTTTATTTAGATGAAAAAATTATATGGTGTTGAATATACACTAAGCATTCGTTTGGAATGCTTTATAATAATGAGAAGTAATAATTTCTAACATTTTTTCAATTCAAAATGCATAATGGATAATCGAACAGATAGCAATTATTATAATGGCTGCACCGATATCATCTACTATAGCAATAAATTGTAAAAAATTATAATTATTGTTGTTATGAATTAATTTTCTTTTTTTGAACAAGAGTAGAAAATCAATTGAAATTTTGAGGCCCAAGAGTATCATAGCTAAGGGTTGATCAACTACTTAACAATAAGTAGTCATGATGGTTTGGCGCTAAGCAAGATTCGGTCGAAATATCCGCCCGCATTCCCAAGTGACCAAAGTATCTCCAACCCACACACAATTTCTAAGCAATTAGCAGGTTATTAATATTGATATCGTAACCAAAAGGTAGGATATTTAAAACCAATTATAAAGTACATGCTTAATCTGGCGTAGCTTTTGATGGTAATGCGTCAAAATCAAAGATAAAAAATTGATTAGCATTTTGAATAATTAAAACCTACAACCGTTACAAATTTTTATTAATACACCGTGTAATAATATTAAGTGATAATGTTCACCAAATCATCTTGCTCAATGCAACGTAGCAGCAAAGTTAATTATATTATGCACGAGGTGTTTCAAAAGTTATTTTGAAAGTTGCATGATTCTCTGAGTTCTTGGGTGTTTTTTACGAACAAATTTAATTTTTCCCACTGTTTACAGTTGGTTTGAGAAACTAATCCACAAGTTAATAGTTTATTATGTACCACAACAAAAAGTTTTCCGAGTTCTGAAAGATTAATCTGAAAATCAGTTAAACGCCAGTTTATTAATTTATTACATTATTAAGCGATAAACTTTATGTAATTAATAAAAAATAAAAATATAACACCAATTTATAGCTTTATAACACATAAGTGTCTCACCATAAAAACTCTCCTCTTGACAATTTAAACAAAAAATTTGCAAAAGGAAAATTAAAATTGACTCGGTAAGTAGTAAATACCATATTGCCATATTAAAACATCCAATCTCACGAGAGGCAATCGTAAAATAATATATAACATTAAATGAAGCACTTAATAAAATTTAAAGAACCTAACCTTAAATTGATGTCGTTACAAACGACCATTTAAGCATAACTGCTGAAGTAATTATAAAACAAAGCCTAATTAATTATTTACGGAAAATTCTAAGTGATTAGGTATAAAAAATGTCATCATAATTTTCATATTATCGATAATTTAACAGCAATTTACTAATAGCACTCGACGTGAAAATTTACGTCACGGATTTTTTTACTTACCTTATCGCATAGAAGCATTCAGTCGGACGGACACCATTTTGTATTTAGTGATAACTATCTTTTATTCTATTGTTTTTGAAACTATAATGCAAATCGACTTTAATTTTCTTGTTTTCTTGGTATTTTCTATAAGTTTAATATTCCTCTTGGCGCCCATCAAAAAACAAGATTTACAAGTATCAGCTCCATCCACGCTATCATCACCCCGAACTGACAAGCTAGCACTCTCGGATTGATTCCAGAGTGTCAACATGTTTGTTACAGTTTATACAATTTCAAATTTCCAAAAAGACAAGGATAACCCGAATTAAAGATAAAATGGAAAATTTGTAGTTAAATTTTTAACTACGAGAGTTTTTGTATAATTTTATATTGTTTTTTACAATAATAATCGAAAAGAACAAACAATATCAAACATATTTTTAATTTTATATATTAATTTTTATTTGTCAGTACGGATCTGAAAATAATAAATATATTCTGTGTGTTTAGCCGATCACTTTGAAATAAATAAATAAATAAAAAGTCAAAAATTTTACTGATATAATCATCTGATTATATTCATTTTAAAAAGATCTTTTAAATATGCACTAAAATTGATTTAAAAAAGATAAAATATGCATTGATATGCAAACTAAAATCTATCTTTTTAATAATGTTAAAGTTTTTTGAAATAAGTAGTACCTAGATTCAGAAAAGTTAATAATTTTAATAATATAATTTAATTACAAATTAATACATACCTACTTTAAAAAAATATACAAAGTAAACCTTGTCATTTTTATTTTTAATAATACATGGTAAATTTTTACATCTTAAATTGCTTAAATCTAAATTAGAAAAAAATTCAGTTGTTTAAAATTAAATAAAATAATTGCTTAAATTTTTATTTCCTTTTTAAATTTTTTCAAAAAACACCAAAAGTAGCCCTAATATGCACAAATATGCACCAAATGTTGAAAATATGCAAAATATGCATTTTGACAAGCGGTTTTTAGAATTCGTTTTTACCTAATTCGTCCAGATTTCAAAACGAATCTGTTGGCATATCAATATAAAAGACCATGCAAAAGCATAGAATCTGAACTTCACTGATGAGTGACTAGATCAGTTTCACGTGTTAAACCAAATAAGTGAATTTGTATCTCAAAAAAATGTTATACACAGGACTAGGAATTCCAACGATGTTGAAAGATTTAATATACATTTCCACATAAGTGCAATTTTATATAATTTCAATGATTCTTCCGGAATTTCAATGATTCTTCCGGAATTCCAGTGATTTCTAAAAATTCCAATGATTTCCAATGAATTTAATTAATTTTAAAGAAATTCTAGTTATTTCCAAGGGATATCTAAACGTCTGCCCGTCTGGTCTACGCAGACAAACTTTCGAGATATTAACCCCTATTGTAAAACCGTGAATAAGACCGAAACATGTCAATCGTTAAAGTTTTTTTAAATTGAATAATTTTTTTTCTAAAAATGGTCTGACCTATCGACTGTGAATCTACTTTACAATATTAAAATATTATAAATCCTTTTGACAGTCATTGGCCTAAGAGTTATCATGTTGAATAACTAATATTAAGGTATCCGGTTTAAATCCGGGGAGTCACAGGCACAGGCACATTTCCCAACTTCTTTTTCAGTGAAAGATTTAAATTGTGCAATTTTGTATTTGCAAGGTTTTTGTTCAACTTAGGTTAATTTTGTTTAAGTTTTCCATTTTCCAAAATTCGAAATGAAGTGCGGGTGGGGGGAGAGAAATGCACATTGAATACAATTATAAATTTGTGATTTTTTAAATACAATTTCGAGCTATGTATGTAACTTTACAGTAAAACTTTAAATTTAAAAAAAAGCTTAAATTAATTATTGCTAGTTAGGTTAGCTTTCAATTCAGTGTCGGTTTGATGTGCACTTGATTGTTACCTTTTTATTAATCTCAAAAAATCTAAAAAAGTTATAGACTACTAATGCTAATGAAATATTATCTGACAGTTATTTTTTGCTATAAATAAATTATTATCAGTAAATTCCAAAAGAATAATCCAATTTGATTCTTAAATAAATTTGAAGCTTTTTTGTCCATTAGTAGCAAAATAGAAACAGCTGTATAATTCTAATTCAACACGAAGAAGTTAATAAGAACGTGAGAACACTCTTATTAGGATAATTTCTTCTCAATATTTTTACATTACTTCGTGAGTTTCAGTTCATTATGGTCATCACTGAAATTCAATTACTCAAACTCGTTTACCATGAAGATGTGCGAGAAAATATAATTTACAAAATTTAAAAATTTGTTTCACGTAACTCCAAGTTATTGTAAAAATGCAAAATGCATTGCATGGATCAGGACCGTATTCAGTAAAAATATTTAAATTGTGTTTCACCAATCTCTTTAAATTCTGAAAGTTAAATTCTGATTTTATTTTGTCTCTAAGTGGAACATTGTAATACTAGAAATATGATAAAGCATCCAATTCAGCCATAACTTTTGATTGCTAGAAATTCTCAACCATCAACAGCCAAGAAGTTATGCAACTACAAGTAGACCTGCCACGATGCTAATTTTTTTATTTTTTACAGTAACATGCTCTAATTTGACTAGTTGACGCTTCATCATGCAAAATTAAATTTAAATAAATATTAACAAAACAATTTTTGGTGGAATTACGAATTATGACTTCCTTATGAGAAAACCTAATTTTGTATGCTACTGCTTTATGTTCATTCATTCTTGAAATTTGCTGAGACTTGGCCAAAATTTTGTACAGTTAAAAATTATTAACGGGCGATTGTCGTTGTAAAATAATATTTTCACAATATAAGGTTGCATTGCAGCTTTCTAATTAATTTTATTTTCTCGCCCCAATATTGCTAAATTGCATTTAAAGGTTAAGGCTTTGTATCCTTCTCGGTCATCCTATCAGGGGCGTCACAACATATCTAGTTCGGGTGAGCCGTACTTGACCTAACTTGACCAAACTAAGTTGACCTAAAGATTGGTTAAATTATATGGTTAGTACTTGTTGTACTGTAATGTAAGTATGTTTTCGTTAAAATCGAAATTCTTTCAATTGATTTTGACACAAAAATTCGTTAACCATTTTTTATGATTATACCTATTATGTTTATCAAAAATAATTTATAACCGAAAATAATATAAAATTAATTTAATATTTTTAAATATAAATTAATTTTATAATTTGATTTTATTTTCTGTGACCAACTGACAAACTGTGACTAAGTTAGCTGAAACTGTCATTTCTTTGTATACTGTAAGTTGATCGTAAGTATAGCATAATATAATCAATTAAATCTTAAATTATTAACAAAACAACTTGGTAAAAACAGAACAACTATACCTGTTGTCGAAAGCGAAAACCTAGTACCAAATAATTTAATTATTACACAAACTCCCTTTCGATGAAGTTTGCTCTGTTTGGTCATAGGTTTATAATATGCACGGGAATACTTTTTAATTTTTAGGAACCAAACTGCTATTGAGAAATCTTTATGAAAAATCTATGGTTTTGTATCCATTTGGTGCCAAAGATGCGCTAGGTTGTTTTTATTAATATGTTTCTGTCTGAGGTTTTTTTTTATTTCAATTAATTAAATTTGAAATGCTTAAAGTATTAAAGATAGCCAAAAGAATTTTTGGAGATCCAGCTGGCACATTTCAAAGGTAATAAATATTAAAATTTTCATTGTTATAACTTTTTCGCTTATGTTCATTATAATTCTTTTTATCCTTAATTTTGTTTTCCTGTTTCTTATCAAACAGATTTATCTCACATATTTTAAATTATTATCAAACGATCTGAAATTTTAATAATAATCATGTTCATTATTCATAAATTTATTTTATATTGACCTCGTAACTGTAAGTAATACAAAAGGCAAAAATTCCATTTTATTCTTGTATTCGATCAGTAAATACCTGCGTTTTAATATTTAAAACTATCAATACGGTTTAAAACGCGTACTTTATATTTCAATATCACGATGATTACTACTTATAAATTGTATAATCCGTCCGTGTATAGAACGGTACATTTTATAAACGAGCAGCTATACATATTTAATAAATGTATAATAAAATATAACATTATGTGCCAAGATTAAGACGTTAATGTTGTGTGTTATATGTAGGAATAACTTTATTATTTGGCTTAATGAGTTAGGTATAGATAAAAAATTGTGTTTACATTCTTTATTATATTTGTTTACAATCTTGTACTTATTTCTTCTTCATCTTTAAATTCAGAAATCCCCTTCTTTAGGATTGACTACAAAACCAAAAAGAAAACAACAATGAAATCCATTTTAGGTACCATAATGACCAACAGAAATCAAAAAAATTGTGTTTGCATGGTACCTTATTAGGTATATTATATTATTAAGCATCTTTTTATGGATCTACCTACACTGTAAAATCATGTTACTGCAAATACATTTCTTGTTTCTTCATTATCTTCATGATAGTGTTTCATATTGTGAAAGCACCTTTGTAAAACTATAAAACTTAATTTATATTTATGGTTTGCAGTAAAAGTTACTTATTTTGCATGTAAAAGCGCATCTACTAAAATTAAAAAGTCTATTAAACTTTTCACCGTTTATTGTTTTATCTTTTTTCTAATATATTTTTATTTGTTCCAAAACATATTGTTTATTGCAAGTCATAATCGATGTAGGTACCTAGAAATTTCATCGGGGTAAAATTCTATAAAAAAGAAAAATCTGACCTTATTGTACAACTCATACAGCATATATATTGCTATGACCTCTCAATTCATATTATATAGAATTATCAGTTAAACGTGATATAACTGACCTTACGTTAATTGAACTGAAATAATAGTTTTGAACGGTTAGGATGTTTATACTAAACTTTTTGCAACTTTTGATTTTATTTTGTATATTCCAAACAAACTTGCACAATTATACTTATAATAAACTACACTTACAGTAGTTTGTGTACACTATACTGTATAAATTAATATGTGGGTACTTTAAAACAACACAAAAGTAGCAAGCTAATAAATTGATAAATATTTTTTTCAATTTAATTTATTTGCAAAACAATCAGCCTTTTTCTCAAAAAGAAAGCTTTCTAAAGACCTCACAGCTGCTTAAGCCGGATTGAGGAATTTACATGTAACCCTGTTTAATAGTCTATGGTGTCAATCACCAGTCCAATGGGACCGAAGGATTTATGTATCCTCCGAAGCATGGAGACTGTTATAGAAAAGTTCGATTTTTCACGACTCGAACTATTCAACTGCTGTAACTACTATACTTTTTACAGTATGATTTGGATCATTTGAAAACGAATTTGTTTGGAGTTTGGAGGAATTTGGAGTTACAAAAAAACATAGCTCATTAAAAATAATGCTGGATAATGTTAAAAACTTCTTTATTTAAAGGTTTTTAGAAAGATGCAAAAAATATTTCAAAAGAGGGAGGGGGTCTAAAGAGTTTCTTACACGTAAGTTTATAAGTTTGAATAGAAAGTAAATTCGGTTTGGGGGCGCGGAAAAGTGTTTTGTTTCCCAAAGCCTCCCGAGAAGCCTAACCTATTAGGGGCAGCTTAAAAGAAAAATAAGAGTCTGGGGTTTGGAATGACTCGACTGCGCTTCCAAAAGTTTTTAACTATTAAAATTCCAGGAGACATACCAGCAAAATATTATTCTGTCGGCGCCTGCAACAGAAATACCACGTCAGCGTTGAAAACAGTTTGAAGTCCATAATGTTCTGTTCCGTAGAGAGGACTTGTAAATCTGTAACTATACAGTTAATCTTTATTTTTATATTTATGTGCTGTACATTTCTGTATAACTTATGATATATCTATGTTCCAAAACTTTGTTCATTTGTACCAAATTTGTTTTTGTTTGTACCAAATCTGATTTCGTGTGTACCAAAAATCAAATCATATACTGTAAAAGATATAGAAATTTTTGCATTGTAGAAGTCTTTATTTTGTCCATAGGGGGCTTGCAGTTTCAGCTTGATTATTCTATGATTACCTATGAATATAATTGTTTGTTCCAAATCTGTTCTCGTTTGCACCAAATCTGATTTTGTGATTTGTGTGTATCAAATCTGTTCTCGTTTGTACCAAATTTGATTTTGTGTATACCAAATCTGATTTTGTTTCCACCAAAACTGATTTCCTTGTACCAAATTTGTTTTTGTTTGTACCAAATCTGATTTTCTGTGTACCAAAAATCAAATTATATTATAATAAATATAGAAATTGTTGTCTTGCAGAAGTCTTTTTGTTCATATGGGGCTAGCAGTTTAAGTTTGATTATTCCATAATATGTAGATTATTACCTTTGCATATAATTGTTTCTTGCAAATCTGTTTTTGTTTGTATCAAATCTGAGTTGGTGTGTGCCAAAAACCAAATCGTAGTGTAAAATGTATGGAAATTGTTGTCTTGCAGTCCATAGAGAGTTTGCAGTTTAAAATTGATTAATCTATCTATAACATGTAGATCTGCTGCTGGTGGTGATTATAAAAAAAGGAGTAGACCTAGTATGACTTGGTTCAAATTTGGAAACGAGTCAGAAGAAGATAAACATAAAATAAAACTAATTTAATATATGTAACTAGTTTAGAAGGCTGCACCACGTGTTTCGATTTAATTGAAACCTTCATATTAATAATTTTAAATGAACTACGTTTAATATTTCCTGATTCAATCGAAGTTATTATTGCAGTTAAAAGTTCAAGGTCAAAATGCTTCGATATTGATAAAAAGAAGTCAATTATAGTAAATTATAGTGTGAGGGATTTTCAATTGACGATTGCATCCTAAGTAATGTTTTTTATATCATTCTAAATTTAGTTCAACAAACTGAAACTGTCGATAGTTTATCACTTTTGGGTGATTCGCAAAAAATGGCAATTGCTTGCTTACTTGCAAAAATTTGAAACGACTAGGGTTGGTACCGTGGTCGATAAATCTATAACGACTTTGTGATTGTTTTTCTTGTTTAGAAGTAGTAAAACCGAGGGTAATATTTTTATTGTCTAAGGAAGAAAAATACCGCACTTACAACTTTTTTTTATTTCGAAGCCAACATTCGTTTTAATCAAAGTGTTAGGTGATCTATTAATCCTTATTATTTTGTAAAGCAAAATATATGAAGTAACAAACTCTCAGCTCTAATTATAAAACTTTGAAATTATTCTTATGATGCAAATTTCTACCAATCAATCAAAAGTTAGTGGTGTGAGCATCTCAAATTTGAAAGTCCGGATTAAAGAAGTAATATGACTTATGCATCGGAGTATACCCTTAGAAAACACATAATATTCCTCAACCTCCACATAGTCTTCTTTATTAGTATACGCTTGGGTTGTCTTGAAAAGATGAGATTTCCACGAGGAATTTCAATTCGTTAAGATTGTATTTCGTTCCTTCTCTTTGGAGGTAAGTCGAATACTTTTTGTCCTTGTTTCACTAATCTACCTTACAATAGAGATAGAATCAGGCATGTTATAGTTGTAAAAGTGAAAAAGTGTCGAATTTGTAGAACCCAAACACGAGAGCGAAAGAGGCATGCGAGATTTTAAGGCTAGAAGGAGAAAAACGAGAGGCAACGTGGACTTGAAGAGTTTATGTCAAATTTTGTAACCAATGGAAGAGAACATGACGCCCACTTACTTAGAGGATAAAGAGCCTTGTAGTACATTTCTGTGTGGAATAAAAGTACCTACTCGTATCATCTTTGTTACCCAAATCGTTTGTAAGATAACTTGTCTTTGTCGGTAGGTAGCTGATAATGGCATCGGTTGATGGTGTGTGCATGAAGGTATACACAGTCGGGACTTAACCTTACCTTACTGCTTACATACCTAGCATATGTAATGTACAGTGTCAACACACATGTAGAAAACTAAGCACTGAGTGTGTGAGGTACAGTCGAATTCATAAACTTCACCTATTTCTCTATTTTAAAACATTAGTAAATGCACAACATAGACGAGGAAGGTTAATTGCGCCGAAGGGGTCTCGGAAAGTTCAAACTTATTTAGATATAGGATGATGAAGTCGTAATAAAGTATTACCCAGAAGATCAATTAAGATTAATAAAAGAATACGCTCTTTAATCACTCCACGTTTTGTGGTTAAAGGTTAAAATCAAACTCAATTAATGCTTCCATTAATGATTAATCTAATGACGTACACAAAAAATTCCTAATCGCGTTATTTTTTAATATTCGAAAATCACTTTATTAAAATATACTACTACAACTACATATTTTTGAACCGTAATTGTTTCAGACTTATCGGAGATTGCTACATTTTATTTATTTGCAGAAGTGTATTGATTGATAGTTGAAATTGAGTTGTCGATAACAGCCAAATAACAGAATAAAAACAATTTCTCAATTAATCGCGCATTTGTTCGCAATTTTACTTGTGTTTAGACTTTTTCTATATATCCCACCATACTATATACACAAACCATAGTAATATTCTGTTTTAATTTAATTTAACAAGCCGAACCTCATTTTATATATTTTTTCTTCTTTTTGGTTTTCAACCGACGACGTTCTTTGGTTTGCAAATTGCTTGGTCTATTTCTACACTTCTGATTCACTTTCTAATTTGTTTTAATTATGCATGCCATACATGGACAAGTACTACAAGCATAATTAATTATTCAGTGAGTTTCTCGTTGAAATTATTTTGGTGGTGTGAACACACAATTGATTAGTCATATGTTTCGGCTTTAAAATTGTCGACATAAAGTTAACACTTATAAATATTTAATGGAGTTCCGCAGGGCACTACAAAATTTGTTTCGAGTATAGATAGATAGCTAAGATTAAAAATCTTTGGGTTCCATTCTCTGGTCTGTGAATACATCAAGTGGATCCCCAGGTCGATTTACCTTTGTAGTGAGTACCTTGAGGTAGCACCAGAGAGAGCCGGACTAAAAGGAGAAATTAAATTAATTAATTGATTTGAATGACTTACCATTACGTTTTTAACGCCCTGTATATTGATTAAACTGGAATGCACTACAAAATTCAACTTGAAAATGAGATATCTTTGGAGGTCGATTGGTGATATCATGAGTTTTGTGCAATAATAATTATTGAAAGTAATAGTAGAATACCTGAGTACTTGTAATTTTTAAGTGTCAGATTGTTAGATATTAGCTTCCATTACATTTAATCAGTTTAGTAGAACTTCACACCCTATCCCAAATAACTACATAGTTAAATCATTCACGTAAGTTATTTAAGTCAAAATATCCTATAATCATACCAAACTCATATTGAAATCTAAACTATAATTATTCGATTACACAGGTTATATGGGCTTGGGAGGTATTCCATACCCACCAGACCGTCCGGTTTATAACAGTTTCAACTGAGTGCTTCCTATAACATTTCTTCTGCATTTGAATTCTACCAAATAAATTTCACAGTACAAAACTTTCGCAGTTTAAACACACCAGCACTCTGTGTCCTCTAAGTACCCTAAGTCTGAGGTAGGGTACTTTCACTTATTAGAAATATTACAGAGAGGATTACAAAATTTGTTTAAGGCTAGGATATTGCGATGCGCTCTTGTATAACCAGCTTGCATTCAAAAACGGCTGAATAGATTTTCTTCAAATTTTGAAATTATATTAACGATAAATTAACGACTGTTGTAAAATAATTTTTTTTTGCAATTTGTCTAATTTAGAATTAATTGTGTTTAAATACCCCATTTGCAATTTTTTTAACAAAAATTAAAATAGATTAAATAATTACTAACAAAGAATTAACAATTAAAGAAAAAAAAAAATTGGCCAGGTGCAAAAAAAAATAGTAAAGCACCTTGCATTAAAAAACGGCTGAATGGATTTTCTTCAAATTTTGAAATTATATTAACGATAAATTAAGGACTGTCGTAAAATATTTTTTTTTGCAATCTGTGTAATTTAGAATTCATTGTGTTTAAATACCATATTTGTAATTATCAATTAATAACATTTTACTTATATAAATAATGTACACGTCTAAAAGAATTCATAAAGACATTTTTTGAAAATTAATTTCATCTATAACACATTATAAATGAAATTGCATATAATTGTTCAATTAAAATCAGGCGGGAATAATTTGAGATGAAATGAATCATTATAGTTCAGTCATTATCACAAAGATGGGTACGTGTTGTGTTCAATTTAAAGCAAATTTACAGTTGCCTGTTTTATACAGTCGCTCAAATAAATCGAAATGATAATTTGTAACTCATATATATTTTGAGTGACAATGCTAGAAATATTTTAAATGTTCTCCCGTCTTATCTTATCTTATCAACACAAAAATATTTTTTGGTGGGGATTTGCGTTTCGTTTCAAATCTACCACCAATGTTTTAATACCTATGTTTACTTTTTAGATGAATACAAAAATATTTTATTAAATAATATAAATTCGCATAATTTTAATTCGATTAAAATAGCATACAATATAAGTGTAGGTAATAAATGAATGTAATTTTCTATAATCAAAATAAATAATATAATATTATTATAAAAATATTCAAATTTTTATTTTCTTCAGTATTGAATTATTGTACTAACAAAAGAGTAAAACCCTTCAATACACTTCTGAACAATCAGCTTCTTTCTCTTTCGAAAATGGTTAAACATGGTTACACGTACAGCATTAGACATGATTAGACCCAGTGCCGGATTTCACTATTACAGATATTAAGGCAGAAAAGGCGGCTGCCTAGGGGCCTCGTTAATTTTAGGAGCCTCGTGAAAACGGAAAAATATATTTATTTTAATTATAAATTTTCATTTTAAAGTTTATCAAGAATCTGTGTTTTAAAGTACATAGTAGTAAATATAAAAATATTAGGGGGGGGGGGGTCAAGCCGAATCTCACCCACTCTCACATGGGGGTGAAATGGGTCTCGGCAAATATCATGTAATTTTTTTTATCTTACTAGTCCTAAATAAAAATAATTAAGGGGTAATGTCAACCAAATTTTTATTTTTTTTTCCAATTTTTTTGTATTGGCTTAAATCATGCTAAAACTATCATAGAATCAAAATCTACAACGCCCAAGTACTGATCTAAACTCAAAATTCGTTTAAATCAATTTTAACCGAACAACTTTTATGCTGCAAAATCACTATCAAAATCAATCGGTGAGCAGTAGAACTGAAAAAGTTTACATCCGATTGACTTGAAATTTTAACTGTAGCTTTTTCATTAGATTATCTAGTGAAGTACATACGATTTTAGCGATTGATTAACAACAAAAAAGTTATAAACAATTAAAGTTGATTTTTTTTGTCGAAAAAAAAATTTTTTTTTCAAATATTTTATTGAGACTGTTTATTTTAATTATTGAGTAGTAAAATTAAAAACTAATTACGCAAGTAATAATTTTCTAGAGGACCCCGAAAATTTAACTACCTAGGGGGCCACAAATGTTTAATCCGACAGATTAGACCCCACGGCTGCTTAAAGGGGTATTCTATTCCGTATTCTAGTTTAGAGGCATGAATTTCGGGCGGTTTTTGAAGCTTTGTACAAACGAAACAAAAAATATTTTTACTATCAATTTTTTTATCATTTATTTATGGATATTTTAAGATTGCATAAAAATTAACCGAGAAAACCCTCAAAATTCACAAAGTTATGAGCTGGCAAAGTGGGAGGTCCAAAAAAAAGGATGTTCTAATGTTCGAATGTACCGATTTATTTGAAATTTGGTGTGAATGTTCTTTATCGATGCCGTTATAGCATGAACCGTGGAAAAGTAAAACAATTTTTTTTTCACGAAATGGCGGCCGTTAAAAATTTTTTTTTTACTTTATCATACAAAATATGAAAAAGTATTGTTATCGTGCAGAAAAAGAAATTTGAGATTGATTTTGATGAATTTAGGCATATTGGGGTTCCAGAAGCGGAAAATCATCATTTCCAAAAAATGTCTGTAATCTGTATGTGTGTGTGTATGTGATCAAATTTTCCTCAACCTCTACTTCAAAACGTAATAGGAATTTTTTAACAAAATTTCGTATTTAGTATTACTGATATATTGGGACTTAGAACTGATTAGATTTTGGTTAAAATCGGTACACGGAAACGCAAAAAAAATATTTGGCAAATTAAAAAAATTATATTTTTCTTTTTCTCAAATTTTAGATTTTTATTAAATTCTTCTCTATAATAATAATATTAAAAAAGTATTAATCAATAACCGTGTAAATATCCAATTTTTGTAATTATTCTTTTTTCAAATGTAAAAAAAACTTTTTTCTTAATTTTCAAATTTTATTTTTTTATTATACAGTAAAACTTCTCTATAACAAGATTTTTGCTATAAACAGTCAGTTTAACATGTAAACAAAAGTCAAAGGACTAAATTTTTACTCGTTATAGCCGATTCTTCGTTATAACCGGACTCGTTATAGAGGGGTTCTACTGTATTTTGCACCATAATAATAAGTATGATAAAGTTATGGGCATGGCCACATCCGATTTTTTTACATGTTTTAATTAACAATTCCGAATTTTTTAAAAATAGTAAAATTAAAATATTTGATCTGAGCGTGGTTGAGGCGAAAATATAAAACGTATAGGTATTCTAAAAAATTTGGGTGGGCACTTGGTTGGGCACTCCAGTCAATAGGGATTGGGCATGTGTCCACCCTGTTCCCCCCTCTGGCGCCGTCACTGTGTAATGTATACTTATTTTAATTACTATTATGGTATGGTCGTACGGTCTTCCTAAACCAAAAACAATACACGTCAACACTGTATATCTTGATTATGTATACATTGTACAGTGTTGCGTATTGCTTAATCCTAATCGCATTTTTTACAACGCTGGTCTAATGTGACCTCGTCAATGCTATCGTATTGTTTTTGGCTTTAAACAGACCATAGCTTAAAATTTAAATTTTTACTTTTTCAAATACTATATGTATTATAAGATTATTATAACATAAATTATAATAATAGTGTTGTAAATCAAATACAGTGGCCGTAAAAAGTATTCGTACACCCCTATCTTAACCATGTAAATTGTACATTTTGAAGCCATTCTTTCACACATAAAAGTCGCTTTTACAACAAAACTTTTTAGACATTTTTTGTTAAGAATTTTATTGTCTTCAATTTTGTATCTATACATTTTTCTATTTTGTCGCCCCGTTTCCGACTGACAACAGCTTAAACAAGACTCCGTAAAATACAAAAAATATTATCATCTGTATCTCGGAAACGGTGTGACAAAGTAGAAAAATGTATATAAACAAAAATGTAGGGAATAAAATTTGCAACAAAAATTACTTATACATTTTTCTATTTCATTGCACCGTTTTTGAGATACAGGTGACAATATTTTTTGTATTTTACAGAGTCTTGTTTAAGCTGTTGTCAGTCGGAAACGGGGCGACAAAATAGAAAAATGTATAGATACAAAATTGAAGACAATGAAATTCTTAACAAAAAATGTCTAAAAAGTTTTATTGTAAAAGCGACTTTTATGTGTGAAAGAATGGCTTCAAAATGTACTATTTACATGGTTAAGATAGGGGTGTACGAATACTTTTTACGGCCACTGTATATGTGTATTCATCATTTTGAACATAATAATATAGTAATCTTCAATACAACATAATATTATAATAAATTATCGTTGGATAACTGCAAAAGCAAATTGGAATACTTCAGTTTTCTGCATTCGTTATCTTGCAAGGTTAAATCGCAGATAAGCACTGTGCATGGTTTTATACGATTGCAAATTTTTTTACAACAGATGCGAAATTATAATATTATACCGAATTTATATTATGCATTTATACATATTTTAAATTAAAAATAATCAGTACGTAAATCCAATTCCTAATTATTATAACTCGTAAACTAATCTTTGAAGTTTATTAGAATTTCCTATGCTTATAGATATAGTTTATAGTTCGAATAAGGTTTCTTCCATTTTATTATAAAACAATTTAAACGATCTTATAATATATTTAATGGAAACAATAAGAATTAGATATTAAAGTAAAGTGCAAAATTCCCACCCTTACGATTGATATAATTTTTAAAAGGCGGAGCTTATATTTCAGCTTAAACGTAGGTTTTAAAAGTAGATTCCTGTAAGTTTGCTATTGAATTACCCATTAATGCAACCAGACTATTTGTGAAGCTTGTTGCCTACCAACGAATTAATTAATTAATTAATTCACCATAGCTTGTAAGCCCCCTCGCGTTCGTGAATTAAAGCTAGATCGACATAACCACTCCTTAAAAACCAAATCTGACCCTATAATGAATCCAACTCTTTAAAATATTTTGAAAGACACTATACCAGTCTATACTGTCTAGGATTGTGTTCCTCTAACACTCTCTTCCTTGGGAGCACTGGAAATCCCTCTAAAGGGCTTTGGTTTCTTATAATAAGTTGTTCCATTATTTCTCGTTTTTATCCATTTTATACTCTGTTTGGCATTGTCTACTGCTCATTTTGTGCTTCGTTCTTTCTCATATGGTACAAAACTCAACTTTTAGCATAGTATTTTGCAGATATTTTACAGTTGACTTTGCCTTCGCTACCTTTTTGACCACCAGTTAGACCACTGGTTTACTCAGAGAGGAATCTCAGTAACGAGATGTCTCAAATATTTAAATTTTAACGAAATCCAGCTAAAACGTGACATTCTGACATTTAATATTACTCCAGTAGTAAGTTATTGTTAAAAATCCAAAAGTTATATTAACGTCTTGTTAACTTTAGTTAGTTTTAGTTATTTTAGAAAAGTTTGTTTTGAAAAAGATATCACATTGACTTTCTATCTTGCATATCACTTATATCTTTCTGCATATGCATATATTGTCATGTTCCAAAATCTTTATTTGAATTTTCAAATATTAGCTTTGTTTAAATTGCAAATGTTGTAATTTTTGTAGAAGTTTTTCGCCATTTATTTAGCATTGTCACAACAAGGTGGGGAAACGAGGGTTTTCGTCCGCCCGCAGCTGTTGAGGAAAGAGTTGCAATGTTGCATATTTTGTGAATTTTGTGAATTGTAAGGTGATTCTTAATTGTTTTTGGATTTAAATTGTTCCAAATTGGACATAGTTACTTGAATAATTAATTTTTCAAGAGCTTTTTATATTTGGAGAAGACTCTGAGAAGATTTTGTCCAAGTCCAAACCCTTGGGGAGTGCCTACCTTTAAAGCAATTTTTTGAATTTTTGATTTTAAACGACCATATCTCCGATATTATAGATTTTTTAAGCTTAATGCATTAGAACATTTTAAAAGATCATTCGTTTATCTAAAAATTAGGTTATAGCCTCTTATCGTCTAGAATCAACAGATATCGAGTTATAAATTAAATGAAGTGAAAAAATGTTAAAAAAATTTAGGTTTGATTTCTTTTACTTTTTTTGCGAACCTTGTATCTCTTAAAGGAAACGTTTTAGTAAAAAACTGATGGCCCAAACCGGATAGGGAATTTAACGGGCTACAACTTTTGTCTATAAAATTTTTTTGGGAAACCAACCATTTTCATAGAAATTTTAAAAATAATGAACAAGGTGTAGGTAAAAAAAATAAACTTACAAAATTGCTAAAAATCTCAATTTATAGCATTCAACGTTTGAGCGACATTGTTATAAAGCGCATTGGTTTATCTTTAATTACTTTGTCAACTTATGATAATAATTTATAAGGAAGGCCATTTTGAAAATTTATTAAAATTAATTTTGTAAATTTGTTTTTACCTACACGTTGTGCATTATTTTCAGAATTTCTGTGAAAACGGTTGGTTTTCCAAAAAAATTATTTGACCAAAGTTGTAGCCCGTTAAATTCCCTATCCGGATTAGGTAGTTAGTTTCTTTCTAATATGTTTCGTTTAAGAGGTATACGGGGTTCGCAAGAAAAGTAAAAAAAATTAAACCTGAATTTCTTTAACATTTTTTCACTTAATTTAATTTATAACTCGAAATGTGTTGATTGTAGACGATTAGAGGTTATAACCTAATTTGTAGATAAGCAAATGATCTTTAAAAAAGTTCTAATCGATTATGCCTAAAAAAATCAATAATATCGGAGCTATGATTGTTTGAAATCAAAAATTCAAAAAATTGCTTTAATTTTTTATCACCACCTCAAAGGTTCTCCACGGTCACGGGGACACCCTGTATATTATACTATTTTAATGATTATTAAATTAACTTTGCCTGACGTAAACAATATCGTTATTTATATTTAATTTCTATACTCGGTATTCACATTTTCAAAAATTTATTTACTTTATTCAAGGGATAAAGTGTATGGCACCCATACTTTATTTAATTTTAGAACATAATATGTTCAGGTATTCACTCCAAATTAGATAATTAAAAATTTTAATCTCACTAATTTAAATTACATACGAAATGTTTGATAATATGAAATAAATACTGTCAAATTGGAAGCTAAACATAATTTTTAATTTAATTTTCCGAGAAAATTTGAATTTCTGCAATTTATTTTTGTACAACTGTTTTTAACCGAGGTATGACAGAGGACAGAGCTGTAATTTTAAAGTAAAGATTAAATAGAATAGCAAACTTTGGTTGTTTTTGATTAATTTTTTTCATGGATTGTATCTGTGGTAACAGGAAGCAAAATAATCGTAGACACAATATTTAGAAAACTTTACGATCATCGTAGCATTTGGAAATTTATAGTTTGGAACCGATACGATGCGCTTTAAAAGTAACACATTAAACCGATAAAGATATAAAACATTCAATATATGAATAAATAAAAATATTAGTAGAAATATTATATAATGGATATAAATTTAGTATGTGTATATATTAAACTATAAAAGTATGATAAAACTGATAAATAATATAATGGAACATTTAAATGTGCACTTAATATGCTGTCATATTTGCTATTAAAATTTAAATATCGATAAGTAAATAAATTATTTAAGGTAAATAAATTTTTATTGAAGTATTGATACATAAATCAATACATATAAAATTTTAAATAATTTACAAGGTTTCATGTAGATACAGTTAACTCGACGAATTCTGTATAAAAAATTTATAATAGAACTGTGATGTCCACACCAAAAAAATGCTTGTGCTTGTATAAGTTATTCATAATCAATTCGAATAATGTAATTTTAAATAGAAAAACTTTATTGTTTTTCAAAAGGCCTTGACTTTTTGTCGGGCTTGATGTAGTTCATGTAAAACTAATTTTTGGACAGAAAAGTTCCACTTGGTACTCGACCACCAATCGGACCTAGCCGTAATCTGTGCGGTAACACAGAAAAACTTGTTGATGAAAGCAGATTGTGTAACAATTTAGACAAACTGATGAGGTATTGAAATTATAACTAAATGTTATTTTCCGCTTAAAATTTCATTGTTATTTCCATTTTAATGTCTTCCCATTCAGACAGTCATCGATCACACTAAATTGACAGCAATATTTGGCTACAAGGTTTTCCTTTAGGAAGAATTATAATTTTTATGAAATATAGCGGATTGTCCTGTATATAGTGATATTGCATTTATTTATAGGAGTTGATTATCAAAAATCCAACATCATTTTGAAGTTATGGAACTTCGAAATTTGCAGCTGTAGCAAACTACAATAAAAACTGTATAAAATTAAAATTTTAATTTAGTTTGGAACTAATTCAATAACATTTTTTAGAAGGATGGTTTGAGAAAACCACAATTTTTAAATATTTATTTTTTTAAATGGCAACCTTTATTTTTCTTGACAAATTTGAATAGACCACAGTTTTTTGAGAGAACGTGTAAAACAATAACCTTGAAAGCTTAAAAGACAAATAAAAATTTGTATACAGGACTCGAAACTCCGACGATTTCCATGCAATTCCAGTGATTTCCAAAGAATTCCTTCCAAACAAGAGCGGATATAGAGACGAGTAACTACCCCCCCCCCCCTATTTCATTTTATTAAATATTTAAAAAAATAAACAGATGATTTTTTTTATTTTTCAATTAACTGAGATTGTCTAAATTTCCTAAAATATCCTAGAATTTTTTGTGATTGCCTACTTCACAAGATCTTTTGGATATTTTTCTAAGATTTCCCAGAATTTTCTATTTTCTCTAATTTTCTAAATTTCCTAGATATAAAATTAGTGACATTTTTATAGATTTACTAAAATTTTCTGAGATTTCTTAAAATTTCCCGTTCTTTGTTTACTAATAAGTGAAAAAATGATGGAGAAATTGTCATATGAAAAACTAAAGAGAAATTTGAGGAAATCTATTTTTTTGATTTTTCCATTTTCTGAGATTTCATTGACTTTAAAATTTTCTAGAGTTCTATGCATTTTATTTTATTTGAATATTAATTTTTATAAAAAGGATTTAAAAAAGATCTAAGCCTGTGATCCAAAAGTAAAATCAAAAATTTGATTTTGACAATAAAAATAAGAAACTGGGGGGTTTTAACTTAAATTTGTTTTATCAACCAATATAATAAATTGCTGGTGCACTGGAGGATATTCCATGCCCCCCAGACCCCCCAGTTTAAAAGCCCAAAAGTGTGTGTATACGTTTTGTGATTTATTTTTACAATAAAAATATTTCATTCCGTCAGAACAAGTACGTTTATATGTCATTTGTATACAATTTATAGCCCCAGTTTTATAAACAAAAAGTCTTAATACATATTCACACATCATGTAGGTACCGTAAAAACTTGCACCGGGGGGGGGGTCTGGGGGGGTACTCAGAACATAGTAATTGTAAGACCTTTTAGAAAGTTAAATTCCTAAAACGGAAAATCCTTTAACTATAATTGCTAGTGCACTGGGGGGTATTCCATACCCCCCAAAGGTGTGTGTGTGTGTGTACGTTGTATGATTTACCTTCATATGAAAACTATTTATATTCTTAGAACAAATACATCTACATATCGTTTGTTTAGAAACAAAAAGTTTTAGTGCATATTTATGCAGCATATATCTGTGCATCGTGAAAAATCTCCCCGGGGGGTCTGGGGGGTGTGGAACACCTCACAGAATATAGTAAAATTCCTGGTATGGAATCATCTAGTTGTGCACCTCCTATTTTTGAGATTTTTGTTAAGATTGAAAAGGTCGCAGTACAACTGGGGGCCCTTTTAGCAGGGGACCCGCGTGCATCGCACCGACCGCACCCCGGTAGTTCCGCCTCTGCTTGAAAGGAAAAGTTTATTTCAATAGAATAACTAAACTATTAATTGTCGAACTAAAAAACACAATTCTTCTTTTCAATTTTTATTTGTAGAAGTTGAATTGATTTGAATTAAATTTGTCAACTGTTATTTCAGAAAAATGTGGTTTATCCAAATCCGTAAAAAATAAAGGTTGCTATTTGAAAAATTTTCCTTGATGCCACAGCTCAAAAACAACAACGATAAAAAATATAAAAATAATTGTCAATGGCAAAAAACGTAATATATTTATAAAAATAGGTTGACGTGTCCGGGATTTTTTTAGAAAATTTTTCGGAAATTTTTATTAAAGTTTAAAACTTTACGAGCTCACTGTATTATAGAAATCCCAAGTTGTCTAACTTGCATAAATTGGATTAATCAACTCAAATAGATGAAAGAAAACTAAAAGTTCTTTTCAAACATTTTTAATTTTAATAGAAGATATTGAATTCCAGTTTTATACAAGTTCGCTGCAAGTTTCTCTAAAGTTTCTTGGTCAATTTGTCTATTAAATTGTTGGAATCTAAATTATTGTAAAATTATTTAATACATTTAAGAGTACGGATGAGGGGACAGCTAAATAAGAAATACATACCTACGCATTCAGGGCCGTTTTAAGGCATTGGGGTTTCGGCTTCGAGGGGGTCTCGTTTCGTTCTCGACTTGGCCCCAGTAAGATCATGATAAAAATAACTTTAATCGTCAAAACTCAAATTGGTCAAGAAAGTAATTTTGCAAATATATTTGTTTTCATTTGTTTATTGTGCGTTGATTTCTATTCAGCATTAGACTCGTTGCCCTTGTTTTGGTATTTTAACTGCTATTCGGTAATTTTTTGGCCTCGCATTAAAGTTCAAACTCAATAACTTATTTGAAATGTTATTAAAACGATTATTGTTTAATTTTACCAATTTATTTTTTTCCTTCTTTTGTGTAAGAATGCACGAACTATTAATTAACGGTTTCACGATTTTAGACAATTTAAGTGAAAATCGTGTGGCGCCCTGGTTTGTTAAACGCATAATGAATAATCTTTCATTTTATAACTGCTCGAAGGTGCACCATCACAAATACGTTAATTTATTAGGTCAAAAATCTTTTTGGACAAAGTTTTTATTTACACTTTGTTACATTTCAAGTCGTAAATTTTCGTTTTGTAATAATGTAATTTGACTTCGAGTGCTTGAACACGTGCCAATAAAATAATTAGGCCAAGGGAGCATATTAACGTTAATTAGCAGATTAATTTAATCTTCTTATGAAAATATTAAATAAAGGCTCATAGGAATGCGGACGACAAACCCTTCGCTTTACGATTTTTAAGATACCGGTAAAACTAATAAGATGACGTTTTGACACAAATGAGGGCTGGCCACTTGCATCCCAGTAGAAAATATTAAGTTTGACTCCCAATAAAGACTATGTGGCAAAATTACAAATAAGAATTTTAAAGATTTTCTTCTTTTCTTTAATATTTTTGCATTGATCAAGGATTGGCTAAAGAGTGACCGTACATTTCGCTACTGGAGATTTTGTACTCGGACATTTTGCTTCCGAACAAATCGCTCCCGGATATTTCGCTAGCGAATATTTCGCTACCACTTCTAAATTGTTATTACAATTATACGTTAGGTTTTAAAATATTTAAGTTATATTCATAATTATACCATAATTTTTTTTCGGTTTAAAACTTTCTTTTAGTAACAAAGAAAAATGGTATCAAAATATTCTAGAACCAAATAAACAGTATGGAGCTTATTGAAACTCAATGGAGTTCAAACGATTGACTTTGTTTTAGATAAAAAATAACTTTTGCTTATATACGAGTGCAACGCTTGATATCTAAAGCATTTCCATCTATTTCTTAGTCGAGATTTTACTACGATTAATGGTGTGTTCGGAGGCGTTCAAAATATATTATCTAAATTATCAAATTTGATATTGTTTTCCAATCAGCGCTACTTACTGCTTCGGCTCTAAATTTATGGCCTTATTTATTCGCCATACGTACTCTGGAACCAAACAACCGGTTTAATTAGCAGTTAACACATGTAATGTTGCAAAACATTTAGACAGAATTAGAATACCGATAGGATTGATAGGATAAGCACTAACGATTTTACTGGAGAGCGTTCTATCATCATATATCTTCCGCAAATTGATTAGCTCCTCAATCCGAGATCAAACTTATTGAAAAAACTGATAATATAATTTATAACTTGGTTGGAAGCAAATAGGAAAAGTCTATATCGAGATGAAGTACGGACTCTTTCCATTTTCTCGAGATTATTCATATCAATTGAAAAATAATTTTTATCTTCTGCCGATCTATTGATCACCTGATGGTAGTGTACAGATATTATTGGTTATTACGAGAGTAAATAAATTTATCAAGTTTATACTAACTAGCTGGTGCTTGGCACCTATGCGTACGATGGCGTGCCAGTGGGTTATGTATCTCTAGGTCGATTCTTACGTATTCATCCATAGGAGTCCGGTATCACCACAACTCCAGCAATAACGATCGCGTGCGAAAGCGTGTCGTGAGCGAATTAAATAACGCTGCCGCTTTAGAAGATTTACCGTCGACGCGCGAGGAGTCCATTACTTAGAGAACAATGGTCACGAATCCCTATGATTCACGATACTCGAGTATGCGGTGTAGGTGGTGTACTTAATGGTTATTTGATGCGGATCGGTGGTCTGTCTTTCGAGGAATGGATTTTCTTTTCTAACTGCAATTTTTTTTGTAACATCGATTTATTGATACTACGTTTTTTTCATAAGTTTATTTTAATAAACTTTTCATTGAAGTATGACATACAGATTCGGCCTACACATGCAGGGCAAAAGTAGGTATGTAGTATATAAATAGATCGAGTCACGCTAACTTCTTTTGTGGCTTTCGGACAAATTACTTTATTATTTTTTACATCATCGCATTACACAATTATTCCTATTAATGTATTATGTAGTATCGAAATGTTGTTCGGTTTGTTCAATGTATGTCGAGCCGCAATTACAACTCATCTGGTACATACCTTTTTTAGCATAATGTTTAGTTTCACTTCCATATAAAACAGCGTTTTATAGTCGCAAAGTGGCTTATAGTGGAATTTATCGAAAAGTTAGTGTTCAATATAAATGAGCAATGTCACGGTGCACGACAATTTATAATGTATTTAACTGCAACAATTTTATTTGTGTAATAATAAGTGGGGCATTAATAAATGTGATTAATTTAAATTATATGAAGCGTAGAGTGAAAATGCGACATAATAATAGAACTACAGTTGTGTGTATTCCACAATAGCCACTAAAACTACCCATCCAACTGCATCAGGTTGTTATACATAGCTTATACGATATCGCAGGATTCGCTATTAATTTAAAACGATAGGCAATTCGATATTTTATTTACACTATTATTGGATAACAAATTTAAATTATGCAATATAGTAGCAATTTAACAATTTTTATTCCGTAACGTAACCGAAACGTCGCATCCACGTCGCTAGGAGACGTTACAGTTACGTGCAAGGTTAAAAACGCGTATTGTCTACGATAAACATTAAATGTATAAAAACGGAAAGTTGATTGTTGCGTTTAACAGTACATCTAAGTTTAATTACTTATTGTTCTATGTAATTATATTCATTGTAAGTAAATTATTTTTATTTATGTTATGTATAAGTTGTAAAATTGTTTATAATTACCTCAGCCGAGCAAACAAACAAACAGGAGTGGCTTAGAAAAAAGTAACGTTAACAATGGTAGTTAGCATGTTTTGATTAAACTTTTTCTTGTAATTAATAATATTAACGACTTGGGAACATCGACAAGGTTAAGTTGTTACCTACTATTAATTCGAAAGAATGCACAATAGCTTTCGATTTTTTAAAATTCGCCAAAGAAAAAATGTTTGGATGTTGAATTACTTTACACCTTAATAAAAAAGGATTAGTTCCAGTGACGCTTCCATTATGAAAAGGGGAAGACGTAACAAACTTTCCACTTTTAAGTTTAATGCAATACAATCGTTAAGTATTTTAAGATTTTACTTTCGAAAATAACTTGAAAATTATTAAAAGATCCATAAAGTTGAAGCAAAAGCAATTAAAGTAACTTTTCATCAGTGGATAAACTTGTAAATCCATAATCAACAGTTTTGAAATAGACGGTTAATACTAAAATTATTTAAGTAATCGTAGCAGGTTTTACGATCTATAAAATTTAATATTTTTTGATATAAGTAGAAGAAACAGTTTTTCCACGTCGTAAACATATAGAAGGAATCGATGAAGCAAAATTAATTTAATTAATTAAAATTTCCATAATTAATTTGAATGAAATGCTTACAAAAGCAATTTATAGTTAAAAACGAATCATAAATTTAATAATAAATAATAATAATCAGTTGTATTTTGTAACCAACCCATAAAAGCAATGGCAGGTGAGGTGAAATAATTAAATAGTTTCGGTGTTAAATTTAATTTGATAATTCTCACGTAAGCTATATCATTTGCAAACGATCCAAAATGTTCTTTTTTATAAAGCCAGAATGGAATTTAAAATATTACATTCTCGAGTTAAGATGAGCTGAGTTTATGAGCCATAAAATTTAAATAGATTTATTTATTGTTCTCTATATATTCACCATAAACCGGCAATGCATGTTATTGTTAGTTGTTCAAGGCAATTACACGCAACTAATTAATTTTATACCTGTTGTAAAATCCATACGAGAACATCAATTCAACATTACGCCTCACCGTAAAAATCTTCATGTAATAAAGTTTAAAGTTTATCTTTCACGAACGTAGAGAAAGGTGTAACGGTTCTGTACAAACTTCCTGATTAATGCGATATTGTTGCTGTCGAGGTGCATCATTATTAAAAAAACTAAATGAAAGTGGTAAAATAATTGAAAAGAAAACGTTGCTATGCACAATTGGAATTTACGAACGTCCAACTATCCATCCAGACGAGGGCTCGCCAAGTAACATAACGCAAAAGCGATTTATTGCTCTTGATGCAGTACTTAATCAATTAACCATTAAGTAGTGATTGTATCTGTATGTATATAAATATCATTATGTATATTAGCTCAATAAGCATAATGTTAAATTTCTATTTGAAATAACGCAAATGGACAATAAAATATATATTGCTATGACCTACTAGGAATATGAAAATTCCAATTAACGTAAATTTTATTATCTTTTATATTATTGCAGTGCCGTAACTAGGTAAGGCTGCGCCCTTGGCAAACTTGCAAAGATGCGCCCCCCTCCCCAACTACCGTCGTAATGGGTCGAAAGGGATGGTCCGAGTGTCGCCCCGGAAAAATTGATATTTAATTCTTCTTAACAAAATTTCCTATTAAAAAATGGTCAGTTTTGCGCCCCCTTGGCAGTTGCGCCCCCTAGTTACGGCTCTGTATTATTGCAAAAGCTTGTTTTTATTGTATACTGAAAAAATGGTTCATTATATTGATACTATATTCACGAAGAATTTATAATTTTTGTGTTGATGAACCAAAGTTCCAAGCTTCTCATTAACACTGCATAAAAGTTTGTTTTTTAATTAATTTTAAGTTCTATAACAATTTTTATCTTTAAAATTTTATCTCATCAATCAGGTAACATGTTACCTTTTTTCTCGCTTTTGAATCAACTCCACCTAATAACAAAGTTTAGAGTTTTATATTTCTTTTTTTGACAAATGAAATAATATTGCAAAATTATTGACAATATATTCGACAAACTGGCAAATATGTTTTTTTAAGCGAAGAAAATTACACTACTGCTATTTTCAGTAAATTTCATATTTTTCAATGTTCAGGTTTTTTTGGTATTAATTTATAGAAACTATATCAATGGCTGCCATTTGTACATCATAATAAAAATAAGCTACCTTTAATATTCGGGATACAATAAAAAGAAAAATTAGAATTTTGATTATGACATAAATTTTGCAAACTGAAAAAAACAAGAAACAAAGTTATTTTACGCTTGCTGTATAAATTGGTTTTTGAATGGTAGAAAACAATTATGTAAAAGCGCCAAAACAAATGAAATTATAGTTCGTTTCAAAACTTTGAAATTTATTTTCAATTTAGTTATGGCACTGCATTCCTAATTACAATCATTTAAAATCGATCACATTGGAATTTCTTTGAAAAAATTACCTTCTTAAAGTATGTATTAAGTATCTCTCTAAATGCATTGTTACAGCTAAAGTCGCAAAGCCAAAAAACTAAAACTAAAACTAAGAATGGTTTGTGAATTGAAACTACAAATAAACAAATGCTTTATTAATTCAATTTGAAATAATATTGTGTTGATTTTAAAATTAATATTATTTCCGCACGATATACCGTTTTAATTTAAACGTAAACAAAAATTAATCGATATTTATAATAGCAAACAATACAAATAACATCACAACTTATTTGATAATAATAAGCATAAAAATTAATTTACAAATTTTTTTGTCTACTACGTTTCGGTTTATCACCATCAGCTTATATTTATAAATGAGTTACTAGAAACTATGATCAGCAAAATGATTTTATTTATTTATTAATTAATTTAAAAAAATGTTATAGAGTATGTTACTAGGTTTCTGCAATCAGTGGTGGGCTCGTGGTTTGCCATAATAAAAGGGCTACGTTTAGAAATGTGAGGTCAGAGTGTAATTGTACCTGCACTAAAAAATATTCAGGTTTAGCCAATTAGTAATAATAATATTGCATTCAAATTTAAATAATGTTCTAACCGTCTGCCACCGTGCTTATACATGATTTGCATCATAATAAGATGTTGTTAGATAGAGATCTAATTGTTCGAACGTGAATAGCGTAGATTCTGATTCCAGTTTTAAATTTTTGAACCCCAAAAATTTCTAGGACCCCGTTAAATGTAAAATCTGCGGAGCGGTATTGAGTAAGTATATATTTAAATATTTAAATTCAAATTTTCACACCCTAAAGGGTTTTCTATACAATTAGTGGAATACTGGAGAGTATTTCATACCCTATGGAACAGCGTACTAACACGAAATAATTATAGTTGTATTTGTTCTGAAAAAGTGAGCGATTCCAATTTTTGCGATCATAATTTTTTTTAACTTCAATATCATTTTAGTTTTTAGATAATAAAAAGTGTTTATTAGTAGTTATGGGAGTTACGCTACGACTTAATCCTTACGGCCGACCCTATTAGCCGATTTAACGAATTGAAAAATTCGCACTTTACTCATACAGAATATAGCATTATATTTGTGCTGTAATTTTTTGAAGAAAAAAATTTGTAAATATGTATCACGCAATAAATGTGGACCCTCTTCGGCAACGATAAAGACTTTATTGTTATCAAATAGTACAGTTTATTGCTATTAAATATAAAATTTTTTATTGTGTTTCAAAAGTTAGACAATATTCAAATTTAGATCGCATATAAAATAAAACGCGCTTCGTTATTTGTAGTACCACCCTCTTCGTTCTCGTGAGGAAATAAAATTGCCGCAAATCTCCTGCGGCGATGGCAGATGGTTTCTACGTTTTCCCTTGTTCTAGTTCAATCCATGTGCGTTATCACTATATAAAACATAACAAACGTTTGATATTTACATAAAAAAATTGAAATGTTTATGTACAAAAACAAACATTTTATTTTTAGTAGATACTTTCATTAGAGAAAAATTCAAAGTATGAGAAAATGGAAAATGGGTCATCATTTAAATAAGAAACAAAAATTTGCGAAAATTAGTAACAGTCGAAAAACATTACAACAAAAAGACATTTCGCCGATGAATGTCTGGATTGATTCTTCGTTTTTCTTTCTTTGACGGCTCTTGAAAAATTGATATCAAAGTAAAATGCTTTTTATTCCTTTTGGATTTAAAATTAAAACAATTTTATGTTTTTACTACAAACTTCTACTTCCTTTTGTTGAATAAATTATATAAAGTACTACTACTAGGGGTAACGTCTTGTCTACTTTATTGAATTTCTTTCAAAGCTAACAATTTTCATTTAATTTTACTTTGTAATAAAAGTTTTGATTCGATAATAAAAAGCTTAAAAATATAATTTTTTAAATTGCCATTTATGAGGACGGAAACAAAGGAGAGCAATTTTTCTGATGATGGTAGAGATGTTACAAACATCTTTCGGTGACACAAAACTTACTCGATATCGAATGGCTCGGTTTTCCAAGTGGGAGTAAATTCCTCAGGGGAAATAAAAGCTTCGTCGAGTACTGACACACAAGAGAAATTACCCGGAACACATAAAAGAACGTTGTAAAGTTACGATACTTGTTTGACCTATTTGATTGAAGAAGAAAACCCTTTTTACAAATTGTTTAATGTGAAGAATAATACACTCATTATTTTTATAGAAAGATATATAAAAACTTTAAAACACTTTTATATTAGGGGTTTTTTAATTTAGTTAACATGAGAAGGGTGCAAAGATGTGATTTTATTAAGCGAAGGGAAGCATTGCCACGACTAATTGAGAAATTTACATGGCTCGAAGGGTTATCGGAAGGTCCTTGAATGTTTTTCCTTTTTATAACTCTTGCGCGATAACAACTCGGCTCTATTGAAAAGATATAAATTTCTTTGCACATTTTCCATATATTTTCAAAATTTTAAATTGAAGCAACCGAACCCAATAAAACTTTTTATAGTTTTCGCCTTTGCTGAAATGTGCTCCGCTGACAATAAAAAATAGTAAAAGTAATAAAAATAGTAATTTTAAACCCCACGAGGACTTTTAAGCCAAAGAGATCAAGTTTTGTGAAAAATATTTGGGGTGGTTATAAAATATCACCTCATTTAATGGAGAAGCTATCAAAGCAGGTAGTCAAAGGGAAGCTCCTCTGATCTATGAGTGCTAAAACTTATCATTACTAGTTTCATAAGCGAAGTTGTTTTCGTTTTCATTTCCCTTTCGGTTTAATGTCATTGACGGGGATGTTTAAAAAATTTATAGACCAACTTCAAAAATATATTGTGGGCGTTCGTGAAATTTTGGTCGTAGAAAGGATATGTTTTCCTAATTGGTTTACATCAAGTCTGGTCCTGGTAATAATTTAGTCAGGTTCATCTCTTTTGAGCAGTTTCACTCTTGAAGAAATTACTACTACAAATAAAATAAGTAACACTGAATACAAAAATAATACTAATTTTTTTCCAAAAAAAAACTTGACTTAGTAATACTTTACTGTCTGTGAGAGTTGCGCCAAAGTATTTTAGTACCAAAAACATGCGATATTAATAAACTTTAGCTCCGCCGACACTAAAGTAGAAAAACAAACATTTATTTTATTTGGAGCAAATTTTTGTGGCTCTCCTGTGTCAAACATACAAATTCATCAAGAAAAGCTCAATATTTGCTCATAATGAAACAGTGTAAAGATTACTATGTATTTGTTTCTCAAACGTCAAAAACCTGAAATCTGACTTTGTCATTCAAGCTTTAAGATTTGCTTTTTACGAAAGGAATTGTTTTCTTTTCTGCCTGTGATAGATCCCTCGAAATTGTTATAACCGGACGCCACAGTATCTAACTTTAATTTGTATTTAAAATTCAAAAACCAATTTTTTATTTGACACTTTTTGTTTTTTAAAATATGTAGGATCTTTTTTTAAATTCTCATTTCTCTTGTTTGACCAAAGCTCTAACGTTTCAGCCTATTGCTCTCTACCGTCCACGTAGAAGGTTTTCACAGAAACATTATTTCTTAAGTTGGAAATTTAGGAATTAGGAGAGAGTTCACTGCAGTTTTCTATTCATAATATCTTAGCATAGGATGTGTCAGAGATGAGAGATGAACCTTAGTATTTACGTAAGGTGAGGCGTAATAATATTTTTCTACAAGTGGTGTACAGCGTTTTATTAAATTTCAACAACAGATAGATTCTATTCATTTTAGTTTGGTCCTTTGTGCAGTTAACACGTTTTTTATAAGGATGGATAAAATATATGTCATAACAACAATATCGATAACGATTTTGTTTTGCAACAATTACACAATAAATGTAAATATTTCTAAGTAAGCAGAATTATATTCAAAACATCAGGTGTAATAGGGTCTACAAATATATTGAGGAAATAATGATGTTTTCTAACGCAAAGAATATGCATTTTTAGCAAATATACTTACACATTTTAATATTAAACACGTTTTGTAACTACAATAATTTTAATACTCTGATATGTGAAATTTGATTGTGCTAACGTAATTTTAAATTTTAATTGGTATTTAAAACTCTATTTTGATGCTTTTACAGTTACAGGATGTACTTGGAAGTTAGTGGAAGTGGAAGAAATAAATAAATAATTATACTAAATAAATGAATACTGCTCTACCACTGTTCTGTCAACTTGTCAGATGCTAATTTGACATTCACTATTTTTTATAGATTATAATAAATTATTATTCAGCATTTATTTGGGTTTTTACTATTCCGCCTAAGTTTAAAAAAAAGTTGAAGAAATAAAACAGTTTGTGTATTTAATAGTTCAGTGTAAGTTAGGTTAGTTTATATTTAGGTTAGGTTTAGGTTCGTACTTCGTAGGTTTGTATAATACAAAAACGAATACTACCGTTAAATGGAATTGATAATAAGCTTCATCAGCTTCAAGATAGTGCAAAGGTTTTGTAACTAAAAAGTCGAAGTGTAATTAAATCAAATTCAATACCAATGACTGCTCCCATTCAATAGCCTCCCATTTAAATGTGTTCTACAATTATCCCAAATGATCTCTAAACGTAATTCGATCTCCATATCGCCATAAAAACCTTCACTTCGACGCAAGAAAAGTCCATCGAGTTCACAAGTTGGCATCAAACTTGATAACAATCCATTTCAAGTAAAGTCAGAAATATAAAACGGAAGAGAAAAGATGCCAGTAAGCACACAGCTAGCGATGAATTTGCAAAAAAAAGAAACAATTCGAAATCATAAAAATAACATAATTTCGAAATTTGAACAAACGAGTCTCTATCATTAACGGTTTTACAAAAATTAAAGTTTGACAAAATAACTTTGTTTGCTGCCATCCAACTCATCAACTCATCGTACAATGCAAAATAATGTATGTACAGCATACGGAACAAAGAAGTTCAATAGTGGATTACAGTAATAAGACAAGTGATTTTCAATTGTCCTTTACACTAAATTATCCATATCTCAATTTCAAAAGTATTTTTTGAAAAAAATGACCAACTATTTTAATGTAACAAAATATTTACCAACTGCATATTATGGATAAATTTGACAACTTAACTGAAAACGATTTTCTCAAACATTGGCCAAGTAATATCAACTTTGAAATTTATTGACATCCTTAAATTGTTCCTTCAGTCGAAAACTTTTTATCACAATAAAATATTCACAAGTAAGCGACTAAAAATTGTAGGTAACTATAATCCGCAAAAAGTTGATGCAAAATGTGTCTTCCATGGTTCCATGAGGAATAAAAACGAGCGTTTACGGTATTAGCTTATTACAAGGGGACAAGTTGATCCATTAGGCAACATATTGTTCATTATAGGTTATAACGCTTACATTATAAGCATAGAGAGTCACTTAGGTATGATTCACATCCAGAGATAGATGTTCCCTCTATATTGTTATAGCAACCCTATTCGATTTCGGATGATATTAAACGTTTCATAGCTGTGTATATGAGGACGAGGGGATTTGCCAAACAAGCTTACTCAAATGTAATTACATTTAATTCGCAGGAAAAAAAAAAGAAAAACGCCCACCACGTAAATCTTCACAAACTTTACGTTGGTACTAAATATTAATTTAGGAAACGTCGATTTTTAGATAAAGCTCCGCTGCGTCCAAAATAATAAATAAAGATTTTAAAAAGTAACTTTGAAAAAGTTTTGTGCAAAGTTCGAATAAATCTATCCCAGAACTGTTCTCAGTTTATAATAAACTTCTTCATAAATAAAATTTATGCAAATAAAATTGCAGTATTAAATTTACTACATAAATTTGATTACAGTTTCGGTTGTACAAGGATGGTTCAAAGGAAAACAAATCAACGGTGCCGGTAAGAAAATATTTAGACTTTTTAAAGCTAATTTAATAATCAAATAAATAATTTTGGTTCAGAATTAATTCAAACATTGCGGCGAAGTTTACAGCATAGGAGATTTCATGGCGATGTTATGTCCGTCAATTATCGAATTTAAGTTTTCGTTTGTTTAATAACTAAATTATTATTTATGTCAATGTTAATTTAATTTGAATTGTTACAACAGTGGCTACTTTGCGCACACTGATGAACATGTTTTTGCCATTAGCCACAATTTATTACAAGTGCTTCATCAAATTATTTATTTTAAATCAGTCATTTCTGCTATGCTATCTACCATTGGGTCACAGTAACATTCCAGCAGATTCAGACAATTTTGAAATACAAGTGCCGAATTTTTTTTTGATTTGAATATTGAAAAAGTTGGAACCCATTTTAAATTTGATCGTCAAAAAATCGTCCTGTGCTGGAAGGTTGATGGAGGTAAATTGTAAAAATAAGTTCGACTTCCCGTGACCAATGCGAAATTGTTTTCTAAAAGTTTTGTCTAAATTTAAACCCCTAGGTCGTAGAGGCCCCCCAAGCAAGAATACTTTGAATTTTTGCAATGACTATAGTACCGAAACAAGATTATTATGTGTTAATATTTTAGTTTCCTTTTAAAGACCGTGAAGTTGTCTACTAACTATGTCACAGCTCTCTAGTTCTTTTAGTCAAAGGATTTTGAGTTATGGATTGAATTGAGTAAAAATATGTGATGAAAGTTAAAACTTTTCTTTTTTTTTCTTGCAAACCCTGTATCTTTTAAACGAAAAGTTTTGCAAACACATCGACTTCTGTTTCCTGATAGTAAATTTAACTGGCTACAACTTTGGTTTAATAAAATCTTTCGAAAAAGTAATCCATTTCAAATAAAAACTGCAACTATGGCTGTTGGTTTATTTGCAATTACTAATGCGATTTACTTAAAACCTACAGTTTTTTTAAATCAAAAAAATCAATCTGTTTGAATATTTTTAAAGTAAATAAATTTTGTTTATTTTAAATTATTATATATATTATTATATATATATATTTTAAATTTCAGTTTACTCAAATTGAGGTTTAATCTTTGTTCATCAGTGTTTAAGTCTTCAGCTTACTAGTAGCTTTAATTTATCGTTATGTGTAAGTTTAATATTTATTTCTTGGCTATAGTGATTCATTAATATTGTCAAATCTCAAATCTCATCTGTTGTTCTATTCGTGTATTTGTGTTAGTACATTGCAGTAATTCTTTGATTCTTGATTAATTTTATTTATATATCTTTAACTGACATTCACAAAAATATAATTTATTTTCTTATTTAGCTGAGACTAGGGCTGAACAACAATTAGGTAATCAAATAATATCATGATTCAAGATCAAAACTAAAATTATTTTGTATTTCGAATGTTTGCTTTTTTGTTTTCCTATAGCCTATTAATTTTTAAATTTAAATTTTTTACTTTATAAGCTTTATAATTTTTCGATGGAAATGCTGAAAATCACAAGAGCTTAAAGTTTCTTGGTTATTAGATTTAGATTTATAAGTAGTCTGGAATGTTTTCTTAAATTTGAAAAATGTTTAAGCATAACTTTTTTTGGGATTATAAATATAATAAGATGGATGTTTATACTTGAAAGTTTGTTGTATAATTTAAAATAAAACAAAGTCGTTTAACTGACTGAATTAATTAAAAATTCGATTATTAAAAATTTAAAATAAATTGTTAATTAAATTTAGTAATTTATAAGTGACATTGCAAGTTATTACTAGCTCGAAACGGTCTTTAACAATGAAGTTCACTCAGTAAAATTGTGTTTTTTGATCTTACGCCAAAGAAAATTTGATAAATTTATCTCAATGACAAAACGTTTAAGAATTGTGCCAACACGTAATCGTAAAGTAAAAATTTTTGAATTTACCGATAATTGATTTAGTAACGCTTTTGAATTACATTAACTGAAGATTAGTTACCGTCGAATAAATAATATTTTATAGGATTTCTGCTAAAAATACTCAACACTTGAAAGGAAGTAATAAAATGAAAAACACTACTGCTTTTAATTGGGTGTGAAAATGTTGAAAATAAGAAACCGATAAAGTGTAAATTCCAGCAGTTATTTAATTCTGGGAAAGATTTCGCTCAATCCTTGCATTTTCTCTCGGTCCAAATGATTTCTAATTAGCACCGCATTAAAAGCCGTTAATAGTCAATGGTTTTGAAAGTCAATATTAATTATTCTATGGTCTCAATTCAAAACCAGTCTGTGTTAGAGAGGGACCGTGTTTATGCGGTACGCCCGATCTCATAATCTCTCCCAATTACCCCAAGCGAACTTTCCCGCTTCTAAGCATCCCTTCATTTCTCATCCCCTTAATCCTCCTACTCACCTTAAAAACCCTCTGCTTGTGGCTGTTCTTACACAGTTTACGGCTTCGTTTAGAAACTTACATCTAACTTATGATGACCACAATTTTTTACACTACCGAAATTATTTTATATAAAAAACTCCAATATTTATCAAAAAATTTAATACCTCTTCGATATAAAATTCAACTTTTTTGTTTGACGCCAAATATATTTTCCCTTTTATATTTTCCATTCAACCACCTTTTGTGTCATTGATCAAAAATCCTTTGAAAAGTTTTGCTGCCAGTTCAGACATTTCCTGCAAAAGAGGATTCCGCTTTCATATTAATGCTAAACGAATTTATGCATAGGGAAATGCGACATCGTAAGAATTTGTGTCTAAATTGGAAATATGTAACTCAAGTACTAACTTTTTTGAGAAACGGTCAAACATACCAAGTGCTTATTTTTGTATCTCATTATTTACAATATTATCACAATTCGAACTTTTTAATCGGGCGATTTTCTTCAAAAAAAAAGAACATTAAATTGTGCTAGCAGGCGAGAGAAAATTGGAAGAAGAAGACAGAATTATTTATAGAGAGCTTCGCTGTGACTTCTTGAACACTTATTTACACGACGGAAGTAATCCATGTTAGCTCTGGCGATATTTTGTCTGAAGCTTCTTGAACTCGACTACCAAGATTTTTAAGTTGCTTTCGTGAATTTGATAAATTATTAAGTCTGACGTCTAACACATTCCAGACGAGGTCAAAAATTACATTGTTCCGTGAGGAAGTTATACAGTACTTCAGCCCCCAATGTGATAACTGAACTGGATCACGACTACAGTTATCTATTGCTTTATGCAAGTTCGAAGGGGAGATTCGTACAAGGGATCTGCTTTCAAAGCGTATTGCACCCTAACCACAATTTCGCAAATAAGGGCAGTTTGATCCTTGGATGGTTTCTTATTACTTAACGAAACACTTTCTCTTCCTATTCTTACGATAAGTGAACGAATTGCCGGATTATAATCAGAATTCAATTGAAATAAAATACTTTGGATTTTTGCAAAATTTTAAATTTTACAATATTAGTAAAAAAAACATATTTTTTTCTAAATTGGATGAAATATTGAAATTTCACTCTAAATAATTAATTAAACGGATGAGTGTTATTCCCTTTGCGTGAGGACTTAATCGAAGATAAACGATATTACGCACGATTATTATTTATGGGTGAGTATCCACTAGGGAACAGAAAAAATGGTGCTTAATTTGTTTTTTCTTTCTGAATTTTTGAAAGTATTTGGGTAAAGATGAAATAGTTGACTTCCATAAAAGGTGAACGGACATTGGCCGCTAAGCTAAGGAATTGTACTAAGGAATTATTTTAAATTTGAACAGCTGAATACATTATTTTCTTTATGATTGGACACTGTAAATTGAAAATTATAATTTTCTCCACTTTATAAAACTGTTATTAAGGTGTCGCCTTGTTTTCTCGCCTTCCTTAGCCACAATTAAATATTAAATTAATATTTTCAAACTTGAAAACCAGAGTTTTTTATGATTTCGCACAAAAAGAGTTGTTATTAGGTATATTGTATAAAATAAAAATTAAAGCTTTTTGTGATTGCGAATATTTTAAATAGAAATTTTAATTGTACCAATTAGACTACATAAAAGGTTTCGGTTTATTATTTTTTATGGGCGAGTTTCCACCAGAGAATTGGAAAAATGTTGCTTAATAATTATAATTTGTTTTCAGAAAATACCGATTTCTGAAAATATTGGTTTCTGAAACGTGATTTTATTGTAAATAATAAAATAAAAGTATTATCCTATAAAATGAATATTAAAGTATATCACCATATATTTTACACTTTCCAAAGTCGATGAATAACGATTACCAAAAAACTGCCCATCGTCATTTTTAAATTTACTAAGTTCCAAATTTACTTCGGAAAACTTCAGAATTATTATTATTGAATTGTTGCAACTGCGTTATTTTTTTTTAAAATAACTCTAAAATTTACATTTGTTACGGTAACCGGACATTTCTGATTTATAGAATTCACAGGAGAATATTTTGTTAATAAAAATGTAAAGCTATTGATCGAGAATAAGAATGTAAAATGATAAGACAATAAATAATTTTCAATTCAATTCAATGTGAATACCTATACTTTAGAAAATTTATAAATAATGATTTTTGCTTTTTTGCGAAAAGATTCGATACTTTTATACAAATTATCAATAATTTATGTTTAAAAGTAGGATTATTGGCTCTTATTTTTAAGAATTAATTCTTTAATATAATAAATTAAAATAATAAAATCAAAATAAATTAATTAACCTGTAACTTAACATATAACAGTTATTCAGGAATTCGAAAATGTTTCGGCTGTTTTCAATAGGTCTACTCCGATGGTGGGCGAGAGTTGTGAGTTTTCTCAGTTTATTATGGTAACAGATAGGTTACTGTATAGTGTATAGTATACAATTCAAGTATACACTTAAATTCTACAATGTCAAAATAGAAAATCATTGAACATAAAATATGTAAGCAGAAGAAAATGGAAAATTCTACTTGAAAACTTAAGTGCCAAATAGTAAAATGAAAACAGAGAACAGTAGTAAGAAAGATTTAATTTAAAAATCACAACATGGCGGGCTCTATAACTTACACTTGATGGTTTGAGTTCGATTTTAAATTATTCTGTCGTAAAACTACGATGAAATGATAATTCACAAAATAGAACACTAAATGACTGTAAAGGTAGGCGTTCACTTATACGCATCGTCGTCACCGTCCGCATCGTACGAATCTTCGTATATGCATGAGCCCGTCTAGAACGATACGATGTAATGAACGCTGGCTCATTTAAAATAATGCAAAGCAACTGAAAATGCGATGACGGCGTTGCTGGCGGTGAGGTCGATGCGGACAAGTGAACGCTTACCTTAAGAGTTTGGTTTATAAATAAACTTTCTACATCAACTATACGTATTAAATTAACTTAATATTCTTCCGCGTGGTGGCGTTCTCTTAATGTAAATTATACGAATACCTCTTAGCTAGTAATAGAATTATCTACTACTCCAAACAAAATGTTCTTATTTTTCAATAAAATTTTTGATTTTTTAATGTTTTTTAAGTAAATTGTTTTGAAAACCCGACTTTGATCTTAATCCTTGATTGCTATAAAGATAGTTCAATGAACCTTTAATTTTGACTGAACCTCGATATCTGGATGCTTATTCTCATGGAATCTCGGCCTTGGGGATTTTTAAGGTATTAAAATATTGGTATTTCTGATTTCAATCTTTCTTTTATTATGCTTAGATTTCTGTGTAATTAGTGGAGCTGGCATCGGAAGTTGACCAGTGCCGGTTATTTTTATAATAAGGTCTATTTTTATAGTTAGGTACTTACAAACCCAGAGCACTCAAGCACTGGTATACTGATTACTATAAAAAATTTATAAGTCGTACCAGAAGTGCGTGCAGTTAGGTTAGAGTAATGTAATCAATTTGGAATACTTTAGCATAATTAAGAATGGACGATGATAGCAACCTCAGCTCGCTAGTGCGTCATTGTCGATTGTTTAGTGAGATAATGTAGTTTGAGTTTTACTCACATGAAGACTGTAGCCGCCAGTGCAATATTGCATAATAATTAAGAGTTGGTTAACTATGTATATGATACTGAGGATTACGAATGAATCAGAAACACAGCTTCTATCGTTTCTCCATAATAATGCAGAAATATTTAGAATTTTTTATGTCCATGTAGATGCCAAAATTTATTGAACTCATAAGTAGGTACTTTACAACGCTAATTAATTCTATTAGAAGCTAACAACTAAATTTAAATTTTTCTTTATTTTTCTTTATTTTATTTATTTTATTTTATTTTATTTTATTTTATTTTATTTTATTTTATTTTATTTTATTTTATTTTATTTTATTTTATTTTATTTTATTTTATTTTATTTTATTTTATTTTATTTTATTTTATTTTATTTTATTTTATTTTATTTTATTTTATTTTATTTTATTTTATTTTATTTTATTTTATTTTATTTTATTTTATTTTATTTTATTTTATTTTATTTTATTTTATTTTATTTTATTTTTCTTTATTTTTCTTTATTTTATTTTATTTTATTTTATTTCATTTTTCTTTATTTAATTTTATTTAATTTCACTTTGTAGTAACAACTACTACCAATAATTACATTTTAGGTCAGGAAATTATCGTAGGCTTGAGCAGCCGTGGGGTCCTTTCTTGAAAGAGAAAGAAGCCAATAGTCCAAGAGTAGACTGAAGGCTGTTGATGATGATGATGAGTTTCGATTTGATTTGGCTTTCGCCATTTAAGATAAAAAATCCAACTTATTATTTTGTTGGTGAGGTGAGTTGTAACGCAATGATTGTTTACATTATTGTTTTGGAAACGGAAACTTGTAGACACTTAGGTTCACAATGGTTGCTTGAGTGTCGTGAAATCATCTTAATGCGAGAATTTTCGTAACATTTAATCTGTTTTTTACTTTTTCAAGATTGAAGATCTGTTAGTTTTAAAACCGGTGTCCGTCTGGCTTTAAGCCAAAAGAATGACCCAAACTCAATTTCTACTTGTTTTTGGAAAAGTGTAAGTGACATTTAAGCGACCTTGGTGGGATAATTAGATTGTAAAGAAAAAATGTAGAATTTGTTAATTATTAAGTTTGATAATTTAATGAACAAACAAAAATTGTCAAATACATATAACTGGCAGCTGTTGTAGTTTACATTTCGTGTTTGTAAGAGACTGGTTACGCTCTTGGCAAGAGCACAGCTAGTTCTAAGTGTTAATTGGACTAATTAGGGTGTTAATTACTCTGGCAGTGGCGGTAAAGCGCGCGGGCAAGAGCGAACTTGTTGAATTATCTCAGGCAGAACAGGGTAAGTAAGAGACGAGAGAACCCCACTTAATTTAAACTAAACAATACAAGCAGTTAATGTGGATGACGTTTTATATTTTACGTTTAATTAAAATTATTTTATAAAAGGAAAATGTTTGCTTTTAATTTTTGTTTTTTGATATTATTTAATTTTCGAGTAGGCATAGTACAAAGTAAATCGGGTAAAATTGCGAGGAGTATTTTAAATGTTGCAGATCGTTAACAAACAAGGGAGGAAAACAGTCAGAAGTTAATGTTAAAGGGTGCGAGTCTATGGAAGCAAAACAGCTGTAGGGAAGTGTGTGGTAGGAGTCCCAGGGGTAGTTAATGTTGTAATCAGGATCCGAGGGCGCGAATCCACGTGTGCGAACTACGCCTCGGTTCCACTGCACGGAAAGAGAACATTACGAGCTGTCACCCGCTTAAGCCTCACCGGATTAATTTGATTTGAAGCTTGTTCTAAATTAGTTTTGTTCCAAGACGGTTTAGTTTTTTTGTGTTATTAATACATCTTCTCTAAAGACGATATTCCATGTAATCTTTTTCTGCGGTACATTACACAACCCATTTTTTTTAAACAACCATCAGCTTAATTTAAACTAATTCCGTCTCAGTATAAAGCAATTTCGAATTGCTTTTCTTTTTTTATTTCTAAAAGCTTAAGATTAAAATAAATAGTGGCTTGGATTGTTTTAAATTGCTCAGCGTGTGACTTGCACAGATTGAAATCAAATGCACCCAAGCAATAACATTAAAAAGGGCTAAAAATATTCCGGATTGGAGGGAACCGAAATAGATGTGGATCGTACGATGTGTCAAAACAAACAGAAATGACAGCGAAATACCCCACCCCATGGCACGATTATTTTAAGATGTAAATTAGTACAAATTATTGCGCTCGTAAAATGTTCCTCCACATTTTTAAATTTTTCGATTCCGTTATAACATTCTTTTCACATCATCGCTTTTCTAATTTTAAACCTATCGCGACATTGATTTTACCACAGAAACGGTGTTAATGGAAATTCCTAGTCGAAAATATCAGAAATGTCAAGCTAAATTAGGTGGCAAAAACATTAATCTTAACAAATTTAAATTTAGTCGTAACGCATGTCTTCATTTTAATTATCGGCATTCCCGATTGCAAGTCGAAATCTCGTTACGCGCCTCGTTGATTAAATAAAATACATTTAATTCTTTCCCTTAAAATTTTATTTGTCAAATAAAGAAAGTTACATTTTAAAATTTGTTATCGGCTTATATTGTAAGCTTCCAACAAAAACGTTACAAAACACAACGTTGAGTAGCAATTCGTTTAAAAGCATCGCTACATAAAAGAGCGAGTTCTTTAAATTTAAAACATAAAGCTTGGCGATGTAATGACAGCTTCTTTGCACAGGAAAAATACGGTCATTAACAAAAGGTAATAAAAATTTTAATTCCAGCATGAATCGCTGTAAGCTTGTTTATTAAAAGGTTGAAAGATCAAAACGCAATATCATAAAAGATTTTCTTCTTACTTGCAAAATTTTATTGAAAATTATTTATTATTTGCTTATGGTTAATGAAAACGACTACTTTGATAGTGTCTTCCATCGGAAAAGTCAACCTCTTTGCCAAGGTCCTTGAAAATTATTATATTTCTAAAATATTCTTTCCACGCTACCGCTCCGAACTGGCAAGCTAGCATCCCTTCATCTAGTCTAGGAGATCTCAACTGTTGACCACCTCCTTTGAGTAGTTTCAAAGTGTCGCTACCGTAAATTCGCATTTAGTATCTCCGTTTTTTCTAAATATTTTGATAATCTTGAAATTTAAAAAAATGCCAGTTTCTAATCCCAAATATCGATGGTAAAACTATAAAATTTAAATAATGATAAATTGGAACTACCAACAACTTAGGTAAATTGCATTAAAAAAGATGTTATTAAATGGTAAAGTAACTCAGCTGGATGATTTAAAATGAAAAGACGTTTATCTAGATACTTGAAACAATATTGTACTATTATATTGCACCACTCTGCATGCTAGTATTGGAAGTTAAAATTGGAAATTTATTAGAAAGTATCGGAAATTTTTTATAAATCACTTATAGTGAAAATTACAAGCACGCTACAGTGGTGGTTAGTTTTAAAAAGTCTACGTGTCATTACGTTACTTTCAAATTATCCAGTTTCCTGAATTTTTTATTAATTTTTTGTGTTAAGTTACAGCGAACAGTAAATACACTTTAATTATAGGAATGGTGTATAGGTATTAAATAATTCAAAAATGTTACTAGGGCTATAGTGACAAAAACACTGTCGGAAAAACTCAATAATTTAACAATGAGAAAGTGTAGGGATGTGGATTCCAGTTATAGGTGATCAAATTCTAGCAAATACTTTCCTACATCAAAAAACGTCAAAAATTATTATACTGTCAGCACTAAAGTAGTACTTTATCGCCGGCGGAGCTAAAAGTATTTTAACGTCGCTTGTTCTTGTCCTTACACTAAAGTAAAATAATTGTTTTCACAAAAAGTACAATATTAAGTTTGATAAACTGAATGATTTAAAGTGAAATTGATAATAATGTAATATATTATTGTTTTCGGAAAAATATATTTATTGGATTATTGGCTTCTAATTTTACCTCTCGCTCTACAGAAAAAGATTTGACCTTTAATTCATATAATCGTCGTACTTTTTTGATTCCTGAAAAACTGGATAATTTATTTAATCATTCAAAAAAAGATTGCTCATTTATCATTTATGCATACTATTATATAGTAAATACTAGTTTCAATACTTGAAAATCTTTTAATGTACTTTTTTAATAAAAATGCTTTATTCTACCTATATATAAACGAAGCCAAATAAATTATTTCAAGATTTAAGTGAGCACAAAATTTTACAGTTTAATTGTTTTGGTTTTCAAGTTAATATAAAACCGTGAGTGAATTCTTTGTTTGTTTTTCACATAATGTAATTTTTGTAATAATAAAAATTTAATGAATCTGATGAATCTGATTGTTGAGTAATAGAATAATTTTGTCTTTAAATTAAGTTGTTCGCATGTTGCTTTAATTAAACTAAATCTGTGAATAATTATAAATCTGTTAAGTAATTTAATATTCTCATTTATATTTTGATATTCTCTTTTAGGATAAACTTTAAATCTTTATAGTTTAATTTTATAAATCGGAAATCAAAAACAGACTTACGAATTCCCAGTCCGAACCAGAATTAGAATTAGAACAATATTTATTTACAAATTAATGAACACATTATTTTTAAATATCCAATGTAACATTTTAAAATTTCACGAACAGCGCGATGTTGAGGGACTCTGTCTAATGTGTAACTTTCTTTGTCAAAATGTTTATTACCGAAACAATTTTAATATTTTATTTTCAAAAATTAAAAAGCTTTCAACACAATTCGCAAAAAAAAATTTTATTTTGCTCCTGAAGTCACTAAAAACAAGCTGGAACTCGGATGACCCCAGTTCTTCGGCTTCAATTGAAATATGCGGACGGGCAAGAGACCAGTACATAAAGCTTCTTATTATACTTGTCTGGGGGCGTCCATTAATTACGTGAGGCGTTTAGGGGGGCGAGGGGGGCAAATTATGTTTTTTCTTAAATAAATCCAATGCAATCAATCACAGATTCAAGTATTTACACTAAAAATACGCATTTAAAAAATCTCACGTGAAATTAGGAGGGGGGAAGGGTTTGAGCTAAATCTCACGACATCTCACTAAGGGGGGAGAGGAGGTCTAAAAATCGCCAAAATCACCTCACGTAATTATTGGACGCCCCTCTTCGTATAGAAGCTTAAAATTGGGAATCTCGATTGCGCTTAAGTTTCATAGGCTTAATAGTCTATAGCGCCCCCTAGGTGTAATATTAATGACTTCACTCTTTTTACAAAATTCTCACCTTAATATACAGTAGAACCGTAGAACCCCTCTATAACGAGAACTCAAGGAACCTCGTTATGACAGATTTTCTCTATAAACAAGTCAGTTTAGCATATATTCAAAAGTCAAGGAACCAAACTTTTACTCGTTATAGCCGATTTTTTGTTATACCCGATTTTTCGGTATAACCGGGACTTGTTATAGAGGGGTTCTACTGTATTACCTTTCCTTTTGCAATCCACTGTTCGATTGCCGATATACTCTGGATAGTGAGCAGTGAGCCTTTGTCGGTAATTTAGGGCTTTTATAACTTATCAAGGGTGGAGTTTTGTTAAATATCATGAGTTTCGAAATTTCATTGCACTCAAACATGGCACTCAACGTGGGGCTGAAATAATACGGACAGTAGTTTCGAGTTATCATTTTGTTCAATTCTGCTATTGAAACATGTCGTTTCTTACTTAGATACGCAACTAGAAACCGTTTGTTTTACTCACTCAAATTATATCTATGGTAACGAGTGGGCGAAAAACTTTTCACCCACTAGTGAGTGAAAAATTCACTCATTTATTAGCCTACCTACGTTCTTTATAATAATATTGAAATGTTTTAAGACCAAAGCTAACTTTTTCTTTAATTATTTTGCGCGCACAATGCGCGCTATCGATCTAAAATTTTCCATAAAGCTTCCTACGACAAATTGCTACGGGGGTTGAGTACGAGCAAACGGGGGTAATTTTTAGCTCAGTTTTTCGATATCTAGCGCCGTTTTCGAATTATTGCAAATTCAAAATCTCAAATTTAATTATTGATGACACGAATTATAATAAATTGTATTTTCATAAATTTTTTAGATTTATAAGTGCAGGATTGATCAAAACGCTATACATAACTCGTGAAGAAACCCTATCGCTCACTTATTTGCCTCTGCACACTCGCCTGTCGGCTCGCGTGCAAAACTGGCAAATGCGTGAGCGAATCTTTCAGTTTCTCCACTAGTCATGTAATATACTATTGCACGTCCGATAGAAAAATAGAACACAAATTTGAATATTTCTAATTTATTCAGAAAACCTCTAGTTTCATTCAATTTAGAATTTTAATGTCATGGGTTGTGTATACAATAAATTTTGTGTACGACTTGGCTAACTTGGTTATTCTGTATAACTTAATAAATTTTTATCTAACAGAATTTGCTGAGGTAGCAAAAGCATTGGGTGAAATGTATTAGGTAGTGAAAAAAATCAAGTTTTTCATTTTTATTTCATCCACGAGCGTTAATGTCAACGCAATATTGGATAACATAACCTAGTTCGAGTTGCGGTCGTAATGAGTTTTGGTCAGAAAGACGTTATATCTCCATTGATTTACTTTCATGATGTAACCACCAACATCACGAGCTTTATGACCGGTCTGTCCCCCGATAAGAGATACATTAATAATGCGATAGGAATCAAAATATATGTTATTGACGTTTCGGCTAATTGCTGTTAATAGTTTTTGTAATAAATAAAAGCTGCACTATAGTGACGTATTAAAAATTGAAACGCTTTAAAAAAGCTTTTAAATGTAAAATAAAAGAAAAACAATAATTTAATGTAGCGAGCGAACGATGATGTTTTCAGTTGAGTGGATTACGAAACAGTAACAATTTCACAAAATGTATCCAGATAAATTAAAAAAGTTTAGCTTACTTCAACTGCAGTTAAGTAATCAGAGAATTATTTTAACTTTTAATTACTCCAGTCGACGAACATACGCTCTTCCAATTTAAAAGAAGTGAAAATAATGTGTTCGCGCTTTGGCGCATATAAATACAACAAACAGTCGCACCCTCATATTTCATGATTATTTCTGAAAAACAACTCACTGACGTGTAAAGAGATGCTTCCAACAATACTCGTCGGCATGACAACCGCGAACAACAGATACCATTTCCTCCACTTGAAAGGCTAAGGGCGTCTATTAAGACTACTTCTGAGAGGTACTTGAGTTTTTAATATAAAATTTACTCTCTCTCCACTTGAACAACTTTTTGAAATAACACAAGATTTGCAAAACTGATTTATGTTAAAACTTTTAATTACAAAAAATTTACAATATTACACCGTGTTGTTGACAGAAAGCGATATTAGTTTTTCCCAATATTGAAAACAGTCGTAAGAATTTTCCTGCATAATATCAACAAATTTTAGAATCGATCTCAGTGCCACTCGTCAAAACACGAATGTGAAAAGCCCAAAAAGAATTGTATGAAATATTTCTTATCCTTTTTCGCTACAACTTAAATTGCTTTCTGTATAATGCAACTTGGTGTGCAGTGACATTTTATTTCCAAAATTGAACTCTTGTCGAAATACATATTTGATAGCTAACCTTTTCAACTTTTCTTTTTAACCAAATCCTGATCGCTCCTTATTATTATAATGTACCAAAGTAGTAAGTAACAGAAGTTCATCAACTCAGGAAAATAGTAAGGATCCAATTAAAAGATTTTCTCATAAATTTGTTAACCGAAAACTTTTAACACCAGGGATGACAAGAAAGAGGAGGGTTAATCGAAAAAGCTGAACTTAATAATGGACCGATAATATATCGGATTCCCCACTCACGTTAAGTAAATGAACACTCGTGGTGGATTGTAGGCTGCAGACAGATAAAAACATACAAAAATAGTTTTCCAAATTTAGCCTAAAGAAAGTTAATTTTTTAAGAGCTTTCCAGAATCTTAATTACGAATGTTTTGAAATTAAATTAATTATTTTTAGCTGCTACTTCTATTGAGCCATTACCTAAATAACAGTGAAGTCAAATGAAAGCTTAGTTTATTTTGTACCACTCGGAAGCTTTCTTGGTTATTACTGAAATCATTAACAATTTCGCAGTAATAGCTGCAATAGCTGCCCCCTCGGGCAGCTATTTGAACGCTTCGAGCACAAAGTCTAACTTTCCTCTCTAATAATGTAAACTGCTATTAATTGTAGGTGAAAACGAAAAGAGATTGATGCTGGGTGACTTTACATATTATATAAAAAAAGTTGTGTACACATGGTTGAATTTTCCGTGGAAATTTTTTGAAATCGCTGGAATCCTTTAAATATCACTTAAAATCACTTGTAGCTGGTGCTTTAGGTCTAGGCAGTGTTATCGTTTTCGGGTATTTCTTGTAAATTTTGAAACCTTCTTCTTCGTATCATCATATCTTTCTTCAGGGGGAAACCGCAAACTTAATTTTTGTACACCAGATTTCCATTTATGAGGTTTCTTTGGCTTTCCTTAGATTGCCCCGAATTTCCTAAAATTTCCTGAGATTTCTTAAAATTTCCTTGGATTACATCAAGATTTTCTTTCAAAAAAATTTTAAGAAACAAGAAAAACGAAGATTGTCTGTAGTATTCCTAAGTTTTCTTGATTTCCTAGACTTGAGTATTTTATTTTCACTGCTGGACAATGTTATTCCTATTGAAAAAAATGGGTCATCATATTGATGAACAAAATTCATTAATACTATGAATTTTTCATCAATATGATGAATTTTTGATGTACCTTTTTTTCAGTATAGAGATAGTCATAATGGAAAAAGATATCAAGTATGCGGACACCAAATAAAACAATAACCTAGTTGTTTCATTTTGTGTCCGCATACCTGATATCGATATCAGTTTCCATTAATATTACCATCGGACGAGAAAATTTTGTTTATATTGGATTCATATTTCCCAAGTATATGGCTGATTTGGGTCCATGACCTGTTATGTTACCTGTTATTATTTAGACTTCTACACGTAAAAAATCAATTTTCTAACTCTGTATAAGCAGCCATTCATGCCGACACCTTTATCAAAATCTGTCGATCGTAATCTGTACGTTGAACTGTAGGTTATTCATAATCAACCTTAGCCTGGAGGAAAATATGTGACAGAGAAATCCAAATAAAAGATAAACTGATCTAAGAAAACTGACAAGCTCACGTTAAACACTAGGGGTGAGTCATTGATAACGAAACGCACAGGCAGGGGAAACATTAATACCCTATGGGAACTGGACAAATGTCCGAGGTATGAGATAGATATAAATGCTCCTCGTAGAATATCAAGAAGGGCACCCTAATACAAATAATGATCACATTTTAAATGGCACCTCCGGCTAAGATAGTGTCATACAGTGAAAAAGGGTAGCCTCGCATACAAGAATGTAGGAACGCTACCCTTTCTAAAAATATCAGGTCAGGCTTGTTCGGGCATTAAATGGTTCATGATGAAGGGTCAAACAATTCTCGAATCACGAAAGACTTTACTATTACAAAGTTAATGATGCAGCTGGATGCTGGAGACAATTGCAGTTAGGAGTTAACATGTTCCATATTAAATAATGCTAAAAGACTATTTCGTATATTATTTTCTCTCGTTGAAAGAGCAAATATGTACAAAAACTTCCTAGAAAGTTGCAAAATGAGTATACTGCTTAAAAAATATCCTCGAGAGGTTTCCAGAAACTTATTACGTGCCTTGATCGCAAGATTAATTCCTTTTAAAAAGCTATTTATTTGAAAGCTTTTTTCTATATTTCTTTAATCGTCTACAATATTTTTAATTTCTGCTAAACGTGAAAAACAGATTACCACAATGCTGTGTTTAGAAAAAAGTGTTTCAGTTCAAACTTTGCAATTGTATTATGATGGATTCGTTCCTCCATTTAAGCTGTTCAATTTAAGTCAATAATTTGTTGGCCACTTTTTGTTCATTTTCTTCATTGTAAGCGTAGTGGAAGTGCATTAGATCCGGCGCTTTCGTAATGAAAAAGCGATAAAAGTATTTAATTTTAGTTTTAATAATCACGCTGTATATGTATAAGCTGTAATCCCCTACAGAATTAGTTGAACGAAACTGCAATGTTATTACTCCTTTATTGACACTCGCTAGTCGCACTCGTCTCTATTGAGGGTAGAAAATAAGGGAAGCCTTAATATTGTAGGGTGACAAATCTCGTCCTGACTCATAATGATTTTTGACATTTATTTTGCAAGCGTATGGAATTAAACCACAATTCGCAGAGGTAATTTTCAACTTCAAAATATCGAAAACTTTTCGAAAAATTAATAAAAAAATAGTTGATTAATAGGTTTTTCAACAATGCAATAGTACACTCGATAAACCTGCAGAACTGCATTCAAAACTTTACCGCACTATCTATTTCAAGTGCATTAAGTGGACCACTCTTGTCAACTATGGCGTCTGAAAGTGACAGATAAAGCATTTGGTTGTAAGATATCTCTTCTCTCTAGAGCATAAAACGTTTGCTATTTTGAAGAACTTGTGATATCGTTTGAGGGTGAAACGAAACAATAAACTCTAGCATCGTATAGAGAGAACGACGAGAACGGTGAATTGATAAGTGGCACTTTATTTCCTCTTGTATTAACTAATAGAAAAAGAATCGGGTGTGGCCAGTCCGTGACTGTATCACACGTTAACGAAGAGCATTTTCATATAATATAAGGGTAAAAAAAATATAGGTCACTGTTGCAGGGAATACTGTATTAATTAGTTTTTTGTGTCGTACAATCGATGTGTATGCCCCCGGCGGGGTCATACTGAAAAACGTGAACTGCTGCGATCAAGTGGTCGTGTGTTCGAATCTCACCTCAGTCCGATTTGATATTTTTGTTTAATTTAATTCTACGCTTAAATTGAGCGAAAAATTTTTGGTAAGCAGTCAGTGGGATTTAGTCTTCAAAAGGTAAGTAATTCCATAAAAGTATTAAAATAAGCCCTCAGAAGAAAAATATGTTCGCGTATTAAGTACGATAAAGCAAGAAAAATGGTTTAATGAACTCTTAAACTTATAAAAACATTTTTTAATAATTTTATATTCTTTTGGGAATTTAAACTGAGCGAACGGTTTTAAATTTTGTAAAATACTTTAGAATATGCAAGAGATTTGCTTTCAAAACTTTGCCAAGAAACTTCTGTATACACAGGAAGTATTTGCCTTCAAAGTTACTCATAAATAATTTGTTCTTTCTAAAAACAGGAAATAAATATGTTGGTTTAATTTTTAAAAATGCAATAAAGCGTTTCTCGTAAGTGCGCGATTTATGAAGAATACCGTGGCCGAAAAACTTGAAGGAAAAAATTAATTTTCGTCCATAATTTATGCCGCCTGTAAATTAGACTCTCCAAAATTGCTTAGCACAAACATAAATTTTCTTTCCAATTGATATTTTTTCCTATTTATTTTCAATTCGACGCGGCACAATCGAGCTTAACGTCGGAATGGTAATGTCGAGATTTAAAGAAAAATTATTTTTCGAAAACCGCAATTGGAATTATGTGATAGGTAATTTATTCAAAACATTTTGAGAAGAAAACAGCAAGTAAACTGAAAGCCATGTTGGGATAGAGTAATGTAAAGCGGCAAGAGAAACTGGAATTATGTGGGATGAGTGCTCTTCTAGGGATTGAAGTAAGCGAGTCGATGCTTTCTTTCGCCTTTTTATAAACCCAACGGCAGCGCTGCATGAATAACAAAAGATCTCCATGGGGAACCGACAATCCGCTCTCTAAGTTTTATGTAAATTTTAACAGTAAGTACATTCTAAGAAAATTTTATCTGCACTGCGTTTTTAGAACAAATAATGCATTTTATTTTTGGCTATTTATTATTAATGGAAAGCTTTTCATGTTCAAATTTTAAAAAGGGAAAATTGCACCATGCAGATGACAATGTTCCCACATTAAAAAGAGAATAAAACACCCAATGCACGATTTCACGAATGAAGCCTACAGAAATAACATGTGTTCATTTCAATTAGCAAAACAGAATGCGTCGCCATATTGAAAGACCCCACAAGTCGCAAACTAAACGTCAATAATAAACCAATCGAGCAAGCACGATCATTAGTTTGCTATAAGGCGTTAATACAAGTTATGAACATTTGCATAAACAACCACTCATCAAACCAATATAGCTTATGGTGGTCTAAACTTGCAAAAGACAATGAATGACTCATCAGAATGGAGAGAGATCTTGTGAATTACAAGAAATAAAAGTAATGAAACGAGTAATCATAAAGCAAGGTAACCGCCTGCCAATTCGTATTAAAAACAACCAAGAAAATTAAAAGCTACCAATTTTAGTAAGACGCGCTAAAACTCAAGATAAATCTTTGATTTTTGACGTGCTCATCGTTCAGCGTCTTTTTTTTTTCTTGTGTTTGCTTATTGTTTATTTTACCCATCTCTATATGTTTGGACGTAACGGTTGGGTTTCTTATCTGCAAGTTACAATGTCAGTATAGTCGAATGTGAATTGCTTTGAGTGTTGCAAATATTGAATGGAATTGAAGTGTCTTCAAAGTGAAATCTTGCTTGGTCTAATAAGATGGAATTGCTTCCATGATGAGAATAGTAGTGTAGTGTTTATAGTGTTTACATGGCGGACGTAGTGTTTTTGGGGTTTAAGCTAAATATATTTTGGGCTCCTAAGCAAAACTGAAACTTGTACATCGGCTGTGACTGTGACAAAAATTCCAAAATATTATTAAGTATTTATTAAATGTGGTTAAAATAATGTTAAATTATAATTAAAAATGAATACAAATGCTGAAGATCTCTTCATTAAATAGCAATTGAGACTTTTTCCACCATAGGTGACATCTTCATAACTAAATTAAAAGCAAAAATTGTGTCAGCACTTACCCTCCCATCAGTTATTAAAAACCAAATGAGCAGATATTGGTCAAATAATAGCTTCAAGAAATATCCTTAAAGTTTCTCTTTGTGATCGAAGAAAACCAAATTAACGCAAATTTCGCTGATCTTCACTTCACATTTTTCGGTGAAATTAACACAATAGTAAACGCCGAGATTCAAAATTTAATTATACTGTCAAGATTTTCTTTGAAACCAAAGCTATAATTTTGTTTTCAGATCACTGTTCAGACTAAAAAATGTAAACTAAATCTTTGGGTGTACGTGTAGTTCATCATCTGAATCTGAATTGAATTACAAAATTAGAATGGCTACGATAATATGGTGCCCATATAGCAAATCACAATAAACATCAAGTCATCACGGCAAATGTGATAGTAGCTTAAAAGAACTGATCTAAAAACTAAAAAAAAAAAAGAGAGAAATGAAACCCTGGTATGGTGTTCGGAGGAAATGTACATATTATGTAAGCCATTTAAGTGTCATTCAAGCTACTTTCTTTAAGCTTTTGCTTTTTGGCTTCGCCTCGTGCAAAAATTCTCCAATTTTGGGATAAGAAGTCCTTCTTTAGTGTCTTGATACATAATAATTACTATTTATAATATATTTTTTACATTAAAATTACAAACAAAACTCACGTACTCACTCGGTATCCTTTTATTAACCGAAAGAAATACTGATTGGTTAACTTTTTTTACCAATCAAAAGATATTATCTGTTCCATTGAATTTTCATGTTTTGATTTAGATTTGTAATATATGTTTGTATTTTCTCGCTTTTCTACCATCAAGTTGACATTTTGACAGCGGTGGGGGCAAACAAGGTTTTTGCCGGAAATGGTCACTTGAATTTATAAGATATTTTTTTTTTGAAAATTGAATTTTGCAAATAAATTGATTTTTAAGTTTTTCGAATAAGTGATCTTTAATTAATTATTTTAAAATTTTTGATTGTTCCAATTTTGGACGAAAATTGGCCATAAGATTGAATAATATTTTGGAAAATATTAATTTTTGCTTGACTGTATTTGGAGATCTGGAAGGATTAATTGATTTAGATTAGTAAATTACAATAATTGGTTTATTTCGAAAAGTTTATGGTGGAAATTATGATTTTGAAGGCACCATAGGACAATTTCGATAGCGATAGAGTATGGTCGAGTTATCTTTCGATTTGTGTTTCCATTTGTATTTTAAATTTTTCATTTTAAGTTTTAACATATAATTTAACATGTCATTTTAACATATAAATCTAATAAGTAACTAATATTTATTATAGTTTATTTTTATACTTGTTTCATATTTATATATTAGTTTTTTTATTTATTTTTTTTTTTATTATTAAAATCTTCCTATTCTTCCTCCTAATTTAGGACTACGTCTTGGTTATTACCATGGGATGTACCAAAACACTTGGAATTCATGATCCTTTGAACACTTTGCATATACTGTAGTAGGGTGCTAACCTTGCTAGATGTGAAACTTAGGCTTTTAAATCACAACAGTGTACATAGAACCGCGGTTTCACGTTTAAGCCTTGTACCAAAATTATTAGTTCATAATAATTTTTCAGGAAAGGGCAAGTGCTTTGTCCCCCCCCCCCCTCCATAATATGCCCCCCATGCCCTCAAAATAAATTGATTGAAGCCAGTGCCGGCGATGAAAACCTTGTAAAACTAGACCTACTAACTCCTTAGGTTGTGATTAGAGCAATTAATAATTAATATACAAAATCGTTCAGTAATAATCTTTACACAATGATTTTTGAAACTGCTTTGACAATCAGTTGGAATATGATTTTTGATTCTCGAAAAGATAGCTTTCTCTACGAAATGGGTTTACTAGTAGTATTTTTAGTTTTGCAGATAAATAACTTTATTCTAACTCTCTAGAACCCTTACAACTTGGAACTGAACTTAAATTTTTTTTGCAGAATTAATAAAATTTTATTTCTTATTAATTATGGATCATATTGTTCGCACTCCGTTGGAGCTTAACCATCGAGGGGCAATGTAGCAATGAAAATTTTTTTAAAACAAATGATGCTAAACGTTTTGAATTCCTGGACGACAGCAAGGTAGGGAAAGGAGGACTAATGGAAATAAAGTTAGAATTTGGGCCAAGAAGGCGCGTTTTTATCACATTTTTATCGACCTTAATTTATATTTAAAAAAAAGTTTAGTAAGGGCTACTAGCGTAGAGGATTACTTTATATTTTTTAGTGTCAGTTTGTCCCTAATTGGTAATACAATATTTAACGTAAAAAATGCTAAATATTGTAATCGGATTTTAAATTTCTTGCACAAAAATTAAATCACATTTAGTAAAACATTGAACATAAAAAACTTAATCATTATTAGTGAAATAATCCCTGCCAAACTGTAATAAACCAATGTTGATTCAACTCGGAATACATTTGTCTATTTGTCAATAGTACATTTTCTTTAATAAATAAATAAAATTCTACGGAACGAAATAAAAATTAAACAATGAAACGGTTTGAATAAATAGGAAGCCCGGTATTTATACAAAGCTAAATAAACACCCAACATTTGTATTATGCTATGAAAATGTTGGCAAAAACTATAACAGAATAGGTAACCAATCAGCTATATTTATTTTTGAAATAGAAATCCACTCCATTATTAATCTCAGCAAATATAATGCAACATAAAATGTTCAATGAATGCTTTTTACCTGTGTCGTTTCCATTGTGTTCTTATTAATTCCATTCTACGCATAATCGAATTGCTAATTCTTGTTTATTTATACTGTGCGTTTGTATTTATCTCTTCTTTGTGTTTCTGCATTGAGTGGTTTTATTGTGCAGTCCACTGGAGACTCGAATAAGAATCCGTGCAAGATTTTTCCATGTTGTTGGCCCAATTTTAAATTGTTTCGCTCCTGCGACGGAAGCTAAAAATATATTATACAAATTTGAAATTCCATAATTTTTTGGTGAAAATTATAATTTGTGCAATGCAGTGGTTTGGTATATAATTTTAAGCAACGCTGCATTTTCATGTCATACATAAATCAATAGCTGTTCAAACATGAACAAAAATCACATTAAACGTGGTCGACTGGATCCGCTTGTGCAGTCGACAAACTTTTAATTTGAAAACTTCGCTGTATTTGGTGGTGCGTTGCTCGCATTGAATACTAATTGGATTATGATGGTCCCCCCTAGTTGGCGCTTTTTATAATAGCATCATCTGCAAACTCGCTTTGTAATTTAAATTATTCCGTCCAGCGGTACGAGTGGATTAAAAACGAAGCTTTTATTGGATGCAAGTTGGATTTATATTGAAATCAGCTAAATTAGTTCGTCACAATGCTTTACACCGCGCCATTACATTGTATATTAATTGATTGCTATATTAACTAAATACGTGTTTGAAAGTTTGTTAATTCGCTAACCGAATTATCAATAATTTGTTTTTGAAATTTCGTTCGAACCCTTTTAAGCCGCCCCCAAGTTACAGTTTAGTGTTTATAAACACGTAAAACAGTTTCCGAATAAACAGGGCATTTGTAAAATACAACGCGTGCATACACAATAGTAAATTGCAACCACAACTCCATCGAGGCGGTTGACCGTGATATGGGGTTGTTGCTAATGCGGTTCGCCGCCAAAACCTCCAACATGTTCGGTTATAATGCATAATTTGAATTTAAGTGTGTCTAGCTTTTAATTGTTGACAACCCTAAACTGTTCAAACACCAACCAAAAGCCATATAATACAAAGACAAACGATCTCTCAAATACAGCCGATAGTTCGTTATCTATTCCAACTCTCTAACTTCGCCATCAAATTCCTGTAAACAGCTGGCTTCGCAAACGATATATTCGATATATTGCAGGATAAAATAAGATTACACAAACCTTTACGTGCCTTGGGAGAAAATTTCTAGACTCCACTTAATTTTCCAGAAGGGAATTGCCAGACCTCCGCCCGATAAAGTCTGAAGGTGATTGGAATGTTGATTAGGCGTAGAAAAAAAAAATCGAACGGTTTTCCTTGGAGATTTGAACCCTTCGCGAACAACACCGGAAAAGTGTATTAATATTTTACGACTCTCGCGAGTTTATGAACTTGCAAATTTTTTACCCAACAAGAAAGCGTAAAAATAAACGTAACGACGTATTAAATTATATCTATCATTTAATCGTACGTTTCTTTTTATTTTTTTGTAAATTTTATATTCCACATTTCAATTTCATTATGTGCAATATCTACTAGTATATACCTACTTACTCCGAGCACAGATCAGTTTCTATATTATGGTTATATTGTAAGTCATGCAGAATGAACAATTTCTAGCTTTGATCCGGTGAATTCTCAAGGGTCGTGAATAGCTACAACTTTGAGCAAAGCTGCAGATATGCTGTCAACTTCGATTTTATGTGTTTGAACATTTTCCTTCACTAGAATTCCCAAGATACCGAAATTTGCTTTGAAATAATAAGACCAAAGTCGTCTAAACCGCAACTTTTATTAAATTAAATGTTGGTATTGTATACCTAAAATATTCCCGATTTATGTCTTCAAATTTGGAGACAAATTAAACCAAGATTTATTTGACTTCATCTCGCGCAATCTATATTCCACCTCACCCCAATATTGTCGCACTTTCGAGTTTGCATAAATTAATTTCGAAAATAAAAATGCCATTTAAAAGATAACTAATAACCAACATATTTTATCCAATTTAATAAAAAGGATGGAAAATCAGATTTTGAATTGATAAAAGTATGTACTGTAAATCAGGATTCCCTAACGTCGCCGAGCAAAAGGAAGCTTAGGTTGAGTAGAAAATCTTGATATGTTTGTCAGGTTTTATCGGATCAAGTGGGTTGCCTGAGGCTTTACATCTCGTGGTGTGAGAAGCTCATTGGGGGATAGATGAAGAATATTTTGACGATGTTTGAGATAAAAAATCAAAGAAAAAATGTTGTTTATATTGCCTATCCTATACCTACCTCACTAAAATATTATATTCGATGCTCGAAAAATTTGTTTTGACTTTAAATTAAAATTTGACATGTTAACCAGATATAATGATATGCAAATTGATTTTTTATTGACCAACTAAAAAATTACATAATAGCTTTTATTATTAGTTAAACGTTTTCGAATACGATAATTATTATTAACATAAATTTCATTAAATATTGTTATTAATAAAAATAACCAATGAAAAATGACTCGATTGAAATTGAAAGAAATGTTGGCAGTCGTCAATAAAAAGCAAGATATCATGAAACTGATAACATCTTGACATTTTGAGATCTGTTGGGACAAAGATAAAAAGGACAAGAATCGATTTATTGCAAGGTACAAAAACGTGGCTCGAAGCAATTTCTCTCAGACGAGAATTGCGTTTTTTCACAGGCGCTCTTCGTGAGGCAGCAACAAAAATTATTCCACTGTCCCATAATTTATTTGATGTTACTTTTAATAGTGGAGTGTTTGTAAAAATTATATTGCCGATGACAATAAAGGATTCTTTCTAATAACATCAGTCATTATATAACATCAAATATTGACATTACGTGGTTAGTCTGTTGGGTCTGTCCGCATCCCTTCGATAAGAAAGTAAACCCCTGAGTAAACTACTGTTGTAGTTCCATTGAGTAAATTATTTGAGTTACTGAACCAACAAAACTAACGGCTTTCTGTTTACCTTCAACATTACGCGTTGAGTAAATTCAGCCATTTTTGATTAGGCTATGAAACATTGAGTTAGCTTTCATTAATAAAAGCAAATAAATATAAGAAAGAAACAAACAGAAAGTAACACCGTAATAAAATATTTTACTCAAAATTTAAATTTTTAATTAACACTTAAGCGCGACTTTCGTAGAATTTTTAAATTTACGAGTATTTAACAACACCTAATTAAGTTTAATTACAAACCATTTTTATAAAACTTACCTTCTCTTAATACGACTATATGCTGGCTTGTAAAACTGTCCTTTTACCTATCAAGAACGAAGTGTAAACTATAAAACTGTTTGATTGCTTCGTGTAAGAAGCCATGCTTTGTCCGCCATCGAGATTGAGTAATAAAACTTCGTAATCTTCGCGTAAGTTTTGTATATCTCGTCATAGTTGGATTCACGAATAAACATGAAAAATCTACTTAGGCTTTATTTGCTTACACCCGGCTAACTGGTATGTGAATGATTCCATGAAGAAAATCAATAGTTTTTATTAATGTTTATGAGGTCAAAGCTCGAGTTGAACTTTAACACCCAGTCCCTAGTCCCAACTATGGTGTTGCAATTTTTGTAAATTCTTTTTAGTATTTAAAATTTGCAATACAGCTGTTTTAAATAATGCGAACTATTAATTTCTTTGCTTTACGATTTAAAGATTTTTTAACTCGAATTTTACACGCGAATTATTCGTCTGTTGATGATTATGACTTATTCAGTAGCGAATAGCTACTAAGATTAAAAGCCAGATTAGCTGAGAGCCTCAGTCTGCAACAGTTCAAACGATTTAAAGATTTTCATGTTTTTAGTCATTACTGAACCGGAGAAGAACCATTACTGAATTACAGATTGGGGCAAACTCTCTCAGACCCCCCAAATTGAAACTGTTCATATTTTACATATACCTACAGATACCAGTATTAGTATAATTACTTGTTCTATTTAAATATAAGCCAACCTTATACCACACCAAACATTAACAAAATCGACAAATTTGAATTCACACATATTTGCTTTCATTAAAAAAATTGTAGTCTCAAGTATTGTCAACGATTCTTCTTAATTAGACAATGAACAGGTATTCCACGAAATCATTCAAGGAGCTCTGATTACATATCATAAACAATAGGTGGATTTTACTTTTTTATGTTTTGCAAGCACTTTACTTAAACTCTTCAATGCGCTTACTCGTCTGCAACGAATAAGATGAGATCAATTTAATTTTAAGTCTGGCGTCGAAAGCCAATTAATTTTCATTGATAATCTGAAAACCATCGTTTCCTTGGTAAATTAAAAATCACACAATGACCACAATTAAAAAGCTAATATCAATATCAACATAAAAAAATATAGTTTTGGGTTATCATAGCAATATATTACTTAAAATTTAGTATATTATACCACTGTCGTGTATAAGCATTTATATTGGAAAATTTAATTAATTTTAAGTATTTTTGTAATTTATTGGAAATATTTTATTTTATTTGAACATTGTAAATTTTGTAAATTTTGTAAATTTTTTTTTAATTAGGGCCGTTTGAGAATGCGGACAAAATTTGTATATAGTATGTCTGTGAATTTTGATTATTTTGGAAAATAAAAATAGGTGAAAGCAGATATTCGGATAATTTAGAAAGAAAAGATAAGTAAGATTTTGATAGAAAAGTGGAAACCTAATTAAAACTAATTTGGAAGGTAAAAATTTCATAATATTAAAAATTCTAATTTAAGAAAACGAAACGTTAAGTATGATATGAAAGCAGATGGGATGATTATCTCTTTATTTAGTATTTAATTTCTAAAATTTAAATTTATTGAAAATTTTTAATTAGCTGAACAAATCAAATTAATTAAAGATTTGTTTTTCGTTTTTGGCGAAGTTAATTTGGAAATTTTGAAACCTATAAAAATAAATCTCAATTTGACGTACAAGGATAAGGCAGAGCTAAAAGATACGTTGGAAATATCAAACGCACAATTGGTGAACAGAATCAGAGAGGTTCTTAAACAAAAATGAAGAACCAGAAGAAAACAAAGATGATTTAAATAATGACACGAACAGCATCAAAATGATGGAAAATTTTAATAAAAAAACAATTAACAGTAAAAGACAAAAACATAAAGAAAGAAGATGATGCTGATGTTCTAAATTTAATTTAGAGGAGGGAGAAGGCAATTGAGAGAAATTTAGCCGAATTAGACATGAGCATGTTATAATGCGAATTGCACTTTACATTAACTTTGATAATTGGTTGAAGTTATACAATCCCATCAAGTTCATTTTTGAATATATGGGTTTGTAGGTTCAAACCCCCCATTACATGGTTTTTTATATATTTTATATTTGGTATTAATAATTGATATATTTATAATATATAGTAAAGATACTTTGTATTAAAGTATGATTGGATTAAGTCGAAGAATGTATTATTTGCGGTTTGAAAAACAGATCAAAGACATTTTGGATCACGACTTGTTTGAGTAGCTTTAATTGCTCCAGGGGGAGCAAATGTCGTGTTCCACAATAGAGAATTGTGCAACGCTAACTAGATTTGCATAGCGTAGTCGCAAGTTTGATTTTCGATCAAATATGAAAATTCATCAAAATTTATTAATTAATTTTTTTATATTTTCTCGCTTTCCCGCCATCAAGTTGACATTGTGACAACGGTAGGGGATAGCGAAACTTTTTGGCTACAATAATGGCCGCTTGGCCGTTTAAACCAGTAGAGAGAATTTTGTTTCCTGAGAATTTTTTTGAAATTTTGTTGAAAGTTTATATTTTGAGAATAAATTGGCAATTTATGGTTTAAGTAAGTGATTTTTATGAATTTGGTTATTGAATTATCAAAAAATTTGAACGGAATTGGATTTTTCATGAGATTATTGGAGAATTAATTTTGACGACAATTTTGTAATAATTAAAGTTTCTTTAAGGTATCACTAAAAAGGTGGATAGTGTTTCCGTATGGTCAATTTGTCTTTGATATTTTCCATTCCCATTTGTATTGAAAATTTTATTATCAAGTTTAATTTGAATTTCGATTTGGTCAGTTTTTAGGTTTAGACTTGAGTTAATAAAAATTTTTATTTTATTTTCGAGACCCCCCCCCCCCCAAAAGGTTTTACGTCAATATATTTAGATATTTAATGCTATATTCTCGTATAGTACAACCATTACAGTCAATATCAAAATGTAATGTAGACCTTGAAATGTGTCAATTATATCTAATTGATATTATTTAACAGACATATTTCAAGAAATGCTGATATTCCGAAGTTGCAAATATTTTTTTGCTTGATCCTAATTCGAAGTTTGCAAATGACCACGAAAAACGTCAAGGTTCTTTTGAATTGGATGTTGTTAATGCATTTTAATTGACTTGATAATTGCAACTTAGCAAATATTACTTTATGAACTTGCTACACTTGAATGTAAAATATTACTACTGTTACTTACATTATTTAGAATTATTATTATCCGTTCTAAATTTGTATCTAAATGATTTTTAAAATAAAATCAGCAATACATTTAAATTTTATTTAAATATATTAAATAAATATGTAACACATATAATAATGTAATCCTGATTGACAGGCAACGGGATTCTTACATACATTATATTCTAAAATAAATAAAAATATAAGTTTATTAAAAAAATAACAAAATAATTAAGTTCTGGTTTGAATTTAAATTATGTTTGAGTTTGTTCATTTGTTTTTTAAATATAAATTAAAATTAAAATATGCAAAAATTAAACAAGCAGTAGTGTGGCGTAAAGCTCACAGGTGCAGACTAGGGAGCGTAAAACCGTGGTTCTAGCCCTGGTGGCGCCGAATATACTGCTGTGATCTAGTTGCAATTACTATTTCTAGAGTTTATAGGATATATTATCCTCAACTCTCTTAGTTATTAAATAATAATAATTATGAATCGACTAATCTCAAATTTTTGTATTATAAATTAAACGTCAGATGCAGTGGACGTCAGCCGTAAGAATTAAGTCGTGAATTTTTTGCATAATTTTCACAAACTGCCCTACTGAACTTTTATAATGTAAAATATTAATTTGTAGTTCTAGTAAACCCATTGCAACTAATTAAGAAATAATCCACATAAATTAATTAAAATTAAATAACCAATTAAATAATATTGAAAATATAAGAAATCGAAAACTGAGTATAGATACAATGTTAGCTACAAAACCATAATGCTTCTACTTCTGTGTTTTACAATGGCACAAGCTACATTATGTAGAGAAGCCTTTACATACTTACCAGGAAAAATTAAAACTTGATAAATTTGTAGTAACAAAATAGTGAAATGAATCATAAAATAATAATAACCTTGTGTTTGATTGATGTGTTTTAAGCATATTTGGTTTCTTTCTCCTTGTTGGAGAAATGGGATAATTTTAATGTTACATTTTTGGGTGTCCAAAAAATCTGTATTTAAGGAATTACAATCATCTTCAATTACAATTACAAACATCGTCTGCATTAACCAACTTTAAGCAATTGATTATCTCTTAACGAAAGCATCTTGCGTACAATTTTCAGTCAGCATAATAGGTACATTTGAAGAGCGGAAAATTCAAATATTTATGGAGAATTTCAAAGAAAATGTAATATTTTGTACGTTATTATAGCTGCAGACAACGCCATCTCTATTACACACCATGCTCAACAACTAGGCTTCTCAATAACTTTAACCTTAGATCTGCATCTTTATGCTTACAAGATCCAATTGACTCGAGAATTGAAGCTAATATATCATTTACGGCGTCGTGCATTCAGTAATTGGCTGTTAGAGAACATGCAAGTTTGACAGTGAATTTTGCTAGAAAATTTTACACTACCTCAGTCTGTTTGGCTCTGATTATTTACAACATTTATAAAACCATTTGTCCTGTTCACATGTCCTTTTTGCTTATATTTTTACAAACTAAAACCTTCGGTCTCGCACATCCGAGTAATTATCAAACTAGCCCGTGTGCTATTGATCGACCTGATCGGCGATGATGTTGATTCGTTTTTGGATTGATCGATTCTGGTTTAATCCAAAAATTTTAAAATTCGCTTATTTCCTAAAATACCATTTTAAAATCCTATGTTGTGATGTAAAACAACGAAATCTATATATCTAAACCTGTCTAAAACATAAATCGAGAAAATGTTTATATTTTATGATCAATATTTCCGGAATAAAATAAAAAACAATGAAATAAAAGATATTATTAAATCAGCTGGTGTTGAACGAGAAGAAAACGTAAAAAGACTTGACAGCTATTTTGTTAAATTTTGTAGAGCAGCCAAGTAACAGACATCAATTTGCATTGAGATGCACATCGCCATCTAAAGAGAAACCCTAAGGCCAAAAACTCGTTAAATAAAAATATTCTTCGCGTCGCTTTTTTGCTCCCCAGTAAATAAATTTGATATAAAACGACTTGCAATGCTAAATAATTTAAATATTTTTGTATCAAAAAAAAACTGTGGTATTTCGTTAGAATAATAATTAAAATGCCAAACAATTAATATTTCCAACTTCCAACTAAAGAATATTTTATTGGTAATATAATATTCCGAACTGGTTTAGTTATTTATAATTTTTTAAGGTAGTTATTTACGTAATTACACAATTTAGAATGCCTAAATATTTTTATTACATTTTAATAAGTGTTCAATAAAAAAATAATTATAGCGACACGTGATTAATTTAAAATTATTATAAAAATGTTATCGAAGGCCCACGTTAATTAAAATAAATTGCCTGATTTGCAAGAACAAGTTGAAAAATTCTGTTTCTTTTTAAATTAAGTTTTGTGCTACTTGAGTACAAGAAAATTAGCGGCTGTTTTGCTTAAATAAAAAGTTAAAGAGATTAATTTGTAATTAAAACATATTTTGTAAAATGAAATTTCGAACGTTCTTATTATTAATCTTGCAGCAGTCACGATCCGGTACGCGTATTAACATCCTTACAGATCTGGAACGAAATACCAAAATGAGAGCATCCCATTGATATATAATACGCCCGGTATAACTAAGAAAGTTTTCTTTTGTGAAAACTCGAAAATATTATTAAAGTATAATTACGGAAGCATTAACGAAATAATTAAAAAAATATTTCTTTGAAATTAATATTCCCTAAAAACATTTGAAAGTTGATGGGAAAACTGTGAAAGGGGATGTATCTACTGAGATGTTTAAATTTATCCGAACTAAACGAGAAGGGAGCGAGCGTTGATTAAGATTTTAATTACTACTACCCGAGCTTACACCGCGAGTCGGTTTGTAATTGCCTGGTAATTGCCATGCACTTCTCACAGAGACGATTAGATCAGTCCTCTGTGTATTACTTGGCTTTTTCTAATCATAATTAAACATTTTATTAAACACTGCTATAGCCACTCAATTATTATCAATAATTAAGAAATCTGCTCGGTGTTTGATACTTCATCCGAGTGCTGATTGCCCAAAAAAACCTACAGCTTGGCTACGGTATTACATAATTAAAACTACAAAAAATCTGTAGTTATTTTAAATTCATCAGCAATTTATATGAAAAGCGCAATGCTGTTGATGTAAGTAAATGAATTTTTTTGTAGCTCTGTTAATTACCTTTTTCTACTTAAACGTATTTTATTATTTAAAAGTCAGATGTACGTTTAAAATTTTTGTAAAACCATTGCTGATTTATTTTTCATGCCATGTTTTTCCAACATAAAATTTTATAAATAATATATTCAACAGCAAAATCTTTTAGATGACTTCTCGTCTCTTGTTATTCAGTTATAAATTCTAGATTACATCCAACTTTTGTTTTTCATTTTTGTTCATAGATTATTCACAACAATTCTGTTCAGTTTCGTTTAGATATAAACATTAGTTGAGAAATATTTACGATGTTAACCTTTTTTTTGGAAAAGTTCAAGTCTTCCTACCAAACACCTGCTAAGTTATCCTTTGATATTTGTCTTTCTCCTGCTAAGCAGCTAACAAGGTTCTCAGACAGAGAACTTCGTAACATTCATTTAAGACCCGAAAATTCCATTTTATACGACTATTTTATTTTCGTAACAAAGTGAACAATACAGAAAGACAAAAAAATATTAAGCTGAGAAAGACAAATCGTAGGAAGAAGCCCTCATGGTAAAAGATTTATCAAACTTAAATCTTCTTAAAGGGTAGATTCAATAATTGATTTCAAAATTTTTCTCTACTTTCTCAATTTTTCACTTAATATACTCTTAATTTTTACATACGAGCAACGGGAGGGAGGGACTAAAGAGATTTAAGGGTCTATTGCGTTTATAGAACAAAGGAAATACTGTCAAGATACTGGCGATATTCTTGAGATATTAAATGCTACCAATCTTCTCTCTAATTGAAACTTAATCTGTAAAGTTCCCTCCATTCCCTCCAAAATGAAGCGATTAAACTATGAATAAACTTTTAATTTAGTAAATAATCTCGTTCGAAGTAGGTTGCACTTACTCCATTCTGTTGACAGTCCGTACAATTCATACGACTACTGCAATTGTACTTTTTTAAACCCAGTACTAGGGTGGTCTTGCGATTCGAACAGTTAACATTGAGTTTGAATAAATTGGATTATTTTAGAATTATAACCGAATTTTACTTAAAAACAGAGATTCCTACTGTTTTAAAATCATGTTTTAATATGTTTTAACAAGGGGGTGTTGGTTTCTTTATATATTTATTACATCAGTTTTTGTTATTTTGTTATATCTTGTTATTTAGGGTGAATGGTTTTACTAAAAGTAGGTAATAAAAATTCTAATTTAAATAAATATTTAATTGTAACACTGCAGTAGGAACATACAAACTTAGAACTTTTATTTTTTATAAATTGTATAATTTATGTTGGCCATTATTCTATTCACAGAATTATTTTTAATTCTTAATTATTTATTAATAAAATAATAAAATAATTCAAATTTTCTTTTTCTTCTTCTGCTTGTTTTAGGTCCGGAATCTGTTTAAATCTGGTTTTTGCTAGAAAGCTGAAGACCAACTGTCCCTCCATCTCTTCGAGGGTCTTCCTGGTAGTCTGGTTCTATCGCATGATATATAATAATAATAATAATAAATGGTATAAATAAGTCATTATACCATGGTTCCATAGGGGATTCCATCTTTTTTTTTTATTTGAATTTTATTGTTTAATAATTAATTAGTTTGTTTTTGAAATTTGAATAAAATATTAAATAAATGAAAAGCGTTGAGTCTGTTTTACACCTCTTAAAACCATTCTATGGATGTTCAAGTTCACATTAAAAAATGAAGTATATTAATTTAGCGTTGGCGAAATGGCGACGGCGAAATGAAATGTCCCATTGCGTAATCTAGGTACCCGATAAACGAATTACGATTAAAGAAACAGGAAAAAAATAGTTCCCGAAATTAATTTTCTTATAAAAGATCGAAGAACTTCTTTTCGCCCCCTCTCCTGAAAAATGTTAAACTTCCTTCGATCCCAAACACTGTTATAATTAACTTTTTGTTGACAAAAATGTCTCGACTTTATTTGTATACAGTAACAAATACAAATGCACTGGTGTGCTTCCATGCATAGAAAATATAAGACTTTCTCTAAAGCTGCATGATAAATAAGACGCCAAAATTAGTTTTTATTGGATTTGTTGGCGTAAAACGCTTTATTTACCTTTTTTCCGATAATATTGTCCATCTCTATTATCACAATATTCCCCAGATCGAACTAATTTCCTATATTCATTTTTCATCTCGTTTCAATTTCCGTTTTTCCTTTTAAAAAACCGTGCGCATTTATGTAATGTATGTTCAAACATACAAATATAGCAAACCTCGTTTTAAGCTAATGTACACACCAATTGCATGTATTTAACGTACATACGTTGTTTACTAAGCCACATTTTACACGCGATATTTGTTTTTAGAGGGAGCACGCCGAACGAACAATTCAAAATAGGGGACACACACAAGTAGAGGTAGATGGGATCAGTTCCGATCATTTATCGAATCGTTTATTGTACTAAATTTGCTTTTTTATTGCTTTTTTGTAAAAGCAAATTGACAATACTAAAGCGACGTTTCGTCATTATTCAAACTAATTTGAATTTTTACAACTTTAAACATTTTAATGATGAAGCAAATTTAAAAGCATTTTTCACTTGGCAACAATTTAAAAGCTTATTGTAGTGCGGAACGAATTTATAGAACAAACAGAAGATTTTTAATGAAAAAGGGAAAGGAAAATTTTGCTAAGAGAAGCGTTTCAAAGCCCTAATATGGTTAGAAAAATTACACCAGGTTGGTGTTGATCCTTTAGTGAAAGAGAAGCCGAAACGTTACATTTTTATATGTAGCAATTTAATTTTATTGTGAAAAGCTTCTGTTCATAAAGATCGTCCAGTCTGTTTATTTGAAAAAAGAATGAAATGAGAAAATCACGGAAAAATAAAGAAAACGCAATACGAAACTTGTTTAAATAAAAATAAAAGCAAATACTCGAGACTGAAGAGCCAAAAACCGTAAATTTAACAAAATAAACACCCTAAAGCTGAACATACAACAGCAAAAATCTAAATTGGTGTTTCTCAAACGGTTTCATCATCGCCAGTTTGCTTAAATATACTTCAATAATTTAAACTGGCCTATATGGGCTTTGGTCACACAAAAATAAATTTTAGGACACTTGAGGAAAATTTGCTTTAGTATTTTCAATTTGCGAAACTTTTGAGAAGCTCTGCTTTAGAAACGTTTCTAGCCAAATCGATAATGAGCGAAATTTTATTTTTCCAAATAGAAAATTATTAAATCGGAAAGTAGAAAAGCGTTTAACCCACAAGTTTTAAAAGTTTACTAATAAATTGTTCGTCTCCGCTTGTAAACGATATTATTATTCGTTGTAAATTTCAAAACAAAAACTTAAACAACTAAAATTAACTGAGCGAAAAAGTTTCTACATTACAAACAATAAACAATCCCGACGAACAGATAAACGCGATGGGGTATAAAAGTTCCGGTGACGGCCCGAGTCCGGAACTAGACTCGTTTCCTGGAACCGCTAGAAAGTTTACGGTGCGGTTACTTACAATGGTTTGCTAAGATTTACAACTTCAATTATTATAGTTCGTAAGTTGGGTAATTTAACCTCAATTAGGTTCGCGATAAAACGGATTTTTGTGTTTAACAGGGAGACGCGCTGTTATACAGCAACAAAATGGCGGCAATTGCGTAAATTTACAAGGGGCATTTAAATTATTGATAAAATGTTAATGTGAGCACGATAATAAACAAAATGCTAATTTGTCAATTACTTTTATAAATTCGATTCTCACATTATGGAGCAATTTATTCTTTTGTGCGAGGATATTACCGCTGCGTGGAAATGGATCATTTGGGATTTATTTTGGTTTAGAGGTCGTTATTAACATACGCGATATAACTGATGGAACGATCTGTAAATTTTATTGGCCAATAAAGCCGCTCACAAAAAATACCACAGTCTCAAAATATATTCAGAATTTTTTTTCTACAAATAAAGTAAATCTCGAAAAAATATTTAGCTACGCCAACAAAAAATAGTAATTTATTCTGTTAATTACTTTTTTAATATTCAATGTTGGCAATGGCTTAATTAAAATTTAATTTTCGCAAAAATTATGCCCACACAAAGTTATTACGTGGGTAGGTATGTTGGACTTTAAATTTATTAATATTAATTTTTTTATTTGAAACAAAACAGATAAACAGATACTATTTAAATCTGTACAAAACTTCAAACAAATTACTTCTATAAGTACATATACATTGTATAAACCTTTTAATGATAATATGTATTACTCAATTATTATACTATATTTAAACTATGTATAGACTGTTAGTATATTATATTATGTATACTACACAATGTATGTATGTACATAATGTACCATATTGTGGTATAAGGTATAGGTACCCAGTGGCCGATAGTAACTTTTTGGGGCCTACTGCTAATTGCATTTTGGAAGCTCCTAAAAGAATATTATTGGGAGGGGAAATGAGGACGAATTTTGGAAATAATTTATAAAAATAAAAAAAAAATGTTTGTCTTAATAGTAACAAACATAAATATTAAAAGAAAAAATACTCGTATGTACATATATAATTTTAAAAGTATAAAAAATATATTGTTACGAAACAATGCAGGTTAATTGTATTTGGTGATTTATGTATGATGACTCATACATGAGGACTCATATATAATATCCTGGAGAGTTTTTATTACAAATCTGCAGACTGTACTGCTGACTTGCAGATTTGATTGTTCTAGAGCAGGGGTGGGTAAACTCCGGCCCTCCAAGGGCTTTAATCTGGCCCGCCAACGTTTTTCCTTTAACGTAGGAGTGTGTGACCCTTGGGAATATATTTTGACAACCTCGTTGACACAATTAGGTGTAAAAAAATTCGAAGATAAAACTGCTGGGGTTTTTGCGCTTTTCTAAAAATTCCTAGAGAGTTCTTTCTAGAAGTTTCTATAGAAATCTTTCTATATGTAAATACAGGTATGATTAGCTGTGAAAAAAGTTTGAGTTCTAGTTCAGACTCCTACATAAATGTTAAGATAAATACTTGTAAATAAATAGTACTAGACTTGATGGCTGTCAATTCTCAATTGCTAAAATATGTTCTAAATGGCAAAATTAGTCAAGCTTAACTATTTTTGAGATTACTTGCCAAATTTATCAAGTTTAGTCAAGCTTGATAAAGTTGTCAACTTGACAACAACTTGAAAGAGCAGCAAATATTATGTAAATGTCATTTATATATACTGCAATGATATTTTATATTTATTTTAAATATTAAATTAACATGCAACCTACCCTAGCCTGTCAATCGGAGAACAACCTCTTTAATCTCAGCAGTCGGTTCAGTGAAATGTAATGATAAATTAAATAAACCAATTTTTGAACAATTATGATTATTTATTCCAGAACAAAATAAAAGTTTTTGTCCACAATCCGGACCTGAACGTAGATAAGTTGCTTTGGAGATTGTAAACATAAATTTACCTTGCAATTCTTTCAGCATCCAACTAATTTTACAATTTCCAAAGAACAACATAAATCAAAATTTAATGTGTAACGTGTAATGTGTAATAATGTAACATAAACAAGTGTGCGCATTAATGATTAAATTAAATCAATTGTCTATCGGTAATGCAAAATATTAGTTTTAACAAAATTTTATGTCCCAAATGTTTATAAATAAAAAAAAACTCTGACCTCATAACAATATCATCCAATGTGACTCAGTCTTCTTACTTTTCGAATGTACCAATATCATTCAACAACCATTCAACTTCCTGTTTTTTGCCTTTGGTAATTAAATAAACGATTGATCACCATTGAATTCCTCTAGTTTAATATCCAATTCTTGAACATATCCAGGATGTTGTACGATTAACTTTTATCCACCTATCTCTTATAATTTTCCTTAAACCAATATAACTAATACTTATTCGATTATCTTCCAAACACCCAATCTTATTTAAAATTATGTTTCAATGGTCAATTAACTTTTATTTGTCCAAATATCTATTTATTCTCCATTACAAATTTTTATTTCCAAATCAGAAAAATCCATTTTTCACTATCTTTTCCAAAATTTTCCTCTTATCTTCTCTATTCTATTACCAACTCTCGCACACGATTTTCCTGTTCTCTTTTATCGCACTTAAGGCACGTCCGCACTCAAAATCTTATGTGTAGTTTGTTATAATGGCACTTACGTTCTACTTTTTAAATTGTTCCTTCATAAAGATCTTTATAATTTAATAAATAAATCACGTAATTTTGATATTACCGACTACCATGATATCAGATAATTGTCCTCTTGTATACTAAGTATAAATTTTTATTATTCTTTTTTATTTTTACAATTTTTTTTTATATTTTTTGATTTGAAACATGACAATACATATATAATACGTTAAGTTAACAACATTGATACCTAACAAGTCCGTAGCGAATATCACTGATCATATTATTACTACAAGCAATTTTACAATATTAATTTTAATTATATATTATAATTTAATATTAAATATCATTATTATTTTTAAGTTACTTTAGTTAAAATAAACTTCAATTGATTAATTAAAACGATTTTAATTTTCTTTGCCCCAGTTCAAAAGCAACATACGAGTATCTAAAAAAAGTATACATCTATCTACTCTAAAAACATTAAATTATTAAATATTTTACAAAATGTAAACTAATATTTTATTAATATAAGTAAGTATTATTATTCAATTTTTTTTATTAAGATACAATTTTTGTACATTGCCTATAGTTGTTTGTATTTATGTATGTTCCTAAGTTTTCTCTTACGTTTATTATTTTTATTTCAATATCTTTCAACTCGGGCAAAGAAGGTACACAGCATTACAGAATTTGCGATTTCATTTAGCATGTCAGGACTGCTAAGCTTATCCCACCAAGTCACGTTTGAAAAAAAATATTTGCAAATCTGCAAATACCAAGTTATTTACCAGACGACCCATGCTGTAAGATTCTTATCAGATTTGATAAAATCAACTTATTTCTTCTTCTTTCTCTATTATCTAAGCCAATTCGATTTATTGCATTGCAAATTACGTAAACTATTGTTTTCAATGTTTGCAACGTTTACTCTAAAGAAAGAGGTCGAGCATTTAGCAATCTATAGAAAAATCTAAAGAAAAAAAGAAGAAGAAATGATCATGAAAGTGCATAACTGTCATTCACATACACAATCACCGGGAAATAGTCAAAGAAAGTGGAACTGCATTGATCTATTTATTTCTTATTTAATTAAATTACAAATTACAATAAAATTTAATGTCTTCAAGCAACTTCATAAACAAGTCTTCCATTTTTCTCTTCTCCTTGGGAAGTGAGGGTTATCTATTTCCATTAACATCGACATTTCTTATAAGAATTATTTTTATAGATATTAAGCTTTTGGCTATACCATAGATAGTTGGAGTTGGAGATAGGAAAACTGGGCTTTAATAAGTGAATTTTTAAAATTTCAATACAAGATTGCTCTATATAATTACAAACCATTTTGAAACTGTCAGACGCAAATGTTATTTTAGCTTGCGAATTTTATATTACCAACTTAAAAATTAAAACCGGTGCGCGGTGATGCACTGTGATCCATGCTTTTGACTGCTAATGCCGAAGGCACTGCTTGTTTGAATTGTTTCAAATTATATATTTACATATGTACTGTGTTTTTTGTCTGAAAACGAGCTAAAATCCCAATTTTTCTAAGAGTGGCAAAATACAAAATTTTACTCTAAAGTAAAGGAAAATCATAAATAATGTTTTTTACCAAATTAAATACCTATTCGTTTTGCAATTACGATACCTACAAATTTCAGGATATTATCATTACAGAAGCGATACCTAATATAAATCGAGAACATATCCAGCTTTTCCATTCGCAGCTCTTCACTACTCTTGACAACTCAACGACGCTTATAGTGCTTTCAAATTGTAGTCATGTCCCGAGTTTGCTTATAGATATACTGAGTGCTGCAAAATTCAACTAACAAGCATATTGTTAAAAGAAATCCAAAAAATTGGTTTTGAAATTTTCAAAAAATCGTTTACTGGTCTTTTATTGACTTAAATCGGTGCCATGCTGTACGATATCTACATAATGATAAAAAAGCAAATGTGGTGTAAAAATTAGTTTTATGATACCAATACCAATACCAATCAATTTACCTATATCAATCTGCATATTAAATATGTATTATTAATTTTATCTATTAGCATATTATTTTATTTATGAAATAATAATATAATAAGTATAATATACAAGCTAATTTAGTAAAATCAATATTTTACAAGTTGATATATAATTGGAAATTTGTTGGTACCGATAGCTACCCATTAGTGAAGTGTGCTGATGAGCGAAATACTAATTACTGTCAGCAATTGCGGTAAACTCACATGGTCAGTTTGCACCCACAATTACTATCCACTCACTCACTCATTAACATCTATACAATCCATGCAGACCCTAATATTAACGCTAAATTAACAAAATAAAATGATATTGACTAGATCAACATCAAATTCTTGGAATATACTATGATATAATATATCACACCTAAATATTAAAATAAAAGGTATGACATTATTGGTAAATATAAACTTATCAAAATCAATAAATTTTGTTTTAGCAACTACAATATTTGCTTAGATAATTGTTCGGTAAAATCCAAATAAAGATGGTGAGTGCTTTTTATGTATAGTTCGATGACATTAAGTTTACATCAGCTGTTGAAAACCGAAGTTCTGTTGAATGAGGATTACAAGAAAAAAATTCTAAAACAAAATATAAAAAATGAAAAGCATATTTAAAGAATATCTTTTGTTTTTGATAATCTTCACCAGTAGCGTAACTACTATTTACAATACTACAATAATTGCTCCAGGGCCCGCAAAATTTAGGGGTCCCTCCGGGTCCTGAATGGTTTCTATTTGAATAAATACATGTGCAAAGTCCCGAACGCGAAGAGTAAAATAGTTGACAATTTCGAAACAAAAAAATGTTACCCCCTACGTATTTTAAGGCAGTAGTCTGCTTTAGAAGCCCAAAAAAAAGCGTTTTTTCAGCAATTTTTTTTAAAGGGAAAGAAATGATTGAGGTAAAAAAAATTTAAAAATTAAAAAAAAGTTTGAAAAAAATTTTTTCTTCAAAAAGTGAATTTTTTTTCAAACTTTGAAAAAATTTGGGATTTTATACTTTCTTCGGTATTTTTTTAGTTCATATAGAAAAAAAACTTATTAAAATTTTTAAAAAATTTGGTTCGATTGAATTTACAAATGCAGACTCCAGGCGCTCCGGAAAAATCCTTACAACTTTGAAAAATTTCAATATTTTTTAATAATAAAATTTTTTTTTAAAGCTTAAATATAATACACTATCGTCTGAAAATTTTGTTAACCCCAATCATTTCTTTTCCTTTAAAAAACGCTGAAAAAACGTTTCTTTTTCGACTTCTAAAGCAGACTACTGCCTTAAGGTACCTACAGTTTATTTATTGGATCACAAAGAACTTTGCAAAAATTTTTGCCCTAGAGCCCAATTTTTGAAGTGACGCCACTGATCTTCACGTCTCATCGATCAACCAAACTTAAAAGCACACGTTATTTTAATCGAAAATTTAAACCCAGTATTACGCTCTATTAGTCACACCAGTAATTGAGTTATAATATAAGTTGATAATTTATTTAATAATGAAAAATTATTATTAAATTAAAATTTAAAAATGAAAAAATTTATTGAACAATAAAAATCAAATTAATATTTTTGGAAGCTATCTGCGGGAATAATTTGTAAATAATTTAATTTTTATTGAACTAACCAACTAACATCATGTTAATTTTTAAATTTACTTCTTTACTGATTTAACCTACTGTATAAATAATGACAAATAATTCTTGTCTATTTTGCATTGAGTATTCGCGAACTATGAGATATGTTAACATTAAAGTTTACTTGGGTTGTAACACTCTCCTTCAGCAAATAAAAAAAATAAAGAAAAAAGTCACAGTAAAAATTATTTTATTTGTCTCCTAAAATCCTATACTGAGAATCGCGGTATACCATTCAGTATGTTATGGTACTTACATTACAAAGATATAAAAAAAGATGCAAAATAAACAAGTAAAAATGACAATTTTGATTATTGTGACCACCCTCGAATACTACATTATCGTTAGCCGAGCAAGTTCGTCGATAATTTTATTTCAACAGCAGCTGATGAAAAAGTACAATTAAGGAAAGTAAGTTTCAAGATCAAAAGCTTGAGGCCGTTCATGACTTGGCAGATATTATCGCCCTAATACTTTTATACCAAAGTAATTTTTATTGTCACCACACCACTAATCAGTTTAGTTTTTTTACGGATCCCAAAATTTTTTCTAATGGTCAATAACCCGTAACAAATTAAGTTTCATTACTTCGTTTCTCTTCCGTTATTTTTTGACGTATAAGTAACCGCCAAAAGTAGTAAAAAAGATTTTATTAACTTCGAAGCAAAACTTGAAAATAACATCGAATACAGATCGTGTGGAATCACTCACGCATGCCATCTGAGTAACCGCAACTTCGGCAAGACCTAATCGTATTTTCAGCCATGAAACTAAATAAATTTATTATTATCTGAAGCTGCCTGAAGCGCTAACAAAGGAAAAGAGTCTTATAATTTTATATTCTCTGGCGGTTTGTTCCCACTGCCATTCTCTCTACAGGATGCGGTTCGGGCGCTCGTGTCGTGAATGATTAAGCGGAACCCCGCGAATTTGCAGCCCAACCACGTCCTGATCCCATTACCATCGAGCTGCAGCTACCGCTTGATTATCGCATTATCAAAATGTATTCTAACCTTCTTAATGCAATACAACTGACTTGTTTCTTCAAAGCGAGAAACTTTGCTTCCACACTAAACTCATTTTCCGAATAAATAATCTACTTCGATGCAATTTATATTTTATAACACGAAAATTTATTTTACTTTAGTATGCACGACATGGCAAATTTTTATTTCATTTGTAACTAAAAGTCAATACTAAACTTGCAAAAATCTAAAAATACTTCTTGTTTTTATTCGATATCTATAAACATCTTGTGATAGCTGTCTGTGTAGGCGTAAGAATCAATAATATCAAAGTACATTTTGATCTCACACTCAGGTGCTCAATGCATCATTTTTTTCTTTACTATATTATTAATATCAACTTTACAATATCGATTTCAGTTAGGCAAAGCACTCTCTTTTCGTACTGAGTGCGGTAAAGTTTACCGTACGTACTGTGGAACTTTATCGTACCGTACGGATAGTTCTCTTTCCTTACATTATAATTTCAGCCTGACTAATTGGCTTGCAGCATGAGAGCAGTGCAAAAGTTTTAAAAGATCTTTCAAAGACCTATATTTCTCGAGTAGCAGGTGGCACACATTTATAAGACTTGGGGAAATAGGATTTGTGGTGCGGAAGCGAAAAGAAGAGCGGTTAAGTTTTCCAAGTCACCCACTTGTGGTGCCGAAAGGCATCTCTGAGTATCGGTGATAGACCGCTCGATTCCTCTTTCATACACTCATTGAGTTTCAGTTGAATATAATTGAATGTAAGAATGTAACTTCATCACTGTCTGTATAGCATGCTTTCATCCTAGAACCAGAAAATGTGGTTAAGCTAGCACTTAGTTAGATAAACTACTTTTGGATCTTTTGAATTACCTGTAGTGACCAAAACTTGCTAGAAAGGTTACAAACAGCAATAGCGAACCATCACCGTGAGAGGAAGCTTAACTAGATGGAGTTAACAGTTTGGATTCTTGAGGAACAAGAGCCCATTACAGCTGACTGATGGAGTGGTGTGTCTTTCGTGATATGGACATGGATGAACCGAATATAGATTGGTGTTGAACCAGTGAACAGCGCCGATTTAAGCATCAAAAAGAAACTTTAAGTTTATCTTTTTCAAAGTAAAAAAAAATAAATTTGAAAAAAGTTCCAAAGCAACTAATGCAACTTCTATGGAGACGCATTTGTAATACAATTCTGCCTTACACACCTTTACATACATATTATGTACATAAATACGTACATTCCGAGCAGATCTGCTACATCCAGTATCGGCAATTAAGATCCTAATATTTTTGGTGATCTTAAGAGTCAAATAAAGTGCCGTGTCTCGCAAGCACTGTACGCAGACGAAAGAACTTCAAACATTGAATTTCTGTATAGAACAAATTTTAAGATCAAGATTAAGAGTTAGCTAGTTTGACGCTAGGTGATCGTTTTGCACGTACGTTTGAACGTTGAGTGTTGCCGAAAGTTTGCTCTCGTCTAGTTTAGGTCAATTTTTGCTATTATTTATTGATTGATTTTAACTTTAAACGTTTTAGGAAACACCTTACTTAATTATTACGTTCATAATTTTCTTTTTCATAATATCATGGATATTATTCATATCGAAAAATTTGCAAGTGTAAAATTTTTAAGAGCAATCAAATTTTTATATCAGCTTGACATCTGACACCTTTTATCTTTTTGGTATTGCCAACCAAAGAATTTTCCAACTTGAATTATTCTTGGGATTGGAATTTTTGTGCGATTTTAAGTCTCGAGGTGGAAGTACGATTGCTGGTGAACAACCAGAGTAAGTAGTTTTTATGTTTTAACTTTTCGGGCCCCACGTTGGGCACCAGTGTAATAAAAATTTATTCTTGCTTTGCAGGGAAATATAATTTCCTCTACACGCTGGTAGTAACCAGTTTTCTCTTAGTGTAGAAGTCCACGATGTTATAACTAGCTGATAATAGACAGAAGCGAGAGCGTGGCAGCGTTTATGAGCGTATTTACATGCGCGCGGTTTGTGCGATGCGTGCGCCGGCGTTTTACATAAACCAACTTAAACGCTGCAACAGAAATTCAATGTTTGAACTTCATCTGCCTGCGTGCAGTGCGTGTGATGCGTTTGACATAACGTCGTCTCAGAATCAGAGTATTTTATCTGCAATTTTTTTATAAATTGCTATTTTATTCTATTTTAATTTATTTCTTTACAGCATAATCCAAAGAATTTCCAAAATTTTTATTATTTACTGAATAAAAATATTTCAATGAAGAGTAATGCAATACATAGTATTTACAAAATTTAGAGATATGGAGATAGAATATTTTGATGGTAAGACGACGATAAACCAACCTTTACTGTTACCAACTCTTACTAGGCGTCAAGATAGTGTAACGGTAGAGGTTGTGATTAGTAATTCGTAAGTCTGGTTTAGATTCCCATACGATCGCAGTCTCACTGCAGCTACCGGTGGTCATCAACCATAATTCAACTGATTTAATTAGTGCAAATAATAAAATAATAACCCCAGTTCAATGTACTATATCTATAGTAGTATAGAATAAAATATTTCTAGTTTGAAACACATTTTAAGAACGACTACAAATATTTGACAGTATGAAATTTGATTTCATTTCAATTTTGAAAATTTAACTTTTCAGATGATGGTTATGGTTATGGCCATTATTCGTTTCACTTGTCGCCGGCAGTAAAGTAAAGTAATTAATTTTCATAAAGTCTAGTTGTTTTTGACGTTTAGAGAAAAAGTATTTTTTGAATATCATGTAGTATCCATCTGTTCTTTTGTAAAAAGTTTTGAAACCTGACGACACTCAAAGAAATTGCCGGAAACTAAATGATTACCAGTGTGGGACTAATTGATAAAAAAATTTTAATGAACAGACTGGCAAAATGGAGTCCATATTTTATGTTGGACCAATCAGGTAAACAGTTATAATCTGACAATCTGTATAAAATCAGTTCTAAAAAGACTAGGTAGTTAATTGATGAAATTATAAGTCTTAATTCTTTCAAAACCTATGAAATTATAAAAAATGTATAAACTGGCTTTATGTTGATTTATTTTGCAAAATCGGCGCCTCTCATTATATCAGTTTATTATTGCATCAATCAGAAATGTAATAAAAGACTATAACCTAAAAGGTATAATATATTTGTCAAATTAAAATCTGACAGCATGACAAACCAGCGGCGACGATAGGTACAGTTCTAATTTAAATTTCAAAATTTAATTCAATTATGTTGCTTATGTTTTATTTAAATTTCAGAAAACAAGTGCATAATTGAAAACTGATATGTCAATTGAAAGAAAATTCTTGGATTTGGAAAAAGATTGGTAGTTGATAAAAGCACGTGTTCGATAATGAATTATACTTTCAAAAGATATATCGTAAACCACTATTATGCTCTGTTTCTAATAAATGGCTTTTCTATATCGCAATTTTTTGAATTTATAAAAATGATAGGTTCCACTTCCAATATTGCTTGCTCGAATTAAATCATCAAAATTCAAAACGCTGTATTAATGGAATGCCTATTATAGCAGAATTGTCTCATGATGATAATTTATTTTTCAAATTTGCAGTAAGTAAATGCCAGCTGTTGTAATCACTAATCATCTTCTTATTATCTTTTCACTTGACATTCCTTATTAATAAGCATAAAATATAGAAATGTGTGAGGTATCATTATTCTGTGTCAGAAAGAATCTCAAAAGAAAAACATTAACTAAAATTATTTTACTTAAATATCCGTTAAATACACGTAAAAACGTCAAAACATGTAACTCAAATTGCCATTTCAAATTATGCATGTGCGTGAGAAAATATGCAATGATGATCAAAAACTAAATTGACACAGGAATGAAAAATTTACGGTTACGTGTACTAATAACGTGTTACGAAGTGCTTTTTAAGATCAAGGTAAAATAAGTTAACGAGCAAAAAATGTAGCATACTCATTATTGTTTATAGAGGTTTGATTACTTCGGATCTTGATTTCTTGATAATTGAGAAAACTTAATAACGGATAAAGTGTTAAACAAAAAGTTGCAATTTAAATCAAACGTTTATAGAAAGGAAATGGAATTTTGAGAGGAAAAATATGTAATACGTAAATAGTTGAGAATGTTATCCAAAAATTGTTCCACTTATTGAATTGGGTGTTGGAGATTGTGTTCTCACCTAGTATATATTGAACAGATAAAGAATCCAATGGCAGAATCAGATAACGTGCTGAGTACGTCAGCCTCGGTTCCAATTTGACCATACAGGTGTCACCATTTTCACAGTTTCAAGATCAATCTGCACAAAAAGATCGACGGATGAAAAAGGACGTGCGATTTCATGCCAAGCTTTACCGGATATATAAAAAGGAAAAAAGAAGCATTTTAAATTTTCCGGAGATTACAATGTGCACAGTTCATCTTCTAGAAATTCCACTCAGGTGTTTATTTCTACGTGGTGTTTAAGTTAGATTTACAGTTGCAACAAACGCAATTTGATTATAACACATTTGTGTCAAGTTCTCACATGATCTTTCAGTTACAATGGTCTCTTGTTTCAATTTGCATCGTCTTCTAAATTGTTCTCAGCATTCCGATGTTGGTTTGATTGCAGAGAATGTTTTCGAAAGTAATTTTGATAATTCCATACTTTTTCCTTGCATTGCACTCCGTAACGAGCTGGATTCTCGACTTTGCAGCTGCTCCAAAAAACTGCACCTCCAACGGCCAAATAATAAAATGTACTTTTGATTTAAAAAATCCTAATTAGTCAAATTTAAAACTGATGGAATGTATTTCGTTAACTATAAATGGGCCATTGCATTTAATTATGGCAAATCTTTTTATTGTTGTTTGTTGTTTCGCATTCCAATTAATTTTCATCTATCGTTTGGTGTATTTTAAATATTCCTGTGCTTTCATTTGCCTTTAAAAATCCCAATTTAATTTTTCATCTACCTGATATCGAATTTTTTGTGCCAGAAACAGGAATCGTGCACAAATATTTAACTTGCTTTAAATTAACTTTATTAAAAAAAAATAACACAGGTATTTGAAATGTTACGCCGAGTATGGGTTTTTTACCATCAAATAGTATGCATACATAGTATATTATAATATGCCCGTTCGAATTTGGTTCGAACGAAGTTAGAAATAAATTATTATTTACGTTTGAGAAAATCACGTTCGGAAGCGCTAAGTTTTGGATAAAATTTTAGATTTTGGATCAATAGACTTTAGATTATAATTTGAAACCAAATTCGACATTTAACTTAGGTTGTATCTAATTAACCTCAACATTCTAGTTAGCAAATAGATGTATACAATTAACCGAATGGAATGATGAAGCAAGGAAAAGGAACGAGTATTCGCTGTGAGTGTACGTTCACACACCTTTGCTCCACGGTATACACACATGTGTCGACACTGCTCCTTACACATGCTAGTGTATGTAAGTAGTTGGTTAAGGTGAGGGTCCATGGTAAGGTATACATTAAGCCGCTTCCATTATTCTAGCTACTTCGCCGACAAAGACGTGGCTACATGTGGATGATCGGTTCAACGAAGAGAGATCCGGTTCTCCTTGTTTAACTTGCTCCGTGCATTGCTCTAAAATCTACAGAGGAAGTACTTTACGATGGGATTGGTTAAATACATTCTGACAGCCGCTGATCAAACCCACGTGCACGGAAATGTGTTCTCTTTATCTTTAATGGAAGCCATAACGTTGTCTCTTTTATTTAAACGGAGACGCATATAGAAGAGCATAGCAGATAAGATAGAGATGAGTTTCTCGTTGAAATATCATATACAGAAAGAGCCCCTTCTTAAGACATCTCGAGCGTGCATTCTTGGCGCTTAATGTAGAGAGCTAGAAGGGCAAATCGTTATCTAAAAAGAAAACTACGTACAGACGCACACCCCAACTATTTTTGCCCCAGATAGTTTAGTTATGAATTAATTATTAAAAAAACTATTTCTCTTGCGGTCGATCGCTCCGACCTTCGAGAATAAAAAATCATTGGAATTGTAATAAATATTTCGTTTCTTGCAAAATCGATACCGGTGGTGATTGTGGTTCAAATAAAAAATCTCCACGTGAATGAAAAACGTGAAAACGTAGAAACGATAAGGTTGCCACCACATAATGGATTTCCTATTGTTACGTCAGGTTGATGCAAATTCTCAAGAGACGCTTATTTTAATGATTTCATCGAATTCGTTTCGTCTTGCATTTAGATTAAATCTGTCTTGAAAGTAGGAACAAAGAAATTACGCAAACGGAAAACTGGTATATATAGGTATATCTCCAAGACGGAGTGGTTTATTATACAAATATTTCCATATTTAGTCTCACTTTTCATAAAAAATTCCATTTTATTGTTTTTACATTACAAATTTCTTATTTTTCCCCACTAACAATTTTTGAAATCACATCAATTTAGAGAAATTGACTTGGTTGTTCAAATTGGAAACGAATTAAGCCGATCACACAGATTTAAAATTCCGTAAGTACTTCCCCGCAGTAACAATACGTTTTCATATTATTACTTTAAAAAATCAATTTTTCTGAAAAACTATGAGCGAATCCTTTCATTTAATCACATCAGAAGTAAATTCGATATTTTATTTCGTCCAATAAAATCTTCTCAAATTAGTGCTTGAATTTGATTTCGCCAATTAATCAAATGGCACAAAATAGAATACCTAACGAAATAACAATAAGAAAAATTAAAAATAAAATGACATTTTTTGAAGAGTTAATAAAAATAAAATTATTAAAACAGTGGGGTTGCTTCCTCGAGCGAAATTACATTTATTATTCTATATTATCTTTTCCAGCATCGTGCATCCTATCAATGCCAGACAAAAGGAACCCTTCTTCTAATGAGCAAATTGCTTGCCAGGTTGCAACTTTTGCAAAATATTTTCATAATTTGATTGTCAATTTGCAAAACTCACCAACTACTTTCTTTTCGGCTTGGATTATTATTTTACATATAACATGCAGAAATAGCGCTTGAATAATTAAAGCAATGTGTTTTGGACTATGAAATTAAGCTCCTTCCACGTGGTTCCAAATTCAACTACATTGTACATTTAACCGTTTAAACAATGCAAAATTTTGTTTTGCATTTAAATAAAATAGTTACAACCAATCAAAATTATTTCATAATCAGCAATAGAAAATGTTAATTTTAAATCGGCAAAGTTAATTTACTCAAGGGGTGCATATTAAAATAATTAGAGAAGAGATGCATATAGCCATAACTGATGACTGATGAGTGATGAGCATCACACGGAACTATCTTTCTGTGGCGTAGTCAAACATGATGGAACAAATGTACCGTAACGTGGATCCGTTGCGTGATGGCTTCAAGCACAAACTACAGAAAAGGTCTATCTTCTACCTTCTAAAAACGGAGTAGCAGCAGAAACAAGAGGCACATATTAAAATCATATGAAGGGTTGTGTGATGGCCAGAAGATTAAGTTAGGAAGATGTCGAAGGAAAAACTGCTGAAATTTTCAACGAGCCTACCAGGGTAATATGTGCAAAGGTAGCATTCTGGTTAGGGTAAGTACGCTTGTGGTATTTAGTTGAGAAGGGGATAGCGGGGTTAGGATGGAGATTCAGGAGATACAAATCCGGCACTGCTTGCCGTTCTAGTTGGTGAGTTGCTATATTCTTGAAGAGAAATGAGGTCGAGAGTGTGAATTGAAACATTGAAACAGAGTTTAGAGCTCTCAGAAGCTAAGAGCAATTTAAGCAAAACAAAGCAAGAGAGAAGAGGCGGTATCAGAATAAGTAAATAATGTGCAGGCAATCCCATAGGATAGGTCAATAACCTTAGACCACAAAGCTACTTTACCTAATTGACAATCAATCCATCTGACAGTAGAAAGGAATTAATAGAGATCACAACAAATTGTATATACTTGTTTGGCTAGAGCATAGCTGGTCATTCAATGATTGGTCGATTGTTGGAGCTTCTTAATTCTTCTGTTGGTAATACTTGATGATTTCATCCATTTCAGTCTGGTTCATGCTGTTCTGGTTTTGGGAGGCCATAACAATGGTGAGTTTTTTTTGCTGTAATCTGGATTTTCGCGGCTGGCGGGGTGGCTGATGTTTACTGTCTTGGCGGGGATTCTTTGAGGCTCTAGTGGAGGTCTTGTGGATCTCAGGTGTCTGGTGTCAATTTCTAGAATTCTTGGTCGAACTCGCTGAACCTCTTATGTTTTGGGAATTTTTAGCATCCTTGGGAGCTGGCAGAATGTGGGCCGCCGCAGTTTACGCATCTGGGAGAGCCAGAACTGAGAGAGTTGGGGAATTGTGACGTGGAGTGTTCTCCGGTGCACTTGACGTATCTGGACTTGGATCTACAGTCTGCAGTTCCCTGTGTGCGGTCAAATTCTCGACATCTGTGACATTGTCCGATCCGTGTTTTTCAATAAGGGATTTCGATCTGAACGTTCTCGTTTACTTCGAATATTTTTCTATTTTCTTTGTCTCGGTTACGGTACATTCTTTTTGTGAATGTGACTTCGAACCTTATGTATATTAGGTGTGTGTATACAGAGTGTACAGAGCACCATTGCATACCCTAGGAATTCCAAACTGGAATCTCTTTGTGAGCGACTTTTTATATTATATTAATGCTAAAAAAATTTGCATTAAAATGATTTTTATAATTTTTCGTAACAGGCCTTCAAATCCTTAGCTACACCATTGCTTCGAAATCTTTTTCTCTCTGGAATTACTATTAAGTTTTCCTTTAGATTTTAGGTGATTTCTGTTTAACTTTCTCTGCAAACACTTGAATTATTTACGATTACTCTACTGTAGGTCACGTAACTAACTAGTTTGGCTGTCTAGGCTAAACAGTGATAAAAAGCAAACTCTCTGAGAGCTCTGATTGTAGACTATTTTAGAGAATGGCTCTATCGGCTAAAGAAAAAAAATTATGATAACATTAAGTTCCGAGCAACATCTGCCAAAATATAATATATATTTTTGGCTAAATATATTATAAGAAGGAACATAAAACCTTGTTCTCGTACTGAGTATAATTGAAAATTTAATTACGATCCAAAAAAGGTCATTCCATGTTAGCATTTCAATTTTCAGCCTTAACGTAATGATTTAATTTTAAATTTTTAAAATTCCTAAATAAGTGTAGTGCTTGTATTTTATTATTCCATTTGAATAAAAAAAAATCGAAGTTTGGGTGTTTCAACTGAATATTTAATTTATAGGTTTATGCACGATAGCCTGCGTTTCTAATATGCATTTTACTTGATTTACCATTACACGCTAAAAGCTGATGAGCTTCAATTTATTCATCTCATGTAATTTTCAACCATTATGAAAATTTAATATCAAATGCAATTTCGAAATTAATTTACTAAAAAATTTATGTTTCTTGTCATTTGCATCGGAATGAAGTTTTGTAAAAAAATATGGGGTGGGTATAGTTAAATTGAGAAATAATTAATCAACTAAGTTTATTTGAAGCATCCTCGTATAAAATATTATTCAAACCAAATACACAAAGTCAATATTACATTTCCATAATCTATATAGGAAAATTGACATATTGACAAGCAGGTATAAGTAAATACATAAAAATAATATAGTTATGATCAACTAAATTTGTAAATAGAACATTTTGGATAATTATACTAAAAGCATTTATTGATTATGAATTTATTTATAAAACCACCTCTAATTTCTATTATTATTGCTATCGATGGCTGAAACATCGCTTTGTAATATAAATGAAAGTTGACAATATTTTACCGAAAAGCACTCACTCAATTCATAATGCCTTCTGTATTATTTGTCCATTTAGTTTCGTTTCAAAATTTATAAAAAAAAAAAAACATTAAAAAATGGTTCATCAACCTTGAATTGGCACACCTTTATGTAGCATGTTTAAGTGGGTATACGAACAAATAATGTTTATTTGTTTTGCATAATTGATTGTTCAAGATATTTATAACTTATTGATTATTTTTGTTTGACCAACAAACTCGTCACATTTTTAGATTGCACAAACACCAACCAAAATTATGTTATATTTGTTTGGCACTAACCATATTCTTCCTTAATATTAAAGCACACAGCCATATCTTGATTATATTTAAACTATTAGCTTATCTATGTTTTTCTATTAAACATCAATGTAGATTATTTGTGTGGAACATCTTCGTCTGGCAGTTTTTATATGTGCAATAAATTTCCATTTATTTTACATCGCTAGAGCTTCATCGCCAAATCACTCTTACTCGGACATCTGTTTCAAAAATTCGATAAACCACCCACTGTCAAAATGGCTTTCCAACGGTCGTCTATTTTCTAGAGGTAAAGTTAATGTAACAAATATTTGCATGCTATTTCACAGTAAAAGCTTCTTTGTGTAAATACGTAAAACGATATGGCTAAGACGGCATCACAGCTTTTACAAATTTCCAGAAAAGAATGGATTATGGCCGTTCGTGACCCTCTCCGAAGTGTTATTGTTATTGAAGTTACAACTGATTGTGAGTGGCAAATTTTCGAAATCAAATAAGAAAACAACCATCCGAACCGGTTATTTCTCACACTTTTGGGAAACTCTACGTGGATTCACGCGTGTTTGCTAAAAACATTTTTTTTTAAACAAATTGGAGTATTAAAATGCAAATATTTTTCGTCGTCGTGGAATTCCATCACGTAAGGTGTTCATGCTGGTGTGCTATAGCAAATGATTATCTCTATTGATCTGAGATAAACAGCCACGAACATTCAAGAGGAGATAATGAAAAAGAAGAGTTCAGCCCACTTAACAACCTCTTAGAAAAACTTCCATTTTAACTTGGTTTTCGAAATACAAATGATTCATGATTTTAATGGCAGAGATAGGGAAGAGTGATTAGCTGCATTTTGGGAAGTTTTAAATCTCCTACGGTTTTATCTAAAAATTGAAATTGGTAGACTTTGATTTTTCAGATCATATTGAAAGTCGATGATTGAAACCTGATACAATGTTAAATTATGTTCGCACCTGTTAGCCTGTTAATTAAAAACATTTCACATTAAAATTAATTTGTTTTTCAACAAAACATAAAAATAAATTTGTTTAGCTGCAGGTATAGTTTGGTCTTGGAAAACCTTCTTTTCATTTCACCACAGCGGTTGTTTAAATTTTATTGCATCCCTTGTATTAAAGTGCAAGTCGAAGAACAACATTTTAAAAACCTGTTAGCCGGAGAACCCATGAAAAATATGGCATCCTAATTCTAAGTATTTGCTAAAGAAAAGATATACACGTTTCAGGCTGATCTTTGCCTCTAATCGTTTTTGACGATGTTTCTACTCAGATTACATCCAAAAGGTCTATACGGTTATCCAATTTGTTGTAGGACTTTGCTTTATCCTGTTACTGACAATGTGTTACAACACACAAAAAAGGAAGATTAAATTTCGTTTAACCGCTCCAAAGTAAAATAGATTTATGTTGTCTTTTCACTTTTCGCCATAAATTTTAATAAAATTGATTTGATGTGCTCGGAGCGTTAAAATTTTTGATCTCTTCTCTCATACATGCGTGGTGATCACATCAAATAAATCATTTTCTGAATTTTGGATTAGTCCGATCGTCTTCGTGGTGCGCGTGTCCATTAAAATATAGCAAAATTAGAAATTTGAAAACGTGGAATTGTTTGATTAGTAAAGCAAATAGACATAAAAATTAATTTTGACGAGTGGATACACAACGGTTCGGTGTTATCTATGTATTTCGTTATTGAATGGTAAAATAAATATTAGATTATAATATGAAAGTTAAAAAAAAGTCCTACCTGGCCGATATAAATTTTACCGGCAGCAGTGCAATAATAAAAACTGTTAACACAAACGAAACCCCGAGCAGGTAAAAATAATAAACCAAAACGTCAAAACTACAAGAACGTCCAACAAAAAGTAAGTCGCTGATCTAACATGAACATCAAAGGCCGTTTAAAACGGATGATTTATGTAGAAATTTAGACGAGGGATTTGTTATGGTTCTTTGACCAAACTTGCGGATTGACCGTTTCCGAGTATATCGCGCGCTTTAAGATTTTGCGGTTACTCAAAAAGCTCTATTGCCTAAAGCCCTAAAGCATCTAATAACCCAAATAAACTGTTATAGTATTTTATCAACTTAACTAAATTAATTTACCCGACTTAAATGGATTGTAATTATTTTAAGCTTTACTTGAAATTTTGATTAAATTTTGGGGTAACCGTTTTTTCTTTTTTCTTCGGGATAGTTATCTTTTGTTTTTCTGGCGGAATAACTTAAGCAGGCTTTAATGTTTCTCGACCATTACTTTTTATGGACTCTGCCGGCAGAAGGCAACATCTGCTTTTGGATTTTTATTGAACCCAACTTGAATTTTTGACAATTTTCACTCTTTGTGCACCTCGACAATCGGCTTCGAGAGAGCATTTGAAAATCGGAAATATCCAGATTTGAGTGCACAAACAGAATAGACCCTTAATCATTTTAAATATTCGATTTCGAGTGGTAATTTTGTGATACAATATTTATGAAGTTCCATAATCGCAATTTAAAAAGTAAAACCAATTGATCAAAGATTACAAATGTAACGACACACAACACTTAAAAATCAATTAAATGTAGCACATTTTTAATTCTTATTTGGAATATGACTAATGGTTTACCTATCATGTGATTTAGTGCAAATAAGTCAATATTTACTTAAAAATTAATATTACTTTGTTGATAATTGCTGTTTTTAAATTACAGTCATGGTTGAAATAACGATACAACGATTTGTATCTATATACTTACATACTTTTAATTACTTATTAGTACTTTTTTTTTCAGTAATTTTCCGAATATTTAAAAAAGCAAACAGTCGTTTTTAATTGAAACTGCTGATGCAGATCTCTCGAAAATCGGCAAATCAATATCCCGCTTCGATTACGTACAAAGGCTAAGTGATTTTAATTGGGTGACTATCAAAAATTAATAAGACAAAACCAAACTTATAAAATCCAATATAACACCTATTTGATGGAGTTGTTTGTTTTGGCAGCTTCAAAAATTGGGATGAAACTGATAAAGCTGGTAAGTTTGCTCAAAAAGTATTCATTATGAAGAATTATTTTCAGATCGATTCACTCTATTTCGAGTGTTTGAAAAACAACGTCGACGCTAAAAATATTCATCGTACCTTATCAGTCAAATAATGAGAACTTGAAGCACTTGATGATCAACCGTGTTCCATATTTTGCAAGCGTACAAACATGTCGCCTATATTAAATCTTAAATAAATTAACTTTCTAACGAGCAAACATGTTAACTTAATAATCGTATTCCAAACATTGTACTAAATTATCCCGAGTACAATGACATAAAAAATTAAGTCACGTACCAATTTATTGGTGTTGTGTTTTTTTCACAAAAAATGGTATTTTTAAATTTTAGGATTTAGTTATGTTGCTCATTACACGCTTGAGTTCTCGCTTGTGGAAAATGTAATAATAGATGAGCAGACATGGTGGAAGCTAAAGATAAACATTGGGAACAAAGTTGTACTTGCAATAATGCAACGCGTGTGTTAGCTTAAGATACGTCGAATCCCAATCGAAACCTTTATTTACCCAGATAGTTCATGCTTGTAAAGTAACTGAATGTTAAATAGGTCAATATCATCGCTTATTCCGTTTTTGGTACAAGCGTTTTTATGACGTATTTACGAGGGTGGATCAAACTTTCAAATGCATAACCCTTCGCCCAAAGCTCCTCTTCCAAATCAACATTTCAAAACAAACACTCGAAGAAGTCTTCTGGACCAAAAAAAATCTGTTTAATCTTCCGCAAGATTATAATCCGCTCGGGGACCTTTTTTGTTCCCTCCAGCACACGCCGCATTCCATAACTTAATCCTCAATATGAATCGCACTTGGCATCTTCCAAAATAGATCTTATTGCTATGGTTGCAGTTGTGAAAATCTCACAATGACGCTCAAAAATAAATTATCCGTTATTCCCAAGCTTTGCTTATAATCAAAGTGACATTTACTTAACAATATAATAAAAATTTAAATCAAATTTCGATCAATATTCAATACTTATCTTGTCAACTTCTCTTCGTGACGCGCATATTGAAGAGTGAATACAAAAATCGTATAATAAAAAAATAATAATTCAGATACTAAAACTTACAACAATCAAATTATATTTATTGTTTATATTGTTTGTTTAGATCAAATTATTTGTATAACCTGATTTTTGTCTTTATGTACATCGGGCAAATATTTGCACGCCTCCGAGCTTTATCTGACTATAATTTTATTATTTATTTTCGAGTACTGTTAAAAAGGTTGTTTAAACAATCAAAATTAAGATTAACTATTTCGCGCCCATTTATTTTACAATAATAATTATTTTCATAATTATAAATTGTTCAAATATATTCTAATACATTTTAATTAACCCTACAGCTCAGATTAAGATAAAAGGACTCCTAATTTAAATTAAAATCTCATTTAGGTTGTAATTGGTCGGAACTAAATGTGTTGAAGTAACTAAAAATCAACAAGAAGAATTTTTTATTAGCATTTTAACGATGAAAATCAGGTGTTTACAGCCATGTAGACAGCGTCGTTGTCAAACTTTCTTCATTTAGATGGGCAAAAGGTTGACCATATATCGCTCAAGTCAAAAAATACTTTAGATTTTTAAATTGTTATTAAATGATATGTTGATGCATTTTCTGAAATTAAGTTTGTTGCAGCAAAAATAAACAGGCTTAAAACTTGAAGAAATCATAGAGGAATATCTGATATTTCTAATAGTCACCTTTGTTACTATATAAAAGTATTTTTGGGAGATACTTTCTTATGTACTTCATCAAAGTTAAAATAAAGCTTTTGACGATCTTGGAAAAAACAATAATATAATCATAACAGTATACATAAATTAGAATTAGACCTTATTACGGTCGTAATAAACAACTGTAAATTTCTATATTTGAAATTTATCCATTAAATTCTACTTACGATATAAATAATTTAGTATAACAAATAAAAATCCGAATGAAAGTGTTTATTTCTCATAAAATATTAAAATAGCTGGAAGAATAAATTCACTTTTCGTCCTTGTTATATAAATAACTATTTAAAAACATCATATAACTGCACAAAAAGTTAGTTTTATCATTCCATACACACAAATTTATCCCACCTTCTTGCAACCGCTCTGCATGAGAAAAATTGAACTATGAACTATAAGGTTATAAACAAGAAGGAAATCACAACATTAACTTTTGTACACCAAATTTCCCTGAATTATTTTCTAGGATTTCTAAAATTTTCCAAAAATTTCTTAGACCTCTTTGGAATTGCCTTTACAGCAGACTTTTGTCACAAAAAAAGAAACAAAGAAAAATAAAGAAAACTCACCAACTTCTGAAGTAAATGCATGAATAGCATTTCTCTAGTTTTCCTGAAATTTCTCTTTGCTGACTCTCTCGACCTGTAACAAATTTTAGTAATTTTAGTAAGTACGCCTAATTAGTCGTGCGCAGGGAAGTTCGAACGTCGAGTGTGGTGAAAGTTGATCTCGTCGATATATTTTTGGGTAAGTTTAGCTTACTCGACTTGACTTTGAGCGTTTTGGGAAACACCTTTAACTTTTAAGCTTTTAACTTTTTAACTTTAACCTTAATTGTTATTTAATTTTTACTTGATTTAACATTTTATTTGTACCACGGATCTGTTAAGATCGATTTTTTTTTGAAAATCGTCGCAGACATCCAAAAAGTGTTTTTGAAAATTTTTTGCTTCTGATTTGAAAAGCTGTCGGTCTATTGACAGCAAACTACTTGGAGTTATTTTTTTCTTCTCACGGAAGCCATCACCACCGCTTCCGACACATTTACAGCTGGTCGTAACATCTTGGGCATCTACCCAAATTTAAAGCTTTTTTTCAAGTGTGTAAAGAACGTTCTTTTTCCCCACAAGGGAAGAAAAAAATGGTTTTTATTGCGGACCACAGTTTAATTCTAGTCCATAGTTCCGTGGTATTAATTATACGTTTAGAACTGTTATAAACATGGAAGTCAGTAGGCTTTCTTCTTTGGGTAAAGCTTAAGCCTTCTTTCGAGGCCTCTTCCTTGTATCTTTTTCAGTTCCACAAAAGATAATATATTTTAGATCCAAAATTCCAAATGAAGAAGGGGGAAACATGCACCTATTATTTGGTAATCCTCTATGGTAGGATGATGGGGTCGATCGCCACTTTCCCCTTAGAGCTCAAAAAAACTACTTTTGATTTTAATTTTTATTTTGTTGCTCGTCGACATTGTGGCAATTAACAATGACATTGTCGTAATTGTCTGGATCCGCTACTGATTTAATATAGAAATTGTTAAAGGTCGGTTTTCTTAAATTTTGGGGCATAGTTCACCTTTCACCATCGATTAACTCTGTTTTCACCCACCGAAATTGAATAAATGTATTATACAATAATTATTATTGGCTCGAATTAATTTCCCTGTCTACATTTTTTATGTTGAAAAACAAAGAAACTTTTTTACTAATTTATGCTATTACGGTTGCTCATATTATTCTTGAGTGCTTAGCCGATAAACTTGGCCAAAGACAAGATGACTTACTAGGGAATATAATTTATTAATGGGGTGATTTATAATCGACAGATCGATAGTAGCATTCTTCCTAATCGATCAGTGTATAGGTTTTAATTTATACTGCTGGTATTTAATTAGTTTCTAAAATTTACTGTTTCTTCACAGATACCTAAAATCTGCTCACAGACCACCAGCCCTCAGCACTGAAGAGTCATGGTAAGCTTAGTAGTTGAATGATATGACACAAGACCATCAACGGTAATGATTCTTGAGTGGAAGTATTAACAAATACATTAGTTATTCACAATAATCATTTATTATACAATATATACACAATTATCCAACTACCCTTGTCCACACATCTAACATGTCTAACCAACATGCTATAGTACAGCAATACCACTTTGAGTACTCACAACCATACAACCACGCCATCTATGAACATGCATGTTCCCCATTGGTTAAAATCAACATTGATGATCAAGTCAAAACTATCTTGTACAAGGAATCATTTTAACACCTCGTCGTGTGTTTACCCCGTAAAAGAGCCAATGACACCATAGGCTTCCTTATCCGGAAATGGAAGAAATAGCAAATGCATCTATTGACTGTGTTTACTGTATATTATACTTATGCAAATAATGTACGTATATTGATGATACGGGAAACAAGAAATAAATGCCACACTGAATAGGCCACAATAAGCTTCAAGCTTCAGTGCAGTGGGTTTTCTGTACCACACCTCGTAGTAATCATGATAATAGCACATGAAGGTAGCAATTATCGGTAACCTGCGTCATAAAACGTTTAGCTTGGGAAATTTTTCAAAAGATCGTCTGGCTTGCACTTTATTTTTCATTTTTTCTAAAAATTCACATTAAGGTATTGGTGCAACTGAAAAAATGTATGTCCAGTTATGGAAGAAAATTAGCTGGCAAGGAAATTTTTAAATTCTCGCATTCACATTGCACAATAAAAATTTTTAATAATTAGGTACTAAAAGATGAAATTAATCCAATTTTGACGAAATAACATTAGGAGGTTATGTTTTGTGAAGATGAAGAAATTGGTTATTATTATTTTTAAGATTGTAACACGCAGTTACAAAATTAAAATTGAATAGAGAATTAGCGTTTTATTTAATAATATGTTATGATGGGTGTAATTTAACGCCTATATAATTAAACGGCATTGTCTGGTAGAAAAAATATTTAAATAAGAAAAAGAACCAACAACCAAGTATGCATAAAATTTATATAAGAATGACGAGTTTCTTCTTAATACATAAGTTCACACAAGACAAGTCTTTCCTTCAATTACTGAGACTATCATTATCTTAAGTATATGTTTACAACGCCCCATTTATTTCTACACGTGAATACGTAATTGTTACTTTTCAGGATTGTATAATTTTTTCAAACTCTTGCGTGATTAGACGCTTGGTTCGCTTCTAGTGTTATAAAAGTGCCTAAAGAAATATTAAAATAATTTCAAATAAAATTATTCTCTTTCGTTTAAAATGATGTGTTATTTGATAATATTGTTTTGCCCGCCGGCCCTCCAGACAAAATTTAAAGAAATATTTATTATAATTACACTCTTTCCGAAACCGAAGGAGTGCAAGGTCGGTACTGTGACTTTCGGTAATGAAAGGGTTGGTCACCGGATTTGTTTGAGTTTTTTTTTACAAAACTTTGCTGGAACTTGAGAGACCCAAAAAATAGCTACTAACTAAAAAAAAGGTCTTCGGCAAAATCAAATTGCAGCCCACGTAAACAAACAATAGTAATTACTTCAACGCCGGCTGTTTTCTACAAACATTTTTTTTAACTACCCAACTATCGTTGACATCTTGGTTCACACTAGTTATTACATAGGTACATTTTATATTATAATAATTATGGTCGAAACTGTTTTACCTGGTTCTGGAAAGCATGTGTTCATTTTATACCAGCACTCAAGATCCACAAACAAGGTCTCGGTTATTTAACATTTGTTCAAGTTTTGATATGGATCATATGCTTCCGGCAATTTTTTCTATTTTGTATATTTATATTGCAAATTTACTTTTCTTACATTTACTCCAATTTTGCGACAAAACTGCTTCCGACTTTACTATTCGATAGGTTATCAAAGATTTAGACAGGAACAAATTGAGCAGCTGAAAGGTCATCAGCGGTGAAACTTACTTTTTTAGTTACTTTTCAAATACTTAATTTCTATTTATTTTTTTCCAAACCAAAATATAAATTTCTATTTAAATAAAATTGCGTAAATGAGAACCTTAAATTGTAAAGATAAATCGACCATATGCACCGGTATCAAATTATATTCTGCGATAATTTAATTTTCAAATTTTCATCATTTCAACTAATTAATATTTCCATATCCAAATTTATCTCTAATTACTAATCATCCAAAAATTGATTATCCAAATAATTTTAATCTCATCCAAAAATTATATTTGAAATTATTTTTAAAATTATTGTAAATCTCAAATCAAAATAGCGAATACAAATTTTATCTATAACCACTTCTCGTCATCTTGGCGTGGAAGTCAGCTATTTTCATCTTCTAATTGGCGCAACGTCAATTAGTTAGCAACAAATCAGAAATTTTTCAACATTTTAACAAAATCTCAAATTTACAAAGTAAAATTCCGAGTTAATAATAAAAAATGTTGGTAGCTGGCACCTTTATCCTTGGTTCTGGGGTTTTCAAAGGATGAATTTAAAAATGAGTTTAAAATTGAATTAAGTAAACTCTAAATATAGGCTTTAATTTTTCCAAAGATGCCGCTTTTAAGACAACTGTTTCACCTAAAAGCCTTCCAGAAGTTTCAGAATACAAATTGATTTTGAACTCTAATCCTAAAATTGAATAGTTTTGGTCAGGTAATTTGGAATTATTTTTCTCAGTAAATTTTTGGGGAACCTTTCAAGAGGGAAAAAAATAGAAAATTTGATATTCTACCTACTGAAACATTTTGTACTGTCCAAATTATGTCTTTTTTGCTTTTCTATGAAAATCGTTAAAAGAAGTGACATTTGTGACACCATATTTCATCGTTTACTAATAAGCTCATTAAAAATGTAAAGTTGATCTTTTTGGGTTTAAGTCACGCTCGATACCTACCTGCGTTTAACTTATTTTTCAACAAACTTTTTCATTGTTGTACATATTACAAAAAACTAACATAAATATTTTGAGAGTTTTCGAAGCATCGCTTTTCCAAGATGCAATAGTAAAGGATGGCATTAAATATTTAAGAGACACGAGGACCCTGCTTTGCTACTACTTATATTTTGTCTTTGTCGTCTTATTTTGTAATTTAAAAGTTTGCCCTCAAGACATTGCTCGAGACGGCGGGACTAATGTTGTTGACGACTTTTATTTTTCGTAAATAACTAGCCTGAAGTTCTCGTTTAAGCGTGTTAAATATTTTGTTAGGGGAGATTAAAAGTTATATTTTCCTTCGCGTGACAACTACAATGAAGATTCGGCTTAGTACAATTCTGCTAGAAAAAGATAATGACAAAGTGTCGATTAAGAACAGATAAACCTTCAAATACTCGACTTAAGAGTTCTTATCGAAAATATCTATACCAATTTTTGTGGTCGTTTAATGTAAACCGTTTCCTTTCTTTAATCGAAACTTTTATTATTTCTTATTTTTCATTTTTTCTCCAAATGCGATGCAACGCCGGAAATTTCAATTTGTGAAAACCTGGCGTTGGTTGTGCAAAATGTGCTCCAAGCTACAACAAGATTCATCCCAAAATAAAATACCTGGCGCCTTCAAATTTTAAACGAGACAAATCGGAAATTTAATATCTCTAATTAGGGCCTATCCCGAAACCAATTTCGTTAATTTTATACTAAGAGATGGCATGTAATTATAGTAATTTTTTCAACCGAGATAATTGGTAGCTGTTTGCATTTTCAAAACAATTTCAGAATGCCCTTCTTCAAATAAACACATTTAAATGGACACCTAGGAAATGCTAATGATTAGTTTCTTCAAAAGCGATAAACTAATCACTTTTTAAAAAAATTCCATTTCGATAAAATGTGTTATTTTTTGTTGAAACATTGCAAATCAAATGCAGGAGATCTAAATGTACTCAAAAAATATTAGTAACCGCAGCAAACGTTTTTAGTTGAATTGGCATGAGTAAACAAAATTAGTTTCTGTTATTTATATTTTCAAAACATTTTTTGATGTTAATAAACAAATCTGCGAAATAAAATAATTTTTTTCTAATTGAAAAGTACACAAAAATGTTTGTTATTAATAGTAATAAATATTTGTTTCTTCGAGTAACTTACTTTGCTATTTAAAATCTACTTTATTATTATATTATTGAAATGATAATCCAAGAAAAGCATAAAATATATTATTTGTTTCAAAAAATTCTATCAATTTTAGAAATATAAAAAATAATTGTAAAAAACAATAAACAATTTTGTATATACGAAATTGCAGGCACGTAACAAAAAATTTAAAATGACATTGAATTGTTGTATAATAGGAGTATAATAATAATTTAATATTATAACATTACAATTTTAAAAATTAATGAGCATAATACAATTATATTCAAACAATTTATTTAAATTTCTTTTAAAAGTATTTTCCTATGTCTTGGGGAAAACCTAATATTGTTTCTTTCGAAATATCCAGATATTAATTTTGGACGTTAATAAGTTTAATATCATAAGCTATGATTATTATTATTATTAGTTATAGTAACATTAAAATCGACTTAGTAATTAATAACGTATAGAAAATTGGAATGATATCAAAAACCACACAAGCATTCCCAAATACAGGTATGTTTTTGAATACTTTAAGAATATGTTTGGATGCAACATAATCGAAATAACTGTAAATTACATCAACAATTTCAGCAACAAATGTTTATCCGCATTTCAACTATACTCCAGATCCTAAATAAACGCGATTTTAAATATCTGTACAGGACCCCTAAACCCGAATCCCTGTGAAGTTTAAAAAGTCTGAAGGCTGTTGAGCAATACAGAGAAAAAAATGGTTCGGAAAGTCCTTTGGAGTCCTCAGATCGTATCGTAATAAGCTTACCTACATTATAAGCTAAATAATTGTTTAAAATATAAGTGAACCCTGAACCCAACAACCAACTTCATTTGGAAATTATTTAAATTATAATTTCTATCCCTATAAAAGGCAAATAATAGGCACAGCCGTAAAATTCTCAGATAGATTTTTAAAATTAGCTCTTGGGAAACAAAAAGAAAACTCTTAAAACTATAAAAGAAACTTCAATCAAGAATGGACACTCTGAATCAATAATTAAGAAGATTATAAAAAGTCCTGTCAATGAAGTTCTCAATAGTAACACACGTCTCAAACAATCACCCAATAATCCCACTGTTATGCCATATGTTAAAGAATTAAGTGCTTCTTTCTTTCAAATCTTCCAATAATATTGAACAAGAAATAACGTAGGTATTCTATTTCATTGAATTGATACACTTTCCTCTTTTGATATACAAATAACTATTTTCGCCTTTTGGCAGATGTTGTATCAGCATTAAATATTTAAATTTTTAAAATAAATTTGTTGTAAGACCTCAAGTCATTAATTTTATTTTTTCCTCGCAACAAATATTGCTGTAACCATGAAATCTTCCAAAAAAACACGGTGTTTAGTAACAGTAAATAGTAAATTAATTATTCTCTATGTATTAATTAGAGTATTATTAGAACGATTTTACCGCAAAACTCCAAGCAAAGGTTGGTATGGTCAAAAGCACTCAATATATTTTCATTGTTTGCATTATATATTTATTTTATAAACTTAAACTTAATTAATTATATTAACAATATTGTAAATAATGTTTCTTATTCTAAAAAGTTGACAATATGCGAGAATTTCATTTAATGCATGAGAATCGAAAAAATCGATTTTTGATCTTCAATTTTTCTTTCAACAGAATGCAATATAATATATAATAGGTACATGTGAAAAATCTGAAAATTGCATTTCCGCAATTTGTTTAATAATTTTGAAAATTGATAATTTGTATGTATGAAAAGAAGTGATATTGGCATATTCTTTGATGTTATGATTTTAGCATAACAAAGGTTAACCCATACAATCAATGTAATACACGTGAGTGACTCAGAAACAAATTTATTATTAACACCTCCTCTTATTAAAAGCGTTTAAAGGATATATAGGTTCTTTGTTGTCGATGACTGTACATGGGTGAAATTTAAATTGCTATATTATATATCCATCAATGATAGATTCAGTGATAAAAAGTGAAAATCACTTGGCCAATTTTTTGTAAATATTTGTGCAATTCCATATTGCTGAGTATTTGTGTGTGCTTCTTTTGTTCATTGTACTTTGCGCCGAATCGACTGTGGAGAATCACTTGCGCCGAATCGACCTAAACTCTGATACTAGGAATATTCCCCAAACTCCCCTCTCCACGTATGTACTACCGCGAAAAGGTTCCTATTCAATAAAATCAATTATGGGTATAATATTAACTCAAACCTTCTTTGAAACTCTGAAACTGGGGAGCCTGCGATTATAATATCCCCCCCATTCTCAGTAGGTACTTATGCTCATAAGTAGCTGGGTGGCATTTTATACACATTTATGCTGTGAGTTGGCAATAATAATAATTAGGTATGTACTGTAACAGTTTATTGCCTCACAAAATTGTTCATGCTACGTCTATGGTTTTCCTTCGCGCACTTTCCAAGCGCATTCAATGCTCAAGGCTATTCACATTTAACCGCTAAGGTAGATTTTGTAAATAATAATCTGTGCGTAGATTTGATTAGACCCTCAGAGAGTAAGGACGTTGTCAAATTTCGCGAAGGAAGTTAGTGCTATTTGGTTGTGGCCGAATATTTATAGAAGTAAGCCTATAACATCATCGTGATACAACGTGAAGTCTGTTAGTCACCGAGTTGAAGTGATTCCCGGTAATAATCCTGTTTAATACTGAAATCTTTCCAATAAAGTCTTCAGTTCCTTACACTATTTTTTTGTTGTGGTGCCTTGGGTCTAGAGATCTGCCAATGTTTACCGCCATTCGGCTAAATCTATACCTTTGGCACTATTATTTATAATGAGTAGATCTAATAATGACGCTTCAATATTAACAATATTAACTTGTGCATCAGATTAGAAACGGGGGAAGGCCGTATTTGGTCCGTCGGCCGTAGTTTGCCGACTCAAAAAGCTTTGAGCAGGGGTCTCCAAACTACGGCCCGCGGGCCAAATCCGGCCCGCGATCACCATCAATGTCACCCCCTTTAATTTATTTTGATAAATCCAATCAAATCAAACAAAATACAGTAGAACCCCTCTATAACGAGAACTCAAGGGACCTCGTTATAACAGATTTTCGCTATAAACAGTCAGTTTAGCATGTAAACAAAAGTCAAGGAACCAAACTTTTACTCGTTATAGCCGATTTTTCGGTATAACCAGGACTCGTTATAGAGGGGTTCTACTGTAATTCTATAAAATAATAGTCAGATATTTTATTTACAGACTAAAAGTAGTTGTCAATACACAACAAAAAATTGTCAAAAAGCAATTAATCTGGTGAGCTTCTGAGACAAACGAAAATATTCGAACTCACCTATGTTAACAATATAAATTGCACATTTTGACATTGTTTTTCGACATACAAAAATTGCATTTACAGCAAAACTTTTTAAACATTTTTTGTTAAAAATTTCATTGTTTTCAATTTTGTATCTATACATTTTTCAATTTTGTCGCACCGTTTTTGAATAACAGCAACTTAAACAAGACTGTAAAACACAAAAAATATTGTCAGCTATATCTCGGAAACGGTGCGACGAAATGAAAATATTAATAGAAATTTTTTCTTGACAACGCGATTCTCTACATTTTTGTTCATAAGCATTTTTCTATTTTGTCGCATCGTTTCCGAGATATACATAGATGACGATATTTGTTTGTTTTACAGAGTCTTGTTTAAGTCGCTTCCAGTCAAAAACGGGGCAACAAAATTGAAAAATATATAGATACAAAATTGAAAACAATGAAATTTTTAACAAAATATATCTAAAAAGTTTTGCTGTAAAAGCAATTTTTATATGTTAAAAAACGGTTTTAAAATGTGCAATTTACATATTGTTAACATAGGAGGGTTCGAATATATTCGTTAGCCACTGTTGCTAGATCTTGGCCCCCGGGGCTTTGTGGAGCAATCAGTCTGGCCCTTAGCCTAAATAGTTTGGAGACCCCTGGCTTAAAGCATCCCCATAAAGCAACAAGAGGAATTGAATTGGGAGATCGTACCGACCAATTGATAAGTCCTCCTCTTACTATCTATTTTCTGATAGGTTTACAATACTAATTAAATCGGAATTACTGTTGACGATTTATCAGTGCCGGATTACCCATAAGGCAGAAAAGGCGGCTGCCTAAGGGCCCCGCTTATTTTAGGGGCCCCGTGAAATTTTATTTCTTTGTTTTTATCTTTTTATACTGATTCAGCGTCTAGAAAGTATAAAAATATTAATTAATTAATTTTTTGTGTAAATGAATAAGTTTTAGCAAATTAATTTAATAAACATTGTTTTATTTTTTAAATATTAGAGGACCCGAAAATTTAACCGCCTAGGGCTTCACAAATGTTTAATCCGGCACTACCTCCACTGCACTATGTGCTCTTTCTTCACGGGTTATTCAGTTATCAACGTTTCGAGATAATAAACAAAGAATGCACTGGAGGGCTCCTGAGACCCCCCGGATTTACACCTTTATTTTATATTATCAAGAGCCAACCTAGAAAACGCATACTATTAGTACTCTGAGTATATTATTCTGCTTTATATCTGAAGATATGGCAGTAATTCTGATTTTTAGTGCCTGAGTGTACGTTATTGCAAAAGAAATTTAGAAAAACGCAAAACGTACAAATTATCCGGAGGGTCTGGGGAGCATGGAATGCCCTACAGTGAACTATTTGCTCTTTTACAGGGGTTATTCAGTTATCAACTTTTGGAGATATTTTTCATCGAGATAATTAACAAAGAATGCACTGGAGGCAGTGACGTATTCTAAAATTTGGCGCCCTGGGCTCAAAAAGTTTGCCGCCCCATAAATTAATTTAAAAAAATTAAAATTAATTTTTATTTGTTCTCTCAGTGTAGGTAACGTTTATAAAATGCGCCCGAAGCTGAACTCGTGGGACGGCTTTCGCCGCTCCTCGAAGCCTTGCGTCCCGGGCCATGGCTTTCTTGGCCCTTGGGTAAATACGCCACTGACTGGAGGGCGTTCCACGTCCACAAGACCCCCCGGATTTAAACCTTCATTTTATATTATTTAGAAAAAGTCATACTATTAGTAGTCTGAGTATATTATTCTGCTTTATATCTGAAATTTAGAAAAACCCAAAACGTACAAATTATCCGGGGATTCTGGGTGGCATGGAATGCCTTCAGGTGCACTATTAGCTCTTTTACAGGGGTTATTCAGTTATCAATGTTTGGAAATATTTTCCATCGAGAAAATTAACAAGAAATGCACTGGAGGGAGTTCCACGCCCCCCAGACCCCCGGATTTACACCTTCATTTTATGTTATAAAGAGCCAACTTACAAAAACAGTACCGGATTACCCATAAGGCAGAAAAGGCGGCTGCCTAGGTGCCCCGTGAAAACGAAGAAAAATTTTTTTAATTATAAATTTCATTTCTTTGTTTTTATCTTTTTATACTGATTCAGCGTCTAGAAAATATGAAAATATTAATTAATTGATTAATTTTTTGTGTAAATGAATAAGTTTTAGCGAATTAGTTTAATAAGCATTGTTTTATTTTTTAAAATTAGTTGCTTATTATTGAAACTGTTTATTTTAATTATTGATTAGCAAAATTAAAGGCATATTATGCAAGTAATAATTTCTAGAGGGCCCCGAAAATTGAACTGCCTAGGGGCCCACAAATGTTTAATCCGGGACTGCGATTTATTAATATCATTTGACAAATTTGAATTACAATTGACGATTTCTGAATATTATTTGACAAATCTAAATATAATTTGACAGATCTAAATTACTATTGACGATTTTTGAATATCAGTTGACAATTCTAAATTACTACTGACAATTTCTGAATAACATTTGACAAATCTGAATTACACTTGACAATTTCTGAATATCAATTGACAATTCTGAATTACAGTTGCTAATTGCTGAATATTATTTGACAAATCTGAATTACTGTTGACGATTTCTGAAGATCAGTTGACAATTCTAAATTGCAGTTGATGATTTGTGAATATTAGTTGAAAATTCTGAATTACAGTGGACAATTTCTGAATATTATTTGACAAAACTGAATATCATTTGACAAATCTGAATTATTGTTGACGATATTTGAATATCGGTTTACAATTAATTCTGAATTATAGTTTACGATTTTTCAATATCATTATTTAACAAATTTAAATGACACTTGACAATTTCTGAATATTAATTGACAATTCTGAATTGCAGTTAACGATTTGACTGATAATTCTGAATAACATTTGACAAATCTGAATTACAGTTTTACAATTGACGATTTCCCAATATCATTTGACAAATTTGAATTACACTTAACAATTTCAGAATATACTTATATCAATTGACAATTCTGAATTACAGTTGACAATTTCTCAATATCATTTGACAAATTTGAATTACACTTGACAATTTCTGAATATCAGTTGGCAATTCTGAATTACAGTAGTTGACGATTTCTGAATATCATTTGACAAATCTGGATTACTGTTGACGATTTCTGAATATCAGTGCTAAATTATTGGTAAAAACGATTCACCTTTTCCAAAAGTAGTCACCAGTGGCGTAGCCAGAAATTTATTCCGGGGGGGGGGGGAGTCACCCACCTCAAACTATTTAAAAAAATATGTTTAAAAAGCCGGACAAAGGGTTTACTTTTACTTTTCATTTGAGTTGCGAGGTGAACAGTGGCACTTGACTCCTTCAAAACCCAGACGAAAGTGGTCACTTTAGTCACAAAAGTGCGAAAATGATATTTGTCTAATTTATTACACTCTAAAACCTGTAATATACATTATTTAACTTATTTAATCTAATTTTATTTAAATTTATAACCCCACTCATACAATAATTAGCCAAATTTATTTCTAGGTAGAGTGAGTTGTTTTTTGTTCTTCAACTTTTGAAAAGTTTTATACGCCCGCCGTTACAAAAAAAGTCGATCGATTGAGCCTTTTTTAGATACAACATAAGTAATTCGATAACAATAAATCTAAAACACCCCAGTGCTTAAATTAATGTAAGCGTATTATTAACGAAGTATTTTTTATTAAAAAATTATAGGGTTCCTTTTAAGATTTTTTCAAAATGAAAAGGCACCCTCGGAAGGCACCAATAATTGGATTGGTATCTGTGAAGGCGCGTGATTGAGGGTTAAATTGTAAGCATTCGAAAAGACAAAAAGAATTTCGTTTACCATTTGACAAGAATATAATATTATCTAGAATAATATAATATAATAAACAAATTAGACAATAATCTTTAAGAGTGTTAGTATTACACCGAAATGGTTTATTTATTTTTTTCCTTCTATTTCAATAACCGAGTTGATATTTTAGTAAGTATTTTGAATCATTAATGTCGTTCTAATTGGTTTATCCACCTATAAATTCAATTAGCGTTAGAAGTTTCTAAAATATTTTATACAAATATAATTCACGATAGGTTTATTAAATTGGTGACGTTTTGTTTTTTCGTGTAAATTACGTTAATTAACGGTGCAGTTTATAAAAGAAAAAAAAGCATTAATAAATTAATTGCATTCTACCAGCGTACACAAAACTGAAGCTTTGCCAACCTGTCGAACTTTAATATCTAGTAGGCCAGCAAACCTTTTGTTCTGCTAGAATGGAGCCGCGCCCCGACGCACTAGATTTTTATCTTTTCTTCTATATATACTTTTGGTGGGGTCTTTATTTTGCTGGTTCTTCCGTTGCTTCAAACAACTTGCAGGCAACGTTATGGCGTTACAGTTACTCCACGTGGACTCGACATGCATGTCAGTTTGTTGGAAAGTTTTTCGCTTCTCTCATTGGACGACGGAGCGCACCGATTGGTCGAAATCGTTTAGAATTGTGACGTCAGGAAGATATGGGTTCGTTTTGGTGAAATCGACGTTCGGATTTGTCGACGCAGAAAATGCCGCGTCGTGATTGGGTTTACAATGAAATTGCACTTGAGTCCACGTGGAGTGAAACTACTAGGGTATACTGGCAATCAGGGCGCCATATTTATAAGGGCGAAATAGGATGAAGTGGAATCTCACGGATGGAACAAAGACAGATGCAACCCCGTTTCGACTAAAATGAGATGCTTTCTGCCAGGCAGCCATTTTGAGGGTAGTTTTTTATCTTTTATATTTTTTGTTGCGAACATGCAGAAATCGTTTTGGAGGCGAGGGCTGCCAACCGATCTAAAAGTGCGGCGGTTCAGGTCGAATGACCAACGTATTCCGCAGTGATTTCAAATACGAACTTTCAACATAAAACTTTAAGATCGCTTATCGATGTTGGGGTGTTGTGTTTGTTATCGTTTCGTCATTTTTCACCCTAATGCATGGTTTACATTTTTTGAAACCTCTTCTTAAAATTAATTTTTGAATTTTGAAAACAAATTCATCTCACCTATTATTGAAGTTTATCGAGGTCATTATTTTGGCACTTAAGCTTCTTGAAAACATTAAAACAGTCTCGGAGATTTTTAGGGGTAGTAAACCTTTTTGTTAATATATTAGGTGGATGTTAGTGGTTTTCAGAAGTTACCGTTGTATAAGTAGTAGGGAACTATCTAGGTGGGGGAAACATCGAACGGCAGTTGTTTGACGTTGCCTAACAAGTACGGACGTATATTGACGTTGCTCATAAGAACGTGTTTTACATAAACGTAACTTATTTACACGCTTCATCCAATTTATTTCTTGTGACTCGAGTGTTGTTTCTGACTTTGTGTGCTTCCGAAGAAAAGATATTGCAGTAATAGGATTAGTTAGTGTGGATTGCAGTGCATTTCTTTTATTAGGATATTATGAATGTTGATTTTTGATGAACATGTATCCAAGTGCAGGAATGAACGCCGCTGTTGCGGCCGCCGCTGCAAGGCATCCGGTAAGTACCACCAATTTCCGTTAAACTTTTTCCGGCACGTTTTAATAGCTTGCCTAATCGTTACTATTCAATTGTAAATTCCCCATATAATCCGTGGATTTATCACATTATCACGTACGGCTTGTACCACTTTTTTCGCCATCTAAAGATTATGGAGACACCCAGTTTTCTATCCATCCATCTATCATCATTATCTTTCGCCCCGTCTATTGTTCCCTATATTGATAAAATATTGGTAAGGAAATTTAGAAGCTGCATTTAGGGTGGTCAATTTTTTCTACCTGTGTGCAATACAAATGCGCATCTGGGTTGGGGTTGCTTTGGAGCGATTTTATCGGGGTGCGAAACTGGAATTTGGCGCCCAAACACCGTCGGTGGAATCAAAAAAATGGGAACCCCCATCTGTTTACTATCAAATTGTAGTATTCCAGGGACGACTCGTAGTCTAGGGGCGAATTCGGCAACTCGAAGCATTCTTTGGAGAAGTGCAGTGCACTGGATATCCGCACAGGGGCTCCCAAATGAACTGAATTAAAAATTTAATTAACGACTGTGTAAAAAAAAAACTAGTCACCAGACAAGTTTTTATGTATGTTTTTATTTATACTTATTTGGTTGTAACGATAACATTATCATCATACTATAATAATTAAAATATGGGGGGGGGGCTAAGAAGCAGAAGTATATTATACTATGCTGTATTTTATCTAAAACAAACAAATGTTTCGCCCTGCTGTAGAGCATGTGACCTGCTTCCTCCCAAATGCGAAAACCACAGAAAAATTAGATTTTTAACCCAGTCTGTGGTCACGTTCGTTTTTCTCACCGAAGAACAACACGTCGGACTTGATTGGACGCTTTTGGCACAATTTTGGTAACCACATAATTATGGTACCTCCGAATATTTGTTATTTTTTTATCATTCGACTTTGTAATTATAGCGTTATGAAATCTGCTTGACTTGACCTCTTCTCATTTAAAAGATCGTGCGGTTAAGCAAGGTTAGGTTGGGTTATCAGCGGATAACTTTTTTTTCAAATTGCCATTAATCAAAATACACTTTATTATCCAATATAATAGTGGTAATACAAAAAATCAATACTAGGTTTTTGTCGTAATAAATATTTGCTTTTGGATTTCTGTGCACTAAACATTTTAATTATTGAACCGATGTTAATTTTAGCCCAAATTATTTTGATTATCCATTACAAATCAACATCATCATTAGAAAGATTTATTTGGCAACGGTGACAAATTATAAAATTAAGATGAAACGAAAAGGTGAACATTTTCGTTTTTAATTTTACACCTGTAAAACCGCTGGATTCTTTATTGTACTGACGTTTTAATTAAATTAATTATAGGTAAAAGTTAATTTATTATTTTTTTATTAATAATTGCTTATAAAATAATCTTAATTATGAATTTATAAATTTTTTTTACGTTGATTAATCTTGCAACACGGCTATAATTATATAACGATTTTCCAACGATTTTGCTTTTGGAGAATTTCTTCCGAATCGTGCGAATGATATCATAAAGGTGTGGCCTTTATTTCACTTGAAAAATTTCACAGTTAACTTTGCTTTTTGAATGCTTGATTTTATGATCATGTTTTGCATAATTTAATATTATGTCGAACAATTAATATATCGCGAAAATGGTTGTCGGACGTGTGAATCTAATTAAAGGAAGAGTTCTTTATTAGGCAGAACGTCCACGATTTCGAACGCTCCCAAATTCGTTTGAAAATGGATGTCTGGATGCTAACGATAAGATACGCAGGGAAATGTAACAAAAGGGCCGTTGATAGAATACTAATGAACCTGGTATTACCAGCAAAATTGTTGATGAAGCTCTGAGATGAACTGTAACGATAATGGAGAGGAGAAATATTGTATGACATACAACGACCCAGTGGTCATCAAACAGTATAATTTCTGCCCTTCACAAGGAAGCAATTAAGACGGCCAACGTGATGCTTGTTAATATTAGGGTGAACAGCTTCCTATTTGTATGGTCTGCAGGAAGACTCAACTTTATTTCGTTTATTAGACCACTGCGAGAAATAATGACTGGAAATGGCTCTCCCTAATGCATCTGCATCTAAGATACAGCTTCATCGAATCATGGAAGCTTCCATGATTGTAGTACACAGAATTATGTGTGCCGTGGTTTGGATTCCACGTTGAGTTATAGAAAGTACCAAAAGAACCTGCAGTGACTTACTTTGTCTTTTTGGTCAGCCCCAGGCTTGAAAATTTGATTGGTACTGACTTGATGTCATTCGAAGTGAAAGCAATTGTTTTATTGTAAGGCCGACGCCGATGTACCTAGTTTAGTGGTATCTCGTTTTCTTTAAAAGCAGCAGAGGACTAAATTATGAGGCAAAAATCTCGTCTGATTTTCGACATTTCCACCACATTTCTTTCCAAAAATTCTATTTTATTCATTAACTTCTGTACTGAATGCATATTCAGAACTCAACTTGCCAGCTACAGGCTTCTCAAGTGTTCTAAAATCTTGAATATTTCGAAAATTAATCCAGAAGGTACTCAATTCCTAATTTTTTGTTCAAATTTAAACTAAAAAAACCTTTTTTCTGTGGTTGTCATCTTTCCAACAGGCAGCAGCTCTTGTGATGTGATAAAATTTACAGAATTTGCCTTTTGTTTACCTCTAATTA